>CM032329.1:65546471-66146471 GCA_019022515.1 Quercus aquifolioides | reverse complement strand
ATATGAGGCTTCTGACATTGAACACTAATACATGCTATTTTTGTATAGACGTTACTTCAGGAATTTTTTTATAAATAATAAAATTTTACTAAAAAGGAAAAGAGGTCAAAACCCTAGTACATGTGGAGTATACATGAGCAATACAAAGAACTAGAATCTAAAATTACATAGATCCAGAAATTTTCCAAGACAGAGGAGCAAACAAAATCCCCAATATCCCTAAGCTAATAAATAAAAGTGATCTTAAGAATAGAGACTCAATTGAAGCCTTCAAATTTCCTAAAATTTCACTTCCTCCAAATGCAACACATTAGGCAAAGTATTCCACACTTTCAGAACTTTGATTTCTCTAAAACCCCCTACTTTAACATGCTAAAATCTCATTCAGTGAAGATAAAATTACTTCTGGATTTTGTCACGATCTAGACTTCAAATTTTCTAATTGGTGCTTCTCTTGTATGTTTTCCATTAACTTGTCTGTCTTTTCCTTTGATGTTGATAAAGTGCTTAATAAGTAAAAAGAAAAGAAAAATTGTTTTCAAAGATGGGGAGATAAGACAAATGAGTTTCCCCCTCAGTAATTGATACTTTTAATATAATGTTTGACTTAACTCATACTTTCTCTAAGGTCCTTTCTGTAGTCTGCATGATCAGTTATCAACAAATTCATCAACACAATGTGCCCTGCATCAGTAATATTTATTAATTTTTTTTTTGTGATGTGAACAGATTGTGACCCTGGAAGACGTTGTTGAGGAGATTGTTGGTGAAATCTTTGATGAAAATGATTCAAATGTAAAGCACTCTCTCTCTCTCTCTCTATGTGTGTGTGTGTGTCCAGGTTTTCTCTGTTCAGAAGAAAAGAGAAGCTTATCATGATTTCCTGTGCAAGTTTTAGTTTACCTTACAGGAAAATGTGCTAGATTTCATTTCCATGAGTGTATACTACTTTCATTCATGATTACATATGATTACAAATCTTCACAAACAAAAACAATCTAAATGTAAAACTGTGATTGAAAGAGTCAAAAATTTTAGCATTTGTCTCTTGACTTTTTTGGATGTCTTTGTCAGTTGAATCTAGTGGATGAATCAAGTGGCAACCAACTTTATTTCTATGGCAGTTGTGACATTATAGGGACCCTTGAGATTTGTGATTTAGTATTCCATGTTTACATTTTGGGATAACTTGTGGGATTGTACTGCTCTGGCATTTTTGTATTAGTCGAGTCTATTTGATAAATCAAGAGGCACTTAAATTTATTTCTGTGAAAATTTCGACATTTAGGCAGTCTCTGAGAATTGATAGTTTATCAATCTATGCTTGATACTACCTTGAATAATTGGTGCTTTTCGATGCTTTGGACTTGTATCCTGGCGCTACTGGGTCAAGTATTGCCCAGTTACAAAAATGATATTTATCAATTTTTCTGCTGTTGCATATAGTGAAGTGATTTTATGACTAGATTTCAAATAGGTGCAAAGCTACTAAAATTCAGACATTTGCATGTAAACTATTTTGCCATCATTATTAAATTTTGTATTTTGGAAGACATTCTTGGTAGGATCTAGGATGTAATTATTCCATTTAAGCTATCAGTTGTGCTGGTTGCTGGCATTACAATTTTTTTTTTTTTTTTGATTGGTAAGAAAAATATATTCAAAAACTGCTAGATGCAAATTAGCACCAGCTGGTTGCTGGCATTACAATTTATGCTGTCACTGAGATGCTAATTTTTCCCCCAAATCCTCATTCTCAACTTGTTTGCAATATAACAGGAGGAGATTCAGAAAAAAACAGGCTACATAGTAATGCGAGCTGAGGGAGTGTTTGATGTGGATGCAAACACTTCTATTGATCAGCTTTCTGAAGATTTAAACGTCAAAATGCCTGAGGTATATTACAACTCTATTGATTTAAATTATTATTCTGAAAAGTAAAATGTCAGGGGTAATGCTAAATTCTTTTTCTTGGTCTGCATTATAAAGTATCAGTGCCTATGCCTATTCCCTCCTGGTTTCTCTAGTACAACTACAATTGGTTGAAGGAATCTATCTAGTCCAGCCATTTCTTTGTGGTAGTTCACCTGTTTAACCATTACCTGTGACATGTTACTAATAGTTGTAACAATTGTTTTGAGCAATTTAAAGATATATTCTTTTTGAAATGTCTAGTTGAAATGAGAATATTAAGAAGGATTAGTGAAAGTACAAGGAAAAATAGGATTCGAAATGAAGAAATATGCTCAAAGATAGGGATGGCCCCTATTGATAATGAAAATATTTTTTGGATGAATTGCTTGAAATGGTTTGGTTGTGTCTAGAGAAAAAGGATTAATACACCAGTGAGAAAGAGTGGGTTGGTTCAAGTTGAGGGAATGGAAAAAAGGTGGAGGAAGACTAAAAATAACATTAATAAAAGTAGTAAAAAATGATATATCAATTAAGGAGGTAATAGAGTATGACTTTTTGGTAAAATAGAATAGCAGAAAAGAAACATGTGGCTGGCCTAACTAGTCTGTTGAAAATCCATGGCCACCCCAAATTTTGGGACCAAACTTGGTTGCTTTCTTTTTGAAGAACCATAATAATTTTATCATAACTGAAATTAGTCTTCTCATGTGTAGTAAGCCATGACCATGGTTGATCTTATACATTCTGCTAGTGATCACCCTTGGTTCTCTTTAAGGTTTAAAATCTCATAGTGTAGGCTTCTCAAATGTCCAGCATGTCAACTCAAATGGATGGAAGCTTTTTTTAACTTCCATTCTTAAACTCACCCAATGTGTATAATCTTTATATATATATATATATATATATATATATATATATATATGTAAAATAAATAAATAGAGGGAGAGGGCTGGTGGGGTTCGAACACTGTTGCCTAGATACCACAAGAGGTGCTGGAACCATTGGGGCATCCAACAAACCCCACTTGATGTTTTTAATCATGACCTGTGATTTTAGTTGAAGTAGTGTCCAGTTGCTCATAGGTGATGGAAATTCCTGCTTTAGTTGTTATTTATGAACAAACTTACCATATACTT
This sequence comes from Quercus aquifolioides, assembly GCA_019022515.1. Taxonomy (NCBI): domain Eukaryota; kingdom Viridiplantae; phylum Streptophyta; class Magnoliopsida; order Fagales; family Fagaceae; genus Quercus; species Quercus aquifolioides. The sequence continues at coordinate 66,143,421 of CM032329.1, read as the reverse complement.
TATAAACAGTTTTTCCTTCCATTTCTTATTTGTTTTCCTTTTACATATCTAGATGATAATCCATAAGGTTAAATTAATGAGATCATTCTTGTAGCATTCACGTTGTTAACTCACTTCACTTTGTCAAAAATTCCCATTTAACTCACTTCACCTATTCTGGTACAGGGTCATCAATATGAGACAGTGTCAGGTTTTATATGTGAAGCATTTGGATATATCCCACGGACGGGTGAGAGCATCAAAGTGGTCCTTGAAAAGGCAAATCAAGAAGAGAACCATGAGTCCAAATCTGACCACCAGGATCAGAAGGAAAAGGATCATATATTTAAACTTGAGGTACAGTTGAGTTATTTTACGCGAATAGTTGTTTGGAGAAATCATTACACGAAATTGTTTCTAGATTACTTATCAGAAAAATACATCAAATTGTTTCAAGAATTTGTACAATGAAAATTTACTTTTTGTGAAAGTTAAAATTTGTACAAATCAAATGGTTAGCTCACTGTATCACCTTTTTTTTACAAAGGATCATGCATTGTTAGCTCCAATTTCCCCCTTGTTTGATTCTATGCTTAGTAAGTGGTCTTGGCGGCCTAACTTTAAATTTTTCCTCGGCCTGGGTATAATCAGAATCTGGTAAATCTCATGCCAAAGCCAATATGATAGTATCACCATAATAAAATCGGTTCCTGTTTTATTCAGATGAGCTAGGATGTTGATGAGAATTAAATGAGAGGTATGCACAAAATTGGAATTGTTTCCTTTGAGTTAATGGGTGGGTTAAGAATAAATTGGTTGTAAATGGAACTAAGGGAATGCAATCTTATGATTAATGCTGACATTGGCTGATGTTTAATGATGATGTTCTTCATTTTTCTTATTTTAAGAAAACAGAATGTTGAAGAATTTTATATACATCTTAAAGTGTCATTTTTGTTATTTCTCCTCAACAATTTATAAGTAGGAACTAGATGAAGATGTGTCGTAACAAATTAAGCCAAATTATTAGGGTGGATATGTTGATATTTTGATTAATCTTTTTGACTGCAAGAGGGAGAGAGAAGTTGGAATCTTAGAAGAGCTTCTCCATGCAATACTGATATAAGATTCTAGTTTTTGTATCTGCTTGCATATTCTCTCGGCAATTAAGCAAAAAATATAAAATGAAAATGGGCCTAATCTTGATTAGCTTCTTCTAACAATTACAAAATAATACTTTTTGTCATATTGGCTTTGGTGCAGATACTTGCAGGAAATGCCAGAAAGGTCAGTGCGGTTCGATTTGAACGGATAGACAATGATGAAACAATGTTGGAGACCAACGAGGTGACTCGCTTATTTCCCAAAATCATGAAGAGGAAATGGAACAGTGGTGAGGACTCTGATAGTACAGAATATGATGATGATTCATCTCCAAGGAAACCAGAAGATGGCCTCTCTATTGAACATGAAGATGATCATGATGGTCATGGTAGCAATTAGTTACATTGCTGTTTGTATTTTTCATTCTTACAGCACCATGGAAGAGGTAGAAGATCAAGAACAAAGTAACAAAAAGTAGAATTAGCAATGAACTAACATTTGTAAAATTTTCACAGATGAAGAGAAGTGTCAACATCTGAATCATCAAAATCATTTTTTCTATCCATGACTGTATCTATGGAACCTAAGCTTCCAAAAAATGGAGTATCTTTGACCTGGATATCAGTGTGCTTGCTCTGAAAGTTTGGTTGGAGGTAGAGAGAGCCTTGGGGAAGTGGTCTAGGTGAATAGATCAATTCTGAATGGAAAAACAACCTGGTAGGATCATAAAGCGTGGCTGGATTGACCCTCTCTGGTTCAGATGACAGCCTCAAGAGCTCCCTTGCCTCTCTCATCTCTTTTGCTCTCTGCAATTGTCTAAACCTCTCTTGCAGTAGAGCAATGGAGGAATGAATGACAGTGGCATCACAACTTTGCCTACCCATTTGAGAAAGAACCGAACTTTGCATAAGAGACTGATGGTAGGTGCCCTCTTAGGAGGCCTTGGATGTGCACACATTACTATATATAGAACGTGCATGTTTTGCCCTCTTAGTAGATTATGAATGATGTAAATTCGGCGCTGCGGTGCAAAATCCAAGAAGACAAAGTTATGTCATTATTCTGGTTTGGTAGATGTGAGGAAAGGCAAAAAGAACATCTAAGGGAGAAAATGGTTGGATAGAAAGTCCAAAGGGGAAAATGGAAGGTAGCATTTGTAAAGGTTTCTTTAACCGAATATATGAATAGGTGATGCCCTGTCAGCTTGTCTCCAAGAGCTTCTTATAGCTTTGGAGAAGATGGAGCCCTCGTTTGGTGGGATCTTGGTATTATTTTACCTTAAAACATTCTCTTTTCACTTTGGTGGAGTACAAAAGAAAGTAGAGGTGATGATGAACAGAGAGGACAAGAACCCTTGTTAGAAGTGGGAATAATTTTTGGGTTTTGTTGATTTTGTTCTTGATTGAGCACTTTTTTTATGGAAAGAAGAGAAAGATAACCCACCAAATGGCACAATCCTTATACCCTTTTTCCCTTGTCTCCCCACTAGAAGTGGCACAGCATAGCCAGCCCTCTCTCTCTTACAAACCTTCTGTTTGTCTTTGAGTAGTTGGATGGAAATGGCATGGAGACAAAAAGGGCTATATAGTTATTGATATTCTTGTGGCTGTTCTTGTAGGATGCTTGTGTTTTAACACCACAACTCCCTCCATTTGTTATGTGAAACTGTGAAAGGGTGTGCTTTGGAGAAGTTACCTATAAGTCTATGTGTAGGCAAGCTCTAGCAAAGTAGTGTTGGTAAAGGAGCTGCTTATTAGAATTTGATAAGGTAGACCCCTTTGAAGGTGAAGGTAGATAAACGACCAAACATTCTTCTGCACCGCTAGATAATCCCAAGGTTAACTTAATAGGCACCGTGTGCAAAATGATCGTGACACACTAATCTATTTTATCAAGAAGATAATTCCATTTAGGAACTAATTTCAAGGGATATTGTTTGTGTTCGAAAACAAAAATCTAGTAAGACAATAGATCCCCGTGAACTGAGGGATTTAGGATTGCCGTTGTCTGCTGATGAAGTTGCTATTTCCACTTTTTTTTTTCTTTTTCTTTTTTTTTTTTTTTCTTTTTTTTTTTTTAAATTTAAATTTAAGATGAAATGTGTCCTAAATCATTCTACATTACCCTCTTATGATGAGCTTGGCCAAAAGGGGATTACTATCCTCTTTTTATTTTCAATCGTTTTGATTAGGGTAAGAAAAAAAGTGTCATTTCTCATTTGAATCAGCGCTTATTTCGTACATTTAAAAAAAAAAAATTATACAGATAAATTTTGGCCATGTGGCTACTAAAACTTGCAGAAAAAACAAGAAAATACTTAAATATGTAAATCTTTGAATTCAAAAATTGAACGATTCGATTCTAAAAGGCTATCTTGGGAACCAAATGGAAAAAAAAAATAAATAAATAAAAGGAAAAAGAATGAGGTTTGTATGGTCACCTCTCTAAGAGTAAAGAAGAGTGGGCTTGATTTCAAAAAAACTAGGGTAAATGGTTATGACCTTCGAGTTCATTTAATCTTTTCCAATTATAAAATGATCCAATTTTGTTCTATACCACACAAACACTAATGTGTTATCCGACTGGACATGTTTATAGTAAAAGAATGTTGTAGATGTACATGTAAGCATGTGCTATGGATTAAAAATGCCACATTTATAAGCCTAACCCAAATCTATGAACCCAACCCACGTAGCATCATTTAGTGTCGGCTAGTCTAAATAGTGTGGCACTTTCTATTTATTTGTGTTTCTCTCGTGTATTGTTTAAAGACACTAGACCATTTTTATTGGTAAATGTACCCAGTCGGATTGAAATTAATCACTTTTTGGGGTGGTTAGGGGGTAATGTTTGGGTGAACCAAAAATGGTCTTGGTAACCATATCTAAATATTGTAAGAGAAGTAGTTATGAACTTTCTAAACACCTATTCATTAAAGATAAAAATGTAGACCATCCCCGCATGAAGGTGGTGAAGTGATGGCCCCACCCAATGGAAATAATAGATTTTCATGGTAATAAATAAAAGGAGAGAAAATACAATTTAATTCTTTTTTCTGTTTTATCAAATAAATAAATAAATAGGAGTTAGTAGATATGACCTAACACGCGTACTTTATAATAAAAAAATATTTTTGGCACTTCTTAGTATTTTTAATAGAGACATCTAGGGTTCAAATTTTCATTCCTATTAAATTACTGTCTTCTAATCATTTGTAATATGTGGATTTAACCACAAGATGATTGGTTGTTATATGAGCTACCAGAAGCAACATATGAGTGAATTTCGAGAGTCTAATAGATTGAATTCCTTATTTGTCAAAAATGATAGGTTTCCTTGGAATATCTAGTTATTTTCAAGGATTCCTCAAAGGGTGTTTGGATTTCAAACCAAACAACCCCTCACTGATTCCATCTCCAACAACACTTTATGGGATTTCTCTATTTTGTCTAATGGTTTTGCTACATGCTTCTGTAGCTTTAGTGAAAATATGTAGTACCATTTTTACAAAGAAAATACTCTCTCCATCACAAATTGTTAGTCCTTTATTTTATTTTGGAATGTTCTAAAATAAAGTTTTCTTTGAAAAATCATTAAATAAAATTCGTCTCTTACCCATTATTTTATTTAAAAAGTCAATATTATTATTTCTCTTAGAGTTTAAATTAACAAGGGTAAATTTGAAAATTTGTACATTTTTAACTAAAAGACAACTCATTAAATAATATTCCCTTAAAAGGTAGAAGTTTCTAAACAGAACTAACAATTTGGAACAGAGGTAGTATTGGGTAACGGCCAATCCTTACAGTGAATTAATGCAACCAAAAACTGAAATACCCAATAACTTGTGAAGAAAAATAAATGAGATATTGTTTGCTTGAGCCCAATATTCAATGTCCAATAATTGCTTATAAATAGTAGCCGCATGTAGGGATAGCCAATTTCAAGGGGTAAAGGATACTTGGCCCAACCCGACCCGAAAATTTCGGGTATTATCCGATATGTCATGGGTAAATAGAATTAGGCCAAGTTTGGGTAAAAACCCGAAATTTTTTGGGTTGGGTACGATTATTACCCGAATTCAATTCGTATTTTAAAAAATTATTTAACAGGCATTAAGTGGGCCTATTTCCTACCCAAAAAATTATTGGGTTGAAAAGTCTGAACCCCAGCCTTATACTAGCAAGTGATCCATTAAGTGTTTTTTTTTTTTTTTGGCAAAGTGGTCCATTAAGTAATTGCAGTGTGGGTGATTACAATTACAAACTAGACATTCCCATTTACCAAGCCTAGCAAATATTTAGTCCTAGAGAGTCACAGATAGACCACCCAACATGTCGTAGACTCTGAAACCTTGAATTTGCACTAGTATTTATTTTTGTTTTGTTTTCATGAGGTTTGGAACATGAATCTTCGTTACCCCAACAAACATGTCATCGTTGAAGCCAGGAACATGAAGAATTTGGTTTTCATTGTATTTTGGGTTCTGGGTTTTTGCATATTATTTTTAAAAAAATAAAAATAAAAAAAGAAAAACAAATAAAACTTTAGAACAAAAAATCCCCAAATATAGGGCTTGGGTCGTGTCTAGGTATCCATAGGTAAAAATTTCTGGTTGGATTTGAATAAATCCGACCCAAACTCGGTCCATGGTCATCCTTACCCCCATGGAGAAAGATCGAAAAAAATAGCCCTCAGGCTCAGCAACTCCCAACCAACATGCCTCTGCCTATCTTTATTTGTTAGCTTATTCTAGATGGCTAACCCCAAAAAAAAAAAAAAAAAAAAAAAAAAAAACCTTAGAATATGTTCGAAAAATCAGCTTAGCTACGACCAGTACTAGCTAGGTAGGATTGTAAGACGAAATCCACTCCAATTATCCTAAAAATAACTACTCAATCTTTTCAACAACACCCACCGGAATTGCACCTAATTTACTTTGTTTATCAACCAAACTACAGGTCAATTTCATTGATCATAAATAACAAACTTTGACAATTAATTATTCACAAGATTTGCTAGCACCATCATACATAACTGTGTTACCATACTTTAATCATTAGGAGCAAAAGGCCATCCTTATGTTAAGGCATAAAATTAAGAGGAGGGTATTTCTTTGATTATTCTAGGCATCCCCTAGAAAAAAACAAAGTAAATGAAATGGAATTATATGGTATAAATCCTTAATGTTTTTTTATTTACTAATTTATTAATACATACAAGTCAACAAATTCTAGAAGCCACAAATAGAGGGTAAACCACGCACAATGAGTAACATGCATGGTTGAATATCTACCTACATACATCTCAAAATGTCAATGAAAGCAAAACAAAGAAGTTACAAAGAAAGATTAAAGAAGAAAAAAAAGGGGCATTGAGATTACACCAATTTTCTATGAAGTCCATCCCATTTCACATGATAGTACAATTTGGTTGAGAGCCATAGGGCTCATAAACCACTCTATACGCTTCAAACTGAGGTGGGCAACAAGGTGGTGGCATGATACATTGAAATGGTGGTGGATCTGTCTTATCTTCTTTTTTCTTATCATCTTCTTTTTCCTTACCAGCTGGTTTATCTTTGACTTCCTCTACAGTCTCTAACCTTGCATACCCAACCTTCTTCCTCAATGTGCTTGTCAAGCAAGCTGCATCAACTCCTTCTCCAATCACCACCACTTGATCTCTGTCTTCACCTTCTAATGACACTGACATAACACCTATGTATAACATTATAAATCAAGAGGGAGAAACAAAAAATAAAAATACTAAGCAATTGAGTTCAATGGCTGGCAGTAAATTGAAATGGGAGAGAGTTTTGAACAAATTTAAGTATGATAAACTCATACATACACACCATCTGTTGCAGCGGCTACCGTCATGGCTTTGGACCGGCATTTGTCACATCTCACATGCACCTTGATGACTATCTTTTGCTGCACACCATTAGACCATAGAAAAATGCCATGGTTATTATGTTGGCTTGGACAGGACCAATATTGTAGTTGATAGCATATATTTTACTGTTTCTTTTATCCTGGCTCAAAAATGGTATTAAGAGAGAGAATAAGGCTATAGACAAGGAAATTGAAATAAACTAAAACATGAATTTCATTTCCTGTTCTTGTCTTGTAAATAGTTCCTGGAAGAAAATTGAGTTATTTTTGGCCATTAAGAATTGACTAGGAGAACTACTACTATTCAGATACGAGATATCCACCTTGATCATTATGAGTACATTTGTCCAAATTGACACATCTAAAGGAATCAATGCCAAACTTGTTGGATTCTTAGCAATTCATGAGAGAATTGGCCATTAGGGTCCCTAGAAAGCTCATTTTATGAAATCTAAGAGAGATTTGTTACTTATTTGCAATGATTGAAAATCTTTTTACATGCAGTCTTTCTCCACTTAAAAGTGAAATCAATGTTGTATATTCATTTTGCATTAAGCTAGACAATTGAAGATATGTTTAAGCTACAAGGTAAATATGCATGACAATAAACCTAACCATAAAGGAACCCGTCTTTTTCATTTTCCAATGAAACAAATGGATTAAGAATAGCATAAAAATGTTGTTTAGACTAGATGGCTTACCTTCATATTGTGAAATGCTTGACAAAAGAGCCGGGTTTTCGAAGAGAGTGCAAATGTTTTGGCATGTATGACAATCAGATGAAGAATAAGAAGAGAATGAAGCTCTTTATATATATATATATATATATATATATATATATCTAAGCATTAATATTCCAATTACCTTGCCTACATGTGATTATAACTAACCCTTTGATTAGGAAATATAAGGACAAAGCTGGCGATCCACTTTCCATGGGTCAAACATAAACTGTGACGTATTTTACTACGAAGCTTAGCTGATGATCATCTCTTATCAAACTGTAAATTTAAAATTTTACAGCAAGTCCGTGAACAAAGTCATAAGTCAACTATTAATAACAACCCTGATTGAGTGAATATCACTATACAATCCACACCATCACGTGCCAAGATATAGTGACGGTGATACCTAATGAAGCAGGCTCAACTTGCATCCGTCTCCAAATTGTACTGGTTTTTCAAATATTTAAGATTTCTGAGTGAGAAAATTACTCAGATTCAACTGTAAGGGAGAGAGGGTTAGCTCGAGCTCTTCTGGTTGTATAGTACATTATAAATATTGTTTATCCATTCTCTCTTTTTCTGAGTCAGAAATTAAATTTTTATTAACAAAAAAAAAGAGAAATTACACTTTACTACCTTAAACTATACACTAGATTACACTTTGCACCATAAACTATTTGAATAGACACTTTGCACCCTAAACTATGACATTTGTTACATTTTGCACTCCGATGTTAGTTTTACTGTTAAGTTAGATAGAAATTAATAGCACATGACTTGCACATGATTTTTGCGTAGGTAACACTCTGTTTAAATACTAAAACGCCCTTTTCACAAACAATTAAAAACAGAATTTTTTGTTTCATCCCATCAAAAAAAAACTTTTTTTTTCAGCTCTTTCTCTCTCCGGCGTGAGTAATTTTAACAAGACGTTTAGGGAAAACATCATCTGGGTCATGAATACGAGGGTTGTGCTCAACTATATAAGGGTCGCCGCACTTATCACTGATTTTAGTGTGGTGGGTGGGTCTCCCTTATAGTGTGGTTGTAAGATTATTGCTCTTAAGTCTTGACAGCTTCAAAAGTAGTGTGGTGGGTCTCTCCCTAAAAGAGCTCTTCTTTTGATTCATTGTTTCATTTTTGTCTTTTTTTTTTTTTTTTGAAACTATTCATTGTTTCATTTTGTGTTTTCTTGCTTTATTCTTTTAATAACGTTCATAAAACTCATACCTCAAAAACGTGTGTATTTTTCTTAAATAGTGCAGCGCCCTTATATAGAATATAGTTGAGCGCAACCCTTTATTCATGAACCAGATGATGTTTTCCCTGGACTTGTTATTAAAATTACTCATGCCGAAGAGAGAAAGAGCTGAAAAAAACAATTGCTTTTGTTTTTAATTGTTTGTGAAAATGATGTTTTAGCCTTTAAACAAGATGTCACTTAAGCAATAATCATGTGCAAGTCATGTACTATTAATTTCTGTCTAACTTAACAGTAAAACTAATACCATGGTGCAAAGTGTAATCTAATGTATAGTTTAGGGTGGTAAAGTGTAATTTTCCAAAAAAAAAAATGTAGTTCTAAAACCTTTTGCACCAATTATGGATCCTCAATAAATAATGGGTTCAACCACAGGTATTTTTCTTTATTTTATATCTCATCTCATGCTCTCAATTTTTATGTTTCAAATGTATAATAACTTTTGTTGCTTCCAAATATTCGGAAATTAAATTTAAATGGTTTGAATGTAATTAAAGAGATTAGTGATTCAAAATGACATTGTCTAATTCTTTCTCACATGAAAAAACTTCAAATTGAACCCTCCTTTCCTCACTTATAGCAAGGGTAAAAAAAAAGCTCAAATTGATTGAATGGTTTTTGTTTTTTTAAATAATTGATTGCGATAAGTTTACATAAAATAGCATGAGGAAATATGGTAATATTGGGCCAACCTCATCCTTGACCTATCTTGGTCCAATATTGTAGACACGGACAAAACTGAGGTACTATTCCTTAGATTCCTCTTTTAAAATTCAGCTATGTGGCTACTTAATTAAAAAATACACTTCCATCCTATGAAAAAAAATCTACATGGTATAATTTTAAGAGAGAAACCTAAGGAACAATATCTAAGTACTGTACCTAAGTCTTGCCCTTGTAGACACAACCCTTTTTCTTTTTCTTTTTCTTTTTCTTTTTTTGATAGGAAGAGACAACCTAATTGAAAATTATAGAGAAAGCCATTTAGTACAAATTTTTATATAATGGATGAGTTCCTCTATATTTTTTATGAACCAATCATTTAAATTATGAACTATAGTGATGCATCTTTTTCCTCCATGAAAATAAGTAAGTAATGTCATTTTAAGATACAAAACAATGCTACAAGAATGTACATGAAAGTTTACTCCAAATGATAAAAATTAAAAATTAAAAATTAAAAATTAAAAAAAAAAAAAAATATATATATATATATATATATATATATATATATATATATAAGAAAGATTTATATGTCAACATTAAACAAAATAATAAACAGTGGTAAACAAACAAAAACGCAAAAGTCCCCAAAACTTTGAGAATTGACATAAAAACAATCACTCTTTTTCGCCGTCTCTTCCCAGACGCGGAAGGAATACTTATTTATCTTTGGAAATTTGACTATGTGCATGAGAACAATTTGACAGTTTTCAAATGAATAGTTTTCACTAACAAACATGGAACTTCTTGGTAAGATCATAGCGTAGAAAGCGAACATTAATGTTTTTATTCCATCCTAAAATTCACATTTTAGGTCCTATGCATGCATTTCATTGTCTCTTTGTGATTTAGTCAGATGTCTCTGCAGGGATTAACACGTACACGTGCTTAATAAGTTCAACTACCACTCAAATTCATCTATTTTTATTCCACTAGCATTATATTCATGATACATTACAACAGTAGGAGAGAGATTGCCTAAATTTTTTTATGAATGGGGAGGATCCCAAAATCTTAGTTTTCTTGGATCAATCTCTTAAAATATGTGATCAACGCATTTTTCTCGGCTAATAAAATATTAGGTTACTAGTCGCTAATGCATATAATGTATGAGAAAGTTTGACAAAAACTATTCTCTTATAGAGTCCGAATTTAGTAAGTATAAGGTGTAAAAGTCATGTTATACATCATCCAATAATAAGAGATTGTTCATCAATTTTTTACTTAAAACTCAATACATCATATCATATCTGGAAAACATCTCAATAAACTTATTAAACTCTCAATTAGGTTGGACTTTCATATGGGTATTAGAATTGATTGAGTGCAGTTGTATTTATTCTTTAATACATGATATGATGATGTGGCATATTAGGATTAGAGAGTGTCTAAAACTACATACTTATAAAATTTAATCTCTTATATATATGATATATGTTTAATTAATAAGTATTAATAAATAAAAAGTCAAATTAAAATTTTGTATATAAGAATTTACCAATTTGTTTAGAAAAGATCAAGCTCAATTTAATGAAAATTTGTTTAATATTAGGTTATATATCCAAAAAGACAGTGAATTAAACTAACAAAGGTTATGATAACTCTAAAAACCAAATCATAGTATAACAACAAAAGAGGAAGTTAACCAAAAAAAGGTCAAGGCTACCATTTTATATAGACTATAGATTATAGATATAATTTTAATATATATAAGATAATGTTATAAGAATATACAATAAAGTCTACTCCGAACGATTAATAATAATAATAATAATTTAAAAAAAAAAAATCAAGGTCTTAGAAGCAGGGAGGGCAATTTTGCCCTACCCCTTCCCGTTTTGTCCCCCGTGGGTTGTCCCTGCCCTGCAAAGGTGGTGGGGCGGGGATGTGGCGAGATTTTAGCCTTGCATAATAGGGCAGGGCGGGGATGGGTAGAATTTTTAGACCCACCCTTGTCCTACCCTGTCTCGCATTGATAAGGGTTATAATTATATTTTTTTTAATACCTTAAAACTCTACTATTTAAACAAACATATCAATATTAACTTATTTTATTCTACCTAACGTGGCTCTCTATCTCTATTTTATTATGTGTTACATTATGATATTTTCGTTTTTGTTGTGATATTGAATTGTTAAACACTTGGATAATATTATTCAATTTTCTCTAAAAATTAGTTTTATTTGATGGGATAAATTTAATTGTAATTTCAAGTATATTTTTATTAATGAAACATGTTTAATTAAAAAAAAATTGTAATAGATGTAGGGTAAATTAACAAGAAGTAGAGTTTTACGGGATGAGATGAAGCTTCACGAGGCCCCAAGGAGCAAAGATGGAGCAAGAAAATTTTCCCCGTCATGCAAGGTAGGGCAAAGACAAGGCAAGACAAAACCATGCAAGGCGGGGGCGAAGACCCCATCCTTCGGCCCCGCCCTACCCCATTGCCATCCCTAGACTTAGGACATATACCTATATCTGCATAATGATAATATGTCATCAAAGTAGAAACAAAAAATAATTCATGAAATATTTTCATGCATAGTAATCTCCTCCTCACAGATTTAAAATTTTAAATAAGATTAGCAACTAAAGAACAAAAACAATTACCACTGCCAGATTATTACTGCAAAAACATATCTCATGCATCTTCATCATGACATATTTTCAGAATCCCTTACCTTCATTTCAAACAGCCAGCTCTTCAACCACACCCTGTCTATGCTTCTCCTTTTCTTCATTTGTTCATCATTATACAAAGGATTTCACCGAATAAGGAGGAGACACTGATGACAAAAAAGTTGCTGCAGTTCTCCAAATCAGAAGTACAATATTGCTATTGAAATTCCAAAGATGCTCAGCATGTGAATTTTATAGCATTCTTTGTGTTCATTTATGACTCAATACAATCATACAATAAGCAATTTACAAGAATATTCTGGCTTCCATGTACTGAAAAATATCACAACGACCATATATAGTTTACTTTTCTTTTTCTTTCTTTATATAAGTCAAAATGGCCTAAAAATTATGTTAGGTTTTGAGTTTGTAGTGTAGGTAAACTATGACAAATTGTAAGTCTTGTTGAGTTAGAATGTGTACTTTCAAAGATGTATTGTAAGTCTTGTAAGTCTTGTTGAGTTTGTGATTCGTTTGTTGTGGTATTTAAAGGACATTATATAAGCTATCCTGAGAGAGAGAGAGAGAGAGAGAGAGAGAGAGAGAGAGAGAGAGAGAGAGAGAGAGAGAGAGAGAGAGAGAGAGAGAGAGAGAGAGAGAGAGAGAGAGAGAAGTGTCTCATGTTCTATATCTAGGATTTTTGTACCCAAAACTCTCTCATAGCTTCTACCAATGACATTCTTTGAAGAAACTCAAGATCCGATGTTGCTGCCTCATACCAGTCATCAAAAGTGTTGTAGATCTTATAAAGTTGTAATTTACAACTATGTTTTTATGTTGGCTTTATTCCATGACAAAAAGTGTTGTAATTGTTTTAATTTTGTTCCTTGTATTTTGTGGGATTTTATTGTATTGGAGGTTTAGTATTAAGTCGGTGAAAACTCAAGCTTAATTGAAGATCAGTGCATTTCGCGACTAGCTTGCGAGAAGTTCGCAAGAAGGGTTCCCGCAAAAAGGGCATGTGAGGAGCACATGACTAGAAGCTGAAGAGTCGTGTCAAGCTGTCAGTTTCGCGAGTATCTCGTGGGTAAGGCCTTCCCGCGAGGTAGTTGCGAAACATTCTGCCTGGAGGATTTTTAAGTGTGACTTTCTTACCCTTCACCCATACTATATATACCCTCATTACCCACAAATGTAAATGAGGCCATTCAAAGAGAAAAACCTTAGATAGGTTTTCTACAACACACACATACACATCTTTTAGAGAGAGAGTTACTCATCCTTAATGAGAAACTATTGTAGCCTCTTCTCCTTCCCTCTCCCATTGTCATACATTGAGAGGAGATTTGTACCCAAACACAACCCACACCTATTCAGAGTGTAGAGAATGTTTTAGAGCTTGGGAAGCTTTGGGGATTTGCCAAAAGAAGTCAGTGAGGTTTGGTGGATGCAATCAGGCGTATTGCGGGATCTGAAAAGCTAGACAAGACACAGTTCCGAGAAGCCTTGTTGGAGTAGGAGTTTGGAAGGCTTAGGTACATCGGGTAGATTAGGCTTGGAGGGTCTCTTGCTAACTCATGTATCCCAACTGATTGTCTAGTGGATCGATTTATCGCTTGGAGGGTGGCGAAGAGGTTTTTCGCCGAGTTCTTCGGTTTCCTCTTCGATAACACATCGCCGTGTTATCTTATGTTTGCATCTCTCTTCCCTTACTCTTGTGCTTTACTTTTATTGTTTGTTGTTCATGTTTATGCACTAGAGTAGTATTGGTTGATTGCGTTTCATTTACTCTTGTTTCCGCACTTAGATAAGTTAGAGTAAAAGCAATCTAACCGCTAATTTTAATTGGGGGTCTAAACAAGCTCTTGTGTATTCATACATTTTCGAACTTTCAAATCTAAACCTTCAAGGGTGGTCTCGGAGTCGTGGACTGGAAGTTCACGTTGGAACACATACATATCAAAGAAGTTTGTGGATTTTAGAGCTCAGTTTGGTAACTATAGTTAAGTTTACGAAGAATATGGCTATTCAGTTTGTGAACTTTTATTTGATGGGGAATCTACTTAACTAGGGATTGTAAGGTCAAGACTTCCTAGAATTTTCATGTGGAACTATTTTGTTTCATTGGTTTTCTAGGTCATCATATCGTGTCTTCTTTAATTTTTCTCACTTGCATGATCATGATTATCTAATTAACCTAAGGTTTTCATAATTAATTAAAAATCAAGTCGACCTTAAAATTGGTTAATTATTGTTTTTGGTTGGGGTCTAAACCTAACAAGTGGTGATATATGATAAAATCTACAATTTAATTTCTGTAATTCATCAATTTTGGTATTTTTTTTTAATGTAATTTTCGTTATTTTAGGTTTAGGTTATTATTTCTTTAATTTTAAGTGCCTTTAATGTTGTTTAGTCAAATTATGGTTTTGTACATTTTCCTAACCGCTCTAGGTTTTCCTAACTACCCTAGATTTTCTTTTTACTATTTAAATGCATTCTAGCCTCTAAAGGCAATTTAGTTTTTAGATTAATAAAATTCAGACTTTGTCTATTTTTTTTCTCTAGTGGATTCCAAAAAATTATCACCTTGTGAATTCAAGGAACCCTTCGTGAATTCAAAAAACCCCTCGTGAATTTGAGGTTCACTACCAAAAACTAACAATTTAGTTTCTATTCCATCAAATAGAGTATCGTGTGTGCTTTCTTCAGGTTTCGGCGACATCAAGTAGTATCAAAGCGGGTTAGCTCTTGATAAAGTAGTCTTTGTCTTGAGTTGATCATTGACCCCTAAAATTGGCCATTGGAGTCCCTAGAAAAGCTCATGAAATCTCTGAGATTTTTGTTACTTTTGTTTTGATTGAAATCTTTTCAGAAGCAATCTTTCTCCAATAAAAAGTGAAATCAATGTTGTATAGACATTAAGCTAGCTAATTGGAGCATTACATGTTTAATTTCTACTTTGACAGTTTTCTTTAAGCTAGTGAAATCAATGTTGTATAGATGCATTAAGCTAGCTAATTGGAGCATTACATGTTTAATTTCTACTTTGACAGTTTTCTTTAAGCTACATGGTAAATATGCATGACAATAAACCTAACCATAAAGGAAACCAGTTTTGCATTTTCCAATGAAACAAATGGATTAAGAATAACACAAAAATGTTGTTTGTACTAGATGACTTACCTTTATGTTGTGATATGCTTGACAAAAGAGCCGGGTTTTCGAAGAAAGTGCAAATGCATGTTTTAGTATCTATGACAATCCGATGAAGAATAAGAAGAGAATGAAGCTCTTTATATATATTTGCAGCATTAATATTCCAATTAACTTGTCTACATGTGATTACAACTACTCCCTTTGATTAGGAAATTTAAGGACAAAGTTGGCGATCCACTTTCCATGGGTCAAACATATACTGTACTGTGACGTGTTTACGTGCGAAGCTTTTCCGATGATCATCTCTTGTCCTATTGTTATACTTGTTTATAATCTTACTTCAAGTCAATGAACTAAGTCTTAAGTCAACTATTAATAACAACAATGATTGAGTGAATATCACTATAGAAATCCATGCCATCACGTGTTTAGATTAATTTGGCGAAGGTGATAACTAGTGAAGCAGGCTCAACTTGATCTGTCTCCAATTTGTACTGGTTTTTCAAACACTTAAGATTCTGATTCTATGTGAGAAAATTACTAAAGATTCAACTGTAAGGGAGAGAGGGATTTGCTCGGCTCTTGTGGTTGTATACTACATAATAATAATAATTTTTTTTTTTGTCTTTTTATGAGTTAGATTAACAAAACTTTAGTTCTAAAACTTTTAAGAACGGTTATAGATTCTTAACAAATTAATCAAAGTCGACCAAATGTATTTTTCTCTAGTTTATTTTTATCTCATGACTCTCAACCTTCTGTTTCAAATGTATAATAACTTTGTGTTGCTTCCAAATATTTGGAAATTTAAATTGTTTGAATGTCTAAAGCTTTGTGATTGAATGATATTGTCTAATACTCACATGATAAAAATAAAATTTTAAATAAGCCCTAAATTTAAATCCTTCTCTCCTAACTTATCGTAAGGTGAAAAAAAGTTTAAATTGGTTGAATGGTTTTATTTTATTATTGTTATTTTTTAATAATTGAATGGTTTTAGCTTAGACAATATAGCATGAGGAAATATGGTAATATTACGCCAACCTCAACCTCGACCTGTTCTTGGTCCAATATTGTAGACACATCCCAATCGAAAACTCTACATTAATAGAGAAGGCCATTTGGTACAAAATTTTATATAATGGATGGGATCCTCAAACTGTATTTTTGATGGACCAATCATTTAAATTATGTAACTAGTGATGCATTGTTGTCATCCATGGAAATATTAAGAAATACAATTTTAAGATATGAAACTTGTTACAATAGAACGTACATGAAAGGTTGCTCCGAATCATTAAAAGAAAAAATATATATTTATGACCTTAAGAAATAACTGGTGCTTTATGTAATGATTGTACAATTATACAATATTTCTCTCACATGATATTACGTGCAATTGTTAAACAAAATAATAAATATTAGTAGCTTAATTGACATATTTTAGTGTTTTTAATAGAAATATACAGAGTTTAAATCTCTTTTCTCTCATTATTATAACTATCAAATTTTTAAAAAAATAAAAATAATAATTCATAGTCTCCAAAATTTGAATTTTTGTCGCGAGACTAATTACTTTTTTTCGCCGTCTCTTCCTATACGCGGAAGGATTACTTTTTTTAATCTTTGGAAGTTTGACTATATCTATAAGTATGATAACAAATTAACAATTTGACAGTTTTAAAATGAATGGTTTTCACTAACTAACATGGTACTTCTTTCTTGGTAAGATCGATCATAGCGGACGTAGAAAGCAAACATTGTTTTTATTCCATCCTAAATTTCACATTTTAGGTCCGATGCATGCATTTCCTTGTCTCTTTGTAATTTAATCAGATGTCTCTGAAGGGATTAACACGTGCACGTGCTTAATAGGTTCAACCGTTCAACTAACACTCAATTTCATCTATTTTTATTCCACTAGCTGCTTAATATTCATATATACATAACACATTACCACAGTAGGAGAGACACAACCTAAATTTTTTTATGAATAGGGAGGATCCCAAAGTCTTAGTTTTCAGGGATCAACCTTTTAAAATATGTGATCAATGATGCATTTTTATTGGCCTGTAAAATATTAGGTAACTAGTTATTAATTGGGATAATGTATAGGAAAGTTTGACCCAAAAAAAATATTATATATGATATATGTTTAATTAATAAGTATCATATGAAAGTTGGATTCCAAAATTGGTAGACATACACTACACTGATATGCATGTGTTTCTTTTCAAAACAATTTACAACAACACGTGGTAACTTATTCCAATATTTTGTTGGTATGATATGGACAAACAACACCATATGTTAGAAAATTATTTGAGCATGTTAATATAATTGCTATAATATTAGACACATGGCATATAATTTAAAAATTTTAGTGAAGTAATTGCTTTTGTTTAGTATAGTATTTAAGTTCATGTTTTTATTCTTATTCTTATTTATGACTATTAATTTTTTAATTTTTTATTTTTTTGAGAAAATACTATTAATTCTTAATTTGTCATTTGCCTATTAATTTTCCTAACCATTCCCCTCTCAAAGGCAATTCAACTATTTTGTTCTAAAAAAAGGAATTTTGTTGAAAAATACTTTAATTGAGTATAATATATGTGTAAGGGCAAGGATTTATTGCAAACTAAGTTGCAGCAACTCCTGAAAAATGCAAATGTGTCAATGCCTCAAATAGACCCTATTTGGTGAAAAATTCAATCTTGACACGGAAAAATATAAGTCAAGACAGGTGTCTATCTGAGACATTGACATGTATGCATTTTTGTAAGAGTTGCTATAACTTAGTTTGCAGTAAATCCTTACCCTATGTGTAATGAATATAAAAATGTAGAAGCCCTACTATTTATTTATTTTTTAGAACCATAGAAGCAATACTAGAATTAATGAAAAACACCTAATATACTAAACATTATTGAAATACATAATACTTGGAAGCCTTAAATGCCTAATTAGAAGAAGAAAAAACTGCTAAAATGATGGATTTATCACTTAATACCACCCACACAAACGCGCAAGGGTGAAAACGCACAAGGGTGCTCACACATAGGAGTAATTATTAGATATTTCCGAAGCACGGTAAATAGTGCTCCCTCGTCTCACAATTATAGTAGGGTTTACTTATTAAATTCATAACGAGGTCCATCATGAATGTAAGAGGATGGAGCACTATTTCAAAGGAGGAAGCACTATTTCACTATACTTCGGGTCTACCTAAGTATTTTCCCCCTTTTCCCCCATACACACATAAATATATATATATATATTGGAAAACCAAAAAATAATAATAATGACTTAAAAAAAAAAAAAGGACAAACTTCTAAAATGATGGATTGACCACCTAATTATGTTAAGTTTAAATAATATTTTGCAAGCATTAATCATAATTTGTCCAATCAAACTCCTAAAATTAATGACTAATTCTTCCTCAAAAAAACAAATTTTTTTTTTTTTTTTAGATAGAGTTTCAACCTATGGCGTCCGCTCCTGATGATAGCTCTTTGTTATCAGACCAAGACACCAATCAGTTTTTGGTGTAGGCGGAGATTGAACCCCAGATCTCTTATTCAACCATCAAAGACTTTACTAGTTGAGCTAACTGGAACCCACCTCAAAAAAACAAATTAATGACTAATTGAAAGTGTCAAATCTCTCATAAACGTATCTTTTTTGGGGCTAAAATGTAAAATCCCATAAATGTATTTGGTAGACCAAAATAGAGGTGCCAAAATTCAACACGGCTCGCTAACACGACACAACACAAAGTTAGCAAGTTATGGATTAAAATTTAATGGATTCGTGTCATATTCAAGTTGACACCCATAAACATGTCGTGTTCATGTCCAACCCATAGAACTCATTTAACTCATTTAACTAAATATCATTTTACCAATATACCCTTCAAAATGCTAGGTATATAAACCCATTTGACTCATTAAGTCGAATACTCATGAGTCAACAAGGCACGAACCTAACACGTGAACACGAATTGTCACCCCTAGCTCAAAATTATTTTTAAAACTTAATATTTTACACATATATTAATATTACTCAATTAATACGTTCATTACACATATATTCATGCTATAAATCTCTTCGTATATGCTTATTCTCTCTCTCTCTCTCTCTCTCTCTCTCTTAAGACTATAATTTTCATTGGTTGTTCAAAGCATTTATTCCCTTTAAATAATAACCATTTAACAGTGGAAAAAAAATCATAAATTACAACTTTCAGCTCTAAATTTATTTGTTCCAAAATTTTTCCAAAGGAGAAAAATACTACATTTGATTTGCATATTCTTTTTTTAGTTTTGAATTAAGCATCACTTGAGAATAAGAGGAAAAACTGCAAATTTATTCTTTCAACGTAGAATCTTTTTTAGTATTTTTTCTTCATCAATTCCAAACATATTTGCAATTAGTTAAGACTCTGTTTTCTTTTTTTTTTTTGGTGCTGAAAATATGCAAAGTATAAAAATCCTGTTATTATGATTTCTCAAGATAAACGGTTAAGATAAGATTCTATCATTTTTAACTTCTTTTTTTGTATATATTATGGTCTTTGTCATCTATATATATAACTAACATGTAACTCCATGCAAACGCATGGATGTATTTAAAATTTTAAAAAAAAATTATCATAAAAATATAAATAATTAGTCAAATTATTATTTTTTTTTAAAAAAACATGTAACATATGCATTCATGCATACGTATAGATACATTTAAAATTAAACACAATTTTTATCATAAAATATAGATAATTAGTCAAATTTTTTTTAAGTAAATATAATTAGTCACATATTAAAACTCTTACCTAAATTTAAGACTACTGATGATCAATTTTTTTTTTTTTCTAATTTTTAATAAGATAGAACGTGTGGTGATTTTTATTTTTATTTTTTTTAAGAAACATGTGGTGATTTTTATTGAGTATATGCAATTTTTTTTTTTTTTAATTTTATAGTTCATTAATATTAGATTCTTAGTATTTTTCACTCATTAACTCACTTGATACAAAGATTAAAAAACTTAAGTAGACACATGGCACATGCTTAAGTGGATAATTATGGTGTTGTCCCCACATAAATTTAGACACGTGCAAAATTGGATTATAATTTCAAATTCTAATTCAACTTTCTCTAAATTTTACCATTTGAACTTTTTTTTAGTTATATGATTATGTTTTTTATGGTTTATTATATTGGACTCCTCATTTTCTATACTAAATTAACTAATTTGACACAAAAATTAAAAAATTTAGATTAGATGAGACATGTGACTTAAAATTAAACTTTAATTAAAATTCAATTTTTACACTAAATCAACTCACTTGGTACAAAATTATAAATTTAGATTAGATGAGACATGTAACGCAAAATTAGACTCTAATTGAATTTCAATTTAAAAATTAATTTGATTTTCTCTCTGTTTTACCTATTATTATTATTATTATTATTATTATAGGTGAAACTGAGAGAAACTCAAATTAGAATTTTAAATTAGAGTTCTAATTTTGCGCCATATGTCTTAAATTATTTATTATTAAAGAGTTTTATTTCTTAATTTTAGAATCAAATGTGGGACCACATCATAAATATTCATCCAAGTGAGTTATTAAGTACAAAAACCAAAGAGTCTAAAATAAATGAATCGTAAAAAAATAAAAAATAAAAATAAAAGAGCTTCACAATAATTTTTTAAAAAAAAAACATGGATAATTTAAATTTTATACCTAATAATATCCTTACAAATAAATTTTAAAGAGTTAACAAAATATAAAAATGACTATCAATAGTATTTAAATTATATATATAGGAATCATATTATGCATCTTGTTGTATATCTTTAAGCGTATCCATGCATATGCATGGAGTTATAAGCTAGTTCATATAATTGGTTGATTTTTATTTGTATTACTGATTTCATATATGTCAATAGAACATAAGTCCTATTTTGTTCAAAGAGATAAGAGATCACTTGATATAAGGTGTTCCTTCCCCTTTTCGTATATTGATACTTTTCTAAAACTATATGTAAAGGGATGGTCTAAATATTTTCTACTATGAATTTTGATAGATTAAGATGTGGAATTAATATGCAATTTTTCAATATTCAATTTTAGATGTTGTGCAAAATAAAATCTGATTTTATTTTATTTTTTGTAGGTTATGTTATGGTTGATGGAGGGCTTATGATGGCTTTGACCTCATAATATTGTTATACATTTCAAAGTTAAATTTTATGTCAGAAATTGCTACATATTAATGAATTAAAAAAAATACTCATGATTTTATATTAAACAACCATCGGTTCCTATATTTTTCATCATTATAAATAATTTTAATTCTTTTTATTGTTTATTTTCACGTTTTGTATGTGATTATAATTTGTTAAAATTGCAAATTAAATAATCCACCATTTGTTTTATTACACTATATATTTCCCTAACTATTGGTATATTTGCTTATTTTTGCAACAAATATTGAAAATGGTGCTAAGCAATGCAATATGATGTTTTTTCAATAGATACAGACAAATAACAATTGGTTTCTAATGTATAACATGGAATTATTTTAAAAAAATGATTAAATATATATATATATATATATATATATATATATATAACTTATTCAGGTCGTGATGAATATCACCCAAAATCTCCTAATAGTACTTATTTCTCATTTATTGGTGAATATTTCTAATAAAATTTACTGAAGTTGTTTATTGGTTGATGCAATTATTGATTATTAATTACTATCTCTTTTTTCTTCCTCTCTAATTTTTAAGTGCGCCTTTTACAGATTCAAGCATTTTCGAAGTGTTAACAAAATATTTTATCATATGAAAGTCGTGAAATTCACAAAGTTCTGTTGAAAGAAATCTTATTTTCTATTAAAAAATTATTATAGTACTAAAATTTAATACTGAAGACTATTGATAAAGTTGAGTGCTTCTTTTTCAACCCATTTGATTTCAAAATATTGAATAAGTAGACTATAGATTAACTTTTTACATTTTATTATATGGTCTAATTTGCTTATTAATAGGGTTTCAAAAAAATTTGCTTATTAATAAAAATCTCCCATATTGCATTTGAGTCATGCACATAACATATATCTAAAAAATTTAAAAAAAAATAAAATAAAAAAGGAGTAGCATCGGTAAAAACAATATGCTATAAAATTCAAACCCATTGATAATACTTTTTATATTTTTAAGGAGTTAGGTGCCTAAAGACTAGTATTTATAAATTTAAAAACAAAAAAATTTCCGTGCAACATAACTACTATATTTAAAAGCTTAAGTATAATATTTATTATTGCAAGATCTTGTTGAGCTACATTAGCCTAACATTTCGGTCCATTCGGTCCTATTCCGTCAACTTCAGTCTTATTTGGTCCTATTCGGTCCATTCAAACGTATTCGCTACACTTTTGTCCTATTCGGTCCACATTGGCCCTATTTGATAAATTTTGTCCTCTTCAGTCCTGTTTGATCCACATTGGTCCTATTCTATCCACTTCAATCCATTCCATCTTCTTCGGTCCTACTTAGTCTACTTTGGTCCTTTTCGGTCTACTTGGTTCTATTCAGTCCACATGGATCTACTTGGTCCACTTCGGTTCATTCTGTCCACTTTTGCCCTATTATGCCGATTCATTCTTATTTGGTCTACTTTGGTCTAACTTGGTCCTATTTAGTCGACTTCGGTCATATTCGGTCCATATTGGTCCATTATGTCCACTTCAATACAATTTGTTCCTATTTAGTCCACTTCTATTCTATTCAGTCTATTTGGTCCACTTTGGTCCTATTCATTGCATTCGATCTTTTTCAGTCCACCTCGGTCCATTTTGGTCCACTTTTGTCAATTCGGTCCATTTTTGTGCACTTACATAATGGGAAAAGACAAGTTTGGACTGAGAGCATCTATTCTAAATCCAAATTTATTATTTTAAAAAAAAATCTCAAGCTCGTAATATCTAAAATCTTAAGCATATCATTTATTGTTCCTATACTTCTATTGAGCCTCATTAACGTAGCATTTCAGTTCACATCAACCCGGCTAAATTTAAGCGATAATTTTTCTAAACATGAAGGCTATAAATATACAAATGTAATATTTAGGATAGTTATTCATTTATTTTAACGTTATTACTTTTAAATGAACTGCATGAGATTGATTTTATATATATATACATATATATTTGCGCATTTGTGTTTAATTTTTATTTAAATATCTGGTGCAATGCACGAGATATTGACTAGTTAACAAATAAAAAGTTAAAGTAGAAACCTCTTGTGAGAAATCACGAAATTTTACCATGTGGTGCTTTGTATGAATAGTTTTTCATTTAGTCTTTCGCCTCACTCATGCCATCTTATTACTAATGACCAGTTTAAGCCATAAATGTAGAAGATTAAGAGATTTGGTTTCACTCTCTTTTCCAACTTCCACTTTTAATTTCATTGATTTCGGAAATGAAAGGTTCTCTCCATTCAATGTTAGATTTTCATGTTATAACAACTATTATTTTATATATTCCAATTTCACAAAATATCAAAGGGCCAAAAGAAAAGTAGGAAGAGAGAGAGAGAGCCAAATATGAAGAGTGAGAAAATTGTTAGGCTATGTGGAGCCTAGTTATGTTTAATTCGGATTATGACCCAACTCGATATAAAAGTGCTACGGTTTTTTGGTATATATTTTTCTCCTTTTTTTTTTTTTTTTGAGAGAGTTTCAACCTATGGCGTCCGCTCCTGATGATAGTTCTTTTATTATCAGACCAAAACACCAATCAGTTTTTGGTGTAGGCAGGGATTGAATCCTAGATCTCTTATACAACCATCAAAGACTTTACTAATTGAGCTGACTGGAACCCACTATTTTGCATCTCAAAAGATCTGGAAATTTAGTGAATATTCCCTACAAAATTATGTTAGATTCCAAATATATTTATATATATATATATATATTAAGATGATATTAAAGAAAAAAAAAGCAATAAAAAGTGAAGAAAACATTGCTATTGTGCAATTATCCATGTTGAATGTTTGATGTTGAGATGCGCCTAATCGTGGCGGCGGGTCTAGTCAGAGAAGGAAAAGAGCATAAGAAAAATCTACCTATGAAATTCTAGGTGATGAATGTCCAGTAACTCAAATAATTGGATGTATAAGAAAGATGAACAAAATAAATAAAGAAAAGAAGAAATACTAGGGTAGGTTAAAAGTCTTTGTCAACCAAGAAGAGTGTGAGATTGAATTTGGTTTTGGGTGTATCTATCTAAACTTCTCAACAACAATGGCAAAGCTTGATACAATGCTTCAGCGGCATTTGGGGATTTTAAAGGATATATTTGGGAAAGACATAGTGCTTTTATACGTGTTATTTATATTTATTTATACTTTTGGGAAGAGTTTAATCTTTGCAAGTGATTGAAGTA
Organism: Quercus aquifolioides; assembly: GCA_019022515.1. Classification (NCBI taxonomy): domain Eukaryota; kingdom Viridiplantae; phylum Streptophyta; class Magnoliopsida; order Fagales; family Fagaceae; genus Quercus; species Quercus aquifolioides. The sequence continues at coordinate 66,118,489 of CM032329.1, read as the reverse complement.
CTCAAATATATGTAAAATTAAAGTTGAAATATAAAATAGTAGAATTTTATATTTCTCTGTTCAATTATTGTATTATTTTTAAGTCTCTTGATATGTATACTTAGTTTTGGCACCTCCTCATGTACAAAATGCTTGGATGTCTAAAGTGGAAAGAGTTCAAACTATGGAGTTAGCAGCATATTGTAATTATCTCTAAAAAAAAATTATAAAACTTAAATTTTAGATTTCTAGCTTTCAAAAGTTCACTTTTTTAAAAAAAGAAATACTCCTAAAAATATGAAAAAGACATAATAACAAGTTTTTAATTGAAAACGTCAACTGTAAGTCTGTAAGAACTAAAAATGCATGTATACCTGATTATAAAATAATAAAAAAATCAACAGGCATGTGGTGGCATTTTTAGAGTCTAAATTAATTATGGTTAGTTATGGATATATTGAATTACAATTTTTTGCAGTTCCGCTTTTGTTGTCTTTGCCTATAGTGAAAAGAGACAATGTTACAAGAATGTCACCAAAGGCTGCTCCAAATAATAAAAATAATAAAAGGAAAGCATTAGAGATGATCCCATGTAGTGACAAAAGCAAACAGCTGTTAAACTTCTTGAAGAATTTTGCAGAACAATTTTATTAAGATGGAGCACAACTCATGTTCCAAAATGAATTATGGAACTCATAATGTGTTGTTTAAAACCTGGTCTTCTAATTTTTCAACAGAAATAGATACAAGGAGCAAATGGAGTCTTTTGGTTTCTTCTATTAATCAAACAGTAGGTGGGGACTTAGACGTATAGCTATATCCTATATGTGCAAAATGATAATATGTCATCAAAGTAGAAAAAGAATAATAATTCTTGGAATTTTTTTCATGCATAGTAATCTCCTTTAACAGATTTAAAATTTTAAATAAGATTAGCTACAAAAGAACAACAACAATCACCACTGCCAGATTGTTACTGCAAAAACATCTCATTTCACCATGACATGCTTTCAGAATCCCTTACCTTGATTTCAAAAGGCCAGCGCTTCAAGTACACCCTGTCCGTGCTTCTCCTTTTCTTCATTTGTTCATCATTATACGAAGGATTTCACCAAATAAAGAGGAGAAACTGATGACAAAATAGTTGCTGCAGTTCTCCAAATCAGAAGTACAATATTGCTATTGAAATTCCAAAGATGCTCAGCATGTGAATTTTATAGCATTCTTTGTGTTCATTTATGACTCAATACAATCATACAATAAGCAATTTACAAGAATTTTCTGGCTTCCATGTACTGAAAAATATCACAGCAACCATAGTTTACTTTTCTTTTTCTTTCTTTATATAAGTAAAAATGGCCTTAAAATTTCAAATTGACATGGCTATTGAGGTTGTTGTCAGCTTAGATATATACATGCTGTGCTGCCTCTCTCTTCTGTAATGTATTGCTAGCTCTTTCAGTCAGCTGTGTTGTTCCCTTGAGTAGCTTGTCCTACTTGATATAGATTTGGAGCTGTCTATGTGGGTCTCCCACCTTGCTCACACCATCTTGGTCTTCCAATTCAATTCCACTTCTAACTTTGTAGTTCAAATGGCACTTCCGCATACATAGTAAAATGGAGGGTGAGGTGATAGGTGCAAGTATAACTTACCACACACAACACACTTAATTTTTAATCTTATTAAGAATTCAAAATGTATATAAGGTTACAGCCTTATTGGTCCACAGGCCCCATAATTATTTTCCTACTTGGCAGAAGTAGCTGCTGCACGTATTAAAGCAACTGATGTCAATGAGAATCATTGATTTATGGAACAGCTCTAGAAGGAAAAAATTGTGCAGAACTCATTTCATCATGCTTATAATTTGTATATGTGATCTCAGAATGTGTCTACAAAGTAAAAATCAAGCTCCCCGCATGCCAGTGCCAACAAAGCTTTCAACCCAAAAGGAAGCAAATTTATTTTCATGCAGTTTGAATACTGATTCAAAAAAATAAAACAAAACAAAAAACCACTGAAAGGGGAAAAAAAAATAAGGGGACAAAAATAGCATAGACATTGGTACAATATACAAAATTCACAATTAGTTGAGATTACTGGCGGTAACATTTCAACAATTAGACAAGATCTGGGTTCCAAGTAAGCTGTTCAATGCTCATCCGCCTCAAAGATCTAACCATATTCTCATCAGAAGTTAATCTATTGTGCATATTCTGGAAAGAAGGAAAATCAATTGCTTCAGATATTCTATCACAGTGCAATGGATCTTCAGAGAAACTGATAAGAGCCTCTGCAGCATTATCCCTCAGTTCCACAGAGTCGTCATGTAACAATTCAATCAGAAGTGGGATTATCCCTGCATTTGCAAGTGCCACCCGATCTTCCTCATCATAACTCAACTGGGCAATAGCCCCAGACACCTTTTCCCTAACTTCACTATTCCCATCTCTCAAAAGCTCAACTAGAAGTGGAATTGCACCTGAGTTTTGCACAACAGATACAGAGTGCTTGTAACCTGAGAGATCCCACAAAACATCAGCAGCTGCAGCTTTTGCTGCATCGTCACCTTCTTTAAGAATCCCGACCAAGTGCTCAGCAATCTCAACTGCATTCATTTCCGCAACAGCTAATATACAAAACGCATCCTCTGCAATTTCCTTACCACTAGGGTCAGGTCCCTGAAGAAGTTCAGCATATAACGGTATTGCCCCAGCTTGAGCAACAGGTCTAATGTAATCAATGTGAGCAGAGATCACACCAAGAGAATTACCCGCTACAAGTTTTGTTGTACTATCCCCATCTCGGAACAACTCAACAAGCACTGGTATCACACCCAATTCAACAAGCATACGCCTCACACGTCTTGTAACTCCAAGCAACCCAATTGCTTGACAAGCTCTTTCCCTAGAGACAATGCTACCACACCTAGCCGCCTCAACAAGAAAGCAAATGCCTCCTAAACTTGTAAGTACTCTCCTAACCTCTCTCAACAATGTCAATGCACTCAGAATCTCTAACAAGTACCTCCTAGTACCATCTGTCCGCAAATTTAGCATATTTATGATAACTTCAAGTCCATTTCTAGCTACAATCTCACGATTTATTTTTCCAAAATTGACAAGAACCCACAAACACTTTATCATGACCCTCTCAAAACCATTATCAGAATGTGGCAATAACCTTAGAATAGACACTATAGCACCGGATTGGCCTATCTCTATTACCAACCCACCTTCACCTCTACAAGCAATACATTTTAAGCAATAGACAGCAGCTTCCTGGATAGGCTGACTTGAATTATTAGAAGGCACTTTGCTAAGAATTTCAGCTAGTATAGGTATGGTACGAGCTAATATACTTTGTGGGGCATATTTACAGAAATGGGCTAGCTTTACTGTGGCTTTTATTCTCACAGCCTCAGTTCCAGAAGATATTACATTTTCATACTGATTGAATGCTTTTTCCCAATCTGGGTTTAGTTTTTCTTGGATTTTCTCAGCCTCTGAATGACCCATTACAGTAAATTCAAGCCTGGTTCATAAAATTCAACCCAATCCACTCAATCTCCAGGTATAAAACAATAACAATACTAATAATACAAACAAAAACAGTGTGCTTTAAGACAATTTATAAGCGGTTTTTTCGTATATCAGAATCAATAGAGAGAAACCGAAAGAACCTACAGTGATTGCATATCAACAAGAAAGAGAAAGAATTGGAACGAAAGAGAGGAAATTGTGAGTACCCTTTTGGATCAGTTGATCAAATATGCAGATTGATGAAACTAACAAACAGCTTGAATTCAAAGCCAATCCCAAATCATCAGGTATTTTGTACAAGGGCAATAAGTTAACCCACACAAGTGTACGGACTACACAGGAGAAGTTCGCCCTTGAAAACAAGACATCGCCTTAACAACTTATAGTTAATGACACGTCATCAACCTATGAAATTTCGCAAACTTGTTAAGGCAATGAACTTGGTTCCGACGCCAATGTGTGTCATCTTCGTTACCAAAAGTGGGGTTCAGCGACTTCAGTCTAAGAATATGATTTTAATAACATTACCAATATTTTTACACATTTTTTTCATCTACAAGTATTTTAAAAAATTACAAAAATTCTATCTCAAACTACAAAAATCTCATCTCAAACTACTCTACCAAGCACTCCTAAAAATTACACATTTGAGTATTCACCCTTAAAGTTTATGGTTGAATTTATATTATTTCCTTAAATTTAGATTTTTTATTTTGATCCACCAAATTTATTTCCGTTTTAAAAAATGGTAGATCTGTTCATGTTCGTTACAAATTTGGTTGAAATACGTTTTTTGTTGACACTTAACCAAAAAAAAAAAAACAATCATGGAGATGAATGGAATAACTATTTTTAAAACGGAGTCAAATTTTTTGGACCAAAATGAAACAAAAAATTTTAAGAACACATAATAAACTACAACTCTTGCGACAATTGTCCATGTGACAACTTATTAGTAGTAATAGAGAAAAAGTCATAGGTCCATGTGAAAGTGACATGCAGTCAATAACAATCTGCCACGTAAGATAATTGAGCACAAAAGTTGTGATTCTTTATATGGTACTAGGATTATTCAAAATAAAATAAACCCAAACTTTAAAGTCAAAAATGAAATATAGTTTTCCTATTAAAAAAAAATTGAAATATAGTGAAATATAGTGTTTTAACAATTTGCAGTCATATTAACTATTAAGACTTTGAACAAAGAGTTTAATAGCTCATTAACATAATTTGCTCTATTTTATTAAAAGAATGAATCAGGGTTCAAATCTCCTTCTAAAAAAAATATATATGCTATGAAATGATAATTTTTTTTTTTTTAGGGATTAAAATTTTAGCCTGAGAGAATTCAAAGGTGCATTACTTTCTAAATTGTAAGGTGAAATGAAAAAGAAGGGCCCCCATAAGAAAATAATGTTCCCTTGAAGATTTTAAAGGAATTTAACAAATAACATCTAGGAGAATTTAGGCTGGATAACACACTTGATATCCAATTATAACTAAACCATTAGGAATTCATATTTCTCCCTCTCAATTTTATAAAAAAAAATTTCTCTGGTTCCGGTCCACATCTTTGTTGACGTGGAAAGAATGTGGCAACAAAGAAGTCTTTTTCTTTTTTGGATAAGTAAGAAGTGGCTACCAAGGTGTCAATTCAAGCACAATCCTGGAAAGGGAGATAGTATTTTATAATCATTGTAATTCAAGAAAGGTCATTGGATCGTTATTAATACAGAAAGAGATTAAGTTCAATGTAAATTTTCAACTAAAAAAATTGATGCAACAAAATAAAAACAAGTCATCATAGTGCAAAATTTCTGCAACCAACTAATTGTTCAAGCTAGTGTTACTGCAATTATGAAATGACTAAAATCAAACATAAAAGAATTCCAGGCATTACTTTATCTATACTAACAGCATGAAACCTCTCCCCAACTAAGAGCCTAAGCAAAGAAAAGAAATATTATAATGAGATCATGTTGCGGCCTCAGCCAAATGATGCTTCTGACATGTGAAATTGAAATGTCACATTCATTTTATGCATGATGGTAATGATGTAGCTTGTATGAGTCCCACAGTCCCACCATGCAAATTAGAGTCTTAACTTGAAAGATTGGGCACATTAATCATTTCATTGCAGAGTTTTTTGTAGCTCAAGGTGCATATTGCAAATACCCCCATAATCTAGGATGAACAAATGCCCACGAAAATGTGTGAATTTCGACATTGATTTGGGCAATGCAGTGAACATTACAAAACAAATCTCAGTTTATAATATTTCATCGCAAAATTTTGTAGTTTAAATTGCTCATTCCAAATCCTCCATACACGAACAGCCGTATTTAACCCATACATTATGTATGCAAGCATGTATGTTACCTACTATGATTAGAACAGTTTATTTCAAGTGTTTAATCTTAGCCTTTTTTTTATTTATTTTTTGTTGGAACACAGGAAACTTTATAAACAAAAACTTATGGACAACTAACCTCATTCACTAGAACCAGTTACCGGGTAATTCAACATATTCATCATTGACTAACTAAGCAATTTATGCACATGCTTAAAAACAATCTTAGACTTTTTATTTATATTCATGAAAAAACCATCCAAATTAAACACTTAAAAATTTATGGTATCATTGAATTTTCCATTGAATATATATGATATTTTTTATACGATGCAAAGAACGAGGAAAAAAAAAAACCCCACGTGCAGAGAGAGAGAGAGATTGAAGGGTTTTGTGTGTAAATCTGAGAAGCCTAGATCCGAAGAAGATGATGAAATTGTGAGGAGCAAATTTCACATATTTTATACGTTGGCCTTTTGATAGGAATTGGGAAATGGGAGGTCCGAATTGTAGATCCAACCCGTTGGTTTGCTATTTTCCGGGTTGTGTTTAGTTCGTTGGGTCGGATCTGACATGTATTGGCAATAGTAGGATCTTATTCAGTCCAAATTGTTTTGTCGGCCCAATAACGAATAATGGGCTACAAACAAATCCTAGAGAATGTAATTTAATAAAAAAACATCGACTTTTTTTTTTTTTGCTAACCAAAAACATCGACTTAATAGTATGTTTTTATACTTTAAAATTAGTTGTTTAGGCCGCTTGAACTTTTTTAAACGACAATAATCTTTTAATAGGATGTTTTTATAACAAAGATGAAATTAAGCTTTAAAAAAAATTAAACAAACTTTAAGATTTGTTACTAAAGGCCCTCCAAGTTGTAAAGGTAACAAAATCTTTTATTTTTCATTTTTGGCCTTAAAAAGCTTTTGTCACGGAATTTGAGAGGATTTAAATTTATGTGAATCTATTAGAAATACTAAGAAGAGCACCAAATTCTTAACAAATCTATAAACTCTAGTTGTTTCAACAATGATTCCCATTACCCAATAAATCTTTAATAGTCTCTTAAGAGATTGCCTCTAAAAGTGTTTTTTTTTTTTTTTTTTTAATGTTTTTACTTCGTTACCCGTTCGAGACAAATTTCTCAATTTCATATAAATATTTTTTAAGATTTACAAGATATTAAATGACCAAAAGTGATTTAGTCACTTTGTTGATATCTTATTGGAAAGCACAAAAATTCACCTATTGGACCAACATTCTCACATTCCAAGATAATATTTTAAAAATTTTCTAATAATATATGAATTTTATATTGGATATTCTTTCTCCTTCTCTTTAACATATATGTATGTAAAGAACATCAATTTCAAAAAGAACATCAAAATCGCATTATTTGGGAAGATACTTTAAAAAAAAAAAAACATTATTTAAGAAAAAATAATTTCGAAACAACAATTCAACAACCAACGAATTTCATTGGTATGTGAAATATTCAAATAACCAATCACAACTAACAGTTCTAACATCAGAAGATTGGCTCATCTAATTTTCAGAAATGAAGACATTATTCTGTTGTTGTATTCCGATAAGCATCTAACAAGACTGACATTGCTTTATGGCAGTCTAATGAAATGTGGTATTTTATTCCTTTCCTATTTGACCTCAAGAAAGGGATTATTAGACATGCTATTTAATGCATACACATGCAAAGGATTAGTGGACATGCTATTTAATGCATACACATGCACGCGTACGCGTACGCGTACGCATGTTACAACCTCAATCAAAATTATATGTACTACTTTTTTTTGTTGTTGTTAAATATCAAGATTCCACTACTTTTTCTTTTAAAACCTTAAACCCTAACTCATTGGCTAAGTTCCCTGCCCTATTACCATCCATTCAAGTATTCAACATTTTTTTTTTTTACAAACGAGGGTATGTATCCATACCTTAAGAAACTTAATTTAAACAAAATTTAATAAAAAAAGAACTTGAATATATAAAGTTATTGACAAAAAAAAAAAAAAAAAAAATCCTTCAAATACATGAAATTTTACATTTTCCTTTTACGAGTTTTTAAAATTTGAAATTGTTACATGATAGTTCAGTTGTTATTATCTATGGCCAATGTGAGTTGATGTGACCAGTTTATTTTTTAAAGCTTGTATAACATTTTTATTTTTATGCAATTGTCAACTTGTCATTATTTATTTGACATTATTTTTATAATAATATTTTAAAATAAATGAGAAAACTCAACGCACTGGCACTATATTAATTGTTAATCCACACAACCACACTCATCCATACATAAACAATGGACCACGTATCTACTTAACTAATTAAATGCTTGAACAATTACTAGTTTTTTTTTTTTTTTCTCTTGAATCATTAACTTTATAATAAAAGGTTATTATAACATAATAACAATACACACACATGTAACAAACCATCGGTATTTCCTAATTATTAACATGATAACAATACACACACATGTAACGCACACATCCCACACATCACAATTCATACAAATAACATTATATATAACAAAAAAAAACACGCAAACAAACAATATCAGACACACACTCACACATAATATAAATTTAAAATAAAAAAAGACACATACAACTTACAAACATTTATTATTTACTCTTAAAGTTAGAGATATCTATGATGAGAATGTGCAAGAGTGCAAAAATATTTTTTAAGGTAAGTTAAACTAGCAAAAAAAATTTATATATATATATATATATATATATAATTGAAGTCAGGGGGTTCAAATGAACCCCTTGAAGAGTGTGTGGCGCCACCCTACCCACACACACCAAGTTATTATAGCGAAAAAAATTTTAAAGTGGCCCCAAGATATCAGAAAGAGGTTTTAAACTCAAGAATCAAGATCTCATAAATATTATGAAGCATTGGAACCATTTAGCCAACCTCTTAAAGTTAAGTATTAGATATTAAACATTCACTAATTGTCTCAACTTGTATGTATGTAATAGTTGAAAATAAAAACAAGAAATAGTAGGTTTTCACTTTTCACTCAATACGTTAATTGACATTAATAAGGTTATTATCAAGGATATATATATATATATATATATATATATATATATATTTGGACTGATTATCAAGGATATTTTAAAAGAGAGAAGATGGAAATGACATCAATTAATAGAAGACTTTAATAACTAGTAATCCTGTCACACACATATTTTCCAAACTGCACAGTAGAACTCACAATCTTGATGGGTTGCAACAAATATTGCACATGATGTGGGCCTGTCATTTTTAAGTGCTTGCCACCTACCAAAACTACAATATTTCATGGGGAAGAACTATGAAAAATGTTGGAAACAATATTTATAGAGGAGTAAATGTTGGGTGTTTTGTAACAGTTCTTTTACGCGCAAAATTGCTTGTGTCTTCTCCTGAGCATGGACCCCCTCAAGTTATGTTTATCTGCTCCTTTGTGCTTTCGTTACCCCTAGCGTCCAAATCAGTACAGTTGAGTCTAAACAATTGGGAATATATATATATATATATATATATATATTTATCTTGTGTTATGAGTGATCAGCATATGTAACGTCTCCTCACAACATATGGGTCCGATAAGTGTGTGTGAGAACTGAAAACTAAAATTCACCAACTATAAGAGAACGATATATATAAGACAGTTACACAAAATGATTTCGTCCTATCTTATTGCATAAACAACTAGGTTGTCATGTCGACCAAAGACTAAATTGAATTTACCTACCTTGCTATTCAAGGGGGTAAAAAAAAAACTGAATTTACCTAACTTTCTATCTTTACATTGAGGCAACTGCGGTTTATCATATATAGAGGTTGACCCCTAGAGGCCCTTTAAAGGGTGGTTAGAGTGAAATGTTTTAACTATTAATGGTAAATATACATAGATTACAATAAATGCTTGGAAGGGGATTTTACGTTGTGGTGCTAGTTAATTAATGAATTAAAATTTATCGAGAGGGAAATTCTTTACTGTTAATAGATGATAGCTACTCTAAACCTCAAAAATTTTAGCACTTTGAAAGTGAAACTTTCCGATTTCAGTAGAAAATATCAAAGTCAGTGGTGAAAACGAAAAAAAAAAGCAATTACCAACTTTTCCAATGAGAATTTGTGACTTGTCTTTCAAAGAAGATATATACAAATTAAGTTTAACTATCAATCAAGTAGTGTGAGTAACCCTACCCCATTTATTAGTTGGTACCAACCATACCAATTGGACCTCGTACAAGTTGGAGAGAAAAATGGCAATGTTAATGCCAATCAAGTACCTTTTATAGGGCCTAAATTTTTGCTGTTATCTAAAAGACAGTTCATGGCCAAAGAAAAAAAGATGGCATACATTGCGTCAACATCTCACCAAGTCAAAAGGAACTGTGGAATAACTTTGCGGCATCAATGGCTTGCATTGGATACCAGACTGATAGGTACACATTAATGTGTTTTGGAGAAAAATATGGCTTCCATTCTCTCTATCTTAGCTTTTTTCCTCCACTTTTTACCTTGTTTCTACAACATGCACCATATGTTGCCTGGAAAAGCAAACAATGATTAGGAGAAATCATGTGAGGCAGCTAAGCAAAAGGGGTCTCAAATTGATATGGATAAATTAAGGCAAAGTGAATACCCCCTACCAAAAGTCCCACCTAAATGTGAAAGTTGGTTTGGTTTTAATGGGTATCTGGTTTCTACTTGAAGATACCTCTTACTTTCATATCAATTCCAGCCCATTATTGCATATATTTCAAACACTATACAGTGCATTTTGCACTAAGCATGCAATCAAGCAGGCACAAGCTAGCATATATGGCATGAGATTTTTTTTCTTCCCTTTAGCCAGTTGTACGTACGAACCTTTTAAATATTCATTATGCAAAGTTGCAAACTAGCTTTGTGGTAAGAACCTTTTTCTTTCTTACAACAAGTGGGTCAGGACCGGAGATTTGAACTCGAATTCTTTTAATGAATAGAATCAAACAATATATCATTGAGCCACAAAACTCTTGGTTGTGTAAGAACTTTTTGCAAATTCATAACTTGACACAGTGGAACTCATTTGATGAACAAGGCAGGGTTTGCAGTTTGATAGTGTTGGAGATATTGTTGATTTTTCTGATTATATATACGCTAGCTAGACCCAAAAAAAAAAAGTTCAGAAAAGTACAATTAATAGATTCGGGTTTATAAAATAGTTACTATACTAATCAAAATTTTATTTCAGAGAGTACAAATTTGACAGTAAGATCTCATGAAATTAAAAATATCATGAGAATTTGATGGCTACACTTCATTTTTTTTTCTTGTTGAAAAATGGAAATTTGAGCAACTACCATAATTATGCCCTAAATAGTGTCGTGAGTGCAATAATATCAAACTCATTTCAAGGGTAACTACAAAGACATAGACACCATAAACAATGCAATTTAAAAAATGATATGGATGCATCATCAGTAGGGTCTCATGTCTTTGGTTCAAATCCCAAACACCCCCCCCCCCCCCCCCCCCCCCCCCCTATCACTATATAACTAAAAAGAAAATGACATAGAATTATTTTTATAACCTTTCATTTTAGCACAAAATAACATTTTAAAACTTAGAATTTTGGCTATATTTTGCTATCACCATCCAACCAAACCAAATTCGAAAATAAACCTTTTATTTTGGATAAGTGAAATTTCTTTTTTTTCCTGGAAGAAAAAGGGCAGGTGGGAGCAACCATAAGTGACATTTAAGTTTAATAAGTTTTATATAAATGTCATAACAATATATGGATAAGTTTCATTTAAAACTTACAATTGCGAATAAACTTATTCTTTTAAACCTGCCACATGTGCTTCAAACGCATTAGAGGAATAGTGATAAAATGTTTAAATCGTTGTTTTTTGAAAATTTGAAGTTTTAAATAAAATATTTTAAAAGTTGAATTTATCCTTTATTTTATAATATATATATATATATATATATTAAAAATAATAGATCCAAACAGCCTAATTAAGAAAATTGAGATAAATTTTATTGGAAGTAGGTAGTATACAAATAATCTACTTTACAGATGCACGTGCAGTCTCTCTGCAGTATGTAGTTTTATTTTTACTTTTTTAATAAAATCGGTAGTCTGTAGTTAATGTCTTAATGAACTCATAATCTAATAATATTGAAGAAAATGAAAAATTAAAGATTTTTTTTTTTAATGCGTTTAAGTGAAAGGGGGGAATTCGAAGTATTGGAAATCTCAATTTAAAACACTTGGAACTGTCAGCTAACCTAAATGTAAATGTAAGATTTAATCTACTATATAAAGGCTTCATGAAACCAAGACGTAATTTCTTTTGTTATACATGCATGTATGTGTGTGTATATTTACGTATTTAGTAGGTTCTAATTAACTCAACCAATCAAGTCTCTTATCGTCAAATAAGAAATTTAGAATTTAAACCCCGTCAACACTAAAAATGAAATGGTATTTTAGCCTGATAATAAGAGTAATCATTATGGCATGAATGTCATAAGTTTAAATTCTATAGTGTTTATCATATATATGTGTGTGTGTGTGTGTGTGTGTGTGAGAGAGAGAGAGAGAGAGAGAGAGAGAGAGAGAGAGAGAGAGAGAGAGAGAGAGAGAGAGAGAGAGAGAGAAAAAAAGATTGCATTTGTTAATAATAATAAAAATAAAAGGAAAAAATCGAATTTCAAGTAAGGTTGCGTTTGGTTTGATGTAAATCGAATTCCGAGTGTAAAATGAATGCAGGGGAAAATATTTTCGGGAAAGGAAAATATTTTCAAGTGTTTGATTGCATTTCAAAAAATACTTTGGAAAATATTTTCTAATGTTTGGTTGTGTTCCTGAAAATGCTCTAGAAAACTCATTTTTATCATGTTTCTCACATTTTCTTAGGATCCAAACATATATTATTACAGAGAATCAAAATATATAAACAATCAAAGAAATAAAAATCAAAACAAAAAAAATTAGAAAAGCAATGAAGCGTGAGAGAGGGACTTAAGTGACCGAGAGAGAGAGATCAATGGCGGCTAGTGGGGGTTTGAGAAATGGGTTTGAGAAATGGGTTTGCGGAATGGGTTCGTCGGAGTGGTGGGTTTGACGAATGGGTTTGTCGGAGTGGTGGGTTTGACGAATGGGTTCGTCGGAGTGGTGGGTTCGTCGGAGTGGGTTTGAGGAATGGGTTTTCTGGGTTTCTGGGTTTCGGGTTGAGTTTGAACAAGAAAAAATGGAGGGGACGACTCGCCGGTGCTTTGGGCATTGCTTGACGAATGAGCTCGGTCTTGGGTGGGTCGAGGATGATATCGGTTTTGAGTGGATGGGTCTTGGGTGGTGACGATCTAGATGGCGGCACCGATGAGCTTCCAGTGGCGACAATGGATACGATCTCGCCGGTGCTTCTGGTGGATCGGTCTTGCTCTTTCTCTCTCTCTCTCTTTGGGTGTCTTTGAGTCCGGAAATGATTTGAAGGTAAAACACAAACGTAAATCATTTTCCGGGTCAAAGGCCTTATTTTATGGTCAAAGTTATTCATTTTCCAAAAAAAATTATTTTACATGCACACCTAAACATGCTGCTGGGTGTAAAATGAATTCCGAAAATCATTTATACCCAAAACAAACGCACCCTAAGTTAGCTTGTTTTTATTTCATCAACACAATAGAATGCTTCTAGATGAATTTTAAAACTTGGACAAATACAAGGATGCATAGAATTAAAATAACAGACCTCCTCTGTGAGAAATTTCTTTTATGAGAAATTATTTTCACCTTGGAGATCAGCTTAATAATGTCCAATAGTCTTTCTAAACAATAATATAGCATGACAAATGTCTAAATTAATACTACTAGGTATTGTTAATAAACTCCTTGTATTTCAGGTCTTAACATTTCTCTCCCTCTCATCCTTCTCCACATAAAATTAAAAAATTAATCTTGGGATACGATTTCTTTTATAACTTTTCACAACTTACTATAATAGGATATTGTGAATGATAAAGATGTTAGTAACAGATCCATATAAAACAATTATCCACGACTTACAATTGATCATCTCAACAAGTTATAAAAAATTCTGAAAAAAATTGTAACCATAAAAAAGTCGTAAGAAATAATTTAAAAAATACTCACCCACTTTCACACCATACATCTATCCTTTTGGGCCTTGTTTAAAATTATTAAAAATTTCAGCCATGCATCCAACAGGTAAAATTTAATGGAGTGTTCATTTTTCAACCATCACCATCATCAATAGTCAAAAATCTAATTCTATCTACTTATATATAAATAATTTTTCTTCCTGTTTTTAATTTAAAAAAAAAAAGTGTACAAGTTTTGTTGAAGTTAATGTGACGAAATGGGATGTATATCTGACACAAAAACTATACATTGAACAAGTATGAGTCACTTGCTAAATAAAGCATAAAAAAGTCCAATCACCCCATACACAAAACTATGTTATTTAATTAACATACCAACTATTGAGACAAGTTAGCTTGTGGTGTTTTTTTATGACTCTAACTATTATATTTATCTTATATTTAAGAGACTTAATAACTTATAATATTTTTATTTTGTCATACTCCGATCTCAATTTAACCCCGGTCCAACCTCAAAAAGTCTTAAACCTCTTACTGTTTTGGTTCTTTAAAAGGTCCGAGTTTCAAAACCATATTTGTTACAACCCAAAAATCGTTGCAATAATATTATAGTAGTTGCAATATGTTGCTATTGTAATGACTAAATGTTGATGAGAGGTATTGCAATAAAGCCCAAGGTAACGTAATAGGTCAATGAAAAAAAAAATTCATTGCAAAAACTTCAAATATTGCAACAAATAACTCATGGCAATAGACTATTGCTTAATAGTTCTTGTTGCAATAGTTTGCAAAATAATTGGCAAAAATAATTTGAGTCAAATTATTTCAATGATATTTTTGTTATATTATTTTATTTTTTCACTTTATCATTGTTATAGATTGTATAATAATTGTTATCGATATTTTGTAATGATATTTTCCTTACAACAAACTATTACTTCAATATTTTTATTGCAATAAATTACAAAATAATTGGTATTAGGTTATTACAAGGATATTTTATTATAAGTTAGTACAACATTTTTCCCCAATGTAATAAGGAACTAGCTAAGGCCTTCATTCAATGAAAATATATAAATCATTAAATAATTTATAAATTAATGTGAAGGAGAATTCTATCTAAGAAAATGAAAAGGACAGTGTGTACACTGCCCTCACGGTTTTGTCTCCTCTCTAAGTTGACAAAATGATCCACGTGTTGGGATGCCCTGGATTCCGCTTATTGTTCACCTTGTCCTGCCATTATCAACTGTTGTTTTCACTCTTGCACAAGCTCTTCCCACAGACGGCGCCAATTGTAGGGTCAGATTTTGCAGCCCAAGCCCAAGAAGGTGTGGATTTGGAGCCCAATGAACCCAAAACAATAAATTTGTAGAGAGTGGGTGAAAGAGCTAGGCTAATAATGAAAATAACAGTATTGAACAGCAACGCTAGTGGAAGAATTTGAATTAATATGTGCTCGGACGGATGTAAGTGTCTCGTCCGAAGAGGTGATTTTCATTGATGAACTTAGGTTACAATTGTTGGAGCTACAGTAATGTGATACACTCTTTTCTCTTTCTGATTTTTCGATCCCCCTCTATCAGAGACACCTCTCTCTTATATAGTACTGCCTTTCCACATCTTCACCGTCCACTTGTTCATCATCTAGGCGCCCACTTGAGTGCATGTCCCATCACACTCCCCCTTTAGCCCTGTCTGAGTGGCGGTAGCTGAGAATGCACTGTTCAGGGGTCTTCTCCACATAAATGCGGCCAGGAAGGTAGGTGCAGTGCATTAAATGCGGTGGTTGAAGTCTGTCTCCTTGATATTTCTCTGTTCCTATTACCTTCTTGCGTGTCCGAGGCTCCTTTCTCTCTTAACACTTGTCAAACAGATCACTTGAACCTCCCATACACGTGTCGGGCAAAACTTCGTCGGATCCGAGGATATCGGACTCTTCGGACATATGAACATCTCCTCGGATAGTGCACGTATTCATCTCCAGACATTCTCCTTTTACATGGGCCTCTGACTGAGTGTCTCAATCTCCTCGGACGAACAATATTCCTCATATAGGGCCTTGGGCCCAATATGTTGGGTTGGGCTTTTTCTCCCCCCACAATAGCCCCTCGAAATTGTAGTTTTTCCCTCGCATCCGAGGAGAAAAAGTAGGATTTTGACTTGCCACGGAGCAAAAGCTTGGGAACACGCACAACCGAGCTGGCACGTGTGTAGACGTGGGAACAGACGCCTCATTAATGCCGCTGCGGTTTCCTTATTCCCAAGGCGCTGCATTAACTGCACCAGGCGGCGTTTTGTCCTTCGTATCCAACGGTGGCTGATTGATCCAACGGCTATGGTTTTCCTTCAGGATTTGGGCGGGAGTGCCCCTGACCCTTCACTTGACCCCGTATAAAGTTTCAGAGGAAGTTATTTCTTCCTCACTTTGCAAATCTTCAGACGCTCCAGCAAGAACAGGCGCGCCACTCCGTCCAAATCTCTCAGTCGCTGATTTCAGGCCTCCCCAGAATCATCACAAACCCTCCTACGAGCCTGAAATCTTCTCTCCGATTTAGTCCTGGTAAGTCATCGTCCACCAAATCATTTAGTTCTCTCTTCGGCCAACCGTTTCATTTAAGCACCATGGGAAAACTCAAGTACATGGTGGATAGCCCTAAGCAACTAGAGGCGTTTAGGGCCGCGTATCGCATACCCCCTAACGTGGGTGTGAGGTATTACCCGCCAGAAAAGATACTAACAGACCGACAGACGGGAGAGGTGGTTATCCCCCTCATCGCCTTCAAAGAAGGGGGAATGACAATCCCCATGGGTCCCATCACCACTAATTACCTTCGGAACCATAGGCTTACTCCCTGGCAGTGCGCGCCCAATATGTTTAGGATCCTAGGAGCGATTGAGGACTTTGAGCGTCACATGGGGTTGGGACTCACCTGGCTTGATGTGGTACATATGTACGAATGCCACAGCCAGCAAGATGCTGGGTACTACTTAAAATCCCGGTCGGATGTTGTCAGGCTTATTTCCTGCCTTCCCAAATCCAACAAAGGGATGAAAGACGACTATGTGATCGTCTCGGGCGCCTGGCATGACGGCCATGGTTGCCCAACCAAGCATGGGAAGCCAGGTGGGACATGTTAGATTTAGGCACACTAACCATAGGCTTAGGGTTCTCGTCTTTTAACGGCTTTTGATTCCTTTTCGGTTTCTATTTCTGAGTTTCTAACCCTTTTTTTTGCTGACTTGCAACAGATAAGAGACAAGTTTCTCCTCGGCTCAGCCTAACGAACATTGTCGCCCTCAACTACCTTTTAAGGTCGGAGATCTTCGTGAGCGAGGACGGGCAACTACGATCTGCTCCCCTTATCCTTGGATATACAGGGAAGCCAAAGGGTTTCCAACCGGTCGGCAACGCAATCGTCCAGGGAGACCATCGCCTTGCGCGTATTGACGTTGGTCGGAAGGGCTTCTTAGCGCCAGACGATCTTGAACCTGTACCCCGTCCAAATCCCCGGGCTATACCTCCCCTAGTCCAACCACTCCGGCAAGTTCCCCTCGGACAAGAGATTGAAGGTGAGGGGGCCGACTCTTCCACTTCCTCGCTAGAAGAACAAATAGATGGATTTCAATTTGAGGGAGAAGCTTCAGGAGTAAACCAGGTGGTAGAGGTCTCAGACGCCGAGGAAGAAGCCTACGAGCAGTCAGGCGCCAACCTTAATTTACTAGCCACTCATTTAGAAGACTCCTCGGACGACGATATGGATCTGAGGAGTTTGATGAAGGGCAGGGGCAAAAATCCCGATCCGAAAGATGCTGGGACATCTAAAACAGGGGTGACACTTCCTCCAGTGCCTATCCAGGTCCCTGACCCAAATTTGAAACCCATGCCAAACCTGCAGAAGAAGAGACCCCACATTGAGGTTGGGGAAAAACAGGTGCCGCCAACCAAGGGGGCTAAGCAGCAAAAGGTGGTGAAAGACAACCGAACCCACAGGGCCTCATCAACTGAAAACCGAGAGGAGGCTTTAGTGGCAGATGTACGCCGAGGAGGAGGACCGCGAATCTGGTCTCCAAAGCTGGAGCTGGATGGCGCTCCAATCCTGTGGGATACCTCCCTCAGGAATTATGACGGAGGAAGGGCAGGCTACGTCGCCGAGGCCCTGCAGCAACCACTCCTTCTCCCACATGATATGGCCTCCTTCAAGCGCTTCACCCAGCAGGAGCTATTCATGTCCCTTAAGAGGGATTTAGCCATGGTAAGTGCACCATTCCTGAGTTTAGGTTTTATCCTTAATTGGCTTTGTTTCTTTTCTTAACCTAATACTGGAGATGTTATTATGAAGATTACTCAGCAGGTTTACGTGGCCGAGGGGTTGAACAAGGAGTCCTGGCTCAAAGCCCAAGCAGCGACCCAGTCCCAGTTTGAGGCAAAGGCATCTCTTGGCAAGCTGAAGGAGGAGCATGCTCGGATGTCTGAGGAGCTTAAAGAGGTGATCTCTCAGAAGCGAAGCCTCGATGCCGGGATCAAGAATGCTGAAACACAAGCCGAGGAGCAGCGTAAACAATTACACATGGCAGAGATCAATCTGGTAACCGAGAAGGAGCTGGTGAAGGGTCTCAAAGCTGAGCTGCAAAAGGCCAAGACGAGCGCCCAAGTGGCCGAGCAAAACGCCAGACTGGTCAAGGAGGCGGTTGAAGCCGAAAGGAAGGCGGCGTGCCAGCTGGGGGTAGAGACGACCACATCCCAGCTTCTAGAGCAATTCGCCTCGGTCAGCCGAGATTACTGCGTCATAAGTTGGGGCAAGGCCCTGGATGCAGCTGGAGTCCCTGCCGACTCGGAACTGAGGCTGCCTGGGAGTGTATATTATGATCCTGATATCCGAGAGCTCCTAGGAACTGATCCCCCTCATGTTCCACAGCTTCCAGAGGCTTCGGAGCCAATCTTGGTCAGTCATGCTCCTCCACCTACTTTTGATGCACTCCCAGGGGCTAGTCAGCCAGGTGACAAGGGTACACCAGTTGAGCCAGCCAAAGACAAGGGCCAAGGTTCGGGCACAGAGAAGACATCTGCTGAGCCCAAGGACCAAGCCCCTGAAGCACCTGATCGGACAGGCCAGGTTGCTGACCCTGTGCTTCCTCCAGCGAAAGAGTAGATACATAGGGCTTTTGTTTTGCACTTGTACTCTTTTGTTTTCTGTCTAAGGAGTTGTAACTTTTCCTTTTTTGTTTTGTTGACCCTGTATATATACTTTTTTAATGGAATGGCTCCCTATTTGTCTTTGATGTTTTTGATACATGTCTTATTACTTATTATTGCCACACACATAACTATACATTGCAATTATGACATAATAATGCAAATAACTTGATTGATACATCATATTGATAGTGTGAGTAATCGAAATTAACATTGAAAAGGATAGGCCAAATAAGAGTTATTGATGAGTAATGACTGGAATGAGTACTTATGTGAGTTTCGCATATCTTTCCAAATTAAACATAAATTATTATCCCTCGGTTTCAAATTAAACATAACTAAGGAAAGCATTTATAAGCTAGAATCAATTTAAACGCAATCAGGAATTCTAGCACTAAGCCCCAGTGACAATAGCTGCGTGCGGGTATTGACTAACCTGGCGTTTGGTTCCACGATTATAGGATGCGAATGTATTCGAGTGTTAACTAACCCTAGTCATCTGGTCCAAGGACTACAGGCACGACTGGGTTTAAGTTTAAACACTTAGAGAACTGCATCGGAGTGTTAACTAACCCTAGTCATCTGGTCCGAGGACTACAGGCATGACTGGATTTAAGTTTAAACACTTAGAGAACTGCATCGGAGTGTTAACTAACCCTAGTCATCTGGTCCGAGGACTACAGGCATGACTGGATTTAAGTTTAAACACTTAGAGAACTGCATCGGAGTGTTAACTAACCCTAGTCATCTGGTCCGAGGACTTCAGGCATGACTGGATTTAAGTTTAAACACATAGAGAACTGCATCGGAGTGTTAACTAACCCTAGTCATCTGGTCCGAGGACTACAGGCATGACTGGATTTAAGTTTAAACACTAGAACTGTAACTGAGTGCTAACTAACCCAAATCATCTGGTCCGAGGACTACAGGCATGATTGGATTTAAGTTTAAACACTATAGAACTGTAACAGAGTGCTAACTAACCCAAATCATCTGGTCCGAGGACTACAGACATGATTGGATTTAAGTTTAAACACTTGAGCTAACGGTGTTAACTAATCCTAATCATCTGGTCCGAGGACTACAGGCACGATTGGATTTAAGTTTAAACACTTAAGCTAGTGGCGAATGAGTGTTAACTAACCCTAATCATCTGGTCCGAGGACTACAGGCATGATTGGGTTTAAGTTTAAACACTTGAGAGAAAGCGGTGTATGAGTGTTAACTAACCCTAATCATCTGGTCCGAGAACTACAGGCGTGATTGGGTTTAAGTTTAAACACTTGAGAGAAGACTTTACGCAGCGAATTGGTATATCAGTTGAAGAAAAGACTTGATTAATAGAAGTACCTCTCGAGGTTATTTACATTCCAAGGGCGAGGGATTACATGACTATCCAGGTCTTCTAAGAAATATGCTCCAATACCAGCGCCTGAAGTGATACGATATGGTCCCTCCCAATTGGGTCCTAATTTTCCCCAAGCTGGGTTCTTTGCGGTGCCCACAACTTTCCTCAGCACTAGATCACCAGGCTCTAGAGGCCTCAGCTTTACGTTAGCATCATAGCCTTGCCTGAGTTTCTGTTGATAATGTGTCAGCCGAACCATTGCATTCTCCCTCCTTTCCTCAATCAAGTCTAAGCACTTCTGTAGTTGCTCATCGTTGTCGGCTGGACTGAATGAGCTAGTTTTTATCATTGGGAACCCGGTTTCCAAAGGAATGACAGCTTCAGCCCCATAGGTCATTGAGAAGAGGGTCTCCCCAGTGGACCTACGAGGCGTAGTCCTGTAAGCCCAAAGTACGTGCGGTAGTTCATCTACCCATCTGCCCTTTGCATCATCTAGCCTCTTCTTTAAGCCATTCAATATGGCCTTGTTGACGGCTTCTGCTTGTCCATTACCCTGGGGATAGGCTGGAGTGGAGTATCTGTTCATAATTCCCAGCTCACTGCAGTAATTCCTGAATGCCCTGCTATCAAACTGCAAGCCATTGTCCGAGATGAGAGTGTGAGGAACTCCAAACCGAGTGACAATATTCTTCCACACGAACTTTTGCACATCAACGTCTCTGATATTGGCTAGTGGCTCGGCTTCAACCCACTTGGTGAAATAGTCTGTTCCGACCAGGAGGTACTTCTTGTTTCCTGCAGCTTTGGGGAAAGGTCCCACAATATCCAAGCCCCATTGGGCGAAGGGCCATGGGCTAGATAGCGGATTAAGATTTCCCCCTGGCTGGTGAATGTTTGGAGCGAAGCGTTGACATTGATCACACTTTTTGACGTATTCGTGTGCCTCCTTTTGCATATTAGGCCACCAATAGCCTTGGGTGAGGGCTCGGTGAGCCAAGGACCTACCTCCAGTGTGGCTCCCATAGATTCCTTCGTGCAGCTCTTCTAGCAATGTCTCAGTCGCCTCGGGATGTATGCATAACAAATATGGTCCCGAATAGGAGCGTTTGTATAGTTTCTGGTCCTCGGATAACCAGAACTTAGTCGCCTTCCTCTGAACTTTATCAGCTTCTCCCTTCTCTTCGGGCAATATATCTTCTTTGAGAAATTTGATTAAAGGGTCCATCCAGCACGGCCCGGCCCTGATCTGGTGAACCTGGACTGCCCCTGACTTCGCCTCTGTAGGCTTGTGCAAGTCCTCGACGAGGATGATCCTCGGCAGGTCTTGTGCCGAAGAGGTGGCAAGCGTGGCCAAGGAGTCAGCATGTGAGTTGCCACTCCTGGGGATGTGCAGCAAACTGAAAAAGTTGAACTCTGATTGCAAATGTTTAACACGACCCAAGTATCCCTGCATTCTTTCGTCCTTTGCCTCGAACTCGCCTTGTACTTGACCTACTACCAATCTTGAGTCTGAGAACAACTCCACAGACTTCCCACCCATTCTACAGACCATAGTCATCCCCATCAGTAGGGCCTCATACTCTGGTTCATTATTTGTTGCCGAGAAGTCCAGCCTTAACGATTTCTCGATAATGATTTTCTCGGGGGATATCAATACCAGCCCAACTCCAGAGCCTCTTTGGTTTACCGCGCCATCGACGTACACTTCTCAATGGGAGGGATTCTGTTGGGAGATTATGTCAACTGATTTTTCATCCATGCCCGACGTGGGCTTTACCTCTTCTAGCTGGGGCTCCGTGAACTCAGCCACCAAATCTGCGAGGACCTGTCCCTTGACCGATGTGCGGGGCATATATCTTATATCGAAAGCCCCTAAGATTGTACCCCACTTGGCAATCCGACCAGTGTAATCAGCACTTCGGAGTATAGCTTTGAGTGGGAGTTGTGTGAGAATGATGACCGTGTGGGCTTGGAAGTAGTGAGGTAGCTTCCGTGTGCCAAGCACTACTGCTAGGATAGCCTTCTCCAGTGGCAAGTAACGAATCTCAGCCTCATGCAGCGACTTGCTTACGTAATAGACGGGCCTTTGTACACCAGAGTCTGATCGTATCAACACCAGGCTCACCGCATAGGGAGCTACAGCGATGTAGGCGAACAGTACTTCATCTGGCTCAGGACTGGACATGATTGGTGGCCGAGCTAGATAATCCTTGAGTTGCTGGAATGCCAAAGCACATTCTTCGGTCCATTCGAATCCTTTCCACTTGTTGAGTAAAGAGAAAAAGGGGCGACACCTGTCTGCTGATCTAGAGATGAACCGATTGAGGGCAGCGGTCATTCCGGTTAGTTTTTGAACCTCCTTGGGATTCCGAGGAGCTCGTAGATCGTTGATGGCCTTTATCTGGTCGGGGTTGACCTCAATTCCTCGGTGGGTGACCATGTATCCTAAAAACTTTCCGGACCCTACCCCAAACGAGCACTTAGAAGCATTTAGTCGTAGCTTGTATTTCCGTAGAATCTCAAAGGTACTTTCAAGGTCCTTCACATGCTCGGCTATAACTTTGCTCTTCACCACCATGTCATCTATGTAAATCTCGATATTCTTGCCCAGCTGTGGCTCGAACATCCTCGTCATCATCCTCTGGTAGGTAGCTCCCGCGTTCTTTAAGCCAAACGGCATCACTTTATAGTGGTAGTTACCAATAGGAGTGACGAAAGCAGTTTTCTTCTGGTCCTCCAGGGCTAATGGTATCTGGTGGTAGCCTTGGAAGGCGTCTAGGAAGCTCATCCGATGGTGACTGACAGTGGCATCGACCAGCTGATCAATTTTCAGCATAGGGAACGGGTCTTTGGGGCATGCCCTATTCAGATCCGTGAAGTCTACGCATACTCGCCACTTCCCACTCTTCTTCTTTACCACCACGGTATTTGCCAGCCATTCGGGATAAAAAACTTCTTTGATAGCCCCAGCTTCTTTGAGTTTCGCTACCTCGTCTCTCACTGCGTCGGCATGTTCCTTGGATGGGCGCCGAATAGGTTGTTGCTTGGGGGTGACCAGTGGATTCACCTTCAAGTGATGGCATATAAACTCTGGGTCCACCCCTGGGGCCTCGTAAGCACTCCAGGCAAACACGTCGAGATTTCGCTTGAGGAACTCTATCAGCTCTTCCTTCTCTTGAAGAGGCAGCTGAGATCCGACTTGAAAGAACCTATCAGGATCATCTCCAATGATCACTTTCGTCAGATCCTCACATCGAGTGCTTTCATCCGGTTCTTCAGAAGGCACTCCCCGAGACTGTAGTTGCTATAAATCCCTCCCAGCTACGTCCGAGGACTCGGCTGGGGCCTTATGCTGAATGGCGGCTACCAAGCACTGTCGAGCAACAGACTGGTCTCCTCGGATCTCATGTATCTGCCCTCCTGATGGATACTTGACCTTCTGGTGCAAAGTAGAGGGGACAACCCCAAGTGCGTGAATCCAAGGTCTGCCTACGAGTGCCATGTAGGGCGAATATGCGTCCACAACAATAAAGTCCAGCTCCACCACCTCGGAGCCGGACTGCACAGGTAAGCGTATCCGGCCTTTCGGGATGACAGGCCTTCCTTCAAAGCTAAAGAGGGGGGAATCGTATGGCGTCAAGTCCTGGGGTTTTAAGCCTAGCCCCTTGTAGAGGTCCGGGTACATTATCTCAACGGCACTGCCCTGGTCCACCATCACCCTTTTTACATCGTACCCTCCTATTCTGAGGGTGATGACTAGTGCATCATCATGGGGTTGGATGGTGCCGATCATGTCTTCGTCCTAGAATCCCATAACCAGCGGGGCACCAGACTTAGCTCTCTTCGGTCCTCGGCTTGACTCCCCTGCGGATGGTCGGCCTATCGACATAACTTTCAATGGCCAGGATCCTGTTCTCCCCGGCACGGCGAAGACGACGTTTATAGTCCCTAGCGGCGGCTTTGAGGGGTCATCCCTGCGTGGCCCTGAGCCCGTCTGCCCTCGGCCGCTGGAGGGGTGCAGGAGGTGTTTTAGTTTGCCATCGCGAACCAATTGGTCCAAGTGATCCCACAGGCTCTTACAATCCTCCGTGGTATGCCCATGGTCTTGATGGTACTGGCAGTAGAGATTATGGTTGCGTTTCTCGGGGTTTCCTATCATCTTGTTCGGCCACCTGAAAAACGATTCGTTCTTGATTTTTTCCAGGACCTGGTGTACTGGCTCCTTGAACACGGTGTTAACTGATTGAGGATTCATCGATCCTGATTGTCCGGCAAAATCCCTCCGCGGTTTGTTGTAATTGTATCGGTCCGACCGCGATTCCCTCCTCTCCTGAGGGATAACCTTATCCTTCCCCTTGCCCTGCTGCTGATCTTCTTCAACTCTCTTGTACTTCTCTATGCGGTCCATTAGTTGACGCACGTTTGTGACCGGTTTGCCAGATAAAGATGCCCTCAAACCGTGATCGGTAGGGAGGCCGAGCTTGAACGTGCTGAGGGCCATTGCATCATTGTTGCCCTCCACCTCATTGAACATCTCCCAGTATCTGTCTGAATATGCCTTCAAGGACTCGCCTTCCTGCATGGACAAGGATAGCAGTGAAGAGAGAGGCCTGGCCACTCTTCGGCATGTAACAAAACGGGAGCCGAATGCCTGAGTGAGCTCTTTGAAGGAGTTGACGGAGCCTGCCTTCAAACCGTCAAACCACCTCATGGCAACAGACCTAAGACTGGAAGGGAAAACCTTGCACATCAGAGCCTCGTCTCTGGAGTAGACGGCCATCCTCTGGTTAAAATGACTCACATGCTCCACGGGGTCAGTTTTACCATTGTAGATGGTGAACGTTGGCTGGTTAAAGCGCCGAGGGAGTCTGGCCTCCTCTATCCTGCGCGTGAAGGGTGACTTAGATATCTGATTTAGAGCCCTGTTCATGGCATCGTTCTCCACGTCCTCGCGTGATGGGCTCCTACGCCCCCTTTTACGATGGGACTCCTCTACATAGGTGTAGGACTCGCTAGCTGGTGTCTTAGATTTGCGCTGATAAGAGACGTCCTGCTCGTCATCAAGATCGTCCTCAGAGTACGAGGAAGCCCGTTTCCTCTTTGCGTGGCGCAACTCCCTCTTTAGTTTTTCCACCTCCAGTTGTAAGTCACGGTTCTTCTCTGCATGGGACATGTGACTTCCGCCCTGTGATTGGCTCTGGCTAAGGCGCACAGTGTGTACACTGCCCTCACGGTTTTGTCTCCTCTCTAAGTTGACAAAATGATCCACGTGTTGGGATGCCCTGGATTCCGCTTGTTGTTCACCTTGTCCTGCCATTATCAACTGTTGTTTTCACTCTTGCACAAGCTCTTCCCACAGACGGCGCCAATTGTAGGGTCAGATTTTGTAGCCCAAGCCCAAGAAGGTGTGGATTTGGAGCCTACTGAACCCAAAACAATAAATTTGTAGAGAGTGGGTGAAAGAGCTAGGCTAATAATGAAAATAACAGTATTAAACAGCAACGCTAATGGGAGAATTTGAATTAATATGTGCTCGGACGGATGTAAGTGTCTCGTCCGAAGATGTGTTTTTCATTGATGAACTTAGGTTACAATTGTTGGAGCTACAGTAATGTGATTCACTCTTCTCTTTTTGATTTCCCCCCCCTCTATCAGAGACATCTCTCTCTTATATAGTACTGCCTTTCCACATCTTCACCGTCCACTTGTTCATCATCTAGGCGCCCACTTGAGTGCATGTCCCATCACACTCCCCCTTTAGCCCTGTCTGAGTGGCGGTAGCTGAGAATGCACTGTTCAGGGGTCTTCTCCACATAAATGCGGCCAGGAAGGTAGGTGCAGTGCATTAAATGCGGTGGTTGAAGTCTGTCTCCTTGATATTTCTCTGTTCCTGTTACCTTCTTGCGTGTCCGAGGCTCCTTTCTCTCTTAACACTTGTCAAACAGATCACTTGAACCTCCCATACACGTGTCGGGCAAAACTTCGTCGGATCCGAGGATATCGGGCTCCTCGGACATATGAACATCTCCTCGGATAGTGCACGTATTCATCTCCAGACATTCTCCTTTTACATGGGCCTCTGGCTGAGTGTCTTAATCTCCTCGGACGAACAGTATTCCTCGTATAGGGCCTTGGGCCCACTACGTTAGGTTGGGCTTTTTCTCCCCCCACAGCTCAATTTAGCAAAAAAGAGTCTCATTTTAATATTAAATTTTTGAGAAAGCCTTTAAAATTAAAATCCAATGTATGAACTCTTTTTCTCTTTTGTCGATAAAAAGAGTCCAATAAAGTTTGATATATATTAAATTTGGAATTAGTCTTTGAAAAAGTTGATACATTTTTATAGGTGATATATAAATTTGGAACATAGAGCATTATATATTTGATATATATATATATGAGCACGCGCGTGAAGCTTTTCTATGTGAGCGCGTGCTCAGAGGCTCTTCTATTTTTTTGGTAAAGATTAGTAATTTGCATTTATTATAATTTGAGATTTCTATTTTTTCCAATAAAAAAAAAAAAAAAAAACTAAAGGTGTAATGAAATTTAAAAAAATAAAAAAAAAATTGAAAAGAAAGGACAGAAGAAACAAATACATCGGAGGAGTTTTAAAACTAACAAAAGAGTAATTCTATTTTGTAGGGAGTTAGTGAGTAGAAGTAGAAATTTAAATCAATGTAAAAGTAGGAGTTTATTAGAAGTAGGAAGGTATTTCAATGTAGAAGTAGATATTTATTATTTTTGTCAATTTACTATTTTAACCCTATTTTTAAGTTTTAGGTAGGGGTAGTTTTGACAGTAAAAATAATAATAACTAACTTTTTTTTTCAATTTACTATTTTAACTCCATTTTTAAGTTGTTGGTTAATTACTTTAGAGGTATTTTTGACAGAAAAAAAAAAAAAGCAATAACTAATTTTCTGAATCCTCTTAATATATACAGATATATATATATATATATATATATATATATTTTTACAGGAAGTTTGGTGCATGCGCATTAAATTTGGTACATAGAGCATACCCATAAAAACATTTTTTTTTTTAAAAAAAAGCCTTGATCAAGTCGCAATGTTTGATTTTGAAGGCCATTGGGTTCTATTCTTGATTAAAGTAAAAGGGTGCAACATGACATTTTTTTTTTTTAATCAATAGTTAATTCGTTATACACACGTCATGTAAGTTTATGTCCTTATCCTTTATCACATTATTGAAAGAAAGAGACAATATTATTTAACTTAGAACTCATTCACACAACATGATTCATCATAATAAATAGACACTAAGTTTTACTTTTGTGTGTTTTAACTTATCATCAAATAAATCTCATTACACTATATATTAAAAAATAAATAAATCATTGGTACCTTGACTTGATGTTATAGAGAGCAATAAATTTAGATCCTACTATATGTTACATTTGAAAATATATATATATATATATATTAAAAAAATTCACTCTTTGTTGGCTTACATTCAATATTGGAAGTTTTTAATTCTTTATTTTATATATATATAGAGAGAGAGAACAAAAGCAAACCAAAACAAACTCAAAATCCGAATTACTTGGATCTCTTCTCTTATCCCTATCTAATTATTGACATGTTTAAGCTCAAAGCTAGGTGAAAGTGGAGGGAGAATAAAAAGAAATGCTTGTTGGAGAATATAAAAGTGTTTAGTTTAAAAAGCAAGAAAAGAAAGAGGGAAAATGGAGGAAGAGAGTAATTATTTAGTATTCTAAATGTACAACAAAATAATATTGGATGATATTAATTTAATTAAAAAAATTTACCTCCAAACTAATCTAAGAAAATTTATCCAACTTATTATATGTAGTTATGTACTGATTAATGAAATCATTCATTTGTACTTTTAGTCACATATCCTACTTAATGAATTATGTGACTTATTTTAAATATTTAAATAATACACACAGATAATTTTATGAATAATCATGAAGAGGATTTTGAAATTTATAGTGAGATTTATTATTCAAAAGAGAATAAAAGTAACGAGTAACCTGTTATTATATTTTGAGATTAACTAAATTTTTAAAAAAAAAAAATAAAGAAAAAGATAAGGATTTTTTTTTTCCGAGTGCTAGATAAGGAAAAGAGAGATGTTACGTTTATAATATTTTTACAACAAATCACAGATGATTAGTTATTATTGGTTCAAATTTGAAACTAATACTAAGATTACTTTTTTGTCCTAATAATAACAATCAGTAACAATCTGTTACTTAAAATTTATTGTAAAAATATTATAGACATACCATTTCTCTAAGAGAAAAATTGGAAAAGTCAAAACCCAAAGAGTTGGAGAAAATCACTAGGTTAAAATAACAGCATGCCCACTTCTTTCTCACTTTTAATCTCTGAACACTTTAATAATAGGATTAATTAATAATTTACCCATGTGTTTTTCCTGAGTTAATTTTGCCCATCATTTTCTCTGTCATGGATCTTTTCACTGTTTGACTTTGAACAGTAAACCCCACCCACCCAGCCGTTTGAACCGGTTACTCCTCATATAACTTTTTTTAACCCAAGCTACTCAAACTGTCCCCCAAAACTATGTTAATTACCTTCCAATCCCCATGTAATTAATATTAATTTTATTTTGTTTATAAAAAAAAATGTTAATTTTATTGCGTGAGTAAATAATTAAAAAAAATAAAATCTGAAGTCGAAGAAGAATAGTTTTTTTTTTACTGTGACATACAGTAACACTGCGTATGACTGTACAAGTCAATGAATCCACAGCCCATAGTATGATCAATTTGTGGGCTGACAATTTGATCATTTTGGACTTTGGATATCAATCATTACATCAAATACTGCTACATTCTAATTGTTGTGTTACGTGTTTTGACCGAAAAAAGGAAATCACAAAAATTGTTATACTTTTTTTTGTTGGTTAAAAAGAATTTCAACTTATATCGTCATAATTTTCTATTATCATATCAAAACATTAATTAATTTTTAGTCTAGACGGTGGTTAAACTTTAGATCTTCTATTCAAAAATTGTGTTACTTAAGCATACATAAATTCTTTTGTCTCACATTTTTGCAAATTGAATTTTTTTTTTAAATTTTTGGTTAGGTAAGTCGAAGGAGCTAAAGTAATTATTACCATATGATGAAGAAACGTAATGTTTACACTCCTTCATGTTTATCAGATTGCCTATTAATAAGATTACATAGGAGCAAAATAGGACCATATGGGTCCCCTTTGCTGCAAGAAAAAAGCAGAGATAAAATGGGCCTTACGGCGCAAGTGGCCCTGTCATGTAATGATGGCAATGTACCTCAATTATTATAAAAGTAATCTCATGGATGTGTGATATGTCTTTGTCAAATACGGAGCATATAGAGTATAATAAACAAAGTTTGCATCTTCAACCACGGTACTATTAAGACATTCAATGGATTTTAATTACTTTAACTTATAAAATCTATCTTTTGTGTTTTTTTCAAGGATAAAGTCTTTTGTAATTGGCAATTTTCATGCTTAAGGGGGGAAATTATTCAAGGTATATTGTAATTATCTATTAAAAAATGTTTTTCATCCTTAAATAATGGATCTATAACTAAATTCGGTTTATACTAACATTTTCTGATAAACACAATCATTCTATCAAGAGTTTTATAATTTAACTGTTAACGAAAAGTTCAAAGTCTTCGTCTCCTAATTATTGATGTGTAAAAAAAAAAATTCATTATAATTAAACTAAACCTAAGTCATAAATTCAAACAGTATGATATTTCAAAAATAAAAGAGTGTTGCACTTATCCATCCAACAAAAGTACAAATAAAGTTTTTTTTTTTTTTTTGAAAAACAAAAGGGTAACAAATAAAGTTTTGTTGATTACATTATTAAAAGAAAAATTCTAGTACTAACATTAAATTAAGTTATGTATGGGTCCAAAGGTTTGTCATGGTCCTCATTCCTCAATCCACACCACCTTGAGATAAGAGGTTGTGCAAATCTCGAGGCAGATCCAAGGGTGCAAATTGGAAGTAGGACCACTTCTCTTGAAAGACAAAAGAAAATCCACATATGTGCCACTCATGGGATACATTTTGCCGACATGTAGAGTTGAAGAACTAAATTTTGCACATTGTTATTTCCGAATTATTATTTTTTTATTACTTCATTTAAAAAAAATTATTATAAAAATTCATAATGAGTTTTTGTAATTTTTTTTTTAAAAAATGGGTTTTTGTAAGTAAGGGTGTTTGTGTAATTCACATGGTCCATGCAGTTATGATCACTTTCGTAAATTTAGCAAAGAATATAGCCTTAATTATCTGGGTTAGTAAAACCAAGCTGTAAATTTAAAATGGTCAAAGAATTTTTTATTTTATTTTATAAACTCAAAAGACCGTGTGTTTAGTCTAGTAATTGTATAGTAAGTAAGTGAGAAAAAGTAAAATCACTTTATATTTAAAAAAAAAAAAAAAAATTTGTGGGAATTGTTTATTTATTTTTCCTTTTTTTTTTTTTGTATATATATATTTTGTATGCTATTTAAAACCATCATTTCTGGCAGTTTGCTCTTTGGCTTTGGGATAACCATGATGTCTCTTTTCTTTCCGGATAATGAAGGCTTGAGGGAGTTGTAGAGAGAGAACGAGAGAATGTTAGAAAGAGAGAGTTTAAACTCGGGGTTTGAAGAAGCTTCTTTCTCTGTTGGTTCTCAGTTCTGACTACTTTTTGCACTGTATGAGACTACATAGATTTGTTGGGTATGTTTCATCTGTGTTATGTGTGTGTTCCTACATCTTAGTCAGTGTTTTGCAGTGTCATTTTCTGTACATGGTTTGCTTGAATGAGAGTTTTACACTTATTATTATAGTTTTTGCTTGATATATGTTCTAGTATATGGCCTAGCCTAATGGCTGAAAAGAGTGGGGGTTTTTTTTTTTTTTTTTTAAATATTAATTTTTTTTCCTGGTTTACTGTCACGATAAGTATGAGTTTTGGATTTGTTTCAAGTGAGAAAATACTGGTTTTTGAATTTGGAAAAAATTCAATCTGTTAGTATTTAAATTTCAAAAAAGGTTTTCTTTTGGTGTTAACGATAGAAGTCGTAACATAAGAGTCTTTATGAGTGTTATGGATGATTCTTTCATTTGGCCTTAGAAATGTTTTAGGAAAAAAAAAAAAACAGAGGTACTATGTTTTGCTTTTAATATTACTTATCCAAAAAAGAAAATTTGTAATTTTAAATATATATTTTTTAGTTTTGTGATTTTTTTTTCCTCTAAATCTGTACTGATTTCTCATGAGGGAAAAGGTGTTTGTGTGTACGATTTATTTTGTTGTGTTCGATTTATTTGGAAGTTTTCTTGAACAAATCATTTTTCTTTTTCCAGATTTGATGGTATTTTCTATTTCTGGGTTTTATGGTGTTTTTGGCAATCTTTACAGCTCTTTTTGGAGTGGAATATATTGCCTTATACGGATATATGGCTGTCAGATTTTTTATTTTTATTTTTTCGTTGTGTTTTTAGATCTTTTTCTCATTTATACACTTTTGTATTCATTTGCAGTGAGTAGATAAATAAATGATGGATTTTTCGGAGTTTGCAAAAATTGTGTTCAGTAAAATCCAGAAACTAGAGCCGGAAAATGCTACAAAGATTATAGGTTATGTTCTTTTTCAAGACCATAGTGAAGAAGAAATGGTTAGGTTGGCTTTGGGTCCGGACCACTTGATTCATGAAGTGATTTTCAAAGCCAAAACTGAACTACAACTAATAGCTACTAGCAAGTCAGTACCATCCCCAATCTCACCACTCATGAACCCAGTTTTCACTCCTTACTCACCTGTTCCTTCTAGGTCCTTTTCATCACCAACATCTTTTCGAGTTCCAACTGCCTATTGGGATCCTCCGCTAGCAAGCAAGCATAATTCTGATTTCAGTTTATCAGCTTGCTCGGATTCTATTGCTGAACTCCAAAACCAAACTCAGTTTTTGAGTTTAGAAGATCAAATAGAGCCTACCAATTCCGGACTTGCGGGCTTTTCAAATGATTACTTTTACCCGGATGCTGCAATGGGCAACTTAAGTGCTAGAACAACTAGACGAATTTCAAGCCTGCCCGAATTCCCAGTTAAGGTTTGTCACTACTTCAATAAGGGATTTTGTAAGCATGGAAGTAGCTGTAGGTATTTCCATGGACAAGTCATGCCTGAGAGCTTCTCTCAGATGTATGGAAATGATGGCATTAATGACGATCATCTTTTCTCACCCGGCTCACTTGAGAAGCTTGAATTGGAAATTGTTGAGATTCTAAAATCTAGAAGAGGGAATCCTGTTTCCATTGCTTCTCTGCCTATGATATATTATGAGAAATACGGAAAAGTTCTTCAGGCAGATGGATACCTCACTGAGAGCCAGAGACATGGTAAAGCTGGTTATAGTTTGACAAAGCTTCTTGCTCGATTGAAAAGTATTCGGCTGATTGACAGGTGAGTGCAACTCCAGATGCTTATCTAGTAAATAAATAATCTTTCATATATGAGTATCTAACTGGTACATTTTACGATTGAATTACAGGCCTCATGGGCAGCATGCT
This sequence comes from Quercus aquifolioides, assembly GCA_019022515.1. Lineage (NCBI taxonomy): Eukaryota > Viridiplantae > Streptophyta > Magnoliopsida > Fagales > Fagaceae > Quercus > Quercus aquifolioides. Next base: position 66,085,333 of record CM032329.1, on the reverse strand, counting down.
GTAATTTTGGCAGAAGACGCTTCAAAATACTTGGACAATCGGAATGATAAAAGTGACCCTGGTCCAATTGTCAGTGGGTCACGACAGATATATCTAACATTTCCAGCTGAAAGCACTTTCACCGAAGACGATGTCTCTGACTACTTCAAGTAATTTATCTTGAAACTCTTGTTGGTAGAAAGTTGCAGGCTTCTTTGTATGTAACGATTTTGACTGTATTCCTTATTGTATTGGTCTTGTTTGCAGCACCTATGGTCCAGTTGAAGATGTGAGGATTCCCTGCCAACAGAAACGGATGTTCGGGTTTGTAACCTTTGCTAGTGCAGATACAGTGAAAATGATTTTGACCAAAGGAAACCCGCATTTCGTTTGTGGGGCTCGTGTTCTTGTGAAACCTTACAGGGAGAAATCAAGGCTTAGTGAGAGGTAGAATTTGTTGTTCTTATTTATTTACACTTTCAAATTTCAAAAATCTGTCTTTGGTAAAGCTTGATAGGTTGATAGATTTGCACATTCTATAACAAATTTGTGAGCTTTTAAATGGAACTGAGAATCTTACAATAGAGGGATTGTGTAAACAAGGCTAAGCTTATTTATTTCTGTTAATGTTCAATATCTAATTTAAGTTAATTTAGGTGTATGTTCAAAATTTGCTTGATTTTCTTAATTATCATGTATGTATTAGGCGAACTGTGTGCTTTTGTTTCCATTTTTTTTCTTTGGCAGAAAAGATTTATCCTTTACAGTTTCAATATTGTGACTCCTCTATCACTCCTTCATGTGAATTTTTATGTTCCAGCAGGAGGTACTCGGACAGAATTGATCCTCAAATGTACTACTCTTCACACTATGTTGAAATGGATTCTGAGCTTCACTCAAGTGAGTAGGATCTGTCATATTGTACTTATTCATTCCTAGAAAGGTCTTATTGTTTATAATTAACAGTCTAGCTCTGCATTAATACTGTACTTGCAGACATGGACTTTTTCTTTCTTACCAATCAATGCTTTTCTGTTTATAATATTTTTCTGATTTTCCCTTGCTTTTCATTCGATTGCTCTCCTGTTTAAAAAATCAATAATATTTATTAAATATTTTGAACTGTCTAATGAATGGTTCTTTTCTAGTGCCAAGAGAATTTGAGACTTCTAGGTTGCTGAGGAAGCAGCTTATTGAGCAAGAACATGCCTTTGAACTTGAGAGGAGGCACCTTGCAGAGCTGCAGTTGGCACGTAAGCCTCCAGCCAGTCAGCCACACTTTGGCTACTCCATGGATGGATTGAAAGTGTCTAATGGTATATTGTTTTATCAATTTGATTGCTTCTCCTTGTAGTATCTTGATTTTCATAATATGTTTTGCTTTTTTTTTCTTTTTTCTTTTTTTTCTACATTTTGATTTTGATTCTCCTTATGTAATTTCTTTTTCGCATTCTAATTATTTCAAATCACAGTTCATGCAGATCCTTTCAATTTTCCATCTGCAGAAAGATTCAATTATCTGTTGGATGTTCTGAACAGCAGCTCCACTGGTGATGATAGTACACCTGGGCATACTGACACCTACACCGACTCAGAGAGGTATGAACTCACTTCTTGCAGAGACTCCCTGTTTGCACAAGACATTAAGTCTTTCTATCATTTCTTTTGTCCTTCTTTGATCATTGTCGATTATCACTGCTTTAAATTTTTTCATATTAAAACAGATCTTAGTGTCCATGTTACATTTCTAGTAATCTTTTGTTAGTTTTTCTGCATTTTGAGCTTAGCATCATCTACTACCTCTAAAGCTTTTTGGCCAAACTTTTGTTTTATAAAACCGTAACTGGCCTCAGCTCTGATTCACTTTTAGTAGGCCTTTGAAAGCACAGCACCAAAATTTATATATAGTTTGCTATACATCTTATGTTACAGTACATAAAGCAGCTAAGCATTGATTTTTTTGCTGTTGTCATTTTATGGCTTTTCTGAGTGGGGTTTTCTTTTCTTTTCTTTTCTTTAATCCAGCAATCAAGTTCTTAATCTCCCTGAAAGCCCATTTGCGTCTCCAATAGCAAGCGGCATTTCTACAGTCATATAGATTCAGCAACACATAGAAGATTATAGAGATAGAGTACTGGTTTAAAGGCAACATCTTTGGTTTGATACATAACAGTCCTTTTTCCCTTTTTCGTCAAACAATCAGTACATACTGGCTAACGAAGAAACATCGGAAGAATTTCCACCCTTTACTTTGGGTTGAAGGAGTTAGAAAAGAAGAATATGATACATAGAAGTACATGTAAGAAGGTTCTACAGTTTGTTATTCTCAATCACAGAAAGAAGGCAAGAGGTTTAAATTTTTAGCAGAGGATGTAAGTATAGTCTTTAGTGGATGAAAAAGACCAAAATATATGCAGTGTTGAGAGAGTTTGAAATATGTTTAGAATTTCTGAACATAGAGCAATAGATGAAATAATTATAAACAAAAGGTTTAGCAGCAGCTTATACCAGTATATCTAGTATTTTTGCTAGTATTAGTATATTGTATCTCTTTTAAGATAGCAGCAAGAATGCCCTCTACCTTCTCTAAATTTGTCTTTTAGTTTCATCATGTGGTGGATTTGGTAGTACTTTTGAATCATAGCCTAAGCCTTTTTCATTTTTAATTTTTTTTTTTTTTCATAACCACTTTTCTGGTTTTGATTTTGCATGACATCCTTGTAGCAAAACTAAGTGCTAAGAGTGTAGCCCCACCATTAGTTGTTTGTTAGTTTGTCTTTTCAATTATCTGACTAGTCTTTGTAGTGCTTGATTTCGGTGTTTCTTCATCCACTCATTCATTTGTTCTCTACGTATGTGTATGTATGGTCTTATCCACTGTCCACATTAATATGAGAGGTGGGGCATGGTGTTTTATGCATTTGATTCAGGTTTGTCCATGCCCACTTTTAAGAGGACAATAAAAATGGTTGCTAGCAGTTCATCATCCTATAAATGAAGGTGAAATTGTATATTCTTAATCCTCAATCTTTGTCTTGTTTCAACGTCCTTTTTATAATTTAAAGGATAAAACTTACATGCAATATCTTATGTTCTCCAATTAAATTCAATCACATAATTGTTTTTAAGTTACAATATCTAAGAATTGTACCCCAGGTTTTATCCTACTTTGAAATGGAATAAATAGAAAATGTTGATGTAGGAAATGAAGTTTATAAAACTGGGGCCACTTTAATGGTGTAGAGTATGAAGTGGCATGAATTTCGTTTATTTGGTCAACATTTTCCTCTTATTAGATAATGATAATGAACTTTTTTTAAACAGTTTTGAAAGAGAGAAACATTCTTAAGTATAAAAATAGTTTTAAAACATATAAAAAATATTGCAAGATTGATGGCTAAATATGCAATTTAACCAAAAATTAACCATTTACTGATGACTTCCAACTTTCTAGAAGTTTGAGCAAGCAATTGGGCCTTTAAATTGATGAGGGTTTAAGCCCATTGACTTGACTTGACTCACTAAACTGTGTGTGCTTTAGGACTTGAGTTACTTCTCTCTCTAGCGTATTTTCAATTGGAGGAGGCATGTGGACCCCCTCAATGAATTGACATCAACTTACCAAAAAATGCAATGATTCATTAGAAGTGACATCTAAATTGTATATAGATTTTGCCATATATGATAGTAAATTCTACAATGTCTCATGATAAGGCAGAATAATCTGGCCATAAATGACAAAAAAAATGAATAATTGGAGGAACTCTGATTATAGAAAAATAAAGTTAATATCAGCAAGTAATTTTAAAGTACCTCTGTTCAACAAGCTTGCATTGCTTCAACAATTCAACTGTCCCATCCATTTGCTCTGTGTGTATAATAATTTTTGAAATTGACACCACCAAATGGATGGGTCCCTTGTACTATATAATATCTGCTTAGCTATATGGACTTGATTGGATGACTTGCTTTTCAGCCACTGAGAGCATAAATGCCCGCAAATTTCGTAAAAAAAAAGGGTTGGTGATAGAGCAGGTGAGAGAGACTTTGCAACCAACTGCATGAAGTAGAACTAGAAGAAGACTTTACTCCGGATATGGTAGCTTTCTATAGAGCTCTATCAGCATAGATATTATTATCCTCCTATTTGTTGGGACAGCATTAAGTGATGGTTTTTAGTGACCTACAACTACAAAGTCTTTTTGGTCTCCGGAAGGCAGGTGAATAAAAGTGAATTTACACCCTTTCACATTTCAACTGCCCATTGACCTGCTTTTCTTCTAGCCCAAAAAACAAAACTACTATTTTGACCTTTAATTGTACCTAGTATCATATGCATGTAGTACTAAATTTGCATATTCTTTCTCTTCCTCCATCTTATAGCATTCACATTGGGTAAAATCTAATAAAACTCTTTAAAAAAGAAAAAGAACATTGCATGTTACTGGTCACCCAAAACTCATAAAACACTCTTCCATCAGCACATGCATATTATTTAAAATATATTGTTTTAGTGGGATGAATTGGAAAAAAAAAAAAAAGAATGAAATGCGGGGTATGTTGTTAAAATGATAATGTAAAATAGATAAAGTGTGTTTTAGTGATGCAAAAATGCATATATTTCAAAAGAAGTCAATGTGGGTGCTCTTATATAATCCTCGTCAGGAGCTTCATATCATTTTTTTTTAAAGGCAAAATTGACTATTCATACGCAAAAATCAATCTATATCCCACTAGCTACCAAACTAGACTATTCACACACAAAGAAGGGCCATACCCCATTGTCCATAGATAATGTCCTATATTCATGAAATATAATTATATCATGACAGTTTTGGTGCTTTTTAAAGTGCATACAAGTTTTGTCAATGAGACGCACCATTGAGAAGTAATTCACAAGATTCTTTCAAGAGTGCTACTTGACTTGGAGGTGATTTGCCTAAAACTCTATAGCAAATTCAATCGAGTGGGGGCAAATATCAAAGATATCGAATTTATTTATGCCTCTATGCCTATTTTATTTTCTATATTTTTTCATTGGTTTCCCCCCAATTCTCGATAATATGGTCGAATAATGTTTCACAGTCAAGAGGAAGAGGATGAAGATGAACAAGGTTTTGTCAGATGGAGAATGCACCGTGCAATAGGTCATCTTGGGTGATTGAAAGAGTAGGTACAAGGTCACAACAACGATGGAAGTTGGTGGTGGTAATGTGTGGCGGTCAACCGCCTTCGGTGACACTGAGGCACTCATGGGCTTTGGGGGCAAATGGGCCCCCCAAATTTTTTTTATTATAAAATATTAGGGTACGTTTGGTACACTAAATGAGGATTACGACAAGAATTAAAACTTTTATTACTAGTAATAAAGTGTGTTGTAATGTAATAACTAAACCTATTCATTAGTTTGGTATGAAACTTAACATTTATTTTAGAAAATATTTTACTCATACAATTATATTTCCTTAAAAATTGTTATTTTTAAATTTAAAAGAGATATGCGTTATTTTTTTTTATAATTTTTTATTTTTATAATTGTTAGATGTATATGGAAAGTTTGTTTATTTGAAAATATATTAAGTTTTGAAATTATTGCACTTACTAAGGAATAGCTAACACAACCTTTTAAAATGGAATAGTTATTCCTCATTTTGAATAATAACTATTCATAAAGAATGACTATTTTTTGTAAAAAAAACATAACCAAACTAAAAAATAACTAAACCATAAGAATAACTATTACATTACAGTGTCTATTACAATCTACCAAACATGCTCTTAGTATTATGTATTACTAATTTTAGCAATTTTTGTTCTATAAAATTACACTTTGCCTCCCTTAACAATTATTGATTCTTTTAAGAGTAATGTTATAGACACAAACTTTTCTACAAAAATATTACAAACTGTTGAGGTAGCAATTTTTTACTAATTTGTATCTGGACCCACTACTTACATCACTTTTTTACTTACCAATAATCACTCATCACGTCAACAATTTGTAAACAAGTTTGTAACTTTAGCACTTTCCTCCTTTTAAAGGCCATAAAAAATTTATAGATCTAAAATCTAAATCAAAATTTATAAGCCCAAACAATTAGCCCAATAGCAAAAATTCCCAAGGGTAAAGTTTAAAAAAATTAAGCTCAATAAACCAATTTTACTCCAAACAAACAATCCACCCATCAAAAAAATAGTCTTTATCCACGCATAGGGGTGTTCACCAAACCACATAAATCGCACGAATCACAAAAACCGTACCAAAACCGCCCGCAAAATGGCATAACCGCACAAACCGCACCGCACCACACCTTCTTTATATATTAATATATTTAATTATTTTTAATATTAAATATATTATTAATAGTTTAATAACCCTAGTTTTCAAAAAAAAAAAATAGTTTGATTACCCTAGCAAGTGTTAATTAGGAAAGCCAGCCCAAAATAAAGAAAAACTAGCTTAATAGTTTAAAACTTGGTCCAAAACAAAGGGAAAAATTAGTTTTGATCTGAGTAGAAAAAGCTCAAAATTTGAAAAATATACCAACTTCAAATCATTTAAACCGCATCTTTTACACCACGCCGCATATGTGACCGCAAAAATAAGGTGCGGTGTAGTTACAGTTTTAGCTAAACCGCACCGCAAACTGCAGTGCTAAAAATGACCCAAAATCGCACTGCAAACACCCCTATGGACCACACAGCATCAAAGACACCCCAAAAAGAAAATCATCCGCAGTGGCTAAGCAGCAGAGCTGCCCCTTACTCCACATCTCGGATAGTCTTGGGTGACAGCATACGGTTACTGTGGGTTGTGGAAACTGATTGAGTAAACTAATATATGTAATTTAGAAGAGATGGATTAGAATACAATGCATTATAATATTTAAGTTGGAGATGGGAAATGATAGAGAGGCTAATGTAAAAGTTTGGGGGAAAGTGACGTTATGCTCTGTATATGGGCATCAAGACGAGAAGGGGGAAAAAACACTGATTTGTAATAATTTCAGATAAACGACTAAAAGATACTGGCAATATATCCGTATCTTTTAGGTAAGTTTTAAATTTACACCATTTATTAATTGACAAATGACAATGAAAGGGAAAACGATTGATTTGGTTTGAATAGTCAAGACAATCAGTCATACAAATTTAAATCAAGTTTTAAACAAAACAACCGTGATTTGGTCAAGAACACTATTGAGACATGACAACTGCCTAGGCCCGAAGATATTCTATTGAGTATTGAGGCATCAACTATCTTCAACACACTCTTGTTTTATTGCTTATGTCCTTTCTTTCTTTCTTTTTTATTGTAGGTAAATACTGGGAGAGGGAGGAGATGAGATTCAAAGAGCGGACAGTAGGCACCATTGAGTGCCTGTATTACTGGATTATCACTTGAACCCACTATACTTATTTGTGTTGCACACTATTTTATCAATTCAAAAGCAACGAGAATTTTGAAAGAATAAAAATTTCAGATTTTGAGCTGAGATTGCTGAACTCAACTTCCTTTTGATGGTGAGTGAAAAACTTACATGACTTAAATGACAGAAAACCAGAGACAGAGCTATAGACATTTTTGTGGTTGGTCCTGCAGGGATCACTGAATGTGTATTTAGCTGGGCCGGTTGCCTCTTTGTAAAATATTACAACCTTGCAAATAAATATACTTCTGCTGCTTTTGGGATTAGGGAAAAGATGTGAACACACATCCATTACATCATATTTTAGTATGAGATGAATTTCAAGCACCAATCACCATAACACCTATGGACTCTGGTGAAAGATTTTGTAGCCCAAATTCTATTTTTGTAGCGTTCAACAGCAGTAGATTCCTAAGGTATTGTGGTGGTGAAGAAGAAAGTAGATAAAGTTAAGAAAATAAAAATACATTGCACAACACCAAACAAATGGTAAGGGGAAAAATGGATAAATCATTTGTTAAAATAGCGCATTAAACCTGTTAACATGGATGAACAATTTGTTTACTTCCCTCAACCAATAGCAGATGAAAGTAAATTAGTCACATTGTGGCACACACTAGGAACCTAGTAATGGAAACGCAGGTACAAGATAATATGAAGCAACATTAAATAAAGTTCAATTTTGCATGACGGGGACAAACTCCGCCTTTGTCTATGCCTAGTATCATATATTTTGTTCAGTCAGTCCAAGTCCAGAAAAAAGATGAGAGTTGTGGTGGGTTGACATGCAACGTAAAATTTAGTCACTTTATTATGAATAGATCCACTATAAATACATATGATGGGGACATATAAACAGAAGTATTTTACATTTTTATGAGATGCTATTCCTAGGTCTGTGTCAACGATGAAAGCATATATGAAAAGTAAGATACATAAAATCAGTACAAAAAGTATTTGTTACCAAAAATGCATGGAAGCATGAAGTCTTTTTAGGAACTTATACCAAGTACAACATACTTCTTCAAAATTGTCCTCATAAATGAGCTGGAATGTGGATACATACCTGCAATGGGTTTTATAGATATTAAATACATAATCATTTTCAGCAGAAGCAGAACAAAAATAAGATCTGAAGAGAAATTCCTTGAAATATTTTTTTTTTCAACATTGCTGAATAAAACATACTAAATTACTGCTTACTGAAAAATATAAAAAGTATACCAAATAATGGAAAAAGAAACACATTATTAACTTTTTGGAGCATCTAAAAAGGAGAGCTTTTAATGGATTGAAGGCATATATTCATAATGTTGCAATCAACTAATCTAAGAATATAAACCATTTTGCAGTGAACTGTCAAATGGTAGACCCAATTCCAGCATATATCCACAGTCCCTCCTAAACTGCATTGTTCTATATGCAATTATTTTTGAGGAATATAAACTTACCTTAAGATAACAGACCTTGCCACGCTGTCATTTTGTGTTTAGATGATGAGAACTTTTTAAGGAACCACCATCACAGGCCTTCAACTGAGACTGCAAGCAACTACAAACATCGACTCTGTATGATGCAACTAGAGAAGCTTCAGCACAGATTATAGTATTGATGAAACCACAGCAGTAGCATTTGCTTACTGGAGGCTTATAAAAATCAAAGATGCCGAGCTTCACCCAATAATCTCATTATAACAAAAACAAGTATATTGGCTGCTGAAGTTAATGAAGATACTGTTATTCCAATACTTGTATCATAAGCCTTGGTCACACTTGAAGGTAGTGTGTTATCCTTTCTTCTCATATTTCTGAGCAAACTCCTTAAGTAGAAGTCTCTGCCGAAATGCCAAATATTTATCTAAACTGGTTCCAGCCCACTGCTGACAAAAGCTTTCATCAGTTGGAACCAGTGAACTAAGAGGAAACGGCCCCTTTGGAGCTTTCTTTAGGGAAACCAAGAACCTATGGCGAGGACGAATTCTTTGGTCCAAAGACAAACTCAAGTACATGGGATATTTTGTCAAGGAATGCACCTCGTTATGAAGTTCATTGATCAAGTACTTATACTTAGGCTTCAGATTCTCCTCCAGTGACAATGATAATACCTGAAAATATAGTCAACAACTCAACACTTAGGAAATGTACAAGGAAAGCTACCACAACCAAAACAGATTCAATTTGAATGACAACATTTGAATATCTTCATAGCAGGGGAAAAAACCACAATTAAAAAACTCATAAAATGGAGATAATATGAAAATATTAAACTGCATTTTGCAACACAAACACAATCAATTCCAACAAAAAAATGAAAAAGGAATTTTACAAAATTGAAATAAGTATATCAAGGTAGCAAATTGACCTGTGTGAGGCTGGTCAAAACTTTCAAAATGTCAGAATCCTGCATCCCAATACTCCTCAGAAAATTAATTCTAGGCAGCAATCCATCATCAATACTGTAATGGAGGAGCTGAGGATGTTTCTTCACCATCTTGACTACGCTATCTCTTGGAGCTCCTAATTCCTTTGACAGAAAAATATAACGAGTATTCCATGATATGTCAATGCGCTGAACCAGGATCTGAGGGCTAAGCTGCACAACTTTACCTAAATCTTTTTCATTAATGCCAACCTCCTCAACCAAGTATCTGACCGTGGGTCTCAACGAATTCTCAAGACTATAAGAAAACAGAGATGGTGCAGCAGCAATTATCTGCCCTACTCTGGAACTTGGAATACCCAAACCCATCAAGAAAGCAACATGAGACTTCAAATTGTTCTCCACCGTGTACTCCAAAATCTGCGGCTGCCTCAAAATTATTCTTTTTACATCTCTATGTTTGACACCAACACTCAACAAGTACTCCAACCTCTCTTGTGCCGAACACACATTTATTTGAAGGGAAGGCATGTGCCTCTCATACATTTGAATAAAGTGCGAATCCTTAAGCCCAAACGTTCTCAAGTAATCAAGAAGTGGAAACCATTTTTTATCCAATTCAATTTCTTCGGATAATCGAGCATACCTGTTCTTGCCATTTTTCACATCCAATTGGTCTTCATCGATTTTGAGGCTTTGTCCAGACTTGGATGGTCTTAGACCCTGGCCTTTTTCTGATTGTTTCCGGCCACCTTTTCTAGTTTTATGCGTGCCCTGTGATTTAACTCTCTTTCCATTGACATCAAAGTCTGCAGTTTCGGCGAAATCATCCTGCAAAGGCATCCCAAAATATTATCAAAACTGTTACAACCAAAAAAAGAAAAGAAAAGAAAGAGTAGCATATCTTGTACTAATTTATGCATCTGCATTCATGTCACAACTACTGTGTAGATACTAACAGAGCTGATTTATGTTGTGTACAAACAAAGAGAATACTTCATCCATAATAATGAATACAGCCAATAGCTGAAATGTGTTAACAATTCACATAATTCTTAGCCCAAAAAAAAAAGATACAAAATTTTCTTTTGAATGGTAGACCTTTCATAGAGGTCGGGCCTGGTACGATGACAAGTTTTTACCACCCAAAGCAGCCCGTCGTTGGTTCAAGTCTGGGAATAAGACTCTTTAAAAATAATTACAGGTAAGGCTACCTACAAATTACCTTTCCCAAATCCCGCAGAAGTGGGAGCTTTTACACATTGGGTACGATCTTTAATATTAGACCACTCGTAACTTTTAGGAGCCTAAAATAAACCATTGGCTTAATTGTTGATTTTGGTAGTGGTTTAGCCCTAGTAGCCAGAATTTAACATACAAAGCATCACATCCACACATAAAGGTCAGATTTTCACTTCGAAAGTGTTGAAAGTTCAGCACCTTTGAGAAGCAAAAACAAACAAAAAAAAAAACAAATTTCAATATGAAAATGTTGATTCCAAATATTTTAGCAGCATAATCGAAAGTATTCACCTTTCTTTTGACAAAGTAAAACCTCACATTCAAAAGCCAAAAGCATGAAAAAAAAAAAAAAAAAAAGCTTCCAAAACCATATCTTTCTTTTCTATTAAGAATAACTGTCGATTTTTCTGATTTTCTAATAAAACAGAAGTGAAATTACTTCGAAAGAGACGAAATATCAGCAATTTCAAGCGGGAAAAAAAAAAAATCAATTCCGAATAAATTCGATAAGCAAATCTTAATTAACACGCAGAAATGAGAAAGTAAATAAGTAATGTTCTTTATCTTCCAAAAGCAACGAAAGCATTCAACCACTTCCTAAGCTAAAAATCAAGGCGCAATTCTGCTTCCAAAAACAGTAAAATCACTTCGATAAGAGTCTAGAAATTTCAATGCTTTCGATTTAGCATGTAAAGCTTCACACAAACACAGAAGCAGAAATTAAAAGCAAATTTGTCAGCTCAAGTACAAGAAAGAGTAACAGAAACTCACATTGGGCAACCAATCATTCTCCGCCACGTCGTCGTCATCATCGTCATCGTCATCGTCGTCTTCAGCATCCTTCTCTTCATCGCTATCAAACGGCGAGAGCACGTTGCCGAAGCGCGACCGGCGGTTGGACTTGAGAATCCGAGAGTTGGAGTGCGTAGAGAGCACCACGAACCTACACGCGCCGCTCCTTCTCCTCTTGCTCCGTTTAACGATTCCTTCTCCCTCTCCTCCAAACAAATTGGAGAGCGATTGCTCTGTCAAATGCGAAGTTGAAGAAGAAGTAGGAGGAGAGGGAGAGTGAAGGAGAGTATTGAAGGTGTAGAAAGAGAAACAAAACACTGCCATTTTTAGATACAGAGAGAGAAATGAAGAGATTCAGAGAATATACTCAAAAACCCTAATAAAAGAAGCTATAAAAAATATCTACTGTTATTACTGTTGAAGACTTATCTGGTTGATTTTGCGGTGGTCCTGGTCTGGTGGGACTGTTGTAGTGTTGTGGAGCTTATTACAGTGAAATGAGTAACGATAGTGTTTTTGATTTGAATCGCTTAATTAACGGGGGATTTGTACATGGTTTGTGTTTGGCCGTTATGGAGACAAGGAGGACTATGCAATAATAATAATAATAATCCGATTAATAGTTTCTCCTCAACATGTCATTTTAGTTTATTATAGATAATATTAACACTCAAAAAAATTTATTAGATAATATATATTTTAGTTAATACTAGCCTCTGAGCACGCGCGTGCTAAGAGGCTCTTCTATTTTTTGATAAAAATTAATAATTTGCATTTATTATTGTGCGCACCAAAAACTGAAACCCGTTGGACTGGGCCTCACTTGGACTCACAACTTATTTGTATAGTGGGTTTGGATTTCCCACACTGGGTCGTTCTAAACACCAAGGCTCAACTGAATCGCTTTCCTCTCCTCGGGGGCCTGACCCACTTCCTTACTCTGTTCTCTCTCTGTTTACACTCTTCCTTCCCTCAATTCTCCAACCCTTGTCTTCTCAAAACTTCTTGTATTTATAGCTCACGAAGTAGTGGAGAGGTCATAATTACTCGCCAGTAAGTGCAACCGGCGGTCCAGTGTTATCGATCGTAAGTGGGTGGTTAGGTGGGCATGGGAAGCGGTGAGGGTGGCGTTGGAACTTGGTTCCTACCTCCACGACAGTTCCCGGCAGCGGTGCCTCTCCGAGGCACGGCCGGGTAGGTACAGGGCGGGGTGTTCCGCGAGCCGTGTGTTCATCACTGCTCGGGAAGGGGTTTGCCGAGAAACGATGTAAAAGCAAAGCTTGGGCCTGCAGCCCGCGGGGCTCGGGGTGGGCCGCTAGGTAGAGGGAGACCGGCCTCATGGGCCATATACCCAGGCCAGGGCCCAAGGCCCACTACGGGTCATGGTGCGGGGGCCGTACAATAGCCCCCCCTTGATTCGCTCCCCATTCCCGGGGGTGAATCAAGGATCACGAGGGGCAAATGCCCGTTTGGGAAGTCGAAGGGTCAGTGCCCGACCTCTGATGGGCGCATTAATGCGCGTCTCAAAAGACGCGTTTGGAATTGATTGACGGCCTACCCGCCATCATTGCCTGACGGTTCGTGAACCGAGGCGTCGCGCGTGTGGCAGTTGAAGCGGCGGTCCGCGTGGTTTCCTTCCAGCGGATCATTAATCGCCTCTCATTTTACTCCTTATGCCTATAAATAGTCCCTCCAGTCACTGAATCTCACTTTCGCATTCCTCACCTTTCAGTTTCCTACTCTGCCGAGCATCCTTCCTGTGGTTCATCTACTGGCCCAGAACACACCTCCTCCTTAGAGCCCACAGTAAGTTCCTTTCCCTCTTCTTGCTTTTTCAGTTCAGCCATTTCAGTCTATTCTTTGATATTCGTAGCACTTCTTTTCCCTTTTATTAAAAAACTGTTTTGGAAAGAGAAAACATGAGTTACTCTTACCTCCTTGCCTCCGAGCATGCTTTGGCTAGATTTAGGGAAGTATATAATGTTCCTAGTGACGTAGATATCGCCTACTGCAATATGGGCGATATCGACATTCAGAGGCGCCGTGGTGAGAACACGGTGTTCTTTCCCTTGATGGCCATTCTAGAGGGCGGGCTTAGGTTCCCAGTTGACCCTCTAATTCTCAGCACCCTTAGATTTTATGGCCTTTGTCCCGACCAACTTCCCCCCAACTTTTACCAGGTAGTGAGTTGCGTGAGTAGGCTGAACCGGTTGTACGGGTTGGAACTTAACCACCACGACATTAATCAGATGTATAGTTTGTGCGGCAAGATTGAGTCCGACTATTACCTAAAGACTAGGGACGCGAGGGTACGGCTTATTTCATGCCTGCCGGACTCGAACCGTAACTCGGCTAAAGATTTCGTTCGGGTGAGCGGCAATTGGTTTGCCGAGGGGTTCCCCTGTGCGTTTTCGCCGCGCGACGTTGGTCGGTGACTAGCCTTTATTTACTTTGGTGTCTTTCTATTTCGGTCCGGTTATGTAATCGCTAACCCTTATTTCCTTTGTGCAGAGAGCAAAAGATTCAAGCCGGACGTCAGAGTGGTACACGTTTGGGACCTGAATTTCGTACTCAGGTCGGAAATCTTCGTGCACACGGACGGACAACTCCGAGCGTCCCACCTCATCCTCGGTGTCAGTCCCGTCTACTCAACTTGGCAGCTGTTCGGCCAAGCTTTGCTAGTCGACAGTCCTCTTATCTCATATATCGACGTCCGGCACGCAAACTTCCTCCCCCCAAGGCTAACTGTAGGCGAGGCGCGTGATCTCGGTCCCCGGTACACTTGTTCAGACGAGCGACCGCCCGTCCGTGACGAATCAGCCGAGCGCGTATCTGCCGAGCGTAGGAGACGCGCCCACGAGCAAATCCAGCAAGCTCCTGCTCAGCCCGAGAGAACCGTAGAGCCCGAGGCTCCTGTTCGGGAAGGGGAGGGTGCAACCGCAGAACCGACTGATTCTTCGGAGACAGGATCCGACCAAGGCATCGCCATGGTGGCCAGGAGGAAGATGACGATAGACCGCTTCGTCCCGAATGCCCGGCCCACCGTGCAGCCACAACAAACCCCTGCCCGAGATGCCTCGCCTCCAGCTGCCCCACCAACCCGAGTTCGAAAGAGGGCGCGCACGTCCGATCAGACTCAACCGGGCTCGGGCAATGTGCCCGCCCGACCCCCGGTCAGTATCGTCATCCGGGAACCGGTAGTGCAAACCGGGATAGACCTGGCGTCTACTTCCCGGGCTCCTGCAGCATGGCGACCCGCCTTCCAACTTGGCGGCGAGCCCCTCCCATCGACGACCAGTGCCCGAGTGTGGGACAAAGGTCACGGAGGCTGCGTGGCGCAGAGTCTGGCGCGCGGCATCCTCTTGCCCGAGGACTTGCACGCCTTCACGGAATCGACGGATGAATCTTTGGGGAGGCGTTTGCAGTGGCACACCATAGCGGTAACTGTTTCACTTTTCTTTACGATTCTCGGTTTCCCATTTGCTTATGTACGTGTACTTTCCATTTTACCTTACAAAGCAAATATTGCGTGGTTAGGCTGCGCAAATGTCGTACGTGGTGGACGGGAGGGTGAAGGAGCTGGCCGAGGACGTTGAGCGGGAGAAAGCCCTGAAGGAAGTCGCCGAGGCCACGGCGAAGGAGCATTCGAAAATTGCCGAGGAGGCAAAGGACAAAATCGCTACAGCCGTAAAGGCCCAGGCTCTTGCCGAAACGAAGTGTGAGGAACTGGAACTCCAGTTGGGGGGCACCGAGCTTAAGTTGGCGGAGGCTCAGAGCTTGAATACCATGCTGGAAGGGCAGCTGGCCGACTCGAAGGCGGCGCTGGAGGCTTGTGAAAACAAGTGGTATAACGAGGGGTTCGCGGATGCCGAGAATTCGGCGGAACCGATCATTCGCCAGGCCCATAGGCTCGGATATGAGGAGGGTTGGTTCGCCGCTTTCCAAGCCCTGGGGGTTCCCAAGGATTCCCCGTTGAGGGATCGCAGCAGGATTCCTTTCCCGAGCATCCCCAACACCGAGAATCCTACGCCTCTTGTCATTGACGAGGAAGAGACCTCCAGCATGAGGGAACTGGTGAACGCCATTGACTCTCATGCAGTGCCGACCGACATGGAGGGGACCAGCCATCCCCATGCCGGGGACCGAACCGGGGAGGACATCCAGCCGCCAACTCCTCACGCCGACCAACACTCCCAAGAGGACGCATCCTCCGCCCATGCGGCGGACATCTAAAGCTGACAGCCAGCCCTTCTTTATTTTTCCTTTGTTTGAGAATTTTGAATAAACGGAATTGCCTATGTCACCGGGATGTGGTGACAGGATAGTTTGTTTATGTTGTCTTTTCTTTATTTCGAGTTGCCGGGTTTCGGCAACAAAACGCTAATTTAAGTTTCACATTGTAATATGAATGCCTTACCGTGTTGCTCTTTCGTATTGATCGAAACCCGCTACTCTTGCACTGCACAGATTCACCTCGGTGGGGATCACGGCTTCCGCTCCGTACGTGAGAGAGAATGGGGTCTCCCCGGTGGACCGTCTAGGAGTAATGAATTCTTGTTGGTTGCCTTTTTATTGTGATGTGTCCGACCATGGTAAGGCCCCCACATGCTCGGCGATAGTGATCTAACCGAGGGTCGGGTTTTTCTCTTAGGGTGAAATGACCAAGGTTTTCACGTGCTCGGTGATAAAATCGAACCGAGGGTCGGGCTCCCGTCCTTAAGAGTTAATCGTCAGGTTTCCACCTGCTCGGTGATTAGGGTCGAACCGAGAGTCAGGTTTCTGTCCTTAGAATTAATCGTTCAGGTGTCCACCTGCTCAGTGATAGGGTCGGACCGAGGGTCAGGCTTCTGTCCCCGAAACGAAAAGGCTAAGGTTTCCACCTGCTCGGTGATAGGGATCGAACCGAGAGTCAGGTTTCTGTCCTTATAGTGAGTCGTTCAGGTTTCCACCTGCTCGGTGATAGGATCAAACCGAGGGTCAGGCTTCTGTCCTTGAAACGAAAAGGCTAAGGTTTCCACCTGCTCGGTGATAGGGATCGAGCCGAGAGTCAGGTTTCTGTCCTTAGAACGGGCAAATAAGGTTTCCGCGTGCTCGGCGATAAATCGAACCGAGGATCAGGCTTCTGTTTTTAGAACGCATCGGCTAAGAATGAACATTGCTCGGTGAAGGGGATCAGACCGAGAATTTTGGTTAGAACTGTGCGGATCTGCATGAAAGACATCATTAGTACAACTAACAAAACATATACAACATGTTGCGGTTAACTCTATGCTCGGAGAACCGCCCATCAATGATAGTACTTCTTCAGATTATGGACGTTCCATGGTCGGGGAAGTTGTCTCTCGTCCAGGTCTTCCAAGAAATAAGCCCCGGTGCCGGCCACAACCGTGATCCTATAAGGTCCCTCCCATGTCTGTGCCAATTTCCCGGCACCAGTGTCTCGCATGTTGCCCACGGCTCTTCTGAGAACCAAATCCCCGGAGACAAACTCCCTCGTTCTCACGCCTCGGTTGTATCTCCGGGCGAGCTTCTGCTGATACTCCGCGAGCCGTATTGTCACCAACTCGCGGTACTCTTCCACCTTGTCCAAATACCCTACCATCATTTCGTCGTTTTGGGCCTGATCGAAACCCGCTACTCTTGCACTGCATAGATTCACCTCGGTGGGGATCACGGCTTCCGCTCCGTATGTGATAGAGAATGGGGTCTCCCCGGTGGACCGTCTAGGAGTGGTGCGGTATGCCCACAAGACTTTGGGAAGTTCCTCAGCCCAGTTTCCCTTCGCTCCCTCCAGCCTTTTCTTCAGTCCACTCAGAATCACCTTATTCACGGCCTCGGCCTGACCGTTGCCCTGTGGGTAAGCAGGAGTTGAGTACCTGTTCTTGATGCCGAGACCACTGCAAAATTCTCGGAATGCCCGGCTGTCAAACTGTAGCCCATTGTCAGATATGATAGTGTTCGGCACCCCGAACCTGGTGATGACATTTTTCCATATGAACTTCTTCACTTCCACATCCCGTATGTTGGCCAACGCTTCCGCCTCCGCCCACTTGGTAAAATAGTCGACGGCCACCAAAACAAACTTTCGGCCGCCAGTCGCCCTCGGGAACGGGCCGATGATGTCCAGCCCCCACTGCGCAAAAAGCCAAGGACTGCTGATCGGGTTCAGGTGGCCCGCGGGCTGATGGATCAGAGGGGCGTGCTTTTGACACTGCTCACACTTAAGCACATACTCGGCGGCGTCCTTCTGCATCTGAGGCCACCAAAACCCCTGAGTCATTGCTCGGTGCGCCAATGAACGTCCCCCGACATGGCCGCCGCACACCCCAGAGTGGAGCTCCGCCAAGAGCTCGCCCACCTTCTCCGGGCGTAAGCACAAGAGGTACGGCCCTCCGAAGGACCTTCGATACAAAGTCCGGTCTTCTGCCAACCAATACCGAGGAGCCATCCTACAGATCCTGATGCCCTCCTTCTTGTCACTCGACAGTCGGTCGTCGGCCAGAAAGTCGATAATGGGGTCGATCCAGCACATGGCAGGGGCTGCGATTGCCGTGACGTTGATCCCTGTAGTTCCCGAGTTGCTCATTACACTGACGCTCGGCTCCGAAATAAGCTCGACTTTGATCTGCCGTGGTATCTCCTCGGCCACTAAGGACGCCAGCGTGGCCAGGGAGTCAGCGTGTCTGTTCTGGGTTCGGGCTACGTGGAAAACTTTCACCGTGTTGAAGCTGGTCATAACTAGCCTTGCTTGTTCTAGGTACGCTTTCATCCGGGGATCTCGGGCCTCAAAACTGCCCTGCACCTGATTAACCACCAGACGCGAATCCGAGTATAGCTCAATATCCCGAGCCCCCAGGTTCGAAGCTACCCTCAGTCCGGCCAGGAAAGCCTCGTATTCCGCCTCGTTGTTGGATGCCCTGAAACTCAATCTAAACGAGTGTTCTAGCCGTATTCCTTCGGGGGTAATCATAACAACTCCTAAACCGGCCCCCGTGGAGCTCGAAGCGCCGTCCACGAATATCTTCCACGGTCGAGCCTCCAATCGGCAAACCATCTCTCCCTTCTCTCTGGGCGAAAATTCAGCGATAAAGTCCGCAAGGACCTGGCCTTTCACCGAGCTTCGAGGCCTGTACCGTATGTCGAAGGAACCGAGTCGAGTCCCCCATTTGGCTATACGGCCCGTGAAATCAGACCTCTTCAATAACGACTGTAATGGGTACTCGGTCAAGACGTGTACGGTGTGAGCTTGGAAATAATGCGGCAACTTCCTTGTGGCGTGTATCAGGGCCAGTACGAGCTTCTCCAAGGGCAAGTACCTCGTCTCGGCGTCGACGAGAGTTTTGCTGATGTAGTATATGGGTTGCTGGATCCCTTTGTCCCTCAGCAGCACAGCACTCACAGCGTGCTCGGATACCGCCAGATACATGAATAAATCCTCACCTGCCTCCGGTGCCGCAAGCATGGGCGCTCGCGCTAAATAATTCTTCAGATCCACAAAGGCCTGTTCGCACTCCTCGGCCCACCGAAATCCCGTCCATTTCTTCAGCAGTTGGTAGAATGGTCGGCATCGGTCTGCGAATTTTGAGATGAACCGGTTAAGGGCGGCCAACATCCCGGTTAGTATTTGCACTTCCTTCGGGTTGCTCGGTGGCTTCAGTCTTCTCACAGCCTCTATCTGGTCCGGGTTGACTTCAATTCCCCGTGTACTGATCAGGTACCCCAAGAACTTCCCGGCCCCTACGCCGAACACGCACTTCTCCGCATTAAGGCGCAACTTGTGCCGTCGGAGAACCTCGAAAACCTCCAGGAGGTCCCCCATATGCAGGGCTTCCTGTTTGCTTTTAACCACCATGTCGTCGATGTACACCTCGACCGTGCGCCCTATCTTGTCCCGGAACATTCTTGTCATCATTCGTTGGTAAGTGGCCCCGGCGTTCTTCAGTCCGAAGGGCATCCTTGTGTAGTGGTAATTTGCCTCCGGGGAAATGAACGCCGTTTTCTCTTAATCCTCGGGCGCCAGGGCGATCTGGTGATACCCTTGGAAAGCGTCCAGAAAGCTCATCCTTGGGTGCCCACACATGGCGTCCACCAGCTGATCAATCTTCGGCACGGGAAAAGGGTCTTTCGGGCAGGCTCTGTTCAGATCGGTGAAATCGACGCAGACCCTCCACTTGTCGTTCTTCTTCTTCACTACCACGGTGTTCGCCAACCAATCCGGGAAGATGATCTCCCGAATCACCCCTGCCTCCTTCAATCTCTGAACTTCCACTTTTACGGCCTCAGAGTGCTCCCGGGCTGATCTCCTCGGCCTCTGCTTTTTAGGGGTGAATGAGGGGTCAACTCCAAGTCTATGCATGATGAATTCGGGATCCACCCCGGGCACCTCGTACGGACTCCAAGCAAATACGTCCACATTCTGTATTAGGAGCAGCAACATCTCTACTTTTTCCCGGTCCTCCATGCTCTCCCCTATTTGGAAGTACTTGTCCATATCCGGCAACACCTTTACCCTCAGCATGTTCTCGGCGCGCGCGACCTCCTTCTCTGGCGGGCCCTATAATTGCTATAAAGGCGTCCCCGATGACGAACATTTGGGATCGGCCTGACCCTCCCGGTCGGTTTGCTCCTTCTTCCAATCGACCATGGCGATCAAACATTGCCTGGCCGCCTGCTGACTTCCTTGTATCACCGTGACACCATAATCAGTATGAAACTTGACCCTCATGTGCAGAGTGGACGGGACAGCCCCCATTGCATGTATCCATGGCCTCCCTAGAATCGCCGTGTAGGGGGAGTATGAGGTAACTACGAAGAAGCTTACCATCACCTCCTTGCCCCCCATGTTCACAGGCAGAGAAATTTGCCCCTCGGGCTCCACCATCTTCCCATCGAACCCAACCAGGGGAGTGTTGTATTTCGACAGGTCCTCATTCCTCAACCCGAGCCCCCTGAATAGGTCCGGGTACATAACATCCGCTCCGCTTCCCTGGTCTATCATTATCCTCTTCACAACGAAGCCGCCAACCCTTGCCGTTACTATCAATGCGTCATCGTGCGGCTGAATGGTTCCTTCTAAATCACTGTCGTCGAAAGAGATCGGCTCTCGGGTAGGTCTGATCTTCTTCGCGGCAGGCGGCACGCCCGTACTCCCCTCTACCGATATCATCGTCAGCACCTCCTTCCCCTTTGCCGTCGAAATGTCCCTCGGGGCGACGTGGATAACATCAATTATCCCAAGAGGGGGCGGAAGGGGATTCCCTCTGTGTGGGGCGTCATGCCCTGTTCCTCTATCCCCGGCGTCCGTCACAAAATCCTTGAGGTGTCCTGCTTTAGCCAACTGCCCGAGATGGTCCTTTAACACTCGGCACTGCTCGGTAGTATGCCCCCGGTCTTTGTGGTAGGTGCAGTACAGGTTCTGATTTCTCCTAGAGGGGTCGCCAGCCATCCGGTTCGGCCATCTGAAGTACGGCTCGTGCTTGATCTTATCCACGATTTTATGCACGGGCTCCTTGAACGTCACGTTCACCTCCCCTGCTGGTGCTACTGGCTCTTGAATCCTCAAATTTCCCCGTGCCTTCTGTTGAAAACCGCTCAGCCAAGGACGATCAGCCACCTGTGCTTTGCCTTTGCTCTGTATCTTATCATCTTCCAACCGCTTGTACTCCTCGATGCGCCTCATCAGCTGCCTCATGTCCTCGGGAGGCTTCTTAGTTAACGATTCTCTCAACCCCGAGTCGTCAGGCAATCCCAATCTGAAAGTGCTCGCCGCAATCTTCTCGTTCCCTCCGCCAATCTCGTTGTAGAGCTCCCAGTATCGGTTAGCGTAATCCCGGAGGGTTTCCCCTGCCCTCATCTTCATAGACAGCAGCGCGTCCACCGGTTGCTGCTCTCGGCTGCACGTCACGAAACGGGAGCCGAACTCCTGTATTAGCTCGGCGAAACTGTGAATGGAGCCCTTGCGCAGCCCGTTGAACCACCTTAAGGCCGTGGGACCAAGGCTGGAGGGAAAAACCTTGCACATCAGAGCGTCATTGCGGGTATGCAAAGACATCATCTGGATATAGTGGCTAACATGCTCTACGGGGTCTGTTTTCCCACCATACGAATTGAACGGCGGGCGCGTAAATCTGTCCGGCATCGGTGCTCGCTCAATATCTGCTGAGAATGGTGACCGAGCCGCCCTGCGCAATGCACGGCTCATAGCATCCATGGCCGCATTCCTCGGCCGTCCCTCTGGAGACTCCGAGCCCCGATTCCCGTATTCCCGCGACCGAGAGCGATTTTGCCGCCGGTGAGACTTTGCTGAATGGGAGCGGTCTCGGCGGCGACGGGACTTCCTCGAGTGCGAGGGCTCCCTGTGGTGGCGGGATCCTGATTGATTCGATCCCATCCCGCGTCTTTCTCCCTCGGCGCCTGGCCCTCTCTCTCGGTCGTCTTGACCGGCTCGGCAGCGCTCGTTTCAGGCTTCCAACTCCAAGTCTTGTACTAACCTCCGCAGCCACTCAAGCTCTTCATCCCTGACGTCGGGCTGCCTATGCCGGGAAGCATGGGATGCCGTTCTCCCCGTTTGATACGACCCTTCTCCAAGGCCGGACCGCTCTTCCAGTTGCTCGTGAAACGGATCCTCGCGTCTCTTCTGCCTTTGTTCCCGCCAGGTGGAGCCCCTGGAAGACCCTGCCGAGCCACTCTCGGCGTTACCTCCAGACATCTTTCCTATATACGAGCCTTGGCAGAACCACTGCTTAGTAGGATTTCCCACAGACGGCGCCAATTGTGCGCACCAAAAACTGAAACCCGTTGGGTTGGGCCTCACTTGGACTCACAACTTATTTGTATAGTGGGTTTGGATTTCCCACACTGGGTCGTTCTAAACACCAAGGCTCAACTGAATCGCCTTCCTCTCCTCGGGGGCCTGACCCACTTCCTTACTCTGTTCTCTCTCTGTTTACACTCTTCCTTCCCTCAATTCTCCAACCCTTGTCTTCTCAAAACTTCTTGTATTTATAGCTCACGAAGTAGTGGAGATGTCATAATTACTCGCCAGTAAGTGCAACCGGCGGTCCAGTGTTATTGATCGTAAGTGGGTGGTTAGATGGGCATGGGAAGCGGTGAGGGTGGCGTTGGAACTTGGTTCCTACCTCCACGACAGTTCCCGGCAGCGGTGCCTCTCCGAGGCACGGCCGGGTAGGTACAGGGCGGGGTGTTCCGCGAGCCGTGTGTTCATCACTGCTTGGGAAGGGATTTGCCGAGAAACGATGTAAAAGCAAAGCTTGGGCCTGCAGCCCGCGGGGCTCGGGGTGGACCGCTAGGTAGAGGGAGACCGGCCTCATGGGCCATATACCCAGGCCAGGGCCCAAGGCCCACTACGGGTCATGGTGCGGGGGCCGTACAATTATAATTTAGAATTTCTACTTTTTCCAATAAAAAAAAAAAAAAAAAATCCGCGGGGTGAGTTTTGTAGATTGAAGGAGTTTTAAAACTAACAAAAGAGTGATCCTATATTGCGTGTGTGATGAGGTTTTTGATGCTACGTCCACAATATTTTTACAACATTTTCACAACAAATCACAGGTGGTTAGTTGTTATAGGTTCAAATTTGAACCTAACACTAAGATTACTTTTTTGATCCAATAATAACAACCAGTAACAACATGCCACTTAGAATTTGTTGTAAAAATGTTGTGGATATATCATTTTTTTTTTTTTAGTGGTCCTATTTTGTAAAAAAAAAACTGTGTTTTTTTATTTTATATATATATATATATATATAATTTTTATTTTGAAAATCTAATTTATAAGTGAATAAAACAATTTGAAAATTAACAGGAGAGTTGTCCTATTTTTTAAGCAATGTTTTAGTGGGAGTTAGAGTTGCATTTTTATCGGATTGTCCTTTAATTTTGTCTTTACTTAAACATAGGGGTGTGGGGGCATTTTTGAACTAAAAAATGAGGAATCCAAACAAAGGAAGCCCTTTAAATAATAGTATAGATGAGGCTTTTTTTAATTTTATTCTAGTGGTCCTATTTATTATTTTGTAGCAAAATAAAAATTTGTGTTTTTATTTTATATATATAATTTTTATTTTGCAAATTTAATTTATAAGTGGATAAAGCAATTTGAAAATTAACAGGAAAATGGTCCTATGTTTTAGACAATATTTTAGTAGGAGTTAGAATTGTATTTTTACCGGATTGTCATTTAGTTTTGTCTCAGTATAGATTATATGTTTTTAATGAGATAATAATATCTCATAAGATAGTTTTTCATTGTTTTTATTTATTTATTTATTTATTTATTTGGTAGTTAGGGAAGAGAAGATTTGAACTCTAGTGTTTCTACCAATCAATTGAGCTACAAGTTTTTCGAACAAATTTTCTCATTGTTAAGCAGAGTAGATGGTTAAAGAGACATTACATGCAACTCTATAAAATCTATTGAGACAATTTTTCATGTTTTAGAAGTGGAAAAATATGACTCAATAAATCCGTATGAGTCTTCATATAGATCTCTACACACTTTTAGTTAAAGCAATCTATAAATAAATAAACTACACATTTTATATTTTAATAAAGTAATTTTTCAATATACCTACATCAATCTCAACACTTTATCTCTAATTCATTTAAATGTTTATTTTTTCTTTCTCTCCTAATAACATTTATTTTCTCTCATTCATTTCCCAATTTCTACCCCAATCTTATATCAACAACTTGATCAACCTAAATCAAACATCATCAACAATCAACAATCAAATAATATCTTGTGGTGAAGGTTATACCCAAAGAGACAACATCAACTCATCACATCGTTCAAATTCAACGCTCTTTGGCAATCCTCATGCCTTCCACCGTCCAATCTCTCTCCCCTCTTGTCCTTCCTTTACTCCGTGTTTGCCACTTTGCCTATGGTATTTTGTGTGGAGAGAGAGAGAGAGAGAGAGAGAGTATGTGTGTGATGGTGAATAAAAAAAAATTGTTTTGGTGTGTTGATGAACAATACATCATTTGGCCTGTTTGGATGTTTAAAAAAGGAGGGGGAGTAGAGTAGAGAGAGGGAGAATAATTCAATTACCTTATTTAGAAGTTTTTTAAGGAAGGAGGGGGAGGGGTTTGGAGGGATTTCAACTCCCTCTAACCCCTCATTTTTAATTCTCCCAAATTGGAGAGATTTGGAGGGAGAGTAGAGTAGAGTAGATAAATTATTGTCCAAGTAAATTCTCTAACTTATCCTTTCTAAATTAACAAATTAATCATAGACCAATATTGCAAGTCCATTTTCAAATAGGGGTAAATTTGTCCATTTTAATCATTTTCTCTCCTCTCCATCCTAATTTTTAAAACATCTAAACAAGGGGAATGACTAATTACTCCCTCCCCCCTTACTAATTTCAAAAACATCCAAACAAGGTGGAGGAGAATCATTCCCCTCTACTCTCCTCCTCACTACTCTCCTCCCTCTCTAAACTTTCAAATAGGCCATAAGTGTATTGAAGAGGTATTATTCATTTGTTATTTTTTTATATTAAGCGTAATGCACAAACCTTTGAAGTGGATTTAGTTATAGTTTTTGTTAAATGTTAGTTTGGTGAGCGTAATGCTAATGCATCTTTAGAAATTATTATTAATATTATTTTTTAATGTTTGTTAGTATTATTATTATTAGGGGTAATTACACATAACTCACCTGTGGTTTGGGCGAAAATTACTTTGCCTACCCGTGGTTTGAAAAGTATCACTTAACCTACCTGTGGTATGTTCCGTTTGTTTTCCGTAACCCACCTCTATTAAAATGAAGAGTAAATAGGTATTTTTGCTCAAATTTTATGTCTCTCTCCTCCCAAAACAAAAAATAGAGCAAAAATGCAAGAGAAACAAGATTAAAAAGTGATATTTGTCTCTCTCTCTATTTACACAAATTTTGAACATGAAGAACCCAAAATAATAATAATAATAATAAAACCCAGATCATGAAGAACGTACCAAAATTCGAAATCTAGATTAAAATTTCATCTGATTCATCTAAAAACAGACAAGATTATAAAACATAAAAAATTGCAAAGAACATAGAGAGGGAGAGGGAGAGAGAGAGACTGACAAGATCTTGAAGAGGAGAAAAGCTATGAAGAAGAAAAGAAAGAAAAGGATCTCAAACTCAGCGAATCTGACGAAATCGAAGACAGAATTCACCGCATGAGTCATTGTTGACTCCTCCTTGTTCCTCATCGTCCCACCTACTCGCTTCCCCATTTCACCTATGAAACGATGTCATATGTTGTATGGGTAATGGTTTAAGGACAGAAAGGAAGCTTGCAAATGCTCAATGCTCAATGTTCAATGATCTGGTATCACTTTACAAAAACCCAGATTGAGTAGAAAAAAAAAAAAAATATATATATATATATATATATATGAGTTGGGTTCAAGTTACACCTAATGTAACTTCTCAAGAGTTACACATTTTTTGGACCTTTGATTTATATTAGATCTAAGGGTGAAAAAAAATACTCATAGTCATGTATTTATTGTTCCCTAGAAATTAGTAACTAAGTCATTAACTCTTCTTATTAAAAATAGAAAAATAAAAAACAGCATTAACTCTGCTCTTCATCTTCTCTCCCTCTTTCTCTCATGTTCTTGTGTTCTATGTACTTTCACCCTCAACAATGGAATTGAGGGGCGAGTTTAGGAAACAAGTGAAATTTTTATTATTATTATTTTTGTTACCTCTCTTTCGTGAGCTTTGACAGATTGTTGGGGTTGGTTTGTTTGCAAGTCCCAAATCATCAAATGACAATCGTCCCCACTGACCCAAACAAATTTTCATTCTTTGAATGTCAGGATACATCTTCCACCAACATTTGATGAGCCTGTGAGATGCATTAACAAGTCCCATAAACAAAGTATCAATGCAGCATGACTAACATACCAACATTAACCACCAATTGCTTCTCCAACATACAAAGTATCAAATCAGGCTCACAGTCACCCCCTTGTTGCTTCTCCAATTGCTTGCTACAATCAAATACATACACATCACACCCACTTGTCTTTGCACCCACAACTACCGGGTTCTGTGGCATACACGGTGCCCTATTCACTTCTCCATCAACACGTATCTTCTATGTCACCTACACCTACAAACATTCCAAACAAAACACGCATCTTCTTCGTTCAAACACTCCCAGACATAAAATAATAACAAAAATTTCACTTGTTTCTTGAACTCGTCCTTAATTTCCATTGTTGAGGGTGAAAGTACATAGAACACAAGACCATGTGAGAAAGGGAGATAAGATGAAGATGAAGATGATGATGGAGAGCAGAGTTAATGCTGTTTTTTATTTTTCTATTTTTAATAAGAACAGTTAATGACTTAGTTACTTATTTCTATGGAACAATAAATACATGACTATGAGTATTTTTTTCATTCTTAGATCTAATACAAATTAAAGATCCAAAAAATGTGTAACTTTTGTAAAGTTACACCAGGTGTAACTTAAACTCATCTTATATATATATAAGATATATCAAAAACCCTCCTCTCCTCATAAAGCATAAATGAAGAGCCGCCTTTGATTAACATTAACATATCTTCTTCAATCTTCGTTCGTAGTGGTGTTTTAATTTGGTGGTATTCTTTGCCATCATTTCATTTCTACCCCTCCACACCAACCCCACCCCTTTTTTTATTATCTTTTTCTCCATGCGACGAAGAGCACTAACAACCGCAGATCCAACCAAAACAACAACATTCAAAATTTATCTTTTTTATTATCTTTATGTTCAAAATTTGTGTGAATAGAGAGAGAGACAAATATCACTTTTTGATCTTGTTTCTCTTGTATTTTTGCTCTATTTTTTGTTTTGGGAGGATAGAGACATAAAATTTGAGCAAAAATACCTATTTACCCCTGATTTTAACAGAGGTGGGTTACGGAAAACAAACGAAATATACCACAGGTGGGTTAAGTAATACTTTTCAAACCACGGGTAAGTAAAGTGATTTTCGCCCAAACCATAGGTGGGTTATGTGTAATTACCCCTTATTATTATTATTATTATTATTTTGAGATAAGTAGTTGATATGTTCCTCAGAGACCAAAAAAAAAAGAAAAAAAAGAAAGAAAGAGAGAGATAAGTAGTTGATATAATATTTTTAACTTTTTTGAATGAATAAAAAACTTTTATTGAAATAGGAACAAATAGTTAAGAGATGTCCTCTCTAAATCTGTAAATTGCCACTTGCCAGGTTAGTAGAAGCAGATTAATTTGTAATTTTTTTTTTTTTTTTTGGGTGAAAGGTTAATTTGTAATAGGATAATAATAATTAAATAATGCCACAGGATATAAATCGAAACCTACTTATAGACAAGTCAACAACACATGTTTTAAGAATTGGATAACTAAGAACAATGTCTTTACTTCCGATGTGGCTTATCCTATTCCGATGTGGATAACTAAGATATTTCCTTTGAGGTTGATAACGTGAATGGAAGGTTTGGTAATGGGGCTCTGTATGACTTTCTTTGTAATTAGGAAGAGAAAGTCGTATACAAATTACAACCCAAAAAACCTTTAATTAACTGAGTACTACTCCAGTGATTAGTGGATTAAACCATTTAAACGTGTCATTTAGTACCTAAACTGATAAATGGTGGATCATAATTGTAGGGTCAGATTCTGCGGCCCAAGCCCAAGGAGGTGTGGATTTGGAGCCCACTGAACCCAAAACAATAAATTTGTAGAGAGTGGGTGAAAAAGTTAGGCTAATAATGAAAAATAACAGTATTAAACGGCATAGAAGATGGGGAGATTTGAATTAAAACGTGCTCGGACAGAGGTGAATGTCTCGTCCGAGGAGGTGATTTTCATTGATGAACTTAGGTTACAAATGTTGGAGCTACAGTAAAATCATATACTCTTTTCTCTCTTAGTTTTTCGATCCCCTTATCAGAGACCTCTCTCTCTCTTATATAGTGCTGCCTTTTCACATCTCCACCGTCCACTTGTTCACCATCTGGGCGCCCACTTGAGTGCATGTCCCATCAAACTCCCCCTTTAGCCCTGTCTGAGTGGCGGTAGCTGAGGATGCACTGTTCAGGGGTCTTCTCCACATAAATGCGGCCAGGAGGGTAGGTGCAGTGCATTAAATGCGGTGGTTGAAGTCTGTCTCCTTGATATTTCTCTGTTCCTGTCACCTTCTTGTGTGTCCGAGGCCTCCTTTCTCCCTTAACACGTATCGAACAGATCGCTTGACACGTGTCGGACCAAAAACCCCGTCGGGTCCGAGGGTATCGTCCTCCTCGGCTATATGAACATGTCCTCGGACAGTGCATGTACTCATCTCCGGACATTTCCCTTTCACATGGGCTTCTGACAGGGTGTCTTGGTCCCCTCGAATGAACAGTGGTCCTCGGATAGGGTTTTGGGCCCAATGCGCCAGGTTGGGCTTTTCTCCCCCACAATAATCATTTACATTCAAGTGGGAACAAACAAACATTTCCATTTGAACGAAACGGTGGGTCGTTTATTAACCAAACGGTGCGTTTCCAAGACTTGCTAAAGCCAAAGAAGTGGACCCAGAGAAGAGATTTTGTGATCCACACAAGCTGTTGTGTGGTTTGTTGCGAACCCAAAACCAGAGGAAGCCAACTAGCCAACGTGGCCCAATTTAAAACGGTCCAGACCTTATGTTTAGTTAAGCTTCCATGGCCTAATATTCTCTACTTTCTTTCCAATGGAATCTTTAAGCCCTTCACTTTCTTCATCGCTTGTTCCAAGCTCAAACAACACTTTCTCTAAAAAGACAGCCACAAAATCTAATGTCAATCTTGTTTGCCCAAAAAATTACACCAATTTGATTGGAAATCGAAGATTAACTACAAGGATTAAGGTGATTAATGATGTTTCCACCACAATGAATCCGGCTGGGGTCGAGGTCACTTGGCAAATTGTTGTTGGCGCTATTGGTAAGTATTATCTTACGATACATAATATGTATTTTATTTTTGAACAGTGTCTTTTTTAATTATTTCATTCCTTTAATATACCTTTTTTTTTAAAATTAATTTTTAATGTGCAGCTGGAGTTACACCTTTTGTGGTGGCAGGGATAGAGTTCAGCAAAAGAATTGTAAGCCCATATTATTTAGGCCTATATTGTTGACTAATGAATGACTACCTTGATAAAAGAAACTGGGAACTTTGTCTGGAACAAGATTAGAAAATGTTACATTTTCTTATATTATCTGGCAGATAGCACAGAGAAGATGTGAGGTATGTGGAGGGTCAGGACTTGTTCTCAGAGAAAAGGACTATTTTAAATGCCCCGAATGTGGTATGATTCAATTTTTGTTCTTTATAAAGTTTTTTTTTCTTTTTCTTTTTCTTTCTGCATTTGTTGAATTAGCATTGATGCCTAAATCCATTTTCTCTTGCAGGTGGATTTCTCCCATGGCAGTCGTGGAAACGATTCTTTTCTGGTTAAATTTCACTAATTTTGTTGTTTTCAATAATATATATGACTCTGATCATATATACGTGTATACATGTTAAAGCACAGAATATCAAATACATTTTGTATGTTTGCCTTTTTCTATACATCTTGGTTAGAAAAGTACATTTTGATGCGATTCATATAACATGGATTATTTTTGTTCTTCTGCCCCTCTTGGAGAATCCCAAGGGAACAAAAAGGCACGTGATACCATTATTGACATTACCTGTATACCTGTAAAAATTCCACACGTTATGGTCAAGACTCAGAACCTTTTTGAATTTTTGATAGAGCAAACCCTAATAAGTGATAACATTAATGTACATGTAGAAAAGCACTGTAAATACAAACACTTTCTAGAGCTTTTGTACTTGTACTTTATAGTGCTTTTGGCATGGTCATGCCATTCCTAATTACAAGGATACTCTGTCAGAAATTTCAAAAGGGTTTGAAATTGCAGTATGACTAATCAATAGAATTTGTGTAAGGAAACAAATAGCCCATGTCTTATTAACTTTCCATGGATTGCTCCTATTTCAAAAGCACAAATTTATTTTGACTAAACACAACTGTTTATAAGGAAATAAATACAAGGGCTGCGTATTGATATATTAATGATTATAGGGAGGAATATGTTGTTCACAAATATGCTACATGCATAACCTCTTAATTTGTAAGGTACTCGGGTTCTGCAGCCAAAGAATTTGACATCAAGGAGCAATATCCGCAAAATTATAATGAGTATTTTGACTTTTTATACCATTTACAAAGCCATCATCACAATATATACCAAATATTTTGGCTGCTACCTCATGTTGAATTAGTCGCAAGTCACAACAAGCAGGTGATAAGTCACACCAATTAATGGCTTCCAAGTTATGAAAGGATTTGTGGGTTACTACTTGCCGATGGCGCAGACAAAATCACATCTTTAAATAACTTGCTGATATGGGTCTTACTCTTGCTTACATACTTGGTGCTTATGCAAGCTATTGATATTTGTATTTGCTTGTTCTATACTTCTATTCATTTAGGTAAAACCAGCATTTTGAATGTCATGCATGTCTCACTGTATTCCAACTTATTACATGGGCAACTGGTAACTCTATCCAATGCAGTCATCATTTTTTAGGAAATGCTAAACACAAGGGCACAGTCGCAGAGTCTTATCATGTGTGTTAATAATTATGAAATTGATAGAGAAATGACCTAATAGATAAAGAATTTTTTCAGATAGCCGCAGACTTGCTGTTATGTTCCCACCATATATGCATGAAGAAGCAGTTCTGGATTTGCCAATTGTTCAAAAGTAATAATTATAGAATCCAAGACTGACTGTGCATGATTTATTACTGGTTTTTCAATCCCTCTTTCTGCTATGGATTTTTTTTGAAAAATTTGAATTGGACCCCAGGTGTAAGGAGCGGATTAATTGATTAATAGAAAACATTATTTATTGATTCACACAAACAGATAATTCAACCATAGTTATCAATTAATCCCAATGCCCCATATCATTAGATCTGTTTAAAAAATCTAATTTGTTTCATTTAATGCATTATCTTTTACATAAAAAGATATAGATTTTCAAAACTACTCTTTTTATCTTTTTTTTGATAAGATCAAAACTACGCTCTTAAATTTGAACTTTAGTGAAAGAGGGGTATTAGGATTTTAAACAAAGGATTTGTCAAGAAATTTATTTATTGACTTTTTCAAAAAGAACTTTATTTTAGGACATCTTAAAATGGAATAAAGATCTAACAATTTGAGATAAAGAGACTACTGAATTTAAAATCAATAAGAATAAAAGGAGTAAAATCAATATACAGATTTTGGTAACGAAATGGAAAACCAAACTCTTCAAAGGGAAATTCACTCTGAAGAATTCAATTACCTTGTAGGGAATCCATTATAGAAGAAACAATTCCAATTAGTTAGACCATACAAATTTTTTGTAATCTAAATTGAAAACTCATGGATCCTCAGTAAACAATCCGTTGGTTTTTTTTTTTTACTATAATGACTCTAAATTTTAAAATCTTTATATACGATCAAACTTGTATGCAACTACCAAAACTCTGTTACTCTAAAGAACTCTTCAGAATGCAGCAACAACTAGCTCGTTGTCGAGCTACAAAATTTGTGGTTTAAGAAATATTAGTTAGGGTAAATAAACACAATGATGATTTTCTGTTAAGGGTCACTTTAAATTTTCTTTGTACAACAACTTTCTATACCTTAAAAAGTGCGATTCAGATGGTATGCATAGGTAGGGTAAGATTTGACTGAATCAGACTTTGAATAGGAAAAGGAAATAGATTCTTATAATCTTGTTAATGCGAGTATTGCAAGAAGTTTTTAATTGACTTCAATGATCTCACAAGCAAAAATAGATTTCGCTCAACCAAACCTTCTTGTCTTCAATTTCTATAAGTTATTCCTTTTACATAATATAATTTAATTACATGGTTTTAACTCTTTTCACACATGATTTCTTACAAGGAAAATGTAATAGTTTTTGTTTTTCTTGTGCTATATATGTTTGTCTTCTGGCATCTCATCATTATGTGAAAAGGTTTATTATGCTGCTGAGTCTTACCCTTCACCTTGTATGATTTTCACCTTATACTTCTTTTTTCAAAGACTACATAATATATGCCACTAAGTCACTGTTCTGAAGAAGTGTAGAGTAGTGGAATTCAGCAGCTTTTCTTTAAACTTCTATATGGGACTCATAAACTATTGACACCTACCACACATTTGAACTTCATATTTTATTTAAACCCTTGGTTATTACAATGTTATCATGAAGCTCTCAAATCATCATGATATCGAACCAATCACAATGAGTATTTGCATTGTCTTTCCAAGAAAACGGGTCAACATGTACGTACTAGTCCACAATCGATCTTAATCTCCCAAAAGCCTTCTATTCCTGTATACCTATATAGATATAGCTATATTCAAAAAATTATTGAGTCTTCTTGGCAAAATCCATGTATCTAGGTCTTCCCCACTATACATATACTCCATAATTTTTATTGTTCAAGTTATAGAACAAAAATAAAATTATTAAATCACACAGCAGGTGCGTACCTAATATATTATTTTTTCATTTGGAGTATTTTTCTCTATATATCTTTGAGTTTGAAAATAAATTAAAATTTTTACCTAATTTTTGTTATGTTTTGTTCATGTCCCTAACAAATTTCTCAATAGATCCTTTCTGAGATTAAATTAATTCTGCTATTAAATTTTTCTAGAAAAATTTTATAATTAAATAAATTCACAACTAAAAGAAATACCATTTACAATTAAAATTATAGTATAACTAGAATAAAATTTTAAACTGTAAATTAATAGAACTTTATTTATTAAACGTATCATTGTAACTTGCAGTTTTATTTACCAATTATCAAGATAATCATCCAATAACATTAATCATCACAAGTGAAGAATGATTCGCTTATAATCAAATTGATATTAGAATTGTTTTATAACAATTATATACAAAGTGATATGTTCAGGTTTGAGACTATGAAGTAGTCTCTCTAAACAAAAATTAATGGTAAAGTTACCTACTAATCACCTCTCAAGCCCTATATATAAAAATAGGAGTTTTATGTACTATGTACAACAACAATAACATGTGGCTCTTTGAGATTAATATTAGTGGTGAAATGAGAAAACGTGAGTTTGGCATGGTGACTTGCAGTCAAAAGAAAGAAAAAAAAAATGGTACAAGAAATTCTCCAATTAATTAGACATAAATCACTTTTCCAAACAAAACTATGAGTGGGATAGGTCCCATAGGAGATATTTTAGTTTAGAATACTATAAAAATATGTTAATGTATTATAAGACCAAAGATTGTGGGGGCCTGATTCAGATAAGTCATTTATTATTCTTTGGTGTAAGTAGGATTTTAGCTCATGTTATTTATTTTAAAAAAAAAATGTCTTTAACTGTTGAACGAATTGAACTCACAATTCATCTCTTTTATTAAAAGAAGAAAAAAATAACTTATATATGTTTAAATTTTTATGTTTATTTTTATTTTTATATAATTCAAATAATTACAACAATGAGGGGGGATTTGAATCTTAATTAATCTCCTTATATAAGAAAATAACTATGCCACTCATTTACAAAACTCCTAACCACTAATTATTAATATCTAAGTTTTCACTTACTATATTTCATATTTGGATAAGGAGGGAGTTTGGAGGACAGAGGAGAGGAATAAAATAAGAAATAAAAATTAATTGTTCAACCATATAGTGGATGTAGGGTTTTTGTTTTGATAATTTATATACAGAGGATGTAGGGTTGTTCAATAGAGCAAGGCTTAAATTAATATAAAAGTTCTTTTCTCCTATGTTAAGATTAGAGAAGACAATAAGCTTCTTTAAGAAGTGCAGAGTGGAATTCAGCAGATTCTTTAAACTTCTATAAGACTCATAAAACAATATATTGACACCTACCACACATTTTTGAACTTTATATTTTATTTAAACTCATAGTTATTACAATGTTATGAAGCTCACAAATCATCATGATATCGAACCAATCACAATGATTATTTACTTTGTCTCATTCCAAATAAACGGGTCAACATGCAAGTTCTAGTAGTCCACAGTCATAAAGCTCTGCCCAGTAGCTATTTCAATTTGTTGCATGATATAAGCTATACATGGCTAAAAGAAAGCCATTTAAGTCCTAAAGGCAGAATCCATCTAGCTAGGTCAGCCTCATGATACACGTACTCCGTATATAATTTTCATTGTTCAATCTAGGTCATCCTCATTAAACCCTCTGGTGCGTACGTATACCTAATTTATTCCCCTATGGTACAGACATAATATTGTTTACACTTATCTTTATGCTTTTCTCAAAGACTTTTCTCCTCCTCTTACGTCACTCCTTATGTCACTTGCCATACATCAACCCTCACAATTTCAACCTCCCAATGACTTTGCTATTTCGATGCTTGACTTTGTGCTGATTCGTAAAAAAATTAGAGCACCATAAACTAATCCAGAGGAAAAAAAATAGTCGCCTATGTGAAAATAACAAGACAACAAATCCTAATTAAAAAAAACGCAACGTTCATTTATAACAAATTGTAAATGATAAGTTGTTATTAGTTCTAATTTGAATTCATAATTTAAATTATATTTTTGCCTACTCATAACAATAGATAACAATTTATCATTTAAAATTTATTGTGAAAATGGACATAACATTTTTAGGATAATTATTCATTCATTAGTATCACTGTATCAGCAATCTCTTTCTTTCACATTATTAGGGGTAGTAACTTCTTGTCAAGACTTTAATTTTGTAATAAAGTGGGTCATGTTCTGCTAATTAAATTTGTGGAGACATTGATTATCCAAAAACAAAAAAATTTGTCGAGACATTGCAGTAAGGTTAGACTTAAATGCTACCTGCCAAAGTTGATGTCAATTGATAATACAAAGTTAATCACAGCTGAAATTCCCGTCTTTCTGTACGGCACGGTTTGGGTAAGAATGTTTATTCAGGATTTGGCTTACTTTGTTTCTATGCACTTGAGGCAACATGAACACAACATGTGCTTTGATTTTATTTTTATCTTCTTCTTTTTTCACAAACCAAGATACGGAGAGGACACTTTGTTTAACTTTCTTCTACTTTAATTAGTTCTTGCTTCCATTAAACCCACAACCCTCAAATTGTTAAAAAGAAGGAAAACAAGAAAACAGATTAAACAAAAGAAAATCCTGAGTGTACTGTCCATTAAAGGCAAAAAAAAAAAAAACTTTTTGCTTTTTACTTTTTGTTTCAGTTTTTTTTTTTTTTTTTTTTTTTCCAAATAATTTAGCATTAAATTATTATTATTTTAAAATAAGCTAACTATTAGATTTTTTACATATTTAATATAAAAATTACTAAAAATTATATCTTTTTATAAGCATTATGTAAATAAGTAACTATAAATTGCGAGTACCACTCGGACATGAAGATATAGGGGAATTTAATTAATGTTTGTTCTGATTGGCTTTATTTTTGAGTTCAAAAAGTTTTTTTTTTTTTTTTTTTTTTTGAAAAAGGGAAATGGGGTTAGTTGTGGAAATCCCATGCCATGGATGTGACAATGCCACAATGGTCATATGTTTTATAGCGTACGAAACAGGGGACATTCAAAATATTGTTGCTCACATTCATCGAGTTGTCTTTGTAGAGTAACCTTACAATTTATAAAGATCTGTTACTCCAAAGCACAACACAAATGAGAGATTAAAACTATTTGGATAAAACTTAGGTATATTTTTTTAGATGCGCAGTTTATTAAGTTTTCCAATTAAATTAAAAAAAAAAAAAAAACAGTTGCATTCATTAATGAATCATAAACAATCTTAATATATTTTTCAAAGATAATTAAATTAAATGTAATTATATATTTAAATTTAATTAAAAAACTTAATAAATAAAACAAATATTGCAACTGCATGACGTTTTGCTGATTAGGAAAATCTCATACTCAACTTTCAAAAACTTTGTTAAACAAATTTCAACACAAAAGGAGTTGAACCCATTTCCACACAAAGATAAAGCCTTTGCGAAAAAGCTCATTGTTCCGTAAAGCTGAACGACAGGGCTGCTGCACGTACCATTAATTTTGCGAATTCGGCTTTGACAAAGAAGAATGAAGACAAGAACGAGAGAATGAGATCTTTGCGGAATTCTAGAGTCAATCCTTTACATCTGGCCAACCGTGGGAAGCCATGAAAGTCAAGCTTCATGATACTTGTTGTTTCTTGTTTTGTTCTGCCTTACTTTGTTTTTTGTTTTTTGTTTGTAAATTTAACAGCAGTCATTTTTGCTCTACAAAATTTTTATGTTCAAACTTTGTATTGTCATGACATGGTGTTAGACATTAGGTCCAAGGTCTGAGGCTGTTGTAATTAATGTTTTCCTGCATATAGTGCTGCTCTCCTTTGGTGGTCGGTGTTAATAAGCACCGTGGATTGGATTAATGTGATCTTATTTAATAATAAAAATTTTAAATAAATAGAAGAAAAAGACATAAAATTGGTCTCATAAATTATTTTAATATTTTTTTTTCTTTTTATGAAGTAGATCTCATAGCTTATAAAACTGAAAAGAATGATATAAAGCTGAAAAAAAGACAAAAAAGCTGCAGGAAAAAAATTTCAAAAAGTTGTTAACAGGCACCTTACGGTGTCCACTAATACAACCCAAAAAAAATTTACTTCTTCATATTTTATTTTATTAAGAGTTGAAATTGAAAGTTACTTTTTTTTTTTTTTTTTTTAACTCTTTCTTAGTGCTTTATAAGAGCATTAGCATTGGAAAATTCCAATGCTACTTTATTTTACAATTCTAAAAAGCCACTTTATCATTATACCATACCATTTTACAATACTTCCACATCCCAAACTTCTATTTCTCTATTTTACTCATTAAAATAATATATCTACATAATAAAATAATATATCTCAAAATTATATCTTCTCTCCCATCTCTCTTCTCTCTCTCATTTTCAGCTTTCTTCCAAATAAAATATTATTATTTTTTTACAATACTTGCTACAGTGCAATTCTATGTTTAGAATTGCACTGTAGCAGTATTGCAAAAAAATTTACAATACTGCTATTTAGCATTCCCCAATGCATATGGTTTTGGGGTTTAAAATTTCAAAATTCCCTTAGATTTGACATTAGCATTCCCCAATGCTAATGCTCTAACTATTGCATAGTGCACTTAATTTGAATCTGTCATTCTTGATCAAGTATTCCCCAACTTAATTATCTTACTAGACATCAGTGCAGCCATTCTCCAACCATATATAGCATCTATCTTCTAGTCACAAGGGCAGTCGTCCGCGGTCATGTTAACCATCTTATAAGTAGGATTGATTTTACTTTATTTACATTATAAGTAGGTTTTAGTACTTTGAATCTAGACAATGGGTTTGAGCCTTGATATATCTAACTCATAAAAATAAATTCGATGTAGACAAAATGGAATATTAATAGAGAAAACCTATAGACACAAAAAAAAAAAAAAAAAAAAATGACAACAAATTAAACATTTGTTGATGTGGCAAATTGTTAATAGTAAGTAAAAAAATGATATTCGTAGTGGGTTCAAATGAGAATCTATACCAATTTTCCATATCAACATGTGTAAAAAATGTTTTCAATTTATTTATTTATTTATTTTTTTTTTGTATATGTAGCATTGTTTATATTAAAACCTTAATTAGTTTTAGTTTAATAGTTTTCAAATTATAAGTAGGTTTTAGTACATTGAATCTAAACAATGGATTCAAGCCTTGATATATCAAATTCATAAAAATAAATTTGATGTAGACAAAATGGAATATTAATTGAAAAAGTCTATAAACACAAAAAATTAGATATTTGCTGATGTTACAAATTGTTAGTAATAAGTAAAACAATAATACTGGTAATAGATTCAAATGAGAACCATTATAAAGTTGTCCTATCAACATGTGTCAAAAATGTTGTCAATTTTTTATTTTATTTTATACTTAACATTGCTTATATTAAAACCTTAATGAGTTGTAGGTTCAATAAATTTCACAACGTTCATAAAAAACAATAACAATAAAATTCACAACCAATCGTTTTGAGCTTCTCAGCAATTTTTGAAGATCAGGTGGGTGGGGTCGGGTGATACTTCAATAATAATGGTGAATGTACAAGAGTGAGCACGTTCATTCTTTTTGGCTAGTCCTTGCACACATCTTTACATTTATGAGGTATCAATAATAGCCCATTCTTTTTTCAACCTACTATTATAAATAAATTCTACCACCACACACTCTTTGTGCGATAGTCACTCCACAGGTATAAATGCTTGTGGGGTGTGGGGGGTAAGCACCGGAGTTCAAGTTTCCAGGAGAAAACTTCACAAATATAAGTGTTTATGAAGACCACTTGAATATGATCCTTTTACTAAGAAACCATAAACTATGTTAATCATCAAAACATTTTGTGATTAAATTATTTTTATTATTTTTTAAAAGGCTAAATTACAAATTGCAACATCCAACTTCATTTTATTCAATTTAGTTTTCGAACTCTCAATTTTGTTTAATTCAATTCTCCCATTAGTCTCTGTCAAAATTGAACTGTTAACTTTAAACTCAGTTCAATGTAAAACTATATAGTTGTGGGGGTCCTTAATGGCTAGATTTTGACATAGAGTAACGGAAAGATTGAATTAAACAAACTTGAAAATTGGAAGACCCAATTGAATGAAAGTGAAATTAGAAGATTTGATTGAATTTTAGGCAAAGTTAGAGATTGCAATTTGTAATTTGCCACAAAAAAAAATTAATGATTATGATTACCAAATCCAAATAAATGGAGATATGATTAATTATATTAATGAACGTGTAAATTAAAAAAAATTTATATTAGAAAAATCTCACATCACATGTAACTTATATATTTAACTTTTTGCTAAGATTATGCTAAAAATATACTTATATATTTAAAAAGTGAGGGTTTAATAAAAGCTAAAAGCTTGTCAAGTTTACTAGTAGGTTTCAAGAGTTTTGTTTGTGTCTCAACATGGATCATTAAAGCATGATGAGATTACAAAGACAAGTAATTAGAATAAATTAAGATTATAAAGAAAGGTTTTTATTGGTTAATTCATCTGAGGAAGAAATACAAAAAGGTGGGCACTTTAGGAGATAAGGCCCTGTAAAAAGCTGGATCTGAAAAAGAAGTTGAAAGAAAGTTTACTGTTCAAAAACGTGTGGACCAAAAGTCCCCGTTAGGGCTTTTAACTTGCATTCATCTTCTTACCTAATGTCAAAAAGACCCTTCCACTTCAACATTTAACAAAATCAAATTGTCCCCTCCTTTCATTTACAGATTTACTATATAAATTACTGTGTATATCATTCTTTTCTAATTTCATGTACAGAATGACTAAAACATCCTCCAACGTGAAGCACAGAGATAGAGAAAGAAAATTTAAAATTAAACTATAACAAGATTTAAACATGGCATGGTCACAATTCTTATAAATTTCTCTAATTTCTGCTTCAGTACTTAATTAATCAACTTTTTTTTTTATCTCTTTTTTGTTGCCATAAGTTTTGACGGTTGGATAAGTGAAAGTGAAACCATATAATTTGATCATAACTATATTATCAAGGACTAAAATAGCTACACATTTGATGTCGGCATCATCAACAATATGATACACAAACACAATTGACCATGATTTTCTACCCCTCCAAAGGCCATTGTCCTCAATATATATGCTAATTTTTTTTTTAAATTATAAAATTTTAAACCTCAAATTTAATATGATGTAAGGTGGGCATATTAATTGGTCAGCTATGATGTCACAAGTGGTCCATAAAAATGAAATAGAAGACTTAGAATTTACATGCAATATGTCAACAATTTATATAGCAAAAAGATGACCATAACAAAGACACCAGGATGATCATGATGATAGTTTATGAATTAATGTTTGAACCATATTTGACTATAAGTTGTGAATCAAGGGTCTTTTTAGTCTTTGAGCAGGTTGAAAGTGAAAATTTAATGAGATTATAAGATGATGACAATAGAATCTAGTCTATTCTAATGTCAATGGCAGCCCATGTAAATCCCCGACCTAATGTGGTCATTCCCTAACCAAGTCTTACTATAAATGGTGGATAGATATCCATTATCATGTCTCTGTGAGGGGACCTTGCAGTTGTAGTTATTGACAGGAAGACAGATATTTGTTTCAACTTTGCAGCAAAGAAGAACAAGAAATTTAAGGTTGCAAGCATCAAAGGTATGCCAGAAAAACTTTATTAATTTGATGTTGGAGTTGATATGGCTTTAATTTTCTTGTTAGTTGAATTTCTTACATCTGACTTTTTTAGGTAGACGTGTTTTCTATGCTTCATGTTGTCAATTTCTATGTAGAATGTTGGTATGGTTAGTATGAAACAAGAATGTGTTTTGGTGATGAGGTTGTGGTGTTTTCTGTATCTTTGAGCTAAATTCAGTTCAAAGTCTTTCTTTTTAGAGGTAATATGTTGTTTGTGAAAATGGGTTGGTAGCTTCTTCTTCTTCTTTTGGTGTATGAAAAAGGATTTTCCCATTTGGGTTGAACTCCATGAATTTTGTTCTTCTTCTATATCACACACACAAATATATATTTCTTTACATCTTTTTTTCCTGAATGAAGGTGATGGCTTTAGAATTATAAGTGGAATAAATACTTAGCCTGACTCTCTCGCTCTCTCTCTCTCTCTGTATATGTTTTTTCAAACTTTAACAAGTTTGATTTGTTATTGTTGGTGGTTTTTCTTAAACCATAGATCTTGAGGGTCTTTTAAGGTTTAGACGGTAGCTGGGAATTTTTGCTCTCTCTAAAATTTCTACCCGCTTGTGGATATAGTTTTTCAATCAGCATGAACTGAGATGCTCTACATGGTATAGAAAGTCTTCTTCTTCTTCATCTTCTTCTTCTTTCAATATTACATGCTA
Source organism: Quercus aquifolioides (assembly GCA_019022515.1). NCBI lineage: Eukaryota > Viridiplantae > Streptophyta > Magnoliopsida > Fagales > Fagaceae > Quercus > Quercus aquifolioides. Next base: position 66,043,465 of record CM032329.1, on the reverse strand, counting down.
ATAGGGGATATCTAATTGTGGTCTGGAAGCAATTCTGTGTGTTTTTTCTTCAGAAGTATTTTTATGCTATGATTTTGATCTACAAATTGCTTGATTTTGTTATAATAGCATTATTGGCATTGCACTAATAGATGCATCTAAGTGTTCTGTATTTGCATTATCTATTAAAAAAAAGTATTTTGTATTTGTAATTTTCTTCTGCACTCATAACGGTAGCCATGCAGAGCTATCTTGTTAAGTAATCCATTAAATTAATGTCAATTAGACTTTTGGTTTGAAACAGGGTTTACTTCTCGACAGCAGTGTCCTCAGTGAATGTATTACAAGTGGCATACATGCAGGGATTACAACATCTTCTAGGTTGTTGAGTCAAAGGTGTTCATCATCTGTCAGATACTTTCCTATGAGGTTGAACCTGCTTTTTTATTTATTTATATTTTTTAAAATCTTCCCTTCAGCTTTTTATTTTGGGTATAAATTTTGATTATTTTCACACTAAGAACACAATAAAATGAATTACTTGATCATGTAGCTTGTACACTGCAGTAAATATCCTTGTTCTTCAAAAGAGCTGTTTATAATTTCCTTTTGTCGAGAATAAAGACACAGAGAGAAAGGGAGAAAAAGAACCGTGTTAATGTATTTTATCATGTTTTGTACAATGAATGTATAGAGGATGGCCTGAATATATAGACCTAAGGCAATTGATCTAGTGGGACAGAGGACCATTGATTGATACTAAAATCAAGGACCGTACAATAGTGATTGTCCTGGATTTTAGCTTAATCAAGGATATACATAATGCTAATGGATACTCTATATATTTATACAGATACTATATATGAACAACTCTCATTAAAAAGACAAGTAAAAGGAATTGGCATACATATATAATGAAGAGAATAGGTTGGGGCCAAAAAGAAAAGATGAAAGAGGAGGGGATGAACATGTATTTAGCTCCAAATCATGCAACTTTGGTTATAAGAGCTTAACTTTGAGAATCTTTCTACCGTAATACTTTAACTACTGGCAGAACTGTATTTTTTTCATGCAGATATTAGCTTTTATGTATATATATGGTTCTCAAAGTGGAGCGCATAAACAAATGAAAATGCCAAGCATATGTTATCCTCTAGACAAAACATATGACATTCTAGTTTATGCTATCTGAGTAGTGTTAATCTATCCATTAACCACTCCTACCTTGCATGCTGCCATTGTTCATGTTAATCTTTAGGAACCTTTATCATCATTTGCTGCTTATAGGATAACATTTCTACAGCTCTAACATGCTTCCATATGATCTACAATGTAATTCTTGCTCATTAATCATATTATGTATGCTGCTACCCTTCTCTGCAGAATATGTTGATATATCATCTACGCTGAAATTTGGAAATGATGATAAAGCTGCATAATTTGAAGTAAGCAAGCTTTGTAGTTCAAGAAGATAGAAAGCTGTCAGTTAAGGTTGAGACCATCAGTGCCAGAAAAGTTATCCGGTATTGTTTTGGCCATTGGCCATCCATTGATTGTCCTAAAAAAGACAATTGGCTATTTTTCAATGCATCCATCTCAGAAACAAAAATTTTCAAATGGGTTGCAGAGGTTCTCTGACGAGCCAGTGCAGGAGGTGGTCTCCTATTGCATGCCCACCATCCAGAGTTTGGAACCCCACTCATGCTCTGATGACAGCAGCCAGGGAACCCACCCTTCAGTTCCGATTTTTGAGCAGTATTGCACCCTTGAATCACATTCGGGAACCAGTGGCTATGCCATTCACAATTCTCCATCTACTGTCAGTTTCTCACCTAATGGCAGCCCAGAACAAGATACCGAGTCATTCCCAGTACACTCACACCAATCCTCTGACAACACTTGTGGCTCACCAGTTAATGAATCTTGCTTAACAGATGATGTTGATGACTTGAGGCACAAGATACGTGAACTCGAAACTGCTATGTTGGGACCTAATTCAGATACTCCTGACATATGCTCTATCACCACAAACCCTGTTGGAATTGTCCAAATTCCATATGATGCAGAGAAGTGTAAACAAATGATGGAGATGATCTCTAGATGGGACTTGAAAGAAGTGCTTTGTGCTTGTGCTAAAGCAATAGAAGAGAATGATAGGTTCACAACTGAATGGTTGATGTCACACTTACAACAAATGGTGTCAGTTAATGGTGAGCCAATCCAACGTTTAGGAGCTTATATGTTAGAAGGACTTGTTGCAAGGTTGGCCTCTTCAGGAAGTTCTATATATAAAGCCCTTAGATGCAAAGAGCCTGCCAGTGCCGAACTTCTCTCATACATGCACATACTCTATGAAGTATGCCCATACTTCAAGTTTGGGTATATGTCTGCAAATGGGGCTATTGCTGAAGCAATGAAGGATGAAAATGAAGTCCATATAATTGATTTTATGATTGCACAAGGCAGTCAGTGGATCACCTTAATCCAGGGTCTTGCTGCAAGGCCTGGAGGGCCTCCAAAGATTCGTATCACAGGCATTGATGATTCTACATCAGCTTATGCCAGAGGAGGGGGGCTTGATATTGTGGGGAACAGGTTATCAAAGCTTGCTGAGTCATGTAAGGTACCTTTTGAGTTCAATGCTGCTAGAATTCCTGCCGCTGAGGTTCAACTTGAAGACCTAGGAGTTCGTCCTGGTGAAGCTATTGCAGTGAATTTTGCCTTAATGTTGCACCACATGCCAGATGAAAGTGTGGGAGGTCAGAATCATCGTGACAGGCTCTTGAGGTTGGTTAAGAGCTTGTCTCCCAAGCTGGTCACTCTTGTTGAGCAAGAATCCAACACCAACACTGCCCCATTCTTTCATCGTTTCCTTGAGACATTGAAGTACTATACGGCGATTTTTGAGTCTATTGATGTGACTCTTCCAAGGGATCACAAGGAGCGGATTAATGTTGAGCAGTTCTGTCTGGCTCGAGATATTGTTAACATAATAGCTTGCGAGGGGGCTGAAAGAGTGGAACGTCATGAGCTTCTAGGAAAATGGAGATCACGGTTTATGATGGCTGGGTTTACACCTTATCCATTAAGCTCCCTAGTGAATGCTACGATCAAGACCCTGCTGAAGAGCTACAGTGAGAAGTATACACTTGAAGAGAGGGATGGGGCCTTCTTTCTGGGCTGGCTAGACCGAGTTTTGGTTACCTCCTGTGCATGGCAGTGAAACTCCCATAAATTGATGCATGTTTGTAGGTCTTGGGGTGACAACCTGAGGTAGGAAGTTTTTCTAGTAATAAAGTCTGATTTGAAGTTCGAGATTAAAATGTTGTTACCTTTAGTATCATCTAGTAATAAATAACTTTTTCCCACGTATCTTGTTCTATTGCACAGGTTACAGAACTAAATTTCATTTAGAACATCAGTGATGGAATGCAATACAAGATATCTGGGTTCTGATTATCAAGGGTAGTATTGAATGTTATAGTATCAGTAGTGTTTAACAGATGCATTTCTGCTTGGACAGCTTAAGAATTTTACAATATGGTGTTATATAAATGGAATTAGAGAGAATATGTATATTATGTGCTACTGCTATTTAACATGCTCTTTATGCAAGCAAAATATGAGCTGAGTTATTAGTTCTAAATTCGAAAAGATATACACAAGATTCAGATCAGTCAAAAACTACAATGAAACAGGGAAGTACAGCACTAGGATTTCGCAATATCAAGCATTTTAAGTTGGAAAGCAGTCCTTCACTTCCAACTGAATCAAAATCTAGATATTCCCCATCCACCACATTAACTATGCTCCCAGCAATTGTCCTGCAAACTATCGCAGCCCTCTTTATATTCTTAACACTCGTAACGGCATTCATATTCTCACTCAAGTCCTCACTGCTGGTATTCAGTTGCACCCCATTTCTTCTGGTGTAATCTGTGTCAAACTTAGATTGAATTATTCTGCAGGCTCCACAAGATGGATCTCTACATAGCTCAGTGACTCGCTTTGACTTTTCACTGTAACAGACTATTGTAGTGCCATAGAATCGTAACAGCTCATTCCCATCTACCGTACTTCTTGGATGTCTTTTAAATTGCTCATAGGCTTTCTTCTTCACCCTTTCTCTATACTTTTCGAACCTTTCAACAATTTCTGCAGAGTTCTTCACCTTGAGGACGGTTTTGATCTTTGTTGATGGCTTTGTGGGATTCATGGAAGCTCTTTGAAAGATCATCTCAACAATGTTTCTTGATGGGTCTCCAGTGTTAAGCCCTGTTTAAAATTGGCAAGAAAAGGTATAAACAAAATACATAATGCATTCTATAGGTCAAAGATTCACAGAGTTTACAGTTATTCCCACCCCACTGACATGAGAAATCAGCAAAACTAGATATCAAGTAATCGCAAGCTTGTTGCTGCATGAATCGAAATAATGCGACTAAAATCCAGTTTTGATGGGTTTGTCAGATGGCTTGCGTGAGATGAGAGGAAGAGGTCCTTGAGCTATTCTTGATATGAGGCAATTTGTTAATTTTAGTAAGCCACTTCATTGGTTCAAGATGAATTGGACGCAGGCCTCAGCAGGCTAAGTAAAGTGATTGTTTTGTCTTTTGTCTCATGAGAGGTCTTCAAGTCTAGAATATTGCAACCATAGAGATAGATTGTTTCTTGCAAGACTATGAAGTTCTCAACTTAAGCTCAAAGAATATGCATTAAATTCAATATTCCTAGTTATATTTTTGGGTCAAGGGGTCATGTTAGCATAACTGTGTATAACCGAAATAAGTTTTCTCCATTTGACCTTTAAGGCAAAATGATATGAACCTTTTTAAAGTGGATTTGATGTACTTCGGGGAAGGACATCTCAACTACATCAAGCTTCATTAAATTCCTCTGCAAAGAAATCCTCATTATCGGATGTCCCATGAGCAATATTTGTCAGAAAAGTGCATATTGCAGGTGTAGAGGAAAGCAGCGCCATAAGGGAACTGCTTATTTATTGGCAATCTTGTAGTTGCATAAATATATCTAAGAGGAAAGGTGAAATCAAACCACTGTTACTATTGAATTTTTAACAAGAAAACAAACACCTATTACTGCCTACCCTCTTCATACTATTGCACATCCAGTCAATACAAGTTTCTTATCCTGCTATCTATAATATTGGTTTACAAAACACCATCTTGGGACAGAATGTAAAGATTCAAAGCCTTAAAAGAATTGTGAGTAAGCAAACACTTACTGGAAAGCAATGTTCGTGCGCAGTTCTGCTTGCAAATCACCTTTGTGCTATGAACAAGCTCAGATTCCAATTTATCCTTCTCAGTAGTAGGACTCCTTTTCTTATAACATGTCCCAGGCGGCCGAACAACACCAGTCAGCTTAACTCCACAGTTAAAGTTCTCCTTCAGAGAAACCCACAACGCATGCATCTCTGTCTCTCTCTCTCTCTCTGGAATTCTAATTCACTATACTATATTCAATGACACTCCACATCAGTCGATGAGAAATATACTTGGTCAATTGTAATACAAAAACTACTTTGTAACAAAAGGGAAAAAGTTACTTTGATTAGTTCTGTGCAACAAAGTAACTTTGTGCCTTTTGGGAAGCTATTAGAACTTTTAAGGTTGGTTTGTAAAGCTAGCTCTGATGGAGATTTGGTCCACATTAACGTGGCTGAATGGTTCTAAAAGAAAGACAAAATGGTGAATTTAAATATTTTTGGATTCTATCAGCAGTGCATTTAAAGACCAAATGTTAACCGTCAGCCCACCCAAAAAGCACCAAAAAAAGCAACACATGCTTCGGTTTTCGCTACAAGTCTAGGGAATGCAAAGAAACACAGAATCTCAAATCATCTGTACTTTGCTAGGTAGTAAAAACATTGCGGGAAATTCAATTCCATTCCCCCCTTTTTCCACAGATTTTCTATCTGTGGGGTCCAAAAAAGCTGGCTTAACGGTTGATTCTAACGGCTAGATTTAGATGGATTAGATGTCTTTTGTCACCTTAATGAGAGATTTATTCTCAAAAAGAGCCTTCTGGAGAGAGTGTGGGGCTTTGCTTACCTAGTTGCTTCATATTCACTAGAACATGCTGTAAAATGTTTTTCACTATATATGCCAATTGCTTTGTTTGAACATGGCCCCCAGGAAAAAGAACTAGTAATATACTACTATTTCTGCCAGTTTTTGGTTTTTCATGTATTGGTAAGCAAGTCCCCACCTCACCCACTCACGGTCTCAAATTTGGAGCCAGACATTCCCCTTTTCTATTTAGCCACTGGCACTGGTGGCCACTCCATTCAACTTTGATCATTATAGTACTTAGATATATCATCATTTTTCTGACTATAACAGCTTTGCAAGATGCAATCATGTGAAAACTCATGAGCTAGCTAATAACAAACGGTCCATAATAAGAAAAAGGCCAATAGATAGAACTATATTTCTTACAAATACATGCACTTGATAAGTTACAGTACTGTCTTTCTGTCAGAAATTCATACGAGTCTCAATTTCATATTTGTACAATGTATTCTTCGAGAGTTAATGTTATACAAATAGTGATTGGACTTCAAAGGCATTTGCAGGGAGGCAGTCAAGACCAGGAACAGCTCTTCATACAAATTGTATTTGGACTTCAAAGGCATTTGCAAGGGGCAGTCAATACCAATAACAGCTTTCAGATACTCAAGAAAAATGTATAGGAATCCTAATATCATCTTCAGACTCTTGCCTTTTTCTTCTTAAGCCGAAAAGGATGGGAAAAAAAAAATCGCACAGCATCTTATTTTTGTTGGCTTTTCATAGTAAACAATTTCATGGACCTGTTAGTATTTTCCCCATGTTCTGGGGAAATGGGTAAGAGGAATGGTTTAAAGGTGGAATTCCAATGTTAAGGCTTTCACTTGGATTTCCTCTAGACCCATACTGACTCATGCCAGTATTTAGAACACCAAAGTATGTCATGACTGGGGTGGCTTGAACTACATTATAATGTGAACTGCTAGCGTGAGTTTGGCTTCCTCGAATATCAGAATGATGTGTCTGCCTATGCTCGTTGGATCTATTCTCAACAGCTGAGTTGATCCCAACCCCAAGATTAAGGCTAACATTATCATTTTCTTCTGATCTAATCCTCAAAGGTCCACTCACAGCCGTGGGTCCTGCTGTGTCATGACTACTAGTCCTTGCAGTAGGTACATCATGATTGTGTTTCCCCTCATATGTGGTTATAACTGCTTTGGGATCATGAGATGCTCTCTCCACATGTTTTCTAACAGGGCATCCAGCATTTGTACACTTGTAGTAGCTCCTGTATCACACGTGAACATGATGATGAGCAACATACAAAAATTACAACAGAAAAAGATAATATTCTAGAAGTTAGATCCCAGCCAGAAGAGTAGCAAGCGCATGAAGGGAAAGTACATTTTGGAGTCATAGTTGTACTTCCTATCAATATGCAGGACAACACCATACAAGTAGTCACTGTACATGTAGTATTACATTATTCACACGCTCACAGGAGACATTGATAGACCTTTAGATGAGTTTGTGAGACTAGGGGTTGGAAGGAAGTGTTAGTCATGATGATATCAGATGTAGCATGCAACATTCACCGTGTTTACCACCATAAATGAAACCATTTTTTTTTCCTCTAGACCCACAAATGAATAAGTTGATGGCAACAAAAAGAAGGCTGAAAACGTCTACAATTTTCTATATCCATTTCTACCCTTTTTAAAGCTATTGATCAATACTACCTCAAGTTAAATGCCTCTGGGGACCATGGAGCTAAATTCTAAACACTTTGAAAATAATACATAGAATTTCAAGTGCCCCGGTGTGCAAAGTTAAAGTAGAAATTCTAGATACAAGGGAGAGATACAACAGACAAGGTAACTAGTATTACACTTATGGGGGTGATTACGATCATTGCTCAGTTGAGGACCTAATTCTACTCCAGAAAATTAGAAGTTTGACATCATTGTATCAGATGAAAAACAGAGCACTTTAGCATTTGGATGGCAGGTTCCAGCCTGCTCAGTCCTTTCCCTAAAATTCCTCATGCACCTCCCTCCTGTCTACCAATTGCACCTGGATGGTACAAAATCATGATCTATCTCTGGGTTGCGAAGAATTTTAGAAATACACTAGTTCATCTTGGTTAATCAGTTTCTAATTTAAGAGTTAATTACATATTGATAATTATTTTTGATTTGCACTGAGAGATCTTTCAACTGATTTCCTCTTTCTATGACCATATGATACAGAACCTTTACTACATTAGTTGATAACCTCATGATCAACAACCAGATCACCAGACCTGAAGATTGACACACTTCCTCTCCAGAATTCGAAGTTTGGTTATCCAATAAAGTAAAATAAATCCAATTTTTTTCCTAATATCCTTTCTTCCAGGGAAATACCAAAATGAATGACTTACGTCTAAAAGAATCAAACTCTAGGAGAGATAAAGGTGACATCCAAAGTAATGAAAAAAATAACCCATATAAGAAACAAATTATCATGTGTTTAGCCCTATATCATACATGTTTTTCAAAGTGGGTAAAAATCTAGAGCATCTTAGGAACAATATCTTATGCATCATCTTCTAGTCAGTCAAAGAAATTCTTCTACATGTTTAACTTCAAATTGGATACTCTGTAAGCTATACAGACCTAATCCACGATACCACACTAGCTATGTACCACACAACAATAAATGCTGTAGGTAACATTGTTAGCTATGTACCAAATCCTAAAGGAAGAGGCTCAAATATTCCCCATATTTTGGCCAGATGATCAAAGTACTTGCTTTTTTTTCTGGATAAGTAACCAGCTCACTGAAGTACTGACTTATTACCTGTGTTTATTTGTCACTAAATTCAATTCCGCACAAAGGAAAACAAATAAAATATGTTCTGTTCAAAATATAACAGAATAATTAGAAAAATCCATCATATGACATTATATTATAAGTGGTTCAAAGACTGATAATTGTGAAATAATAGATCCCATAGCTGAAATACTAAGCATGAATTATAGACACAGGTCACATCACTAAGGGGCATTATCTGTAGCCATATTCCTGATCTTCAACTTGTAAAACTTACCTTGGATTAGGATTGCCTCTGACCACTTTCTGCCCATATTTGCGCCAGCGGTACCCATCATCCAGTATATCTACCTCACTAAGAGTTTGAACAACAACTCGTGGTTCCCGGATAGGCTTAACCACCGAAGTGACATCAACCCCGCCAATGTCCATTTTCCTGCTTAGCACAATACAACACTTCATCGGTTAGCACTTAGCACATTAGCAAAACTTCAGAAAACCTAAAGCCTCAATTTTGAATCATAGTACCTCCGCTTTGAGAATGGATCATCATCATCAGCCTCATCATGGATCCTATTTGGCATTGAACCTCCATCTAGACTATCATCATTTACTGCAACAGGAGATCGGTCAGGAGTGCTATTTGGCTCAACTGTATGGGATGTCTGTCCAAACAAGCCAGACCTCTCTGCAATGCCAATAGAAAAATATGCCATAAACAAAAAGCACGTCAGATGGCCCATAACAGAACCCTCAACAGAAATCACTGTGAAGTTTGTTTCTTACCATCTCGACCATTTAAAGATAGAGCCTTATCAGATCTTTCTTCTTGAACAGCCATAATAGCACCAGCAGTATATCGACGGCTAGGTTGAGGTTTAGGATGATCATGTGTCCCCTTGTAGATAATCTCAGTTATCTGTCCATCATGAGAGCGCTCAAACAGCTTTTTCACTTCACAGTTAGGGTGTGTACATTTGTAATAGCTACGTGGAAATTCACTTCCTTTAACAAGTTTCTGTCCATATTTTCTCCAGTTATATCCATCATCAGATGGCCTCTCAGCAATGACTGAAGGTCCTTTATGATCAAATTGTGAAGCTTGAACCCCGGTGTTGGAGGTCCCTCTGTGGTTTGGTTCATCAGTATCAACGTCAACTGGTACAATAGCCCCTGAAGTAACCATGTGACCTGGTGACACAAGACTCAACTCATTTGAGGAAACTGCCATCTCTTTTTTCACTGAAGGTGATGATGCAAATGCCTGAGGTTGGCACTGACCTTGGGCTTGCACAGATTGTTCACTTCTCTGTTGGTTTAAATCTGCAGGAACCTTGAAATAAATAAATAATATTAGGTAAGAAGCTAAAACATGACAATCAAACACATCAGTCATTATCTAAAACTTATGCAAGACATAGGAAATAAGCATGAGAAAATGATATTAGATTTAAGAAATTAATTTGTCTGTTAAATATCAAAATCCATAAGCTTTAGTAGGATAAGATATCTATTGAATCACCTAATCCAAGGGGCATATTATACAGTTTAAACTACACTAGAAGCTTAGGAAAACTATAATTGGAATGAAGTATGGATCTATTGGGCCACCTGATCATATATCTATACCAATCATGCCTCATTTACATTTTCACCAACAATATGTCCATTGAACAATTAATATTTCATTAGGAAATTACCATATTTGATGAAGCATGTGGTTTAAATTCGAAGCAGCTGGAGTTTCTTTCATTGAAGATATTGGTGTTGGAGAAAACAGTAGTTACCGGATTTGTAGAACCAATAGGGCCATGCATCATATGAGTCTTCATAAAGGAACCAGTGGTTGGAGAGGGCTCTGCCTGCAAGATAAAGGGAAAAAAGAATTAAAATTACTGCTTCAGAAACCTCTTTGATCAGCCTCTGGTAACATATCCATGAGAGAAAGGATAGAGGAGAGAAGGGAGGGATCTTATCAAGAAGTACAAGAAGAAGAACATCACTCACTTAGTAAAAGAAAAAGGGATGTACAGGCAAGTTTTGAACTACCCGTGCAATCAATAGACCAAAAAATTCAGCATAGTTTCACAAAACTATTCCAATATCTGTTTCCTAACTAAGAATATCTGACAAAATTACAGATATCATTCTTATAGAACCTGGTAGAAGAAGCTCAAGCTCATATAATCAATGACATAAGCAAACTAACTCTAGCCACTTTATACCATGAGGTCCATGATAAGACAATATAAACGAATAAAAAATGCCAAGAAGAATCTCAATATAAACCCACTAAAGGGGAGCAAAGGCAAAGTCCGTACACAATTCTTTTCACCGTTGAGTTCAAAATTCATTCAATTATCATCCATACAACTAAAGTTAAACCCAGTGCCCATTTAAAAATGTGAAAATATTGACATATATTTATGCTCTCAACTGAACAAAGTGATGGCAACACGAATCTCAAATGGAATCCAGCAAATATATCCTCTGAAACCAAATACTCCATTCCATTAATCCCCAAATCAATCACATCATTTCTCGCCACCTTGACCCCCATTCATCTTAACAATTAATCCTCACTACCCCAGCTGACAACATTTGATTCCATATTCTACACAACACAACACAACACCAAAAAAAAAAAACAATTTATAAAGTTTTTGCTTCGTTTTTGCACGGGTGTAAACCAAAGAAAACACACCGTTAAAAAGACCAAAGCAACATGCACCCAACAAAAAGGAAAGATCCATTATGTGAAAAAACCAAACTGACACAACATTCACATTCACATTCACATTGAGATTTCATAAATAAATAAAAAAACCATACAGAACTCCATTATTCCCCCCCAAAAGCATAAAATTCCATTATAGAACAATCTTATTCTCAACGCATAACATAAAGCAACCAAACACTTATAATAACAAATAACACTATGACTTAGCATCAGAATCTAACGGTCCCAGCTCAATTGCTCAAACCACCCAAATTTATTTAAGCCCCCCAAAAATACCTTAAAATTAAAAACCCACTTCAGCATATGAAAAACAAGTCTGAAACAAACAAATATAGTAATCAGAATTTTCGAATTTCAGCTCAAAAAAAAAAAAAGCATCTTTCTTTAGCTCATTTAGAAATATCTCTAATCACAGTCATTCAAAAAAGAATTCAAATTCTCTCCACTTTTTTCCAGCTTCACATAGTATAAGAAACCCAATATGCCACGTTTGGTTCCTCAGGAAAAAAAAAAAAAAAATCATTACTTTAAAGCTAAACCCAAAGTAAAAAATTCAACAAAAACCTAGAACCTGATCCAAAACCCACATTTTTTTTTCAAAGTAAAGCACAAAACGACGTCGCATCAGAGAGAAAGAGAGAGAGAGAGAGAAAGACCAGACCTTCATGTTGGAGAGGAGAACAGGGGATTCGAGAAACGACGTCGGACTGAGCCCAGGTGGGATCGTGAGACACGTGGACCTCGAGATCGGAAGTTTCGCCGGCGACATCAGCCTGTACCTGGCGTTCGCCGCCGCCGCAGCAGCAGCAGCAGACGCCGTCGTTTCATTGTTTCGGGTCGGATCTTCAGGCGGTGCGGCCACGTCAGCAGAGCTACTAGTATTATTACTACTAGTACTAGTACTAGTACTCGTAGTAGCTGTTAATAGTCGGAGCTCCATTTTTTTGGCTTCGGGTTTTTTTTTTTGCTCTGCGTTGTTGTTGTTGTTGTTGTTCTTCGGCGATGTGGGATTTGGAGTCAAAAGGAGGAGTGAAGAAATGGGGGTGTACTTGTGGAGATTGGGGGGAAGGGTAGAACGGTAAATTTATGATGGGGAGGAGAGGGTCTGTGAGAGTATGTGTGTTTGTGACGCTTTGTCAGAATTTGAGAGAGAAAGAGAGAAAGGGAAAGACTGAGACGTAGTTGACTTGTTACATTGGATCTGGGTGTTGTGTTGTGTTTTTGTGTGTCATTGCACTGTCACTTTTCTAACTTCAATCTCTCTTATTTATTCTTTTTTTTTTTTTTTCTAATCTAATCTTATCCATTTATATTTTTTATTTTACTTCCCCTTCTCTCTCTCCTCATCCTAATACTATTTTGATTTTTGTTTGTACATTTATTACAATTTTAGGATAATCTTAGAATTTTGTTCATTTTAAGAGGTTAATATGTAATTTAAAAAAAAAAAATAGAGGTTAATTAATAGTAGTGAGGATCTTAGGATATCTTCACATTTTGTTGATTTTAAGAAGTCAATAGATTTGATGAGGATTTTTGTGATCAATTAATCAAACAACATTCTTTTATAGAATGCCATGTGGCATTAAAATGAAACTTTGGTAACTTATTTCCTCAAGCAAAATGTTAAAGATACTGCAAGTTTTTACTATATGAAATTTACAAATTAATATAACAATGAATGTGATTGGTGTAGTTCAGCTTTTAATCACCTCATAATTGAATTTTGAATTCTATCTTTAAATTGGTGACACATCAATTTGTAAAACTAATGTAATAAAATTTATAGTACTTGTAACACTACTCTTTTCTTAAAGGTGAAAAAGAAAATCGTAGATTACTTGGTAGCTTATTTATCCAAGAGTGAAAAGCAAATGACTTTGCTTATTTTTATTCTCCCACCTTTGAATAAATAAGTATATATGTCCTTCTAAACAAATATTTGTGCACTTAGATTTACTTTTTCCTTCAAAAAAAACTTATTTACCTATTTGTTGAAATTAGGGAAAATGTAGCTTATGTTTTTGAGATAAACTGTGGAAATTTTATAGCTAAAAACTAAATGCAACAACCGTATGTGTTAGGAGAGAAACAAAACTCTTAAGGAGAGAGACAACCCTATAAGGTTGGCTCAAGACCCACGTAAGAGACACCAAAAACTGCCACAAAGGGCAAAGAAAACCTACAAGAGGTGTAGAGAAAGCCCTTTGACAAGTTTGAGAATAGTTCACATCGAAAATTATGTATATGCAAATAAGTTTATTGTAAAAATTAATCCAAAATGATTTTTGTTTATACTAGCGAATGTCCTACGCAATAGCAAATATATTATAAGTTCATATAAAAATATCTTGTAAAAAAAATTATATTTATAGTTCATGTATAATACTCATTGGCTATAATTCAATACATATTGTTTGAATGGATGAAAAAATATTTTATTATTTTGACTAATTTAACCGCATATCATTTTCTATATTTTTATTGATTATGTTATTAAATTTGCTTTTGTGTTTAGCTGGTTTTTATTCCAATTGTTGCTAAAGCAAATAATCTTTTCTATATTTTAATAAAAGTCAGATTCCTAATTAGTTATCTTTTCAATATAAATTTTAGAAAAATAACTATATAAATTTCCAAGATCCTTGTGTCTAAGTAACATTGCTCAGAAGAACCCAAATTTAAATCCACCCACCCAACTTATTGTGAGCAAAAAAGACTATATAATTTCTCCTTTATATTAATAATTAGTGTACCACCTAAAAAATGAATACTTAAAACTAAATACATGTACCTTGTTAAAAATGTGAAAATAAATTAATATTTTATCATAAAAGAAAAAAACTTTTGCTGAATAGGAAAAAAATAATTAAAAGTTTTACTAAAATGGAAGACTAAATGAAGAGTATTCTATTTCTTTTCCAAGAATATATACCACATGGCAAATTTTAAGGCTTTGGAATAAAACGTGTGAAAAAATTATCAATTGGGAACTTTGGATAAAATATATTGTACACTTTTTTTTTTATAAGATATCCTAGCCAGCATGTTAGTTTACATACTTGGATACATGTTGGTAAGTCATTTCTAGTGCACAATATCATTATTTATTTTGGAATTTTTTTAATCTACCGTTCGGCTAAGTGTTAGCTCAAAATTTTTATTGATATTTAAATACTAAGGAGATAGAATTATTTATAATTGACTATAAATAAACATTAATTACTTCTGTGGGGCCAATTAATCAGACAGTCTCGGCCCACTTCGTACCAGGCCCCAAGGCCCACGCCGAGGAGGTATACCTGTAGGCCCAGGCCGAGGAGGTATTGAGGATCCGAGGATGAAAGTAAGAAGCCTAGGTGCCCAAGAAGTATCGCCGAGTACGATTCTGTCATCGGACAGCCGAGACCGTTAAAGGGAGAAACAATACACCATCAACGGGAGTCTCCAGAGCATCTCAAGAGAGAGAACCGGTACAGCATGGCAACCACATAAGCATGATGAAGGAGCAATTCAGGGAGGAACTGTCACCTCCGCATTAAATGACAGTGCAACATTGGTTGCTGCAACCCACAGAAAGAATGAGAAAACGACTGATGGGACAAGCACTCAAGTGATGGCCTGCTTGATCAACAAATGGAGGGCTACGATCAACTAAAAGGGGATATATAATGTAAGAAATCCTTCTAGAAAGGGGGGGATGGAGCAACTGGGATGACCACAAAAGCCTTTGTAGCAGAGAGCGGAAGAAGAAAGAGTTACCACCCCTGAAGAAGAGGGCCGAGAACCAGATTTTCACACTTTAGTCCACTTGTAACCATGTTTAGTTGCTATAATTCTCACTAGGGCCTAGTTCTTCTACCCACGCTCTACAAATTTATTGTATTGGGCTAGCTGGGTTAGAGTCCATTCACCCAACGGTGATCGTGCTCAAATCCGATCCCTACAACTTCATTAAAATCTCTAATTACGTGGAATGTTAAATGAATCAATTCATTAATACCTTTATTTAGGTGGAAGGTTAGATGATTAGAATATTTTATTATTATTTTTTATATAAGATAAAATTTTTATTATAGCCTAATTTAAGTGTATATGTGTGTGAAGTTCTCTCCTGAAAACTTAAACCCGGCCCTTGCCCCCCACACCCCACAAGCATTTATACTTTCAAAGAAAAGTGACACATGACACTAATTAAAAGATGATGTAATAGACTAAATAAAAGAGTTATCAAACAACATGTCACATGACAGAACTTCATATTCTTCCACGTGAGATTTATGCGTGTGTATATGTATATGTATATTGATTGATACTGAAATTTAATAGATGATTATGCTCTTGTTAAGAAAGATTCAATGCAATTATGAGAGAAGCATATGGGCGGTGGTTGAGTTTTTGTGATTCTATCCTCTACTGAAATGTAATGATGCCTAATTTTCTTAACTTACCATTTTTTTCTATCTACTTTATTAAATTTAAATTTAAATATAATTCTAAAATTAATAAGTTTTATACAAAATATATGTCTTAAAAGATGTCACTTTAAAATAGTTGTATTATGTATTATGTATAGTGGACAAACAAAAGAAAACACAAAGAGTACCATTTACAGTTTTACTTCTACTTATTACAAGGTCAAACAGCCAACCCCGTTTTCTCTTTTACAGTTTTACTTCCTTTTTTTAATTATTA
Organism: Quercus aquifolioides; assembly: GCA_019022515.1. Taxonomy (NCBI): domain Eukaryota; kingdom Viridiplantae; phylum Streptophyta; class Magnoliopsida; order Fagales; family Fagaceae; genus Quercus; species Quercus aquifolioides. The sequence continues at coordinate 66,027,202 of CM032329.1, read as the reverse complement.
ATTTTTGACTTTTTTTTATTGGCATGGTAAACTCAAGCATAGGGTAGAGCCTCACAATCAACAAGTACAATCCACCATATTATTACCAGAGTCCCAAACTCAAGTACCCTCTCCAATGGGGGCTAAAAGGTGAATAAATTAGGTAGCCAAAGAAAGTCATTTTTGGATGATGATTTGGGCAGATTAACTTGTGGATTCATAGGTAACAAGTCAACTTTTATTATGCGGATTAATTAGCCATAAGACAAATGAAGTTGAGTTTGAGCAATTTATAGTTATCTAGTCTCATTGTAACTAATGATAACCCAATTGCAAATTTGGGAACTGCCCTGATATTACTTTGTGAACATTTAATTAGAAAACTTCATGTCTCAATCATGTTCAATGATTAAATCACATCAAATTAGCATGGTATATATTTTTCTCGAAGCATCGTTTTCTCTTTTCAAAGACGTTTTGAGAGATTATCTTAGTTAACTAGTTGTTAATTGATCATAAAGCTTGAAACATCATATCAAATATGCTTAAGAAGATAATTAATTAGAGCTAGATTTTTGGTTTGGTACATTAGAAGCAATAAATAGAGTTGAAGATTAATAGTACATCATAATTCTTGACATGCTAACATGACAAGATTTGAAGGGAAATTTTAACCATTGGAAATGATATTGAAGGGAAATTCTAACTGAGATGAGGTAATTCACCAAATGGAGAATGCAACTTGGAACCCTGTAACGGCTGGAACATCAGGATCTCTCACCAAATCCAGCTAAAATAAGAATCTTTTTTTGGTTCCGGTCTGCTTGCAGCCACAAGTTTCCAGTTTAGTTTGATCCGTAAGTAAACTGCTCAAAAACGTTATCTGTAACAGTCCCTTACAGAGTTACAGTTCCAAATGAACAAGATTAAGAAGTTGTACCACACACAATAACAAGATGCAAAGAACCAGAGTATTGAGTATCAAGCATCAACTGCAAGCTTCATGCAGTAGGGCCTCTAGGCATCTCACTGAATACCTTGCCAAATTTCTCTCTCACATGGGATTTTGTTAGGTTCAATTATTGTCACTAATACTACTTTTTTCAACTTCAGTTTGATCCATACATGAAATTCTCAATCATTATCTTTAATTAACGTCGCTTACAGTTCCAAAAAACTAGATTAAGAAGTTGTACCACACCCATCAACAAGATACAGAGAACCAAAGTTTGAGTAAAAAGTGCAATCTTCACAGTAGGCCCTCTAGGCATCTCACTCAATGCCTTGCCAAATATCTTTTCTCTCAGTTGGGTTTTTCCTAAGGTTCAATTATTGTCACTAATACTACTTTTTCCCACTTTAGTTTGAACCATAAGTAAAATGACCAAACATCATCTTTAAGACTTTAACATCCCTTACAGTTCCAACTTCCAATGAACAAGATTAAGAAGGCCAGAACCAGAAGGGTACCACCACACTCACTAACAAGATACAAAGAACCAAAAACTCTAAACATGAACTACACAGTCTAGGCATCCCACTCAAAACCTTTCCAAATTTCTTTTCTCTCACTTGGGTTTTTGATAGGTTCAATTAATGTGACCAATACCATCTCTTCTATAGGCTCATTTTTGTATAGTAAATAGTAATAGCTAAAGTTCAAACTTCAAACTTCAGCTGATCCTAACATATTCGACCATGCAGAGCACGTGTTCATAATGTTTCTCCAATTGGGTGGTTTCTGCAGATAATGAAGTAATGCTTATTAATGGTGCAATCCAGAAGTTGTCTCCTGCCATGGCTCTAAACTGCATGCAGAAAAATTAATGATTGCAGCAGTTAACTGTAGGCGGCTCATGGTCATGGACCGAATAATTCCCTCACCAACCAGCTTGCCTCCATTCAATTTGTATGCAATAAACAAAGTTCCAACTTTAAGTCTCTAACCACTCTAGCATCTAGTGTAGCCTCTCCTTCCTCTCTCCTTTGGCCAAAAATAATAAGTGTTGTTGAGAAACTTAAAGGACAGTTTTTCATCCCTATCTCATAAAGGTGTTGTTCAAAGAGAATAGAAACTAAAAAAACAATTTTTCATCTCTATCTCTGGTTCATAACTTCATATAACACTGGGCATGTTTACTATTAACTATATCATGTAATTTTTATTTTTTTTGGGTGGTGAACGGGCACGTCAAATAATTAAAATGGATGTTACCAGCCTACCACTGAATAGTTCCAAAAAATTTCAAACCCCCTCCCCTGAAAAAAAAAAGGCTAATACAGATCCAAGACCATTTGAACTGAAGAAGATAAATGTGGTAGGCCCCTAGGTTAAAAGTCACATAAATCTCACATTTGAGATTCATGTTGCCACAGATTTTGACAATGCAACTAAACAAAAAACTTGGTTTGAGCTAATGGTTTATGAGAACACTCTACACTTATCACATTCCAATCCAATGGTGAGCAATATTTAATGTACAAATCACTGAGAAAAATACATATCATAACCAAAGTTTAAGGGTGTGTTTGGTTGGGGTGAAAACAGGGAGTATAAAAAATAGGGAGAGAAAAATAGGGTGAAAAATGATATTTTTCATTATTTGGTTGAGGAAAGAAAATAGAAAAGACAGAAAATAGGGGAGAAAGTTTTTCCTCCTGGGTCCACTTTTCTTATCCTCCCAAATTGAGAGGAAAATGAGGAGGGAAAAGTGATTAAAAATGCATTTTACACAAATACCCCCACTTTAATACACTCACCTATCCCTCTCACTTTCCCACTATTATATAATAAGGACATAATAGTCAATTTATATAAACTACATTTTCTATCTTCCTATTTTTCTCTCCAACCAAACAAAAAAGTTTTTCATCCTCCCACTTTTCCACCCCTCCAACCAAATACACATGAGGGAAAACCAAATATTTTCTATCCTCTCATTTTTCCATCCTCCAACCAAACGGACCCTAAAGTTCAACTCTATAAGAGTAGGAAGACCCTCCCAATTAAGCCTAAATACTAAATCAGAGAGTGATGCACAGTCACGAAATGTTGGAAAAGATTGACTTGCATAGTTGCATTGGATGCAAGAAATGCTCCAAAAGGCAAATACAATTACCAGCCGAAGGAGAAAAGAAGTCAGAAATATATGTATAGTTTCAGAAATTGAGAGATTTCTGGAACAGTTCCATAGATTTATAAAAGAGAAGGTGGAAAAAAAATACATAATTTAATGAATAATACTAACTAAAACTAAGGTTAATTTTATATAGAGAATTGAATATTATAGTTGAAACATAAATTTAATAAAAAGAAAAAAAATATTATTTTTTAAAAAGAAAATTAATTTATCTTGGATATATGACGATACATAGTTAATTACATTTATAATCTAATGTATAATCTATGATATTAATTGATGTGTGGCTTTGTAGCAGATTAGTTTACAAATATGAAAGTTTCAAACTATTAAGGGAGATTAATCATCAATTCATCATTGATGATCTAACACATTTGTAATTTTTTTTTTAAAGCGTTGTTAGAAATAAAAAAGGAAAATACTAAAGGTACTACAAAATGTTCACAATATAATATGACAATAATAGTGGCTGATGAGCTTCAATAATGTAATTGATGAATATTTAAAATATTTTTTGATGATTAGTAACATGTCAATTTATAAATCTATAGTAAAATTCCCTAACATCACTAATAATTAAAAGTGCACAACTATTTAAAAAAATTCACATATTTTATAAAATTTTAGGCCTTTTACAATAGGATGGGCCTTTTTTGTAAATGGGATGGAGACCTCCATTGTAAAGGGCAAATAGTTTTTGTGGTGGAGGCCTTAGGCCTAGGCCTTGGGCCGGCCCTGAATTAAGGGTAAGCCACAATAAAAATTGAGTAGAGTCATAAGATAAAAGTGTCATTCTGGTTTACGCAACACTTAAGTGTGGATATTGTACCATTTTGCCTTCCACTTCCTTTTTTTTTTTTGGTAAGTACGGATGTTGTACAAAGATGAATAACCTCAAACTCTGTCCCATTTTTAATTATCATTAAAGTGCAAATTACACTCTCAAAATTTGGGGTCAATTTGATTTTGATACCTTATGTTTAAAGAATTTGAGTATGGTCCTTGATGTTTGACATTTTTTTTAATCGTTTTTTACTTCTCCATTCCATCCATTCTTGTTAATTATGGGATGTTACATGCCAACTAAGTATGCTACGTCTATAGTTGCGTCAATCAAAATATGGCACAACATTTAAAAATACAAGTCAACTGATAAAATAACTTATTAACATTACCAAAAAGAATCAAATAAAAAAAAAAAAATACATACACACACACGAGTAGGCATGCATGCATACATACATATACAAACACGCATGCGTGCATCTTAGGGCTCAACAAGGCCACTAACCCACATACCATCGCCAATTGTGGTGTCTAATGTTGGACTTCAGACACATTAGACCTTAAACCACCAACCCACTCACAGCCCTGAGTTGATCGGCCAATTACATGTGGCTTGGATAGAGGTGGCTCAATTGAGATGGGGTTAATGCTTGACAAGGCCGCTAACACACATAGCATCACCAATTGTGGTGTCTAATGCTGGATTTTGAACGAAGAGTGATCTTGAGCTGATAGGAACATAATTAAGGTTAGGGTTCTAAAGGTTATTCAAGTTGTTTCTTTATTTGGATGCTAGATTTTGGTGTCTAATGCTCTTATGGTTCGGTATGACCATGAGATTAAGGTGGATTTGGTGTTTAGTGATGCTTTTAGGGTTAGAGATGATTGAGAAGGTGTTAGGTTTGCTTTAGGGTTTTGGTTGTGTAGGGTTCTGCAATAGAATTGGCGATTGAACTAATGAATTGATTGCATGCAAAATGTGACTACTTCGAGAGAGTCACCACTTCCAAGAATAAGACAGCTTTGAGAGTCTCTTAACTCCAAAGAAAGAGAAAAACTACAGAGAAATTAACAATGAAATAAGCATCAAAAGGAGCACTCTTCTTCATTATCCCAAATGACGGTTACATTCATCTATTTAGTATTTATACAAACCCATTCCTTATTCAAATTGGCCACACATGTCTCACTAATTAGGCACATGTTTTATAGAATATACATATGTGAATAATATGTTACATGTGCACGTGCACTAACCTTAACGAGAACATGTGGAATAATATGACTAATGATATTCCTAGCAACCCAATTCAAGTGAATATCATTCTCCCAAAGGATTAAGGGAATAGAAATTTAAAAACAAATGACAATGGCTACTGCCAAATACAAGAACCATAATTTGCTTTACGCGCACACACAGTGGGATGCAAAATCTGTCCAGTGTTGACAAGAAAAACCACAGCCACAGATGGACTTGTTAACAAAACTAATAAACCAAAGTCCAGTACCAATAAAAAAAGAAACCGAAAATAAATTGTTGATGCTAGCAAACAAGGCAAGACAGAGCAGCACCCAACAATCTTTGATAAACCACAAATAAACCCAATTACACCTCCCTAAAACCAGACCCACCAACATATTTAAGCACTTTTAAGGCCTGAGTAGCCTCTTGATCCTAGTGTTGAATTCCCATACTCCATAACCCTGACCTTATAGCCACAATCCTCAGCCTTGCATAATCGAGCTTGTCTGTCCCTAGCTGGTACTTTCCCCCTACATAATTATATATCCACAGCCGTGCCTTGATTGCCGCCGTCATTGCCAACACACACTCAGAGAGAGAGAGAGAGAGAGAGAGAGAGAGAGATCTAATTTTTCATATTTTTTTAGTTTTTCTTCTTCTTTCTCTGTTAATGTTAAAACACTTTTTGTTTTTCATTTATTGACATGACTTGTTAAATGATGTGGTGTATTAAATTAGACCAGCTATAGGACTGGCATGCTTAATTGGCATTTAACGACCACATAGTTAACAGATATAGCCGGAAGGAGAAAATTGTGAAGGATCTCAAACATTAAGGACTACAATCAAAATTTTCAAACATGGGTGACCACAATCAAAATAACCCCCAACTCTAGGGTTGTAATTTGCACTTTCGTCTTTATTTATAGGAAACATAAGGGTCTATTTGGATTGAGGGAAGAGGGAGGGAGAGGGGAGTGGAGGGGAGTAGAGTAGAGTTGGCTGGAAAATAGGCTATTTTTCAGCCACTCTACTTTACTCTCCTCCATGCCCCCTCCCTCCCCCTCAATCCAAATGGTCCATAAGAGACAACCTTTTCTGGGGCAGACTAGGGTCCCAGGATTTCAATGCACAGCATGCCCAAATGAGCTGCTCCATTTGCTCCAGATAGGCGAAGGGGGAGAATATGAAAACAGCTAAAACATGTACGTTTTATGCTCTTTTATGGACAATGCAAAAAACCTTTTTTTTTTTTTTCAAATGTCCATACGAGAACCTTGACTCATCTATGACAGTCCTGAACCAAAAACTGCTAATAAAAACAAAATGATAATTCCCGCTTTCAAAATGCCACCTGTAAAGAATTCAAAATTGATTGAGAACCAAATAATTGACCTAAAGACCCTGTTAAAAAATAATTTAAGTAATTAAGAATGTGACACTAGAAAATCTCACAATTCTTAATCACGGTATCTAGTTGCTGTACTACAATCAGGTGATCAAAAAAGCAAGCTATGCTTTCCGATAACCAGCGCTGCAAGGCAAAAGCTACTATACCATCCAAAAGTATACTATCACAAAGACAGAGTGCATCAATTTACTTATGATAGTATGATGGATGGTATTGGGGTGGCACACCATATCCATCATAGGCAGTTGGCCTAACATAATAATCAGATGGCACATATGGTTCTGATGAGTATAGATGGGAACTAGAAGGGCTTGGGTCCCCAGAAAAACCCACAGGGGCTCCTGGATAACCATACAACCCAGCTGATGAGCCCATGTAAGGGGCAACAGTAGGACTCTGGCCCACCATGCCATAGGGCACAGCTGATAAGCTCCCATATGAAGCTGGATGCTCTGGCAACAAACCTGCTGACTGTAGATGAGATTGTTGATATTGGGGAATTGTTGAATTCATGCCACCAACATTTATTGGAACTGCTGCAGGACTAACTGGAGAATCCATTCGAGGACGCTTGTTTCCACTCTGTTGCTGCTGCTGGTGCCGGTTCTGCTGCGGCTGATAAGATTTGGCAGGAGGAACTGCTGCAGGTTTTTTGATGTTTTCTGCCCGTTTCTGTAGCTTCTCGATAAGCCCTTCAAGGTCTGCCCGTGGATACTCAGAGTCAAGATTGTGGTCTTCAATAACTTTAATAACTGACTTCAATGCACCCACTTCTTTGGCTATGCCCTCATTCTGTAAGAAACTTAGTAAGTATATCCACAGGACATTTGATTTTGAATTACACATGGTATATTGGAAATCATGCAAGGCAATGGAAAATTACCAATGACTTGCGAGAATGATTTCCGTCGTTGACAACTTTCCTAGCAGCCTTCTTGGCATCCTCTAAATGGGCTTTCAAGAGGGGGACTGGTGGAAACTTTTCAGTCAGCTCAAATTCAAAAATAAATTTGACAGCCTGAAGTTGCTTTCCCTTACTTACAAGTTTCTGAATGAGATCTGCAGAGCACCAAAAAATAAAATCATTTGAATTTTACTTCAGATTACCCAAGAGCAGGCACCAAAATTCTCCATATGACAGTTTACATCCAAGACAGTGATCCTCCTGTGAATCAAATATTGTAAAGCTTTGAAAAGCTTAACAGCAATTTATAAACCCTGCCTCAAAAGAAGTTCACATATGCATAGCAATGCTGCTATGAATCAAGTATATGCTAAACAAGACAATATTACAATAATTCCAGAAACCTAATCTCTCCTTCTATACTTCCTTTGAACCCAATAAAAAGGTCATACTCAGTGCAGAGCAGGTCTTAGGAGAGGTAGTTGGTAAGCATCCTTACTCCCAATTTTGGAGAGTCTTATTCCTAGACTCAAACCCACAACTCATCACTTGGCTGGAGGACACCTGCCATCGCACCAAGGTCCAACCACTTTCTTCTGAATCCATTAAATCTTCTTGAGATGCTGTGTGATTAATAAGACAAAATGGGCTCGCTATATTCTCTTCGAGCCTTTTAATCTCCATTATTTCTACAGCTTTGAGAGGGCTTGAGGCTACCATGCCCATGATTTTTAATTAGCCTTTCTAAACATAAACAACAGCTTGCATTATTCCATTCTGTCACCAAGTTCCCAATTCAAATTTAATGTTAGAAATTCAAGTTTTAAACTTTCCTTTCTCTTAATCACGATAACTAATTATTTATGTTAGACAGATTATTCTAAGTGGAAATTTTGAAATATTCCACTACATTTAACTTCTTACTATAATATCAAGACTTGGCCTTGCCCCATCATGGCCTTCAGTACTTGGTACCCGGCAACAACTTACACTAAAGGTTCTGTTGCAGGGCCTATATTGGCAAATTTAAGACTGAAAAACCACCTGTATTTGACAGGCCTACGCTAACTAATAAAAGTCCATTCAGAACCGAAAATTCTTGTTCATGTTGACATTATGATCAATGTACCATAGACATACACACATTACAAGTATGATAATAGAAAGATAAAACATCAAACAAAATCAGCTAAGACATTCTACATAACAACAAGCACACAACATAAAAGCAAAACCACAATTCAACCAGCTTACCGGCAGCTTTATCCCCCAAACCAAAAACTTTGCACAACACGGCAGACTGCCGATACTGCGCAATGATAACAAGATAATCCACAAGGTCATCCTCATTGAAGACGGACCGCAACCCATAGGCCGCCACCAAATGCAGCAACCCCAGCACCTCAAACGTGTGCATCTCAATGTTTCTCTCCTTCCCTATCCACTTCAAAGCCAACTCCTTGGCTCTCTCCCTCACTTCCTCACTCACATTGGCCTTAATCTTCATAAGTTCCTCCAACAAAAGCACACAACACCTCTTTGAACCACCCAATTCCCAATCTTTATTATTCTTATTCTTCAAATTCACACTATTATCCTTATAAAACCAATCCATGGCATCCAAAACCAATGCAGCCGGGTCCGGAGCACACAACAATGCACCAGGGAGCTCATCCCTGATTGTTTTTCTCTCATTTGGTCCATTTGGGTACTCAATTAAGAACTTCCTCAACCCCAACCCATCCATATTCTCACAAAAAGCCTTTAACTCGGGCCGAGGCTTAACTATTTGACCCGAACCCACGTCACCATCCTGGTCAACCCGGGTTTTGGTCATCTGGGTCGGAGTTTTTGATGAAAAAGGAGGGACCTTTGGGGTGGTTTGTGCTTTTGGCGCTTGTGAGCTTGATGGGTCAGTTGAAGGGTTTGGCTGAGTTGACTCGGCCTGTTTTTGCAACTCGAGCGATTCGAGGTGTTGGAATCGTTGATTGAGCGAGTGTTGGAGGGAGGTGAAGTGGGAATCAAGTTCTGACCATGTGAGAGAGAAAGAGGAGAGGAGGGAAGAGTGGGATTGGAGGTCATCGAAGGCCTTTTTGAGGTTCTCTTTCTTTGAGTCTATGAGTTTCAGAGCTGCTGAGATTGTCTTCAGCGTTGCCATGATTAGAACAAAAATTTGGGATTTTTGGGAAGATTGGTATAACGGGATTCAAGGTTTCTGAATGAAGACAAAGTTCTAAGACCTTGTTGATTTTGTGTTTATGTTACTGTTTTACGATGGGGATGAAGTTTGCTCTGTTTCTGAGCACACGTGTTTTAAGATAGCGGTTTTACGGTACACAGAAGAATTGTGATTTTTAAACGACGTTTTGTCTTTCGTAATGCACGGTTCGTTTAATTTGAGGAGTTTGTTTGTGAGAAATTGGGTTGTAAAACATCGATTTTAAGGTGTGGGAGATTTGTTTGTGTTTGAAAAGGCTTGGGTTTATATGGCGTTTGTAGAAACTGAAATGGTTCGGTTTTTAAATGTGTAAGCCCAGTCCAGATGTTCTAAACAGGCCAATATCATGTCCAATTAGCAAGGCCTAGGAAGAAAGAAAGACGATTCTACGGCCACACTTGCCTTTTCTCAACAATAATTTCAGGACTAATTAATTTTTTTTTTTTTGGATGAACGAAAAAATGAATAGGAGCCAATCTAAGTTTACGTTCAAGACTATTCAGCTAAAAAAAGAGAGACTAGGGGTGTTTAGTGAGTGTTTCCAAATAATAATTTTCAGTTTTTAAACAATATTTTACGTATTTCCACACACTTTTTCACCCACACGTATTTTCACAAAAATTTTTAAACAATCATTTTCAGTTTTTAAACACATGTATTAAACGGGGCCTAATTATTTAGTATTTTTCCTTCCTAATATATATATATATATATATTACTCAAAATTTCATTCTTCCTCTCAGGTAATAGTGTATACCATTATATTTAATGTTAGCTAGCCTAATTAGTAATCATAAATTTAGGTACATAATTTTTTTCTCAATTTTTGTTTTAGCTTATTATGATTAGAGTATATGTGATATTTCTCAATTTGGTTGGCAAGACTAGGAGATAAGATTTCAAAAATCATAGGTATTTTCAAAATTTTAGGTTTTTAGATGACTAATAAGAATCACTTAAAAAAAATCTCAAATCTTGCAATATATGGAATTTTAATGTCTCACCTACAATAAGAGAATTATGATATCTTCTAAAAAAAATAAAAAAAAAAATAAAAAATAAAAAAGGAAAAAAAGAAGAAGAGAGAATTATGATCTCCTGTGGATTAGGGTTGGAATGAGAATTATGTCTCGTCATTAACCTACTACTACAGTTGAAACCCACCTCACTCAATTTGTACCCATTTAAGAAAGAAAGATATTAAATATCCATCTGTCTTATTTGGATGTTTGAAAGGAAATGAATAGAATGAAAAGTAATATTTCTTTTGGGTTGAATGGAAATTAATAAATCATTTTATGACGGTATTATTATTATGTTTTTTCTTTAATACAAAATAATAAAAACAAGGGCATTGGTATTTAAGAAAAAAATAATGGTATTATTAGTACTTAAAAAATTCATTTATGCATTATTTGTTTCAATAAAAAATCTTATGTGAAAATAGTTTTTCGCATTTTCAGTATTTGGTAATATTAGAAAAATTATTGGTTAAAGAAAAACTATTTCTTAACTTCTCTTTTTTAGCTTAGCAAAATATATAGTTGTTTTTTGCTAAAATTTTATGGAAAACAACTCTATTTCACACAAAGCTAAATAGTGAAAACAACTTTATCTTAAGAGAAGCTAAATCAAGGAAATTAAGAAAGTGTTTTCCAACTCAATTTAAGGTCACTATCAAATATAGGAAAATGTGATAACTTTTTGGAAAATACTTTTTGAAAAATGATTTATTTTTCAGAAAATATGATGTTGAAATAAATAGAAAACACATTCAATTGCCTTTTATTCTTCCCAATTTTGAGAGATTGAAAACTGGGCATATAAGGTAAACTTTCTATTAATCTCCCAAACAAGGAAAATGGAAAATAATATTCTTAACTCAAATAAGAAATTTTTTTTTTTTTTACATTCCATTTCTTCCTTTTTTTTTTTTTTTTTTTTTCCCAAACAAGTTGTCTCAGAGGCTGCCCTCCATGGCTGCCACTATAGAAAAACCAACTCACTTGTCACTAGCACTATTAGCCCTCCATGGCTAAAACCAAGGGCGAAGCCAAGGGGGGGGGCGAGAGGGGGCAGTTGCCCCCCCTGAGCTCGCCAAAAAAATCATGTATAATATACTCTTATTATAGTTGAAAGTAGTTTGCACCATCCACTGGCAGAAAGCTTCTCAAAAGCAAAAAACTAGTATTCTCCTCATGGTAAGTCATGGACTCTAGAATCAAGATTGAATAGCAGGTGCCAGTCCCACAAATTTTTAAAAAATTAAAAAACTCTCCCATGCCTTTATACACGTTAGTAGAAGTGTTAGTAGAAGTACACTACTGAAAAGCAAAATATTTTCCGCAACAAATTCCACAACTTTTGAGATGTTATTTATTTTCATTTTGGTTTATCATTGACATTATTTTATTGTCTACATTTACAAATTGTCAGCTCAATGATTGTGAAAAGAAAAAAAAAAATGGTGACTCTAGACTAATTGTTAAAGAATACCTTAGAGCATCTACTAATCTTTCTCTTCCTTCTCTTCACAATTTCAAATTTTGAATTTTTGTTATAATCCAAAATTTTAACTACTTAGAAGAATTAAAGAAGAAAATTGAATTTTACTTAGTTTTTTAAAAGCATTCCTGACAATGAGACACGTATACAACTTTGTAGGCATATTGCTATATTCTTAACACTTTTGTATTGATTTATTTTTTCAATTTCTTTGAAGAAATCAAATTATATGATTAAACTGTACGCATTCAAGTTAATTTCTCAATTTGATTATCATTAATTAACTATTTACATTGAGGGCATTTGAGTAAATTAAACTAAGTATAAAAAAATAAATTAAAGTTTACATTTGTATTAGATTGTGTGTGACAAATGACAATTACATTAGCATATAATTGCTTATTTATTTGTTATTAATATTGAATTGCTATTTTTTAGAATAATTTTACTTTCAATCTTTTCTCTTTTAATCTAGCCCACCCTATTGAAATTCTGACTCCACTACCGGCTAAAACTCACCTTATTTGTATCCATTTCAAGAAAACCACACACGCACACACCACAATCTAACGTTTGCCGCCACAAATAATGCACCACACACATGCATCCACGCACACATACAAAGTGGGAGAGAGGAATGAAGTCACCATCCTATTTTTCCCTTTTCATTCCCTCCACGAATGAACGGATTGGAAAGTGTGGACCTAGTGGAGAACTTTCCCCATTCCTTCACACTTCTTTCCTTCCAACATAGGAAACTTTAGTCTTCCTTCTCTCTCCCATCTCTTTCTATCGTCCTTAAAATCCTCTCTTCCAAACAAGAGGATGAAATGATTATTCCTAATTTATAGCTTAATTATTAGATTGAAAAAAAAAAAAAAAAGTAGATATGATAAAATCTGAGCTACAAAGTGTCTTGCATTATTGATGTTATGGAAAACATAGAGCTGATATTATAATTCAAGTTCTATGCGTAGGATTCTCACCCAAAAAGAAAAAGAAAAAAAAAAGGGATTGGAGTGAGATATGACCATGGGCTTGGGCTCCTTCGATCTTTGAGTAAGGCCTTAGCAATTTGTCAAGGCGGCTATTTGGTTGGATCAACTAAGAGCATTCTCATTAGGTGTGCTAAATGTGCCAAATGCCAAATATTTGGCACATTTAGCACACCAAACACAAAAATAACCTCTCATGAAGTGTGCTAAATGTCTCAAAAATATGAGACATGCTACAGTACGCTCTCAAATATGAGAGCGTACGGTCAACAATGCCATTTTATTGTTGGCTTATTTAATTCTTTTTTCTCTCTCCTCCTCTCAGTTCTCTCTCTCTCTCGGCCATTCTGAAACCCATCTCTCTCTCTCTCTCTCTGGGGCACTTCATCGCCGTCTCGCCACGCCCAGGCTCATCGCCACGCCCACGCCGTCTCGCCGTCTCGCCATGCCCAGGCTCGCCACTGATCACTGACCCACTTTGCGACGAAGAGGAACTCCGGTGTGAAGGAAACGATGGCCGGGAGTGAAAACTTCCATCGCCGTCTCTCCACGCCGTCTCGCCATCGCCGATCTCGCCGCGGTGTATGTCCGATTCAATTTATGATTTTAGTGTAAGTTGTAATTAATTTTATAATTGATTTGGTGGATTTGGGATGTGGGTTTGTTTAATTTGGTGGATGTGGGTTTGTGCGCCGGTGGTGGGTTTGGTGGATGTGGGTTTGTGCGCAAGCGATCTCTCTGGTTGTGTTTTCTTTTTTTTTGAGGTGGCGTTGGTGGATGTGGGTTTGTGCCAGTGGTGGCTGTCGGTGTTGTTGCGGTAATGGTTGTTGGTGGCCGTTGTTGCAGCAGTATAGGTTGTGCCGTTGTTGTTGTTGTTGACGATGAGGATGAGGATGAGAATGAGAATGGTAGGGAGAAAAATTTTACCGTTTGAAGTTTTTTTTTTTAATGATATTTTAATGTGATGGATATATTATTTTAATGTATAGGATTGAAAAATAGAACACCTGATAAATGAGATGTTGTAAAATGATGTTGTAAAATAGTAAAGTAGACTTTTGATGTGTCAAAATAACATTTTTTATACAACAGCTGATGAGAATGCTCTAAGTATACCTTACCGGCATGGAAAATCTCAGTTTGATCCTTGCTGCTTGACCCTCACTATATTGGCTTATCTCATGTTCCCCCGACCAAACTGTCCTTTTTACCCATTACATTACATCAAAGCACGCTTCAAAAAACACCAATACCTAATTAGATAGGCTCAAAAGAAGAGCCTCCTAAACCACTGGCAAACCAACTTATCTTTAATTAGCATTTATTGTGTCTCATCTACTTTCAATCGCATTTAATGTAATATGATATCTGGAAAAATGTCCCGTTAGCGGACCAGATGAGCTTATTTTCAATTCTTTGAAGAGCAAGATTTGGAGGTAGGATTCACACGAAAAAGATGGATTACGTACGTCCTCCATAAACGCCATGATCTTCTAGCAGATGGAGGTATTCAATTTCTCCAGAAAGAATTAATGCTGCCTTTAAAACCAGAGCCAACACATCTTTTGACTCAACCATCAAAGTGTCTTTTGTCAATCCCTGTTAAGTTTTTGTGTTTCTTGCGAGGCAAGATGCCAGCAAGATGAGGGATCCTGTCTGGGGCTACCCCAATCTCTACCATACGTGGTTCTATCCTTTATCTCACCTCATATGATATCTTAATTTCTTTAAGTGGATTATGGATATTGAACTTGGTAGTTGGTACCAAACAAACGAAAACTAGGACCATCATGACTGACATATACGCATCCAAGGACATTAAGTTTGATTGCAAAATTATAATCATATCAATGATATCATGAGTTCATTACTATATTATATGTTTCTTTTATAATGATCTTCTCACTTTCTCTCAAAGCAAAGGTATACAAGTATGCTGGCCAACTGTATCCAGGTTATGCCTTGTAGTTGTAGGGGTGGATAAGATGCCTCTCTAGAGGACTTTGATATCCCATTTGAACAACATCAGGTGGTTGCTTTGTTAACCTAGCACATGGGCTAGGAGTGGGATGTCAACGTTGGGTACAACGATATTCATATATTCTCTAAAAGCATTCACACGGTAATAATAGAAAAAAAGGTAGAATTTACACAATTTTGCCTAAAAATAGCTCATATTTGTGTATAATTGTGTAAATTTACAAGTTTGTTATATTAACCATATAAATTTACATTGACACTATTCATTTTGTATTTAGTTGTTTATTTATTCTTTATGCATCTTGAAGAAGAAGGAATAGAGTGGACGGTGCTTGTTGTGTGTGAAAAAAGAGAAAAAATTTAAAAAATCAAGAAAAATTGATATTTTGGTGAAATGTAGTGTAAAATAGATAATGTGATATGAGATGTTTTGAAAAATGAGTATATAAAATAGAAAAAGTAAGTTTTTATACTAAAATAGACATGAATTTTTGCATGAATTGATGCGAATGCTTTAAGACAAAATAAAAATAATTTTTTCAAGAGTTTTGTAACTTTAACTGCTGCCTTCAAATGAATCAAATCCTTCATCCATTTTTGTAACTAATGTATTTCCCAAAAGAAAAAGGAAGGTAAGATGCATATAACGTTAAATGATGAGATAATTTATTTTAAGGGAAGAAAAAAAAAAAAAAAAAACAGAAATGACAATTCTTATATACTGTGGAATAATATGCAGATATGATGTAATCTTATCTTGGAAGCACAATAAATAATAGAAAATGACCTATGGATGGGTTTATCTAAATCTTCATGACCAGGTCGGCAGAATGAGAACGGGCTAATATTACGTTGACTCAGCCGGCTTATATAGTTATGCTTTTCGAATTTACTTTGCTTTCTTTAAGCCAACAGGCATAAGTAAAGGAATTAAAAACGATAATATGTTTATATCAGCATGCTTTCCTCATTATAATATATACTAACAACTTCGTGTTCACCCTCAAAGCGTTCAAAGACTTTTTCTTCACAAAATATAAAAAGAAGTTTATTTTTATATATTTGACGGCATTATGATCACTTTGTTAGTCTTTCTTACTTTGAAAATGTTAATGGTATCATATTGTATTTTAATCCTAATATTTTAATTTTTTTTAACAAATTAAAAGATGCAACCAAATCCTTTTTTCTTCATGGCAATGTAGATAAATTTAAACTACATGCCTAAAACCTAGTCAAATTTTATTTTCCATTCAAATTGATCCCAAAAGTATTGAAAGAAAAAATCTTCTTGAATGTCTTTCATGTGATATTATAATGAAGAATTAGGTAGATAAACTTCATTCGCAGCCCTTCATCCAATGTTACCATGCACTTTCCAATATTAATGGCAATTAATTAATTAAAGATAAACGTGTACTAGTTTATTATTTGTGGTAAAAAAATTAGAATACATTAAGATGGGTAAGTTGAAAGATGTGACTTACGCTACTCTTAAGTGATTATACTCATTTGCTTCCTCATCTTCCCGGAAGATGTATAAGCCAATAATTCTTGGTTCCCCAAATCTTTTTTACTTATTTAAATTCGAGTCCAAATTCTTCTCATGAAAAGAATAAAAAAAAATATCATGGTTCAAGCAAATTCAATGGTACAAAATGTCTTATTAATTAGTAATAACCAATATATGTGTATATGGTTCTCTCATGGGCTAAATTGCTGCTTAATTTTGGCTCCCTAGCTATTGTTTTCTTTTAACATTGAAGCGTAAAGGATGTAGAAAATGCATGGAACCAGTGATGATTTCACATGATTCACATGTCTTAACAAGAATTGAATGGTTATGAGGGGCAATAACCAACTTGGACCAATCACATGTTCCCTCATGTGTTCATAATTCCATGCAAAGCCTAAGATCACAGGAGAATGCAAACCTACGAGCTATAGGGTGGACTTGGGGGGGTTTTTTAGTGTTAAAAGCTGTATGCTTAAATCTTAATGGGTTTTAGGATATCCATGTCATGTGAGCACAATTATTTTCAACCAAATAAAAAATTTTGATGATTTTTTTTTTGGGGGATTAAGAAAGTCTTATGATTTGATCTCAATGTGAAGGAAAGAAAATAATGGGGAGACTTGCCTCTTAAGAATGGAATCTGTAGGGAGATTTCCCGTACAAGCTGTTTGTCCGCTTTGAAGAGCCAAGCCCGCACGGTTTTGTTTTCAAGTGACGTGGACAAGCAAGTATTGCACTTGGACTTAGTCCAACATCGGCAAGAAATGCGCCTCACTCATGGTTTATAAGCCCTTAGAGCAACCATGAGTGTACCACTACCACACTTGCCCACGTCGCTTGAAAACAAAACCGTGCGGGCTTGGCTCCCCAAAGCGGACAAACAGCTTGTACGGGAAATCTCCCTATAGAATCAATAAGGAAAGAATTGATAAAATATAAAGAAAATGAAAATTTTCAATTATATTTATATGTTTTTTTTATTTAGATAAATATGATAGAATTTGAACCCACCGTAAAATTAATTATTAATTTAGTTAATTGGAATGAAGTTTTATCTTTCTAAATAAATACTGTATTAATTTTCTATAACTATATGAAAAGAGTAATGATATTTTGGTCATGGTGTAAGAGGTTGTGAGTTGTGACTCGTGATATATTTCACAAAAGTCAAAAGTAATATGTGAATTGTTAGACTTGTAGGTCTTGTTATCATTGTTCCATGGAATTATACTTATTTATTTATTTATTATTATTGGTAAGGAATTATACTTTTTCCTTATTAAAAAAGTGAGAGCGAAAACTCAACCTTGTTTTTGGTAACTTTACTCAACATGTTTTTGATAAAGAATTTTTTTTTTTTTTTTTGCAAAAAAAAAAAAAAAAAAAAGAAAAAGAAAACCTTACACTTGATAATAGGATTTAAAACCTAGCATTTGATTTTTTTTTCTTTTTTGGAGAGGAATCTAACATTTGATTTGATAAAGTTTCATTAAAAAGGAAGAAGAAGATTTGATAAAGAAAGAACGAATATTAGAATATTGAGGTCTGAGGGTAAAAAAAAAAGGCAACATATTGTAGCAATTATTTTTATACTATAATCTTAGCGCGCATGATGAACATGCAATCTCGTTTTAGTAACTAATACTCTCTCCGTCCCAAATTATTTGGCTTGTATTCCATTTTGGGATGCTCAAAATTTTTTTTTTTTTTGTTTGAAAAATCAAACACTATTAATTTATTAATATTCCCTTTATGCCCTTGATTTATTTATGGGAGCATTTTTTTAATTTAAAAAAATTTAAAACCTAAATTTTGAAACCCACTAAAGCTATTGTTTTGCCAGCAGTAGAGTTTCTAATCTACAGTATTAAAATTTGATTTAAAGGTAAAGGTTGAATTTGGATTTGAATATAGGTTTGCAAATTGTAAGAGTAGTACATTAATAGAATTTGAAATCTACAATAATTTTGAAAATTGCTTGGCAGTTGGCGCTAATACTAGAAATGTTTTTTTTTTTTTCTTAAATAATTTTTTGATAAATTTGTTTAAGGGTAATTTAGGAAATTTATAACTTTTTTTAAAGAGATAAGACAGTTAATGATATTTTCCTAAATAATTGAGTTTTTCTAACTAGACCGAACAATTTGGGATGGAGAGAGTATATATCCTTTCTAATACAATATTAGATGAGTAGAGTCAGTAGACCATTTGCGTTCAAAAGTTGTCCTAATGTAGATCTCAAACCTTAAGGAATTTTTAAGAGGAAATCGCGTGCCCTGTATGGGCCTTCCAGCACAATTTTATAACTTTCCAAATATTTCAAGGTTATAAATTAATTTTCTGACTGGAATATTTTCCTCTTTACAAAAATAGGGTTATTCAATAAAAAAGAAAAAAGAAAAAAGAAAAGAAAAGAAAAGAAAAGAAAAATAAACAATGGCTATTTGAAAAGGTTATAAAAATAAAATAAAAAATAAAGTTATGCTTTAAAAAATTACTGTCTGAAACCGCTTTACAAATGTGCATTCAAAATTGTTGCCTCCGAACATATTCTTGCTCCAATTTGCACATTTCGGAGCTAGGATCAAGGGTGTTACTAAAAGCTACGTGAAAACAATACTAGGTAGGGAGTCTCTAAGAATTCAGTGTGATGCAATAAAACTTTATTGTATCTGATTAGTGTTATGAAAATTATATCTCAAAAGCCGAGATGCTTATTGATATTGTTGTGTCGACACAAAGGAGTTGATGATGAATTTGATCTCGAAATTAAGGTGAGAGACTTTATTGTCGTATGAGAAAGGAAGAATCGAGAGAGGTGCATTGCATGATTCACCCAACTCAACTATGATAAAAAATTATATGCCCTAACTCCTCATTTCTTTTTTGTTTTATCACTGCTCTTTATTATTAGATTAAAAAATTAATGAGATTCTTTTTCGTGTAGGAGAAACTCAATTCCAAGTCCCTTACTTGTTGACAATAGATTTTGAGTTAACTAACATGAATAAACTCTTAATGTTTCCAAATTGACGAATTGTTCTTTTTCCATTTTGCGTCTACTAGAATCTAAAACTGTCATATAAGGGTAATCGAGTTTTATCTCTTGAAAATTTTTTATTTTCTATTTTAATTAGTACAAAGATTGAACAACATTGATTCAAACAAATTTTCCTTTAAATTGCACTATATTTGTTTAATTTTAGTTTTAATAGTAGCAATTTCAAATCAGCTATATGGACATAATCCTTGCAGTTTTAGTCATGACAAGATTTAAAATATATAGAATCCATTTCATGATGATTAGTCTTAATAGTCTTTAGTTTTTACCTTCACATCAAGACGTTACTAAATTTCTTTTTAATGTAGGCAAGATTCGAATCAAAATCCCTTGTTAAACAACTAAAAACTTCATTGATAAAGTTAACCAAAACCTACCCTTGCATTTGATGCAATCAATGGTGTGTGTACATGTAAAAAACCAATAAATTATACATAATTTTCAATTGTTCAAAAAAAAAAAAAAAAAAAAGAACAATGACAGGTGTAGTTTAATTCTGTTCACTTCAAAGCATGACTAATGCATAGTTTAAGCCGAGTTTCTTCTTGTCCAGTTGGGCTAAACTTTTCAAAGCCAAGCTGGCCCCAACTGCTAAACCAAAAGCCTGTTCAAGAATGTAATACTTTTGACTGGAAAATCAATTTCTTAGAAGCCAAACACCCTCGAAAATGGAGCCCAGGTAGACTTTTTACTCCCAATTTAGTGGAATGCTCTAGTGACATCTCCACCGTCAACGGTTAATGGGACCCACGATCACTATGGCCCACAAAGAAACATGGACGGTTCAGATGCCAAATTCCAAAGGTACCAAAGTTGACTATACTATATGCTTTCCCAACACACAAGCAAAGAAACCTCAAAATATTCATTCAATAATGAGCAATCACTATGAAATTCCTTTAAACAAGGCTGAAATGTTGTACACACTACACAATAGCAAATCATCAGATTAATACGTGGCAAATTCCCAATTCAGACAGAACATTATATTCAAAAAAATTTAAGATTCCTTCAACTACATCTTTATCAGCTTTTTTACTGTCTATTACAAAAAAGAACAAAATTAAATTAAATACTTAAAACGGTTGGAAATTCAAATTTACCTAATCTAAAAATTAATTCCCCATTAACCTAAAATCAACCCTGGTTAACCTCACCAAACACATTCTCAATTTTAATTAACCTTGGTCTTTGAGTCCAGCCTAGCTCCTATAAATACCATTCTCCAAAACCCTTTTGCTTTTCCATGTTTCATGCTTTGTTGGACTACTTTTTCAAAGTTTCTTCTTAAGATACTTCTCTGCTTGAAATATTAGTAGTTTTTTTGGCAGGGAGAGATTGAAGCAAATCTCTTCAAGTCACAGTATCAGAAACTTTGGTTCTTTATGGTAAGAGTTCTGGCCTCTTCTATTATGTGCTTCATTTCCTTTTGTTATATTTTTCTGTCAAAGATTGAAGCTTTGTTTGGCTTATAACACACTTTGTTATCAGGGTCTCATCTGGGTTTGTTTCAGATTTCCATTTTTTCATGAAAAATATTGACTTTTCATGTTGATGACATTGAATATTAAAAAACCTGAATTAAAGCTCTAAACAAATGTGTATTTGATCTATTTGAATTCTCTTCATTCTTCTGAGTCTGTTGGGTCTAAAAGTGTGAGAATTGTATATGTTTTTTTTTTTTGGATCTCTGTTTCTCAAAGAAACTTTTCAATTACTGTTCATATATATTAATTCTGTTGGGTTTCTTTGTCTTTATTGTAAAACTGTGTCTAAACTCTAAACTCATTCAAATAAACTATACTTGCTTTCATGGTTTATGACTGACTTTTTTGCATGTTTTACTTGAAGATGCCTAGTGTGAATCCTGATCCATCTGATAAAGATTCCGAGCCATTTGTCGAAATTGATCCAACAGGCCGGTACGGCCGCTACAACGAGCTACTTGGCAGTGGTGCAGTGAAAAAAGTGTACCGTGCATTTGATCAAGAAGAAGGAATAGAAGTAGCATGGAACCAGGTCAAACTACGAAACTTCACTAATGATCCCTACATGATTGATAGGCTTTACTCCGAGGTCAGGCTGCTGAGAACCTTAACAAACAATAACATCATTGCCTTGTACAATGTGTGGAGGGACGAGGAAAACAACACCTTGAATTTTATCACCGAGGTGTGTACTAGTGGGAACTTGAGAGAGTATAGGAAGAAACATAGGCATGTTTCAATGAAAGCGTTGAAGAAATGGTCAAAGCAGATTTTGAAAGGGTTGGACTACTTGCATACACATGAGCCTTGTGTCATTCATAGAGATCTCAATTGTAGCAATGTTTTTGTCAATGGGAACATTGGTCAGGTACCATTTTGAGCTTTAACATACATATTTGGTTGCTTATAGGCCATGTAGTTTAATTTGCAATTTTGGATCTTATGTTTTAAAGTACATTTGCTTTACTTTGTAACCAAGTAATCAAATTTAGTCTTCTAATTTAAGAAAAAAGTTGGTTTTGAATTGACTAATGATGTTATATGGAAGTTTAACAATTTTTTTCTTGGCTTTTTTGTTAGGTAAAGATTGGTGATTTGGGTTTGGCAGCGATAGTGGGGAAAAGTCATTCAGCACACTCAGTATTAGGGACGCCAGAATTCATGGCACCGGAGCTTTACGAGGAGGATTACACGGAAATGGTGGATATATACTCGTTTGGGATGTGCATGATTGAGATGGTGACTTTGGAAATTCCCTATAGTGAGTGTGACAATGTTGCCAAAATATACAAGAAGGTGTCAACTGGGATGAGGCCTGAGGCCTTGAGCAAGGTTAAGGATTTGGAGGTGAGGGAGTTCATTGAGAAGTGCCTTGCTCAACCAAGGGCAAGACCTTCTGCATCTGAGCTCCTCAATGACCCGTTCTTTGATGAAATTGATGATGACGAAAATGATGAATTTATTTTTTCATGACTAATGATGTTGTGAAGTGTGCATAAAAAATAAGTAAGAAAGATATATTGAGTTTGCTTCTTGTTTTGGCTTATTGTTTTATCAACTATATAATGACAACATATGATGTAATCATTTAGGGCCCGTTTGGTAGAAGTGTTTGAGTAATATTGTTTGTAGTTTTTTAAAATACGTGTGGGTGAAAAAGTGTGTGGAAATATATGTAATGTTGTTTAAAAACTAAAAATGAGTTGTTTAACAACTCTATCAAACGGGGCCTTATCAAGTAAAAAAAGAATTGTTGTAATCTATGTCATTATTTTTTCCAAATTGTAAAAATAAATAAACACATGCTTTATTAATCTCTTTCTTTCCCCTGGACAAGTACTTTTCTACTCCATGTTTTCTTTTGAAAAATTATTTAATAAACAGTTTTTAAAATTCGATTTCAGATTTTTTTTCCTCTTACAAGAAGTGGAAAAGAGGATTTTAATCTAGGTAAGTGGATAGTGAAACTAATCTATAAGACTGTAGATGATTTTCAATTTTCAACCTGGTTTTTCCTACTAAATTTGTGACCTTGTGACAACTGATAGAACAATTTGTTTTATAGATTCTGAATGATTAAACATTTACAGTTTGAGATTTGGATCGTATAATTTGAAGTAAAGTCAAAGGAGATGAGGGAACAAGATTAAAAAAGCTAAAAAAGTGAAGCCAAATATATATATATATATTCTAGAAATGTTCTGTTTAAAGTGCCAATGAAGAGATCATGAAGGATGACCTTCACAAGCAAACGGTAATGGTTGATGATGAGGGCGAAGTTGGGATGGCCCAAAGGCCTTATGGTCTTGCTTTGAAATAGGCAGTGTATTTTTGTTTTTGATTTTTGGATAATTTGACAGTTACAATGGAGGGGGTGAAGACATGAAGTGATTATTAAAAAAAAGTGTGATCAGAATGCCTTACGAATTTGATGCCAAACTGTGATGATTCAAGAATCCATACAAGAAAAAGTCATTAGTGGTGCTCGAACTTAAGTTTGACATTCCCTCAAAAGAATCAAGTCAATTAATCTTTTACAAAAAAAAAAAGTTGGTGGGGGGGGGGGGGGGGGGAGAGATATTGCTAGGACTGCATACTACAAAACAAATCATATTTTCATTGAATAAAAAAAGAACCATAATTTTGAATGCAGTTTGTGCAAAATGCATTGATGTAATGAAGCAGTATCAAAGTTGTTATGTTTTTTTATTCTAAAAAAGAAGAAGAGGTTGTTACAGTTGTTTGTAATTTTAGTGGGCTTGTCTAAAAAATGGTTAGAAACAGGTTTAAAAAAAAAATTTGTTCATTTTTTTTTGGGGTAAAATTCATGCAATCATTATGTACTATTGATGAAAGTTCCAATTCTACTCATTTTAAAGTTCCAATTTGATATATTAATAGCATAATCAACTTAATTCAATTGGTCGACTAGGAAGAAAGTAATCAAACAAAATACCAATGGTGGTGCGTATATATAGAAATATGATCCAATTGCATGAATGTTTAATTAGAGAAATTTAAGACTAATTGTATACTTCCTTCCCTAATACAATCAATAGTCTGTTATTGTCTAAACAATATACTGTGATTTGTTTTCATATAGTAATAAAACTATCTGACTAGTTTATCCAAATATAAAAAAAATTCTGCTGGAAAACATTCATTCAAGAAATGTTCATCTCGAATTGTGATAACAATTTGTAGAACAAAATAGATTTTGGTTGAGGAATCTAACATTCAACAAACAAGTCAAGCAGGTCCTCTCTTAGGGGATTCACTACATGCTTGTTAACATGCCAAAAGATATTATTAACATGTTTTTCAAGTATCTGCTGGTTTTGTCAGCAAACCTTACCGTGACTAGAAATGGAAAGATGGCATATGTGTCAAAATTCATGAACTTTCGTGGCAGTGCAACTTTATCATACATACAAAATAAACATGGATTTAAAAGACTAGTGTTAGGTTTTTAGGTTGAAAGATTCTATGACATGTAATCTTGTTTGGATCCATAATTAGATGTCCAAGATGCAGCTCAAAAGAAAGAAGTACGGAGTTTCAATTGCCCTTTGATTGAGTCTCGATCAATCAAGGTAGTGCTTTTGTAAGACCTTCAATCGAGTCTTGATCGATCGAAGCAAGTTTCTTAATACATCTCAGTTGTGACTTGCTCAATTGAGATACAAGAAACCTGAAATCTAACTTGTTTTAATTGAGTTTGTGTTGCCTTGTACTTTTTTGTGGCATACATACAAACATATAAAAGACACTTTATAGCACAACTACAATTGAGCTATTGCTGTGCATCTAAGAAGAAGAAAATCAAAACCTCAATTTCACCAAAACCAGTGAGAATAGAAAATCAATATCAAGACTCTGTTGTTATGTGGTGATCAAGGTTGAAGCCACAAGAGCCTATTGCTGGTGTGTTATTGTGGAGATCAAATCTTCAAGGTGGTCTTTGGAGTATGTCCTTGGAGTTATTAACACAGTTTGTAGCAGGTTTTCAAGATAAAAGAATCCACTTGGAGCTAATTATGAGCTCATGTTAGTAAGTATCTACTGTGTAGAATCTAGGGTCATGATTATGATTCATATTGCAAACTTCAATTCATACAGTGAAATCCTTCTTAGGATTAGGAAAACCCGTAGTGGCTTTCAATATCTTGTGTTATTTTCTTTACTGCTCATGGTAATTAACAGGTAATAACTGAGTTACATAATTGGCTAATTAAGAAATTGATAAATTTTGTTGTGGGTCCAAATTACTTCTCAACTTGCACTTGTGTTGGTATGGTAAAAAGTAAAACTCTATGTTTGATTGCTTATAAGAACTAGAGAGGTGAAATTAACTAGTCCAATCTTATTGAAAAACAGTTAAATTTAATTTTTTACGTTATTTTTAACGAGTCCTTTTTCAATATTTTCTTTCACAGTTTCTTATTTTGTGTTGGTCTTTATGGTATATTTTGCTTTACCCAAAAAGTAAAGCAACTGCCAAGCTCAGGATTTTTGGTTAGTTTCTTGTGGAAGCAACACAACCACCCTGATTTAAATATGTCCTTTGCTTTCACCGTTGGCTACTTGTGAATGAGAAATTATTCTGTACCATAGTGGAGGGTGGCAACTAATACCAATTGCACATGTTCAACATATTACTCTAGCGAAAAAAAGTTAAGACAATCAAGTCAGTTATAAGGTTCTCTTTAATCAAGAAAAGCATATGCATAATTTTTTACATTTGTTTATCCAATGGATTCTGCATTCATAGTTTTAAATACCATTTCAAATTTCAGATAGCTATAAGCAAATTGTATCTCCCTGGATCCACACAATTTATCATCCAATTTGTACCTCAAGTTGCTATATATGATTGAGACTGTCATAGTCTTCAATAGCCAATGTCAACTCCTCCCTACTATAAGAATTCCTTGGCCTTTGCAATGTCCTGTGCAAAAGAATTGAAGATGGTAATGCACACCACAGCCCCCTAGGCCAAATTCAACTCTATATAATTACTATTCCAGCTAATATATTGCACAGATATGCTTGGAAAAAGTTAAGGGTAGATTAACAGAGAACACACTAAACAAAAGGGGGAAAAAAATCTTGCCTCAGGGTGAAAATGCTAAGTTGTGCGTATTGGATAGTAATAAGAACCCTTTCCAGTTACATATCCTTCTAATTTTCAAATATCACAATTATAAGAGCATTTCTATGGACCAAATATCTAAAACTACACTGGAAACACTTTATCATCAAATATACATAATATTAGAGATATATTACTGATCATCATGTTTATCAAATTGTGATCTGAACAAACGTTAGTATTAAACTCAAACTCACTGGAAACACTTTAATTACCAATACTCTAAATGCCACCACTTAATTACATTATCCTTAGAGTTTGGAACGGTTTGGATAAGGTTCAAGTATTCAACCATATTCACTGCAAAGTCACGATCCATGTGCTAAAAAATCCAAAACTATTATACTACAAGAGATAAAATAAACGCTTGTTGATAACATAGAAAATGAAAACCTAATTTCAATTGGATAGGTACCTGGTAATTACTGGAGAACCTTGTTGTATTTGGAATACAATGATATTTGTAAATCCATGATAGAGTCCTGTTTTACAAATTTGAGTGTTGGAATGAGAAATGATAGTTCTTGTTAAAGGAGAATCATATACAGTTACCAAAACCTACCACAGGAACACCAGCAGTTGCCAAAATTACACCAAGAATGGATGAAGTAGTCAGAAATAACTCAATGTCTAATGATTAGCAAAAGAAATGTGGCCATACTACAATATATATTGTGTATTGTTTAAAATTGTATGAGCTTAATGTAACCAAGGTATATTGCAATAAAGCGTAGTAGAGTTTTATTGGAAAAACTAAAGGCAGAAACATTTTCCATTACTAGTGGAAAAGAAAAATTACATAGGATGAGGATATTAATGAATTTTACATAGGAAAGTAAAGACAACTGTATTGAAGCAAGTATACTTCACCTTCACCCAAAAAAGAGAGCTACAAATAATAGAAATATAATCTTGGGCTGCTTTACTAAAAACTAATTTAGAGGTTGTGTAAGTGGTTATATTCACCATGTACTGTAAAAAGTGCAATATTGTGTTGCCTGATGTCCTACTGCAAACACACACAACTCAACTTAATTCCAATGTTGTCTTGTCAACCGCAGCCTTTTGGATTTCATTTTTCTACCATGCCAAACAAGTGTAAAAAAGAAGCATTGATAAATCTTTGCAAACAACATTACAACCCCAACAAAACACCACAGACAATTAAGTTCACCCCACAAACTCTCTCTCAACTCATTGACCTTCACTTGTCAGAACCATTAACTAAAAAAATCCATAACACAATTCAGAAAATCATTAACTCAACAAACCCATTCCACCTAGACTAAAATGGTAAAATCCCTCTTCACCAAAACCTAATTTTAGAACATATACATGCCTGTCTACTTCCCACCCAAATAGATACATACATGCATATACATGATTATTTCAGATTTTTCTAATGTACAATGAAGGAATTTCATTAAAGGAAAATGGATCTCGAAGCAAAAAATAGAAAGAGTTGGGAATGTTATTTCAAAATATCACAAATTATAAACTCTGCAATCACAAAATCCAGTTTCTTGGAAGCTCTCTTTTACATGTAAAAGAAACTCACATTAAAGAGTTAGGAATCATAAAAGATGATTTCTCCAAATTACATACAAGCTCCTAATTGAGCCAGTTACT
Organism: Quercus aquifolioides; assembly: GCA_019022515.1. Classification (NCBI taxonomy): domain Eukaryota; kingdom Viridiplantae; phylum Streptophyta; class Magnoliopsida; order Fagales; family Fagaceae; genus Quercus; species Quercus aquifolioides. The sequence continues at coordinate 65,999,196 of CM032329.1, read as the reverse complement.
TGCAGTGAAGTGTGTCACGTCACCAATATGTTGCTAAGATCAAAATAAATGCAGCATAGTTAAGGAGGCCGATAGTTCAGTTTCCATACCTTTCAACTAAACCAAGAGTGTCAATGTCCAGAGGCAATATAAGAGAGACTTGGATATCTTCAAAAATAAATCTCCAGTTGCAATACCTTTGTAAAACCGCGAAACCCAAACATACTCGTTGAATCAACAGTTTAATGGGGTCCGTTTGGATTGAACTTATTGTTGCTGAAACTGAAAACTGAAAACACTGTAGCAAAATAATATTTAAATGTGTAAATAGTACCGTGAGATCCATTTTTAATGAAAAAGTTGATAAAATTTGAGAATTGTGGGACCCGTGAACAGTGCTCGATACACTGTTCACAGGTTGAAAGTCAAATAATGCGGCTACTGTTCATTGAACAGTAGCCGCACTACACCTGAAACTCTTGAAAACCAATAAAAAAAAAAAAAAAAAAAAACAGAAAACGTAGAACTCACCAAACGCAAAACGCAAACGCCACACCCAAACACACACCATGTGTACCCACCCACGTAGCCACACACAATTCAAATCAACGGATGCAGCCAGAAAATTTGGAACTACATAGAAAAAATATAGCATATTTTGACGCAAAACTATAGCATGCCTGCACAAAGTGTGCATCATAACCTAGTTCCCAATAAACATCGAAGGCCAGGTTTTTCCCCAAGTAAGAAGACTTTGGAGACCCACATTTCTTTTGCCTAAGCTTGATTCTAAGATTTCTGTTGCAAGGAATCCACCAATTAGCCTTTGAGTTTGCTGCAATATGCAAAAACCTTTTTTTTGTTGAGACTTTACAAAGTGATCAATAAGAGATTGAGAAATTGGGCATCATTTTAACTTTGAAGGTATTGTATATTGCTTTTAATTGATCAAATTCTTGTATTAATTGAAATGTGATTTTACATTGTAATGTATAGAGATAATAAAACTACAACTTGGATTGCATTTGATATTCAGAAGAAGAAACTTCATATTCATATATGTCAATGGAATGAATATAGCTAATAATACAAGCATTAACCAGATCAAAGATCAAATAAAAATCATCAAAATATTGATTACTATGATTACATGATATTTGCACTAAATATTAAGAATCTTACAACATTTACTTACAACGCAGCCAAGCTTGTGCCACAAAACCCCAGAGTTTGAACCCTAGGTGATCCAGGAATTGAAAGTACACGATTCTCACTTGCTTGTTCAATAGTAAAGGGCCCAATACAACCCAAAACCCAACCACAAATCCAAGTGCCATACTAATGTAAAACCAATCCACTTCAGGTCCACCAAAATCCTTGCTCCTTTTGTTTTCAACGTTGGGTTTTACATCACTTATAGAACAATTCTCAATTAGTGGAGCTCCACAAAGTCTGTTTCCAATAAAGCAAGAGGCACTGAGACTCTGTAGTTGAGTGCTTAACGGGATTTTCCCACTTAAATTGTTGTTTGACAAGTTTAACTGACTTAGAAATGTCAAATTTGACATACTTTGAGGAATTTGACCTGAAAGTTGATTTACAGAGAAATCTATAGATTCCAATGATCCCATAACACCTATATTGTCAGGAATCCTTCCTCTCAAGATATTAAATGACAAATTTAATGATTGTAATCCTTGAAGACTAGTCACTTCTTTAGGGATCTCGCCTGATAGATTGTTTTTGGAAAGGTCTATACTTTTTACAAGTTGAAGTGTGGTGGAATACTCAAGAACTTTCCCCTTAATCACAACCGATGCACTTTCTAAAACCAAAGAAGAACCATATCTAATTGGCTGGCCATATAAAACAAGAGGATAATTTGAATTGTTATTTGTGGCCATGGCACTGAAATTGTTAACACATCTAGGTATGCTTCCAAATAGCTTATTATTTGAGAGGTCCAAGATTTGGAGTGAAGTTAGAGAGCAGAGTTTTTCCGGGATGTAACCATAGAAATTATTTGAGTGAAGGCTGAGAATCATCAAGCTTGAAAATCTATGTCCCATCCATGAAGGTATGCTCCCAACAAACTCGTTTTTGCCAATGTCAATAGTAACCAAGTCTTTACAATTTTTCAATAAGGATGGTAATTTTCCAGAGAATTTGTTGTTGTATAAATGCAAAGATTGAAGATAAATCAAAGATCCAATGGATCTTGGAATAGAACCGGACAAATGGTTGTTTCCCAAATTTAAGGCATTCAAATTTTGCCACTTCATCCAACAACCAATTATTTCCCCTGATAACAAGTTTTTACCAAGATTGAGATATGACATTTGTTTGGACTCATTCATCTTGTAACATAAAAAGTGCGAAATAGATCCGGACAATAAATTGTCAGAGAGATCTAAGACGCTAACATTAGAGGATATACAAGGCAACGAACCATTGAAGTGATTTGAACTCATATCAATCATTGATGAAGTGGACAAAATCATTGGGATATTTGGAATCTCTCCATAGATCTGATTGTGAGAGAGATTTAGATACATAAATTGAGAAGACAGGTTCCAAAACAAAGGAGGAACTGCATCTGAAACCCTTGTGTAAGATATGTCCAAATACTGAAGATGCTTTTGTGAAAGAAGCCACAAAGGAAATCTTGGCCCTAAATTCCATGATCTCAAAAATAAATAATTGAGTTGAAAAGGAGGGATCCAACTGTTTCTTACTTCTAAAGTCAGTTGGTTTTGAGATGCAAGAAGTGTTGTCAATTTCATCAATTTGGCAAAATGAACTTCAGATACTACACCCTCCAATATATTTGATTCGATATTTAAATACTCTAATTTGGAGAGCTGTCCAAAACTTGGAGGGAGAGTTCCATTAATTTGGTTACTCCCAAGGTCCAAGGATCTCATAGAGGAAAGATTTCCTATAGACCATGGAATAGGACCTGAAATTGAATTAGACCCCAAAGAAAGGATGACCAGATTTTTAAATTGCCCAAGCTCATCAGTCAACTGCCCAGACAGTTGAGCATCAAACAATTCTAAGATCTCTAGTCCATTTGAAACACATCCTGACAGACTTTGAAGGATTTCAGATATCTCTTGACTCCATTTGTTGCCTTGCAATGTAATTTCCTTTAAGTTGCAGAGATTACCCAAAGATCTTGGTACCTTTCCTTCAAGTTCATTGAATGACAAGTCTATGCTAATGGCAGATGTTAGGTTTCCAATGGCACTAGAGATTGTACCCTGCAAACTATTGCCGCCGAGGTTGAGGAACTCAAGATGACTAAAACTGTACAGCCAATTGGGAATTGTAGAGTTGAAATAGTTCCAAGATAGATCGAGGTGCCTAAGTGAAGTCAAGTTCTGAAGATGAACAGGGATTGGACCTTGAAACCAATTGTCAGATAGATCAAGAGAAACCAGATTATGAAGACCAAAGACCCAAAACAGAATCGAAGTGTTTTCAAAACTCTTGGATGAAAGATCAAGGGTGGTGAGAGATGAAAAGTTAATACTACTGGGTATCGGTGGTGGGATGAAACCAGAAAGTTCACAATCTGACAATCGCAACTCTGACAAGGAAGGGAGTTTGTTTATCTCCTGTAGCCAATCAGAGGCTTGGCTAAGGTTTGCAGAACTCAAATCAAGGTGTTGTAGTAAAGGAAGACCAGAGAGCCATTGAAGGTTCTTCACATATAAAGAATTATAAGAAGAATAATAGCTTCCAAGATCGAGATAGTACAAATTAGAGAGATTCCCAAGTTGATGAGGAATCAATCCCCCAAATCTTGCAAATGAGAGATTAAGATATCTTAAGCTCCCCATTGAAACGAGGAATTTGGGAATTTGAGTCTCATTGAAATCATTGTAGCTGAGGTCGAAGTAAATCAAATGCTTCAAATTAGGGGTGGCAATTTTTATCCATATCCATAAACCCGCCCATTACCCACCTGATTTGGATAAGTCTTAACCCAACTCATTTAAATATTTGGGTTAAATGGGTAATGACCCATTTGGTTATTTAATTAGATGGGTCTAAATGGATAAATCCACGGATAACCACTAAACCCATCTAAAATTTAAATTTAAATAAACCCACAAAAACCCACATAACTCTTCTAAAATCTAAAACTTAAATAAAGAATATAACCTTCTTAAACTCAAAACATTTGGCTTTCAGTCAAATAAAAAAAAAAATTTCCTGCATTTTCTCATCATCCAAACAGACTTGTAAAAAAAAAAATTTCCTGCATTTTCTCATCATCCAAACAGACTTGTAAAACACAAAACCAAAATCACATTCTAGGCAACCAAACATACACTACAAAACACAGCCTATCTTCTTTCAATATCCTATCCATTTGCGCATAATCTGAAACCACAAAGCTCGGGCTTTCGTCTCAGGTGATCGCCGACGACATGAACAACGAGCTCGACGACACGCTGAAGCTATCCTTGGCGTAATCGAGCTCCGAAGCCTTAGTGTTCGAAGCAAAAGCATTAGGCTTTGTGAAGTCAAGAGTCAAGCTCTGTGGATGAGAAACGTAGCTCGCCGGAGCAGTGATGGAGATCTGGGACACGACGGTCGGAGCAACAACCGGTGCCAGAGGAGTAGGAGCTATGTCGGAGCAACAACCTTGTGACGTTGCTTCTTGTATAGCCGTCTGATCATCCATCTTCAGAAAGCCCAGGAGATCCACCGCCATTTGTAGGCTTAGCAAGGTTTTTTTTTGTTTTTTGCGTTTATTTTTTTGCTTTTGAAATGAATGTGATTTTTTAGTGGAATCAGAAACGGAAAATAATAGCAAAGTGTGGTGTAATTCTTAGTTCAAATTATTTGTTTTTTTAGTGGATACTATTTGTTTTTTTTTTTAGTTTAAATTATACGGTGGGATCACATCTTCCTTTGTTTGATGGACTTTCTTTTGTCCTGTTAGACTTCTTTTTCTCACAACATTACAGTGGCTCTATAATTAAATGGGTTAATTGGGTGGGTTACTAATTAAATGGGTTGGGCGGGTAATGGATAATTAATTTATATATAAACGGGTCATAAATGGATAAATGGGTAATTACACACCCAACCCATTTATGACCCAATCCACCCATTTGCCACCCCTACTTCAAATCAAGCAGGGAAGGATTTATCTTACCGCCGAACACTGACCTCTCATAAGCTTCATATTGAGCATCCCATTGGGCATCATCAGTAGTAAGCTTGTCATACAGAGGAAAAAAGGTTATGAGATGGAGTTGGAGGACATGACTAGTGCGGCTATGGCAGACAACACCGACCCAATGATAACAATCCACGTCAGATGCAGCAGCCCAAGAGGCATCTGTAAGGTGTTGCTTGAAGTTGAGAAGGGCGTGTCGCTCGCTTTCAATGCAACGAACCTCAGAGTCAGAGTGGGCAGTGCAAAAGTTAGGAGGATGAATAGTGAGCAAAGATAGGACAAGGCTTAAAGTAACAGCTATTATTATTCTCAACAAGGAACCCTCCTTCATCATCATCATCATCATGCTCTTTATAAAAATATTTGTCACAGTTAAACACAAGCTCCTAACCAAGCCTATTACTTGCAAGTTGCAACACTATGTGTCACAAATATGTTACTGAGACTTAAAAGAATAATGCAGCATAATTGAGGACATAGACAACTCAATTTCCATACCTTTCAACTAAATCAAGAGTATCAATGTCTGGAGGTAATATAAGAGACTTGGATGTCAAAGGAAGAAAACCTCTTAGTGCAATGCCTCTATCAAACCACGAAGCCCAAAGATACACACTGAATAAGCCAAGCAACTGTATATAACAACCTATGTAGAGACACAGAATTCAAAATTACAAAACAATAACATTTATTTATTAATTCACTTTTTAGAGTTGAGTTAGATTTTGGGATGTCGTACCTGACCAGCATGGAAGGACATGACCCACAATCCCTCCAATTCTTCATGGTGATAAAAGCTGCTTTGATCATTTTAGAAATCCTCATAAGATTCACATCCACCATGAACCTCACCTCATCCAATCCCTCTCTCTCAAATTTTCTTCGATTTCAAATATTTCTCTCTAATTGGACTCTTTGTCTTCCTTGACTGTGATCTTAAAGATGTAGTCATAAGGCATGGAATTACATAGAAATTTTCTGAAGCAAAAAACTATAGCATACTAGCACACTGTGTGTCATATCACCTATTTCCCAGTGAACATCAAAGGTTGAATTTTTCACCAAGGACAAAGTAGACTTTCGAGATGCACTCCTCTATAGCCTATGCTTCCTTCTTAGATACTAGTTGCAAGGAATCTACCCAAATAGCCTTCGAATTTGTTACAAAGAGCCTGTTTAGTTTTCCCAGATATGTAGAAATATGTTGTCTTTTTTATTGAGACTTTACAGTGTGGTCACTAAGAGATTCTAAAGCAAAAATGGGCATCATTGCAAGGTATTGTATATTACTTTTAACATATCAATTGCTAGTATGAACTAAAATGTGATTTTACACCATTAAATCTATAGGAATAATAAAACTACAAATTGGATTGTCGTTGATGTTCACAAGAAGAAACATCATATTCATAAATTTTAATAGAGTGAATTTAGCAAGAAATACAAGAATTAACCAGCTTGAAGATGATAAAGAAATAATCAAACTATTGATTAATATGATTACATGATGTTTGGACTAAATATTAATAATCTCACAACAAGTACTTACAATGCTACCAAGTTTGTGCCACTAAACCTCTAAGCTTATACCCTAGCTAATCTAGGAATTGAAAGTACAAAATTCTCCATTGCTTGTTCAGTAGTAAAGGACCCAATACAACCCAAAACCCAAACACAAATCCAAGTGCCATGCTCACGTAAAACCAATCCACATCAACTCCACTAAAATCCTTGCATTCTTTCTTTTCAATGTTAGGTTGTACATCATTTATAGTACAGTCATCAATAAGTGGAGGTCTACAAAGTTTGTTGCCAACAAAACTGGACACATTGAGGCTCTGTAGTTGAGTGCTTGAAGGTATTTTCCCAACTAAATTGTTGTTTGACAAGTTCAACTGACTCAAAAATGTCAAACTTGACATAATTTGAGGTAGTTGACCAAAAAGTTGGTTTGTAGAGAAATCAATAGATTCCAATGATCCCATATCACTTATATTCTCAAGAATCCTTCCAATCAATATACTAAATGACAAATTCAATGACATTAATCCTTTGAGACGAGTCACTTCTTTAATATCACCCGATAAATTGTTCTTAGAAAGGTCTATAATTTTTACCAATTGCAGAGTGGTGGAATACTCAAGATCTTTTCCCTTAATCACAACCAATTGACTTTCAAAAGGCTGATAATTATATTCTGTAAAAAAGTTAAATAAAGAAAAGGGAGAATCTGAATTTTTACTTGTGGCCATGGCACTAAAATTGTGGACACATCTAAGTATGCTTCCAAATAGCTTATTATGTGAAAGGTCCAAGATTTGGAGTGATGTTAGAGAACAGAGTTCTTTTGGGATGTAACCATGAAAATTATTTGAGTAAAGGTTAAGAATCACCAAACTCGAAAGTCTATGTCCTATCCAAGAAGGTATGCTTCCAACAAAATCATTCTTAGCCATATCAATGGTCACCAACTCTTTACAATTTATCAAAGATGATGGTAATTTTCTAGAGAATCTGTTGTTGTCTAGTTGCAAATATGAAAGATGAACCAAAGATCCAATGGAGGTCGGAATACTACCAGCGAAATTGTTTTTTCCCAAATTTAAGGCATACAAGTTTTTCCACATCATCCAACAATTACTTAATTTCCCTGATAAAAGATTTTTTGCAAGATTGAGGAATTGCATATTTTTTGGCTCATTCATCTTGTAACACAAAAAGTGAGAAATAGATCCGGATAGTGAATTGTTAGAAAGATCAAGAAAGGTCACATTCGAGGATATACAAGGTAATGGACCTGTGAATTTATTTGAACTCACATCAATTATTGATTCATAGGACAAAATCATTGGGATATGTGGAATCTCTCCATAAATCTGATTATGAGAGATACTTAGATAAGTAAGCTGAGGAGTCAAGTTCCAAAAGGAAGGAGGAACTGCATCTAAAATCATTGTGTTGGATATGCCCAAGGTCAAAAGTTGGTTTTGTGAACAGAGCCACAAAGGAAATTTCGGCCCTAAATTCCATGATCCCAAATCTAAATGGTTGAGTTGAAAAGGAGGGGTCCAATTGTCACTTACTTCTAAAGTCAATTGGTTTTGAGACGCAACTAATTTTTTTAATCTCATTAAATTGGCAAAATGAACTTCTAACACCACACCCTCCAACATATTTAAACCAATATTCAGAGACTCTAATTTGGAGAGCTGTCCAAAACTTTGAGGGAGAGTTCCGTTAATTTGATTACTCTCAAGGTCCAAGGATCTCAAAGAGGAAAGATTTCCTATAGACCATGGAATTGGACCTGAAATTGAATTATACCCCAAAGAAAGGATGACCAGATTTTTAAATTGCCCAAGTTCATCAGTCAACTGCCCAGACAGTTGAGCATTAGACAAATCTAAGATCTCTAGTCCATTTGAAACACATCCTGATAGACTTTCAAAGATTTCAGATATCTCTTGACTCCATTTGTTGTATGACAAATTAATTTCCCTTAAGTTGCAGAGATTACCCAAAGATCTTGGTATCTTTCCTTCAAGTTCATTGGCTGACAAGTCCGTGCTAATGGCAGATGTTAGGTTTCCAATGGCACTAGAGATTGTACCCTGCAAATGATTGTACCAGAGGTTGAGGAACTCAAGATGACTAAAACTGTACAGCCAATTGGGAATTGAAGAGTTGAAATGGTTGAAAGATAGATCGAGGTGCCTAAGTGAAGTCAAGTTCTGGAAATGAACAGGGATTGGACCTTGAAACAGATTGTAAGATAGATCAAGATAAACCAGATTGTGAAGACCAAAGACCCAAAACAGAATGGAAGTGTTTTGAAAATAGTTGAATGAAAGATCAAGGGTGGTGAGAGATGAAAAGTTAATACTACTGGGTATCGGTGGTGGGATGAAACCAGAAAGTTCACAATATGACAATTGCAACTTTGACAAGGAAGGGAGTTTGTTTATATCATGTAGTCAATCAGAGGCTTGGCTAAGGTTTGCAGAACTCAAATCAAGGTGTTGTAGTAAAGGAAGACCAGAGAGCCATTGAAGGTTCTTGACATATAATTCATTATATCCAAGATTGAGATATTGCAAATTAGAGAGATTCCCAAGTTGATGAGGAATCAATCCCCCAAATCCCGCATTGGAGAGATTAAGATATCTTAAGTTCCCCATTGAACCGAGGAATTTGGGAATTGGAGTATAATTGTCCCGTCTGATGTGACAGCAATCCACGTCAGATGCCCAAGAGGCAAGGCGGTTAGAAGGATCTGTAAGGTGTTGCTTGAAGTTGAGAAGGGCGTGTCGCTCGCTTTCAATGCAACGAACCTCAGAGCCAGAGTGGGAGTGGGCAGTGCAGAAGTTAGGAGGATGATGAATAGTGACCAAACAAAGGAGAAGGCTTAAAGTAATTCTCAACAACGAACCCTCCTTCATCATCATGCTTTTCTAAAAATAAAACTGGTTTATGATTTTGTTATGTGATACGAAATGCTAATAATGGCATGCTAATTTATAGGAAATGGACCGTCTTTGTTGTATTGCGTTGTGTTGACTACCTGCTACGAGTTTGTTTTTTGGTACTTTAAATTTCTACCGCACAAATAATGGGACCCTTCATTTGTGGCCCATTTTTAAGTTCCATTTGGATTCATATCAATTTTCTAACTTGTGCAAAGTGAATTTGTGGGCCCTTTGGTACATTTGGATTTACATATCAATTTTCTAACTTGTGAAAAGTGCAACGTAATTTGATTGGTTATTCATTACTTGTGTCAAAAATTCAAAAATTCAACAATCTTTGAAACAGAATATATCCCACGGTGACTTAAGTCTCTGTTTATTAGCTATTTTAGTTGTCTTATTCACAATTTGACAACATTATTTTGTTTTGTTTGAAATTCATGCAAAAAATATGTATGTTGAAACTTCTAGTCATGACTTTAAAGTTCCTATTGCCAAAAGTTCGACCAATGCTGTCTTAAGATAGTTTGAGACCTAAGATGAAAATCTTAAAGAGGCATTTTTTACATCTAAATATTACTTAAATAATATTTAGTTTATTTTTTATTATATATTTTTATTTCAAATCTATTATTAATTCTTACTCTTTTCTTTAGAGAAAGTAATTCTTACTTATTGATATGACTAATTCACCTAAAGTGAGCTAATAATGCTTACTATATAGGTTTTACAAACTAGCATATCACCAATAAAAATAAAAATAAAATAAAAAAGTTATTCAAATATTCATTTATTATATTATTTAAATGACACCAATCATATTTTTGTCACATCAATTTGTAAGTTTTTAGTAGTAAAATTTGTATTAGCTTTAGCATTTTTCATTCACTTAGGCTGTGTTTGGTTCCATAAAATTATTTTCCAGAAAATAGCCTATTTTTCGGAAATGCTATTTTCTGGAAAGGAAAATATTTTCAAGTGTTTGGTTGCATTATGAAAATTGTTGTAAAAAAAATTTTCACGTGTTTGGTAACATTCTGAAAATGCTATTTTCCTCCACCACCCACACAAAACCCACCACCACACAACAGGAAAACTACCAAAACACCACCACCCAGCAGGAAAACCACCAAAACACCACCACCCACACCACCACAACAACAACAAAAATCAAAATCACACATAGAGAGAGATCGGTTCGTGGGTTTTCGGCGAAGTTGAAGGCTCTGGGTCGCCGGTGAAGTGGGTTGAAGGCGATGGGTTCGTGGGTTCGTGACGATGGGTCTAGGTCGAAGGTCGAAGGCTCTGGGTTCATGGGTTCGTGGGTCGAAGGTCGCCGGCGATGGGCTCTCTCTCACCGTCGCGTGGAGGGGTGCTCGTGCGGTTGCTCCGGGTTTAGAGTGGCGGTTCGAGCTCGCAGCTCGTGCTCTCTCTCTCTCTCTTTCTCTCTCTCTCTCTTTCTCTCTCTCTCTCTCTCTCTCTCTGTTTTCTAGAAAATGATATTTGAAGGAAAAATAAAAACGGAAGTGATTTTCACCCTTGACTCACGGTCAACTGAAAAGAATTTCTGGAAAATTTATTTTCCATGCGCAACCAAACACCTGCATTTACAGAAAAGCATTTCTGGAAGTGGTTTTCACCCAAAACAAACACAGCCTTAATGGTGATTGGGTTGTATTTCTATTAATTCATTTTTTTTTTGGGTGAAGAAAATGCGAAACTTACTACAAATTTTATTATGAAAAGCTTACAAACAGATGTGGCAATGAGGTGTCACTTCAAATACAAATGAGGATTGAATCACTTCTTGTGATTGGTGACATATTAATTTATAGGACCTATTTAATAAAATTTGTAGAATACTAACTCAACTCTAATATTTTAGGCCTTCTTAAAAGTGGGAAAAAAATGTACACATAACTCACATTTTTTCTTTAATTAAAAAAAAAAAAAAAAAAAAAAAAAAAAAAAAAAAAACCCTTACCGCCCCCATATTTTTGGGGTCCTTTCTATGTTAGGGGGCCTTAGGCCATGGCCTAAATGGCCCTGAGTCCGACTTATTTTAGATGGAAATTTCTTTGATTATTAGTTGTACAGAGAATTCGAGAATCTTTAAAATCAAATAGAATGATAAAGGGTAAATTTATTTAGTAACCATATGAAAACTAAATATCGTAAGTGTTTTGAATGATATAGTAAACTAATCACTTAGATTTTTTAAAATCAAAATGATAACTATATTATTATTACATTTTTTTTATAGGTATTGCTACTACTACTACAATCTGTAAATCAGATGATTCAGATTGTTCAATGAGTGAGAGACATGCAGGACACTCTATTAACCGTGAAATCTAGTTAAATACACCATTGTGCAAATGTCGGTATGAAAGGTTCCTTGCAATCACCATCCAATGCAGACCCATCTCACTTGCAAATCTTAAAGCTTGATAAACAGCCCAAGCCACAACCTGCAGAGATTGTTGCCACTTCGGATTATTTTTCTTTTCTTTTTCTCATAATTTTTTTAAAAAATATCCGTCAAATTTTTCTGTCAAATTTTTCCTTATAAAAATTAGATAGGAATGAAGTAATTTTGTAGCTCCCAAAGATAATTTATTTTTATATTTAGTGGAGTTGAAAAACAAATTAGTTAAATTGGATGGATTTTGTCCTAGATATTGGTGTCTTTGTAAAGATATCAATATTTTATAGTACATGAGTCAAGCATATTACATTGAGATTTGGTGTCTGTGCTTACTTTTATAGTGATTATAAAAAAATACTGTATATAATTTTTGGTAATTTTTATGTTTATTATGTGACAAAAAAGTAAAAGCTAATTTATTTGCAAAAAAAAAAAAAAAAATTAAAAGTTAGATTATTTGAAAAAGAAATTGAGACCAAAAAAAAAAAAAAATGCATTATAAGAAAAAAAAAATTCCTTTACCCAAATGGACTCTTGAAATGCAGGAGCAGTGGAGCATAGTGTTAATTTTACCATCAAGAAAATCTAAAGTTTATAAATTTGAAAGTGTTAAAATCTGAAAGAAAAAAAAAAAGAAAAAAAAAAGAAAAAGAAAAAAGAAACCTTGATTTTCTAGTTAGTGTCTGTATCTTGGAAGTCTTGCTCATGCTAGGAAAAACTTTTTCAGAAAAGATCTATACTAGGACAAAATTTCTTCCCATGCACATTCAACATTACATTGATGCAATAGGAGATATTGGAATTTGCTACTATATAGACAACATGGCCATGTGGGTTTGTTTGTTGATGTAACCACACATTTTGGCGACAAGCATTGACTGTAAGTCTTGTAGATGAGGACCCTCCATATTTTTGGGCCCTTAGGTTCATTTGGTTCATATCAATTTTCTAAACTTAACACAACAAGTGCAACATATTTTAGACAAGAGGATTTTGATTTGTCATTTGTGATAAATCCCACTTTGTTTACTTGCTTATAGAATTTGTGATAACTATTTTGTGGTCTGTGGAAAAAAGATAGAGGGTTGCCTCAAAATGTAGGCTCATTCAAAGAAGCGCGCTATACGTGTTTTTTTATTTTTATATATATATATATATATATATATACGGTTTTTGGTTTTTTTTTTTTAATTTATATTTTTCATAAAAATAAACCAAAACTGAATTAAAACTATAGGATTTTGATATTATTGATACACACCATTGATTTGACATATGTTTAGTGTAACTTACTTATATATAAAAAATAAATAAAAAAATAAAAAAATTGAGTGTAACTTGTCTTGAAACCCACATCCTCTCAGTTCTTCTCTATTTTTATTTATATTTTTTCTTGATTTTTTCTCCTTGAAACAGTAACCCACCTAGCTTCTTCTTCTTTTTTTTTTCTTTTTTTTTTTGGATATCTGCTTGGTACCATTAACATATTGCTATGTCCTCATATTCTTAGCTCATTCATAAAAAAAAAAAGTATGATATAATATATTTGTGGTAATTGTTTAGTAAATTTTTAGTGGTTGATGTTGAACATAGCAAACTAATTCTCATAAACTATAATCATTAAGTGATTAAATTATTAACTAATATTACTAATTAGTCATAGGGCATTATGGATATTTTAGATTTAAGAAAATATATTACAAGGAAGTACTCATATCTAGCTAATCCAAAAAAATAAAATGACTTGACTTGCAATTTTCATGTTGATAATTTGATTGTTGCATTTCTTATTAATAATTATTTTTAAAAATTTTAAATTATTTTATGTTTAAAAGTGTGCTCTTCACTTCAATCAGGTATGTGCTTGCGCTTTGTTCCTAGGCTCCAAGAGGCCTTTGTGCTTAAGTGCGCCTCTCATTTTTACCAACATTGGAATATACTATTTATATCATTAATAAGTTACAAATTATAATTTTATATCATATGAACCTGCTGATAAACTTATACAATCCAGTTTCAAATTTATATAAATATATTTTTATACAATTATACATATAAAAATATAATATTATATATAGTTAAATCAAGTCCTCATGTTCACGAGCTTGTTCATGAACACATTATTATTATTATTATTATTTTTTTTTAGCTTGGCTTGTTTAATAATTGAGCCTAAACTTAAGGCTTGAGCTTGGTTTGTTTTCTAAACAAACGAATATAAACAAACTTTTTCTCGAATTGAACTCGAGTTGTTCATAAACCGCTTGATTCATTTACAGCCCTAATTGTATTGTGCTGAGGTGTTTGTTTGATCTTAATTGGTTTTTTAATGAGATCATTAGGCAAATACTATTTATTAAAATTACAAAAAGAGTTTGGTTAACGGGTGCTCTTAGGACATCTATTAATAAAATATTTTAGAAAAATTTTGATACCACTTTCATGGAAAATATAAAAAGCCGTAAAAAAACACTCAGTTTTTTTTTTTCCTTTTCCACAAAAAAATTCTAAAAATATTTATTAAACTAATGGCCTTAGTATCCGTTAACTTCTTCCTTACAAAATTAGATGGGATTGAAGTAATTCTGGAGCTCCCAATGTCGAATTTTTTATATTTTTTATTTTTGGTGGAGTTGCAAAAAATATTTGTTACATTGGATGGATTCTATCTCATATATTGGTGTATTTATAAAGGTATCAATATTTATTGTACATGTGTCAAGCATATTGCATTGAGATTTGGTGTCTATTTGGACAATGTTTATTTGTAGTAGCTTATTTTTATAGTGTTTATCAAAAGATTTTTTTTTTTTTTTGGGGTAATTTTTATATTAAATGTGTGACAAAAAATTAAAAAACTAAAAACTAGTTTATTTGAGAAATTTTTTTTTAAGTTAGATTATTTGAAAAAGAATTGAGATAAAAGCATAAAGCATAAAATAAAATTGCATTTTTACCCAAACCGACTCTTGAAATGCAGGAGCAGTGGAGCAGAGTGTTAATTTTATCATCAGAAAATCTAAAGTTTATAAATTTGAATGTATAAAAAACTGAATGATTTTTTTTTTTTTTAAAAAGAAAAGAAAAAATGAAACCATGATTTTCTAGTTTGTGTTTGTATCCTGGAAGTCTTCCTTGTGCTGGGAGCAACTTTTTTAGAAAAGATCAATACTGGAACGAAACGTCTTCCTATGCACATTAAACATTACATTGATGCAATAGGAGATTGGAATTTGCTATCGTATAGATGATGTGGGGGTTTGTTTGTTGATGTAATTACCACACATTTTAGCGACAAGCATTGACTGTAATAAGTCTTGTAGATGAGGACTTGCCATATATTTTGGGCCTATATTTAGGTTCATTTGAATTCATGTCAATTTTCTAAACTCAACACAAAAATTGCACCGTATTTTATACAAGATTTTGATTCGTCATTTTAATGGTGTATTTAAAAACACATTTTATTTTTATTTTTATTGTCTTATCTAATAATCGCAAAAATAATAGGTGAATCCCTTCATGACTACCTTTGATATTTCAAACACGAGATGAAACAAAAAATCAAGCCAATGTTCATTTTTAAGTTGATATCATTGGATACTTTGTAGGTAGGGAAGGAGATCGATCTCAGAGTGCCACACATTAAATTGATGGATGAATTAACACAACAGATGCCTATTATTATTCATCAACTACTAAATAAAAATAAGCTAGACACATAAATTATACATTACAACTTAAGATATGTTTGGTAACTGTTTTTTACCTTATTTTCTGTTTCTAAAAACAATTTTCTATTTTTGAGTTCAAAAAACTTGTTTGGCAATCCAAAATGGACAAAAAACAAAAACTGTTTTCAAAACTCAATTTGCGAAGAAAACTGAAAGCATGCAAAAGACTGTTTTTAGTTTCTAATTTTCAATAGTCAATAAAAACACGCATTTAATTTAATGAATTTGTCTCATTTAATAAGTTAACATTAGAGTTTAAATCACAGTAACATCATATTTTAGTATTTTCTATTTTTTTTTTCAAAAAACTATCTTTTTAATTTCAACTAACCAAACATGTTTTTAATTTCAAATATACAAGAAATTTTTTTTTCTTTATATTCCCAAAAACAAGTTTTTGAAAATAGAAAAAAAATTGTTACCAAACATAGCCTTAGTTTTTTTTTTTTTTTTTTGAGAAATTTTCAATCTATGGCGTCTACTTCTAATGATAACTCCTTTATTATTAGACCAAATACTAGTTACTTTTTTATGTAAGCGGAGATTGAACCCCAGATATCTTATTCAACTATCGGAGACTTTACCAATTGAGATTGTAGGGGCTCGTTTGGTCGTAGATCCCCCAACAATACATTTGTTTAGAGAGTGGGACGTAGGGTTTGGCGCTAACAGGCTTGCCACCGGGTCGCCGGAAGCGTTCTTCCTTCTTGAGGGCTTTGCTTTGTTCTTTTTGGCTTGGGGGTTGCTCCTCGGATGGCCGAGGAGCCCCTTACTCTGAAGGGCCCCTTGCATTATATACCCTCTCTGGCCAATCCTGGCCTTCCAACTGTCAATCATCTAGACCACTGCTTAAGGACCTGTCCCATCAACCACGTTCCCCACCTTACTGTGGGTCGCAGCACCCAAGGTTCCGCCGTTCAGGAGTCCTCTCGACATTAAGATTGCCAGGGGAGTTAGGTAGATGCATTAAGTGCGGATGTGACCGCCTGTACTGGGCTTGTCCCCCACCCGGGATTAGGATAGGTAGGCCGAGGATAGGGTCGTCCTCGGCGTGGCCCTGAGGGCTAAAAGCCCCTAGATAACTGCCTGGGACAACCATTGATCCTCGGCGTGGGCCTTGGGCCAGCCTAGAGGTGGGCCGAGACTTTCAGGCCCACGGGCCCCACAATAGCCCCTCAAAATCTTGCTGCACGTTCCCTTGAACGGGGAGGAGGGTTTTGATATCCATGGCCCTCATACCCCAGAAGGCCTTCCGCTGGTTGATTCTTTCCCAAATTGTCAGCTCGGCGCTTCAATCCCTCGGTAAGCATTTAGTCTCCTATAGAAGATTCTGGTGCTGCTTTAAAGATAGTGGCAAGCTCCCCGTAGGCTTGGGTCCGAGGACCACGCAAGGCCTAGGTACAGTTGCTGCCTTCATAAGTAGTGGCTAGCTCTCCGTAGGCTTGGGTCCGAGGACCATGCAAGACCTAGGCACAGGTGCTGCCTTCATAAGTAGTGGCTAGCTCTCCGTAGGCTTGGGTCCGAGGACCATGCAAGACCTAGGCACAGGTGCTGCCTTCATAAGTAGTGGCTAGCTCTCCGTAGGCTTGGGTCCGAGGACCATGCAAGACCTAGGCACAGGTGCTGCCTTCATAAGTAGTGGCTAGCTCTCCGTAGGCTTGGGTCCGTGGACCATGCAAGACCTAGGCACAGGTGCTGCCTTCATAAGTAGTGGCTAGCTCTCCGTAGGCTTGGGTCCGTGGACCATGCAAGACCTAGGCACAGGTGCTGCCTTCATAAGTAGTGGCTAGCTCTCCGTAGGCTTGGGTCCGTGGACCATGCAAGACCTAGGCACAGGTGCTGCCTTCATAAGTAGTGGCTACCTCTCCATAGGCTTGGGTCCGTGGACCATGCAAGACCTAGGCACAGGTGCTGCCTTCATAAGTAGTGGCTAGCTCTCCGTAGGCTTGGGTCCGAGGACCATGCAAGACCTAGGCACAGGTGCTGCCTTCATAAGTAGTGGCTAGCTCTCCGTAGGCTTGGGTCCGAGGACCATGCAAGACCTAGGCACAGGTGCTGCCTTCATAAGTAGTGGCTAGCTCTCTGTAGGCTTGGGTCCGTGGACCATGCAAGACCTAGGCACAGGTGCTGCCTTCAAGATAAGTTAAGTAATTAGTTTCCCCATAGGCCTGAGTCCGAGGACCATGCAGGGCCTTGGTTCTGTCTAACACTTGATCTTCTGAAGTAGTTAGTTTCCCCATAGGCCTGAGTCCGAGGACCATGCAGGGCCTTGGTTCTGTCTAACACTTGGTCTTCTGAAGTAGTTAGTTTCCCCATAGGCCTGAGTCCGAGGACCATGCAGGGCCTTGGTTCTGTCTAACACTTGGTCTTCTGAAGTAGTTAGTTTCCCCATAGGCCTGAGTCCGAGGACCATGCAGGGCCTTGGTTCTGTCTAACACTTGGTCTTCTGAAGTAGTTAGTTTCCCCATAGGCCTGAGTCCGAGGACCATGCAGGGCCTTGGTTCTGTCTAACACTTGGGAAGCGTCTCTTGGCCGTTCGTATTCTGCGCCTGACGCTTCGGTGCGCGAGACGCGCCTTCATTAATGGTCTCGTAAATCAACAGAAGTACAACGGTCTGCGGCCCCCTTGGAATTTGGTGGCTTCATTATTGTCCGCCGCCTCGGTAACTCACTTTTCGAATTCTGCGTGAATTAATTCTCACCAACCCTCCTCTCCTATATAAGGTTTTCTGGGGGGATGGTTTCTTCATACTCCATGATCCTCCCAATTCGAACAGAAAGAACACCATTTTTCCACCCCCCATGCCCCTTTAATAACCCCGTCGGAATTGTGACCGGAGTTAGGAGATATGGGGCTAAGGGCTGCCGTGGCCGCAGCCCCCACTGGGTTTCTGGCTCGGCAGAGTCTAGGCGTAACACCGGCAGCGTCGTACGCGGTGGCCGAGTGGAACGTTGTTGAAGTACCTAACGTCTCTCCCCGGAGCGCACCCTCGGTGGAGGAGACACGCGAACTCATGTCATGGTTGGCGCCTGAGTGTTGCCGTCTCCAACGGCCGGCGCCCAGGAGGACTGGAGAGCATCAAGGGAACATCACGGGGGAGGACATTCCGGTGCCCCTGCATCTGCTCCTCGCTTTGTTCAAGCTTCCGCCTTGAAGCGAGCCAGCCTCAGCCCCCCTTCCCCGCCTTTATTGTCAAGCTCTCCCGTTCTGCTGATGCCAATAAAAGCACGGGTTGACACTTCCCTCTCCCTCTAGCTAGTTGTAGAATCGGACCGCCTGAGCCTCCGATTGTAGGATTAGCTTGTAATAAAGCTTGTAAAACAAGCCTGCCTGAGCCTCTGATTGTATTTGTAACTCTTTTCTATGAAATAATAAAGAATTCTTCTTTCCATTTGCTGTTGAGTCTTCTTTTTTTTTTTTGCTGCAGAATTTCTTCTTTCTTCTTCTTTCTTTTTGCACCGCCACCTTTTTGCGTAGCATTTGCTTCGAAACGACCGCCGGTTGCGCCGGTCAGCGCACTAACCCTTCCCACAGACGGCGCCAATTGTAGGGGCTCGTTTTGTCGTAGATCCCCCAGCAATAAATTTGTTTAGAGAGTGGGACGTAGGGTTTGGCGCTAACAGGCTTGCCACCGGTTCGCCGGAAGCGCTCTTCCTTCTTGAGAGCTTTGCTTTGGTCTTTTTGGCTTGGGGGTTGCTCCTCGGATGGCCGAGGAGCCCCTTATTCTGAAGGGCCCCTTGCATTATATACCCTCCTTGGCCAATCCTGGCCCTCCAACTGTCAATCATCTAGACCATTGCACAAGGACCTGTCCCATCAGCCACGTTCCCCACCTTACCGTGGGTCGCAGCACCCAAGGTTCCGCCGTTCAGGAGTCCCCTCAACATTAAGATTGCCAGGGGAGTTGGGTAGATGCATTAAGTGCGGATGTGACCGTCTGTACTGGGCTTGTCCCCCACCTGGAATTAGGATAGGTAGGCCGAGGATGGGGTCGTCCTCGGCGTGGCCCCGAGGGCCAAAAGCCCCTAGATAACTGCCTGGGACAGCCATTGATCCTCGGCGTGGGCTTTGGGCCAGCCTAGAGGTGGGCCGAGACTTTCAGGCCCACGGGCCCCACAGAGATAATTTGTTGAATGAAACTATAGCATTTTAAGACTTCCCAGAATAACAATAAAAATTTGTTATGTAAACTTATCAAGAAATTGCCACAAAAAAACTCTAGGATATCGTGTAGACTTTACCTGGATCTTACATTTAAATGTTGCAGAGAAAAAGGGGACAAAAGTTTTATCTTATCATAGGCAAATACTTCTCATTGGAATTACAAAAACTAGGCCAGATTGAAATATTCTAAGGCTCAAAAGGTGAATTATCATAAATTGATTGATGGGCCGAGTTTGTCAATTCCACCCTCAAATCGCAAAACAAATTTATTGCATTGGACGGTATGATGATATAGTGCTCAAAATTTATAATGTACTAGCTTGTAATTTGTGCTTACGCACAAAAATATTTAATAATAATGATAATAAGATAGTTTTACTTACTTAATTGAGTCATGAGTGAAATGGTCATCTTGGATTTATATCAATTTTCTAAACTTAACACAAAAAGTATATCGTATTTTAGACGGGATTTTGATTCATCATTTGTGATAAATCCCACAATGTTTATTTGTTTAGACAGGATTTTGATTCGTCATTTTTGATAAATCCCACTATGATTACTTGTTTACATAATTTGTAATAGATATTTCCATTTTAAAACTTTTATCTTTTTTATCTTTTTTTAAATAAGAAAAACTTTTATATTTTATTTTTATTGTTTTCTCTAAAAATGCAAAAACCATAGGTGAATCCCCTCATGATTACCTCTGATATTTCAAACATGAGATGAAACAAACAAATCAAGCCAATATTCATTTTTAAGTTGATATTGTGAGATACTTTGTAGATTGTAGGCAGGGAATGGATCTCAAAGTGCCACACATTAAACTGCCCGATGAATTAGCACAACAAATCCCTATTATTATTGATCAACTACAAATCAAAATAAGCTAGACACATAAGTTATACAATACAACTTAAATTAGTTATTTATATATATATATATAACAACAACTTAATTAGTTGATTTGTTGACTTGTTACTAATTTTAGTGAGGTTTCTCAAAAAATGAAGTATTGTCCTAATCAACCGATTGAATTTAGTTGATTACGCTATTATTATATCCAAATGGAACTTTAAAATAAGTAGCGTTGGAAATTTCATCAATATTGCATATAGGTAGAATAAATTATACCAATATATATATATATATATATATATATATATATTAGTACAAAATAGGTAACAAGAATGTATTAAAATAGGTAACAAACTAGTGTCATGGGTAGAATGTATTAAAAGTTAAAAAGAAAGTCTTGTTAGTGTTTGTATCTTGGAAGTCTTCCCTCGTACTCGATACATTAGGGATTGACTGACTGATTAAGTCTTGTAGATGGGACCGTCTATTTGTAGGCCCTTAGGTTCATTTGGATTCTTAATTTTCTATCTTTAGAGCATTCTCATTAAAAATGCTAAATGCTATAAATGTTAAATTTTAACATAAAGTTTGTAAAAAGCACCAAAAAGCAAGTTATAACAAACATGCTAAACTTAAAAAAAATAGCAACTGAAAGCTCACTATAGCTCCAATCTTAAAAAAAATATTATTATTTTAATGCTTGTGGTGGAAAATGTGGTTTGTGTAGTTGTTTTTTATTATTTTAATGAGTAGTTTATATTATTTTAAATGAAATGGTAAAAAAATAGAACTTTTGATGTTAAATGTATTATAAAATGAGTTGTTAAAATTGATAAAGTGACTTTTTGAGATGTTAAATGCTAAAATTTGTTAGAGCTTTAATGAGAATGCTCTTATGAAAAGTGCAATGCATTTTAGACGGAAATTTGATTAGTCAATACTTATTCATTACTTGTATCAAAATTCAACAATCTTTAAAACAGAATATGTTCCACTGTGACTTAAGTCTCTTGGTAGTATGGTTGGGATTGACTGACAGAGTAAGGGTGAGTTTGGTTCAACTTTTTGAAAAAGTGCATAATAAAAAAGTGGAGTTTTCAAAAAGTGCATAATGAAAAAGTGCTTTTTCAAAAAGCTGAGTGTTTGGTAAAAACTGCTAAAAAGTGCATAATAAAAAAGCTGAGCGTTTGGTTAGTACTTAAAAGTGGCAGTTTGAAGGGTAAATTACTAAAAAGGACAATATATATATATATATATATATATATATATATATAAGAGAATTCTTTGTTTTAATTATCTCTCTTAATGCAAGTTATGGACACAACATTTTTACAAAAAATTCACAATAAAATCTATATAACAAGTTGTTAATGGTAGATAAAAAAATAATAATGTCATTAGTAGGTTCAAATGAGAACAAACTTTATTATGAGAAGTGTTACGTTTACAATATTTTTTGCAATATTTTCACAACAAAATTTATGTGGAAAGTTGTTATTAACTCTAATTTGAACCCACCACTGAAATTATTTTTTTGCTAACCAATATTAACTAATAACAATCTGTTACTTAAAATTTATTATGAAAATATTATGAAAATATTACAGTAATATTTCTCAATTAGGATTTTTTATTTTTTATATTATTTTTCCTTTCTTCAATTCACTTTCATCCATAAGTTACGTTTCATTTCTTTTTCTTTTCTTTTCTTTTTTTTCTTGTTTTTCCTCCTCCACACACGTGGCAACTATCTCTACCCCCCCTTCTTTTATTTTCCTTTTCTCTTTCATTCATCAGAACATTTCAGGGAGCTCCATTCTCTCTTTTTCTCTCCAGCTCTCTCTCTCTCTTTTTTTTTTTTTTGTTTTTACTTGATTCCAAAACTCTTTTTGCGTTAAGAAAATTTTCTTTTTCTCCCTCATTCAAGAACATTCCAGGGAGCTCTCATCTTCGTGCCGTTGCTCATCTTCGTCCCCAACGCAGTCCAGATGGCTTCTGTCTTCTGTCTTCTGTCCACTTCTTTTTTCTTTTTTTTCTTTTTTTTGTTATGATTTGATTAATAAGATTGTTGTGTTTGTAGTGTTTGTTCTGTAGCACGGAGAAAGATTGTTGTGCTTGTTCTGTAGCAGAGCAGCACAGAGAAAGATAGTTGTGTTTGTTTGTAGTGTTTATCAAGGGTAATTTGGTAATTGACTAACCAGCCCAACGGATAGTTCCAACGCGCATGAACTTTTTGCTTATGGACCTCCAGAGCTCCATAAATTTTGCGCGTTCTCAGCGCGTTTTTAGCCTTGGCCCAAAATGCAACTTTTTCCAAAAAGTTGCGTTTTGGGCTGAGCCAAACGCAAAAAACTGTCTCAGCATTTTGCAAATGCGCATAACATGTAAAAGTGGGCTCTAAAAGTCCAACCAAACGGGCACTAAGTCTTCTGGGAGGGACCCTATATATGTGGGCCCTTAGGTTCATTTGGATATATATCAATTTTCTATCTTTATGAAAAGTGCAACACATTTTAGATTGTAATTTGATTGGTCAATAGTCAGTCATTCATTATTTGTATCAAAATTCAACAATCATTAAAACAAAATATGTCCCACCATGACTTTTATGTCTCTCGATATTATAGTAGTGATTGTTTAACAGCAAAGTTTAAGGTGATAATCTCTCGTATAAAAAAAAAAAAAAAAAAAAGTTTAACGTGATAATGATATCACTTGTATGCTAAAATTATATAATAATATAGGAAATGGAACGTCTTATTGTATTGTGCTGATTGCTAAGGAGGGAAGAGTTTGTTTGAGCTTAATCGGTTTTCTTATGCTTTCAATTTCTACCATGCATTAAGAATTTGGCGCCAAGCATTGACACTAAGCATTCACAATAAAAATGCTAAAATAACTCAAAAATTATTTTAGCATCTCAACCACACAAAAAACCCCTAGAACAAAGTTGCTATAGCTAAAAATTTTTGCTATATTTTACCTTCATGCTATAGTGAAAGTAAACATAAAAATCACATTTTGATTCCCTCCCAACGACTCTTTTATCCTCAAGTTTGTTCTCTCTCTCTCTCTCTCTCTCTCTCGCCTTGTGGTTGTCTCTCTCCCGTGCCTTGTAGTTGTGCCCCAGTGGTTTCATGGTTGTGCTCCGATGGTTTCGTGGGTTTCATGTGGGTCTTGTTTTGTCTTGGTGGCTTGATTTGGTGGGTCTTGTTGATGGAGGGTTCAAACTCAGTGAGGTGGCGGGGCTCAAGGTTCCAGCTTTGAGGTTTGAGTTTTCAAATTTGAATTTTTAGATTTTCAGATTTAAGTTTTCAAATTTGAGTTTTTAGGTTCGATGCAACGAACCTCAGAGTCCGCAGTGAGCAACCAAAGGAAAATGGTTAAAGTAAACTATTAATCTGAGAGAACCGTACATGATCATGCTTTTAAAGAAAAAATTTGATTGTGATTTGACTGTGATATAAATGCTACTAATCGCTTGGTTATTTATAGCAAATTAGCAATTCGAGGGGTTGAGATTAGGTAAGTATTGCATTGATGCAATGAAGGGTTGAGATTGAGAGTTAAAAAAAAAAAAAAATTTATCTCAACCGTTAAATAAAAAAAATATTAAAAAGAAGAAAAAAGTAAAGAAGAAAAAAGTTAAGGTAAAAAAAAGTTGAAAATGTAAAATTTTTTGTTTAAGAACAAGGTTAATTGCATGACACAATTGCAATAAGATTTTCTTTCAGCTTGCGGGGTTTTTTATGAGCTTTTTTTACGATCTTTCGGGGTTAATGCTTAAAATTGTAAAGTACATTATTATACGAAGACTCGGGGTCAAACATTGACTCAAGTGAAGTGGTTATCAGAAAACAAGCATTGACTGAAGTCTTCTGAGAAGGGACCCTCCATTTCGTGGGCCCATAAACTTTATTATTATTATTAAACAGACTGCTAATTTGGATGGAAATCAATTTTCTATTTTTTTTTATTCGTTATTATTTGTATCGAAATTTAAAAGTTGAAGGATCATTAAAATGGAAATGGAGTTTAGTTAGTTTTACTATATGCTAAGGCTGAACAATCAAATAGTCAGGTGTACCGGAAAAAATCCTTCCAAAAGTGTAGGTGCATTTCTACGAGGTGTCAATTTTATCGTGCAGGGGTGAAGCGCAATGAACTGAGCTTTGGAATGCAAAGCAGATTAATATGAATTTTATCATCTGACTATATCAAAACTTTATGAATGTGTGAGTAATAAAATCAAAAAAAGAAAAAGAAAAGATATATTGCTTTTCTTCTCTGTGTTTGCTTTATTGTGCTGGGCACAACTTTCTTCGAAAAAATGTTTCTCTACTCTAACGAAATTTCCTCTCTTCTGCACAGTGCACACTAACATTAAATCATTCAATAGCTTTTATATTCTCCATAATATAATATGTGTTGTGGAAAGTGTCATCCACGTCGATTTAAATCATTCAATAGCTTTTATATTCGGTGTTTGCTTTATTGTGACTGCCGGCACAACTTTCTTCCAAAAAAAATGCTTCTTTACTCTCACAAAATTTCTACCTTCACAGTGCACACTAACGTTAAATCATTCAATATCTTTTATGTTCTCCATATATGGTTATATTCTCCATAATATAATATGTGTTGTGGAAAGTGCCATCCACGTCAAGTCAAAACGGATAAAGGGACTTTGCCTGGATCTTTTCTTTACTTAATCAAGATTTGTATGATGCTACGTTCATTTGATTAAAAGGGGTTTTTTTTTTGATATTGTGAAATTGCTTTAGCCGCTTTAATGTTGCATGATTTTAATTACTTAGGTGGTAAAATAACTTTTGAATGGTTTTACAACTCCTAATGTGAATGCTCTTACTAGAAAGTCATGTGTTTACGTGTGAAGAGTTGAAGCGATTATTAACTAAAATTGTGATTATTAAGGATGCCTTTTATTAAAGTTTCATGAATGTGAACCAAAATTTTGACATTAAACAGTAATGTTTTGGAAGATTTTGTTGCAAAATGGGTAACTAAATTTGACATTATCAAATTATGAGAGCATTATTATAAGGACCAAAAAGCTAAGACTACACAAAGCATTTAAATCTATCCATCCTACTAAATAAAAATGTCAAAAAATTAAAAGTTTTTCTATGCTCCCAATAATCTTCAATCTCTCACTTTTCTGTCTTTCCAACTAGATAGAGCCTAAATATAAAAAAAAAAAAATCACTCATTTGCACCCCAGCACATTTCTACACATGATTCTAGATTTTTACCTATTTTGTCCTAATAAGCATAACAACTTTCTTTTTAACTTTTAAGATGGCAACTTCAGCCTTATTAGTTCTTTGAGCAAAAAGCAAAAGGACTCCTTCAATTTATGAAAAAAGAAGTAATAAGCAAAACAACTATCATAAAATGAGGTGGTGATGAGAATGTCAAATTTAGGATAAACCACCGCTAGTTATCCATTTTGCAATGAATTCCTGCAAATCATTACTGTTTAATGTCAAAAGTTTGGTTCACTTTCATGAAACTTTCAAAAAAAGACATTCTCAATAATCACAATTTTGGGTAATAATGGATTTACCTCTTCACACACACGACTTTCTATTAGCCCAGTGTATACGCTCAGTAAGAAATTACAATGCCTCCTACTTTGTCAAAAGATTAGCAAATCCTGCGCCAGGGCCCCACTCTTTTTGACTTGACGCGGATGGCATTTTCCACAAAACTATTGAGTGTATTTAACGTTAGGTTGAATGGGAAGAAATTTAGTTCGAGCAAAGAAACAATATTTTGAAGAAAGTTGGCCAGCACTAGAAAGAATTTCCAAGGCACAAACATTGACTGACAAGAAAATCAATGTCTCCATTTCTTTTTTGACACACTTTTAAAAGTTATGACATTCATAAATTTTTGTTTTACTTGTAGTTTTAGATGATAAAATTAACAATATTGTGCCCCTCATTCCATGAGCTCATCAATTCATTAAGCTTTCCATGCACAATAAAATTTTGACACCATGTAGAAATAGATCAATATTATAGGGGTAGGACATCTTTCAGTCCACCTAATAAAAGTGAGACAAAAGGATGATTTAACCTAATTTGAAGGGTTCTTTTTGCATTTTGTCAAAGAACTAATAAGCATAACAACTTTCATAAAATGAGGCAGAGTTCAAATGTAAAAATTAGAATAAACCACCACTAGGCACTAGTTACCTATTTAGAAATGGATTTTTGGAAATCATTACTGTTTGCTGTCAAAATTTTGGGTCACATCCATGACACTTTCTTAGAAGGTATTCTTAATAATCACAATTTTTGGTTTATAATAATATAATCACTTTACCTCTTCACACGTAAAGCACATGACTTTTTAGTTTCTAGTAACCAGCTAAAGCTATATATATTTCACAACGTCAAGAAACAAACCCAACGTAAATGGTAAGAAATTCCAATATCGCCTATCTAATCAAAAGAATGATGAATTGAATCACATAAATTTTGATTTGCAAATATGCTGGGCACTGGGCGATGGCACTTTCTACAACATATTATTGTATAATTATATTTTGAAGAAAATAAAAACTGTTGAGTATTTTTAACGTTAGGGCGCAGGTGAAGAAATTTCGTTTGAGTAAGAACATATATATTCTCGAATAAAGTTGTGCCAAACACAAGAAAGCAAACACTCAGAAGAAAAAAAATGTCTCTATTCTCTACCCTCTTTTTCTTAGATTTCGTTACTCACGTTCATAAACTTTTGACTTTTCTCAGATGATAAGATTCATGATTTTGTCCTATCGAAAAAAAAAAAGAAAAAAAAAAAGATTCATGATATTGTGCTTTGGATTCCAAATCTCATATCATTACGCTTTATCCATGCACAATAAAATTACACTTCACCTGCAGCTTATTAGAGTTTTTAGCATATTTTTGCTATTACTCTTAGGTTCTATTGTATTTTTTGATATTATTCATGAGTCTTGTTATACTATTCAGCTAATTTTTAACTTTTTTCTATATTACTTTTAGCAAAAAGTTTTCAATTTCAGCTAAATAAGTTTTTTTTCAAACGGACCCTACGTGTATTAATTTTTAAAAATTCAAGAATCTTTAAAATGGAATAGGTCCAACAACTCTGATTTTATTTTTAAGTCGCTGGATGCTTGCTTGAACCTGAAAAGTGTTTATCACTCGCTTTTAAATTTTTAATGCAACGAACTTCAGTTTCTCGACTAAAGAACTTAGGATCAATAGTTGGTATAGTAAGCAACACAAGGAAAAGGATCAACGTTTTTTAATCTCAAGAAACTCTCCACGATCATACTTTAATTTTCAACTGGATGCATTTCTATTTTCAATTTTCTAACTTGACCAAAAGTACGTGCATTGTTTTTTGGACTGAACTTTGATAAGTCATGTCATTCATCATTCATTACGTGTATCAAAATTTTTATTAAAAAAAAAAAAAAAAAAAAAAAAAATCAAAGGATCATTTAAATAGAATAGGTCCAACATTGACTTCAAGTCGCTGGCTATTACTATAGTATTTAAATTTTTTAAGAAAGAGTTGGTTTTGATTTGACTACTTATGTTAAATAGAAGTTTAATTTTGTGGTACTTTTTTTTTCTTGGCTTTTTTGATATTGGTAAAGATTGTTGATTTGAGTTTGGTGACAATAGTCGAGAAGAGTCATTCAGCAATGGCATTAGAGCTTTATGAGAAGGATTGCATGAAAATGGTGGTTATATAATTGTTTGGAATGTTCATGATTGAGAAAGTGACTTTGTGGAAATTCCCTATAGTTAGTGTGACTATGTTTTTACAAAATATACAAGAAAGTGTCCACTAGGGTGAGGCCTCAGGACTTGAGAAGGTTATGGATTTGAAGGTGAGGTCGTTCATTGAGAAGTTCCTTCCTCAACCAAGGGCAAGACCCTATTGCATTTGATTTTGATACCGTAAAGTGTATCCTTAAATTTATTATTGTCGTTCTTTTTTTAATGCAAGTGTTTTTAAATGTTTTATGAGGATTTTGGAGGGACATGGAGAGGTTGGCTCTTTGTTTTAAAAATCATTTTCATTTTTCTTTCTCTTTTGAACGGAGGATTAGATAATGACTGAATATGGGGAGTGTTTGATTGGGGATGGTTTTATATTGTACATTACAGTTTGAAGTTTGAAGTTTGAATACACAAAAAAAATAAGATGGAAAAGATTGATTTTTTCTTCTTGTTTTGGCTTATTGTTTTATCGACCATATAATAAAAACATATGATGTAATCATGTCATGTATAAAGTAAAAAAGAATTGCTGTAATCTATGTCATGATTTTTCCAAATTACAAAAATAAAATACTACAACCTGCCTTAGAAAACTTACAAAATATATATGTTTTGACCTTTGACACTTTTTAATAGTTCGAACCCACTCGCCCTTGCTCTCCCAAGCACGTACGGCTTAAGGAGTTACCAGTTCACCCAACTTGGTAGTGATTGTTTAACTTAATTTACTTCAAATTGTTCAATTAAAATCTCAAATTGTAAAATGTTTAGTCAGTATCTATGGAAAAGATTTTTTTTCCTCAATATTACTTAGCACAATGTCACAAATATGATAAGAAAAACATGTCTAAAAATTGAAATCCATGGAGAGTCTTATAGTTTAGTTGCACTATCTAGACTTGGATCAAAAATTCTATTTCCCATTTGTTGTTGGGGGAAAAAATTGGAAATCATTTCTAGAAACTGTTTGTTCATGAATTTTCTAAGAAAACATATATTTTTTTTAAAGAACTGCACTTGTCCCTAAGGAAACAAATAAATTACAAATGGCATATGGCATGTATTATTTTACTTTTGCAATTTGGAAAAAATAAGGACATAGATTACAATAATTTTTTGGGTAAAGTTTCTAAACTAAAATGACCCCAATTTCAAACTTAAACAACTAAAATGATTTTTGAACAAAGTTAGCTAGGATAAATTTCATTTTCGCCTACTTCTAACCAATTTTTTTTAATAGGTAAAGTCAAAGGAAGGGAACAAGATTAAATTTTCTTTTTTTAATTTTTATTGTGTTGTGTTTATGTGAAAGATAAGAATTGAGATGTTAGGTAAATTGTAAAATGATATTGTAAAACAGATAAAATAACTTTTTAGATGGTCAAATAAGTTTTCTTTTAGCAATCCGGTTGCGAATGCTCTAAACCTTATAGATTTATTGATTATTTATGTTCTAGTATCTACCTTGTATATGCCTTTAATTCTTAAACATTCTTTAAAAAATGATTGTGTTTTTCTGTGTAAATGGTAGACTCCCATGTAAATGGTAGTGAGTCTGGTAGATTTGACTTGCATTTTGTGGGTTCTTAGTTTCATTTGGACACATATCAATTTTTAATTTTTTAACTAAAAGATAATTTTTTCTTTTTTGTTTTTGGTGGATAAAGTTGACTGAAAGTGCAATATATTTTAGACCGATCTTTCATTAGTCATTATCATTCATTACATGTATCAACTATAAAAAAAAAATCAAGAATCTTTAAAATGGAATAGGTCCAACTTTGCTTTTGTTTTTAAGTCGCTAGACGCTTGCTTGAACCTGAGAAGTGTTTGTCACTTGCTTTCAATGCAACGAACTTCAGTTTCTCCAATATAGAACTAAGGATCAATAGTTGGTAACTTGGTATAGTAAGCAACACAAAGGAAGAGGATCAATGTTTTTTAATCTCAAGTCTCAAGAAACCGTCCACGATCATACTTTAAAAAAATGATTGTGGTTTTGTTACGTAAATGCTACCAAATTGCATGGTAGTAAATCTTGGATGCATTTCAATTTTCTATTTTCTAACTTGACCAAAAGTGCATTGTATTTTAGACTGAACTTTGATTGGTCATCATCATTCATTACGTCTATCAAAATTAAAAAAGAGAATTCAAAGAATCATTGAAATAGAATAGGTCCGAGTCTGACTTTAAGTCGCCGCCTATTACTATAGTTTTTATTTTTTATTTTTAATGGAAGGTTCTACTGAGAATGATAAAACATATATATAATATGTTAGAATTATATAAAAATAGTGGGTTTCAGTTAGTCTAATTAGTAAAAAAATATTTTTGTCAAGCAAGAAATTTAGGGGTTTAAATTCTATCGTATTAATAATAATAATAATAATAATAATAGATGGAGAGAGAGAGAGAGAGAGAGTTATTAGCTATATTTTGTGATCTAATTCATATTAAAAATAGAAAAGCGAAAATACTATTTTGGTCCCTACATTTTGGTAACGCTTAATTTGGTCCCTGTTATTTTCAACTTACAGTCAATTTAGTCCTTATTGTTAACTCACTAATGGAAAATGTTTATGTGGCAAACGGTTTTCCTTGTTGGCGCATATGTGGCTAACATAATAATATCGAATCAATTAATTAAGGGAAAATTACAATTTATTCACCCATGGTTTGACTGAAATTTAAGGGTATGTTTGGTAACTGTTTTTACTCCTTATTTTCTGTTTCTAAAAACAATTTTCTATTTTTGAAACTTAAAAACTTGTTTGGTAACCAAAATAGACAGAAAACAATAACTGTTCTCAAAACTCAATTTGTAAAGGAAATTGAAAGCGTGTGTTGATACTCATTTTGGCAGAAAGGCCCAATAGCAGGAAGAAGCCCAACAATATGGGAAGAAAAGAGTTAGTAAATTGGAAGAAAAACTATTAAACCCGAATGACAGGAATAATAGATCATAGGCCTAGAAAATAATAAATAGGCCTCAAAGGAAGCAAGCGGGCCTAAATGAACCCAAAAAAGAAGTAGTAAACCCATGGGCATTATGGAAAGCAAGAATAAGGCAAATAAGGCTCGAAATAATGAAAGAAGTGAGTAAGGGGTTGATAGAAAACCCATGAATCCCAAAAAGTAAAGGATATGGTAAATGGGCTGGGGAAGCTCGAAAGAGTTAGCAAAAGCCCATGGGGATGTAGAATTAGAATGGGTTGAGGATGCCCAAGGAAAGGAAATGGGCCGAGGATGCCCAAGAAGGAAGAAATTGGCCAAGGATGCCTGTGAACTATGGAATGGGTTTGAAAAGCCTGAAATAGTATGAATGCAAGCCCAATAATAATACTAGGCCCTAGTAACTAAGTAAAAAGAAAGCATACAGTAGGCCCAAAAGAGGCCTAGCAAGCACAAACCAAATGATATCACGACAGGAATGACAGAATGGCATGGCAGAAATGCTAGCAAGTCTACGGAAGGAGCAAAGAATGGGTTAAAGAGACAAAAGCTCATGATCAAGCAAGGCCTAACCCTTGAAGGAAGCAAGCCATAAAGAATAAAGGCTCAGAAACCCATTCATGCCATAAGAGGTCAATAATAAGCAACAAAACACACAAACAGGCCTCCAAGCCATGGCAAAGTATGAGTAGCAGACAAGCTTTGTACATACACAGAAGTGGAGCACGCACAAGGCTCAGGTACCACCAACCTGTACCCAGCCAATATAAGAGTGGTGGGCCATGGGTCAGAGGTAAGAGAGGGTATGGTCTGGCGGTGGGGAGAAAGAGAGAGCCTATTTTGGGGTTCCCGCTCAAACTCTTTTGAGGGAAATGTCCTGCTGGGATGACATACCACCCAAAAGAGGGAATGATGAGTTAGAACCACTAGGTGCATGCCATGAGTGATAGTGAGAGAGAATGCCCACCCCTATCTGGATGGGAATGCCATGGTGAACAAGCAAACAAAATAGAATTTTTTGTTTGGTAATAGGATGTGGCATGGCCAGCACAGGTAAATGGTGGTGGCAGCTGACAAACCAATGGGTGGTCTGGAAGGACACCCACACCTAGGCAAAAGTGGTTAAAGGGTGAAATGGTAAAAAACCAATCACGACAAGTAGTATATAAGGAGCCTCAGCTAAGCACAGTGAAAGGAGGACAACAACAATCACGACGAGAGAATCACAGTATCCCAATACAACCATCACCACAACACCACATAAGCAAGAACTAAAAAAGAAAAGAAGTGGGAAGAGCAAAGTAACAAAACCCAAAAAAAAAAAAAAAAACAGAGAGTAGGCAAGAGTGTGATAGCAGGCATGCACCAATAGGCTAATCCCTTCTCTTCCTCTAAAAGGCCTACCCTCTATAAATGATTAAGGATTTTCTAGACATAAGTCATTTAGGCCCATTCTCTCAAAGTGGGTAATTTCTACAGCAGGATCTTCCTGTGAGGTTATCCACATTGAGGAAGTGGTTCCCTCCTTGGTCTTAGTTCCATAATGCAACTAAGCACGATAGACTAACCTTTTTTAATCTTATGCTTAAGTATCGGTGTTACATTTTCTTTTATTATCATTTCTTCTTACAATGCGCTGCTCTAATTGGGAATTCTTTGTTTGTTTTGACTAACAGTAAGTGTTTTTCCTTTATTATTGTTATATTATACTTGCCTGTCGTAACTCTTTTGTAACAGTTTCATCTGCTACAGGCATGTGACCAAAGTTTCAACAAAGGGGCTTTAGTTTGTGCACAAGCCGGCTCATGGTGAGTTGCAATTGGACCGGTCCTAACTCTCCTACCCAGAACCTTTGGGTCGTAGTGTGGTAGGAGGCAGCCCAGCCAACAATCTCAAAAAGGCCCACCACAACGTGCAAAAGGCTGTTTTCAGTTTCTAATTTTTAAAAGTCAATGAAAACACGCATTTAATTTAATGAATTTATCTCATTTAATGAGTTAGCATTAGAGTTCAAATCCTAGTAACAATATATTTTAGTATTTTCTATTTTTTCTTCAAAAAACTATCTTTGTAATTTCAACTAACCAAACATGTTTTTGATTTAAAAAATACAAGAAAATTGTTTTTCTTTATTTTCCCAAAAACAAGTTTTTGAAAATAGAAAACAAAAACTAATACCAAACATAACCTAAGTTGTCTACTTGTGGTTTAAAATTTGACACTTTACCCACTTAAGGTTTAACTGAAATTTAAGTTGTCTACCTATAATTTAAAATCTCATGGTGCAAGTATTCCGTTGGATTCTATTTGATCGTGTATTTTTATGTTTTTTGTGTTTTTGAAGGAGAAAAACATAAAAGTGAAGCAAAATCACATATTTAGTCATGTTTTTAACAGACGTGGGTTTAGGAAATTTAACTGAACTAACTTCAAATTGGTAAAATGTTAAATTTCAAACCACAGGTATATACACCAAGAACTGAAGAAACTAAAGAAACTTCAAAAATAATACACCATGAACTGAAGAAACTTCAAATTCCACAGATTTTAAAAGTTCTTTAATATTAATACTTAAACAACTTGACTGAATATGTTGATTAGGAAGAAAAATAACAAAAGTAAAATACCAATGGTGTTATATGTAGAAATGTGGTTCTAAATCTTATGAATGAATATTTTTGATGGAGAAATTTACGACCAATTGGAAACCGCCTTACCTAAAACAATTAGTATCCCGCCAAAAAATTTTAATTCAAGAAATAATAAACTGGAATTCTAATCGTGAACTAGATTTTAGTTAATATGCCAAACACGTATCAAGTAAGACCTCTCCCAAATTACAATGGCAGTTCGTTTTTAAATTTGCTTATGATCCATACCAATATTTATTAGAAACACGTTTTTTTCACTAATTTGCTGCTTTTGCCAGCAATACGCTTAGGCTTAGTAGAAATGGAACTGATGGTATGGCTGTGAGATTTTATTTTTAAAAAAACAGCTAAAAGTAAATTTTTAGTTATTTTTGACATTTTTTTTTCCTTTCATTCTTTTATAATTTTCTTACTCGGTGTTGAAAGAACCACTGCTCCTTATTTTCTCGAATTCACTGGTTACCTCCCTCTTCACTAAGCTTGGTTCATGTGATGGAGGGAAACACTTGAATCTGAACTTGAGATTGCTCCGGCCGTGGGTTCAATTGGCTGTTATTCTTTTTTTGCGGGACTCAATAAGCTGATTTCAGTAGTTATCTTGCGACCCTATTGCTTATATGATTGGGCCTTGGCATTGAAGTTTCGTAAGGCTTATTTTGGCCTTACCCATGTGTTGGTTCATCCCATACACGTGGACTGTGTTGGCTGATAAGTTTAGAGAGAAACCCTTTAAATTATTTCTATACTGTTTTATTGAATGTGAATTTTTACAAATTCACTATTAAATAACTTTTTGTTATATTATATTTTCAAGGACTGCATACTACAAAGCAAATCATATTTTCGTTGTAAAAAAAAAATCATAATTTTCAATGCAATTTGTGCAAAATGTATTGATGTAATGAAGTAGTATCAAAGTTGTTATCTTTTTTTATTCTAAAAAAGAAGAAGAGGTTGTAAAAATGGTTAAAAACAGGTTAAAATACTTTTTTGTACATTTTTTTTGGGGGTAAAATTCATGCAATCACTATGTAGTATGTACTATTGATGAAAGTTCCAATTCTATTCATTTTAAAGTTCCAATTTGATATATGAATAGCATAATCAACTTAATTCAATTAGTCGACTAGGAAGAAAGCAATCAAACAAAATACCAATGGTGGTGCGTATGTAAGAAATATGATCCAAGTGCATGAATGTTTTATTTAGAGAAATTTAAGACTAATTGTATACTTCCTTCCCTAATACAATCAATAGTCTGCTATTGTCTAAACAATATACTGTGATTTGTTTTCATATAGAAATAAAACTATCTAACTAGTTTATCCAAATATATAAAAAAGTCTGCTGGAAAACATTTATTCAAGATAAGTTCATCTCAAATTGTGATAACAATTCGTAGAACAAAATAGATTTTGGTTGAGTAATCAAACATTCAATAGACAAGCCAAGCAGGTCCTCTCTTGTGGGATTCACTACCTACTTGTTATTAAATTACATCCATGCCAAAAGAGATTATTAAAATGTGCTTCAAGTATCTGCTGGTTTTGTCAGCAAACCTTACTGTGTCTAGAGATGGAAAAATGGCATATGTGTCAAAATTCATGAACTTTCGTGGTAGTGCAACTTTATCATACATACAAAATAAACATGGATTTTAAAAGACTAGTGTTAGGTTTTTAGGTTGAAAGATTCTATGACATTTAATCTTGTTTGGATACATAATCAGATGTCGAAGATGCAACTCAAAAGAAAGAAGTACGGAGTTTCAATTGCCCTTCGATTATGTCTCAATCAATCAAGGTAGTGCTTTTGTAAGACCTTCAATCGAGTCACGATAGATCAAAGAAAGATTCTTAATACTTCTCAGTAGTGACTTGCTCAATTGAGATACAAGAAACTTGAAATCTAACTTTTTATAATTGAGTTTGTGTTACCTTGTACTTTTTTTATGGCATACATACAAACATATAAAAGGCACTTTATAGCACAACTACAATTGGGGTATTGCTGTGCATCTAAGAAGAAGAAAATTCAAAACCTCAATTTCACCAAAACCAGTGAGAATAGAAGATCAATCTCAAGACTAGTGTTATTTGGTGATCAAGGTTGAAGCCACAAGAGCCTGCTATTGCTAGTGTGTTATTGTTGAGATCAAATCTTCAAGGTGGTCTTTGGAGTCGGTCCTTGGAGTCATCGACACGATTTGTAGAAGGTTTTCAAGATAAAAGAATCCATTAAACTTGGAGCTGATCATGGATCCATGTCAGTATCTGCTACATAGAGTCTAGGGTCAAGAGTGTGATTCATGTTGCAAACTTTAATCCATTGGTTTTCAATATCTTGTGTTATTTTCTTTACTGCTTGTTATTTTATATTTTGTGACTATGCTCGTGGTAATTAACAGGTAATAACCGAGTTACATAATTGGTTAATTAACAAATTGATAAATTTTGCTGTGGGTCCAAATTATTTCTCAACTTGCACTTGTGTTGGTCCGTTAAAAGCTCTATGCTAGCTTGCTTATAAGAACTAGAGAAAGATGAAATTAACATTCCAATCTTATTGAAAAGCACTTAAATTTAATTTTTTACATTATTTTTCACCAGTACTTTTCCAATATTTCCTTTCACAGTTTCTTATTTTGTGTTGGTCATTATGGTATATTTTGCGTTACCCAAAAGGTAAAGCAACTGCCAAGCTCAGGCTTTTTGGATAGTTTCTTGTGGGAGCAACACAACCACCCTGAACATGACAGATAAGATGAAACTATTGACGTTGCCTGATTTAAATCTGTCCCTTGCTTTCACCGTTGGCTACTGGCGAATGAGAAATTATTCTCTACCATAGTGAAGGGTGGCAACTAATACCAATTACACATGTTAAACATATTACTCTAGCAAAATAGTTAAGACAATCAAGTCAGCTATAAGGTTCTCTATATTCAAGAATAGCATATGCTTAATGGTTTACATTTGTTCATCCAACGGATTCTGCATTCATAGTTGTAAATACCATTTCAAATTTCAGATTGCTATAAGCAAATTAAATCTCCCTGAATCCACACAATTTATCATCCAATTTGTACCTCAAATTGTGATATATGATTGAGACTGTCACAGTCTTCAATAGCCAATGTCAACGCCTCCCTACTACAAGAATTACTTGGCCTTCACAATGTCCTGTGCAAAAAATTGACGATGGTAATGCACACCACAGGCAACTAGGCCAAGTTCAACTCTATATAATTACCACACCGGCTAATTTATTGCACAGATATTCTTGGAAAAAGTTAATGGTAGAGTAACAGAGAACGCGCTAAACAAAAGGGGGAAAAAATCTTGCCTCAGGGTGATAACGCTAAATTATGCATATTGGGTGGTAATAAGAATTAAGAACCCCAGTTAAATATCCTTCTAATTTTCAAATATCACAACTATAAGAGCATTTCTATGGACCAAATATCTAAAACTACACTATATATTTAAACTCATCATCAAATACACATAATATTAGAGATATATTACTGATCATCATGTTTATCAAATCGTGATCTGAACAAAACATTAGGATTAAACTCAAACTCACTGGAAACTCTTTAATTACCAATACTCTAAATGCCACCACTTAATTACTTTATTCTTAAGAGTTTGGAATGGTTTGGATAAGGTTCAGGTATTCAACCATATTCACTAGAAACTAGAAAGTCGTGATCCATGTGCTAAAAAAATCCAAAACTATTATACTACACGAGACAAAATAAACTCTCATTGCTTACATAGAAAATAAAAACTTAAATTTCAATTGGGTAGGTACTTAGTAAATACTGGAGAACCTTGTTGTATTTGGAATACAATGACATTTGTAAATCCGTAAATAGAGTCCAGTTTTACAAATTTAAGTGGTGGAAAGAGAAATGACAATTCTTGTTAAAGGAGAATCATATAAAGTTACCAAAACTTACCACAGTAACACTAGCAGTTGCCAAAATTACACCAAGAATGGATGAGATAGTCAGAAATAACACAAGGTCTAATGATTAGCAAAAGAAATGTGGCCATACTACAATATATATTGTGCATTGTTTAAAATTGTATGAGCTTAATGTAACCAAGGCATATGGTTGTGATAGAGCGTAGTTGAGTTTTATTGGAAAAACCAAAGGTACCAACATTTTCCATTACTAGTGGAAAAGAAAAATTACATAGGATGAGGATGTAAATGAATTTTACATAGGAAACCAAAGACAACTGTATTGAAGCAAGTATACTTAACCTTCACCCAAAAAAGAGAGCTACAGATAATAGAAATATAATCTTGGGCTGCTTTACTAAAATTTTTTTTGAGTTGTAAGTGTTTATATACACTGTCCTACTGCATAAAGTGCAATATTGTGTCGACGACTATCCTACTGCAAACACACACAACTCAACTTAATTCCGATGTTGTCTTGTCAACCACAGCCTTTTGGATTTCATTTTTCTACCATGCCAAACAAGTGTAAAAAAGAAGCGTTGATAAATCTTTGCAAACAACATTACAACCCCAACAAAACACCACAGACAATTAAGTTCAACCCACAAACTCTCTCTCAACTCAATGACCTTCACTTGTCAGAACCAGTAACTCAAAAAAAATCCATACCGCAATTCAGAAAATCATTAATTCAACAAAACCCTGTTTCACCTAGACTAAAATAGTAAAATCCCTCATCACCAAAACCACATTTTATGAATATACATGTAAGGAATATATATTTCAGATTTTTCTAATATACAATGAAGGAATTTCATGAAAGGAATATGGATGTCGAAACAAAAAATGGAAAGAGTTGGGAATGTTATTTCGAAATATCATAAATTATAAACTCTGGCAGTCACAAAATCCAGTTTGTTGGAAGCTCTATTTTACATGTAAAAGAAACTCACATTAAAGAGTTAGGATTCAAAAAAGATGATTTCTCCAAATTACATTCGAGCTCCTAATCAAGCCTGTTACTTGCAGTGCAGTGTGTCACCAATATGTTGCTAAAATCAAAATAAATGCAGCATAAGTAAGGAGGCCGATAGTTCAGTTCCATACCTTTTGTAAGGTTGAAATTTATCAACCATCTTGTTGGCTTTATTCCGTGCCAATTTGCTTGTAATTCAGCATTTAGTAACCCTGTAATTAGGTGGGATTATTGTAAGGGTAGTGTGTGAGAAGATGTGAAGAAAAGCTCAAGTATGTGCAAAGAAGCAGAGCTTCGCGGCTAGGACTCGCGGGTGGCTCGCGACTGGCAAGCCGCCAAATGCAGGCACATGAGATGCACACAGGGAAGTTGAAAGGTTGCGCCAGCTATCGCACTACAGGACAAAAGTCCCAGGCTGGCCAGGCCGTTACGTCGCAACTTGAACTCACGACTTGGACAAGCCGCGAGACCAAGCCGCCAATTTACCCTGTTTGGCAAAAACTGTCTCTTCGTATTCTTTTCTCACCTCACTATATATAGACCCTTATACCCACTAAATTGAGAGAGCTTCCAGAGAGAATTTTATAAGAGAAACCCTAGAGCAAAACAAGATTGCCTTATCCCCAATCTTTACCTTAGAGACTCTACAAATTCCTCTACTCTCTTTCTCTCCATTATAATACCCTTGAGAGGTTATTGATCAAATCCTTTTCTCACCACACCTACGTTTGTGAGAAGGCTCATTTGGTGCTAAGGGAAGTGTTAGGTTCTAAGGTCTTAGGATTTTATGTATTTAGAACTCTAATTTGTAATGTTGGCAAACCATGATCAAAACATTGTATTTAGTCTTGTTTAGGCTTGCTCAAAGTTGGTTTATTATTGTACAGTTGGAATCGAGTGGCTGCAGAAGTACTTGGGACTTTTGGCCTGGCTCGATCGATCGAAGATTAGACTCGATCGATCGAAAATCGCACAGGTTGAATTTTCTGCAGAATTTCCAACTCAGCCCTACTTCATTAAACGTTTAGGGTTTTATGTTTTTACCCTAGGTATATAAACAAAACCCTAGCCACGTTTTTGATGTTGTCCATATTGTTAATGTTGCTCATATTTTTTGTTTTGTGTAAATCTCTTGTGAGATCTTAGAGGAGCTTTCCTTTACACAAAGCTTAGGGTTTTCAAGGTAGAGATGATTTCAACATCTTGAAGATCAACTTAGTTGCAACCATTGGATCTTAAAAGAAAAGCAAGCGGGGAGCTTGTAGCTGATTGAAGAATTCAAGAAAGAAGTAGTCCGTGGATTCGGAGCCTGCGCGTGGTCGTGTCAGGAAGTTCGTACTGGTGGGTAGCATTAGGAAGTCGAGCGGGGAGCTTGTAGTCCTTCTGTAAGAACTTCAATTCTTTCATAGTGAATTCTTGTTTGCCTTGAGGATCGGTGGGTCAAATCCTCCCCAGGTTTTTACCGTGTGGTTTCCTGGGTGATCATATCTTGTGTTATTTATTTTCCGCTGCATTATTATTCTTGATATGATTGTTGAATTGTTTTAACCTAGAATTGCTTAATTTGACTAAGTAACAACTTGGCTAATTAATCTAGGCTACGCAATCTGGTTGTTTAAGGGGTCTAAATTTCCATCAAGTGGTATCAGAGCGGGTAGCTCTTCTTGTTGTAGATCTTTTGATCTAAGAGCTGATCCTTGACCCCTGCTGTCATGGATAATTTGAAGTGTCTTTCTGATCATGTTTCTGCTCATGCTTCTGCTGATTTTATTGATGCCTGTGATGTTTTGAATAAAAAGGACACTATTGTTTCTGCTGATTTTTTTGATGCTTTTGAAACTCTTCGTAAGGAATTATCTAAATCTTTGAAAATTGCTAAGAAATTCAAAGAAGAGTTAAAATTGACTAATCTTGAAAAAGAGGAATTGCTTGTTAGATTAGATGAGTCTAATAAAAAGAATGATTTTTTGAGAAATCAAATTTCCTCTCAAGATGAGAAGATGAAAAGCTTGGAACAAGAGTTAGTTGAATCTAAAGCCAAAATTGAAAATTTGACTAGTACCAAGCCTGCTGTTGATAACAGAAGTGTTTCTGTTTCTCTTAAGCCTAAAACTGAGAATGTTTATATCCCTCCTTTCAAGAGGAATAATAAAGAAAAGGCTTATTTTGCTAGGTTAGACAAAGGAAAAAGTTCTGATGTAGACGCTGAAGTTTCTACACCTAAGTCTAAACCTACTATTAGAGAACATAATAAATCTGTTTTTGTGCCTACTTGTCACCATTGTGGTGTTGTTGGTCATATTAGACCAAATTGTTCTTTGTTGAGGCAAAAACCAAAATCTGAGACTAGACTTGCTGTTAGGAATACTGATGTTCCTAAATTTGTTCCTGTTTGCCACTTTTGTGGTGTTCGTGGTCACATTCGTCCTAATTGTCATAAAATGAAATTTAAGCATTCTGTATGTCAATCTAGGATATGTGATGATATTTCTCCTGCCATAAGTCCATATAAATTGTTTCATATGCTTTTGAAAAATTTGAGCTTGTTGGCTTGTGAAAGGAATTTGCAGGATTTCAATCTTTCTCAGAAGATTGGTGTAATCTCTCAAATACACTCTGCTTCACATGGATTTTCACCTACAAAGCCGAATACTCGTGCTAAATGGGTGAGAAAAGATTCTCCAAGGTGAGTGTTGCTAACTTGTCCTTGATTTAATTCTTTCAATTAATTGTGGACATGTTTTGTTTTAGTTTTTGGTTGTTTTATTTTCTTTGATTGTTTTGTTTTAAAGAAAAATCCAAAAACATTGAAAAATTTCAAAAAGACAAAAATATTTTA
Source organism: Quercus aquifolioides (assembly GCA_019022515.1). Lineage (NCBI taxonomy): Eukaryota > Viridiplantae > Streptophyta > Magnoliopsida > Fagales > Fagaceae > Quercus > Quercus aquifolioides. Next base: position 65,957,180 of record CM032329.1, on the reverse strand, counting down.
TTTTGTGTCTTATTTTATTTTTCTTGAGGATTACATGAGTTATGATATCTCTCTCTTGATTTAGAACATGCTTGACATTGTGGAGAAACTTGAATAGTCTGTGCTAAGCTATTTTTTGATTTTGTATGAGTATGTACTAGTTTGTACATGTACTCATGGGTTAATTAAGAAATTTATATTTCTTGTCTGTGTACCCTCTATAGCTTAGTTTTTGCACTATCATGCATTGCTTTTGCATTGTTCATTTAGCATAATATGTGCTTTTTGTTTTGGTCATAAAGTTTGTTAAAACCAAAGAGATTTTTGTGTTTTGTATTATAGATCTTGGATTTATAATCAAGGTTGGCCACCTTATATTTACATAACAAGTTTATGTACCCTGTTTAGCTTTGATGAGCTTATATATTGCACTTGACTAGTTGAAACTTTGTAGTGCATGTTGTGTGGGAAAGATGTTTATGGTGTTTATCACTTTGTCTTAATCTTGAAGTCACATGTTATTTGACTGTCGGACTTGATCCTTTTGAGAAAGGCATAAATAACCATCTCACCACTGTTCACTAGTCAATCATGAACACCTTAGTGCATATCATAAGATTTTGTGCTCGAGAAAGTGTAGCACATGCACAAAAAGAACATAAGGTGTAGCCTCTTTAAATGCTTAATGCTTAAAACTGATGTGTACTATTAGGCTTGATGCCAATTCACTTAATTCAAACCGGTGTGTACTATTAGGCTTGATGCCATTTCACATAATCTAATCTGGTGTGTACTATTAGGCTTTATGCCAAATTTCACCTAAATAATGGGGCAAAATTCAAGAAACTTACATGATTGCAAGCTTATGTTCTAGGAGATGTGAGAGTTATAGGATGTAACTCTTTAGGTGATAGTCTCTTTTAAATTCTATGTGATGAATTTTGTAGACTTTGTGTTTGATTGCTATTCACATATCACCTCACATGTATCTCAAGCTTTTGCTAGTTGCACACACTACACAAGTTACTCTTTGTTAAACTTGGTACATTTTATTGTGTGTGATCTTGTTGTGGCCATCCAAGATTAAAAGTTTCTTGATTTTAATGCAAAATGTGTTTCAAGTTTGAAAATTTTGAAAATATCTTGAGATTTGTGCAGAACATATTTGTTGCTTAAGAAAATTTCAATGGGAGAATGATTGAAACTTGTTTTTGAGAAAATTGGATTTAAAATTTGGGGTTTTGAAAAAGCATTCCATCTCATACTCATGCATTTTGCTTTCATTGTTTAATGCTTTGAGGAGTTGTTTTTCAAAATTAGGTTTGTGTCTTTCAAAACTGTGTTTTTTCTCAAAATTTAGTGAGCCTCTGCCCAGTTCGATCGATCCAGTCTGATTTTCGATCAATCGAAAAAGTGCTTTAATTTGTTTAAAAATGACTGTTTCATTCGATCGATCGAATGTATTTTTCGATCAATCGAAAGTCGTGAATAAGGTTTTTAAAAAGGATTTGTTCTTGATCCGAATGGGGGCTTTTGTGAAATTGAGTTGAATTTGATGAAATTGGCTTGTTGTTTGGATGTAATTAAGCATTATACTCTGTGAGTTGTGTTATGTGATGCTCAATTCATCAATTTGTTTAAAAATTCAACAAGTGGTTTTCAATTTTTTTTGGGGTTTTTGTTAGAAACTCTATGCTCAAACCAATTTTGTCAATTTAATCTCAATTGAACTTAATTGCTCACTGCATTTGTGTTTAGGATTCACATGCATTGCATTGTTTTTGTATCCATCTTGCAGTTTTGCAGTCATATATCTCATTGTTTTCACACATAGCATGCATACACTTTGCTAAATTGGGTACTCAACTTGATTTAAAAATTGATTGATTAATTTTTGAGTTTTGTACATTCTAGTATATGCTATTTCTTATGTGTGAACTGTAGAAAATATTTTTCTTAAGAGATATGATGGATAATCAATGTGCAAATATTTTCTCTACTTATGCAACTGTTTATGGGTCACATAATGCCATGTTTGCATTTTATTGAAAGAGAGAATATTTTTTCTTCATGTGTATCCTCACCTTAGTTTTTAACTTTGGATTATGTGTTTTTAACTTTGGTCCTGCTGGTGAGGATGTTCCTGATCCTGTTGGTGATGCTGCTGATTCCCCCCCTCCTTTATTTTTCCCTAAAATTGTTTTTCCCAAAACTTCTTTTGTTTTGCCTATTTTTTATAGGGGGAGAAATTTTTTTTAACCTGTGTTGTTCATAGGGGGAGCTGTCTCTATTTTCTATAGAGTTGAATTGTTTTGTGTTCCCCTTGATTCTCTATTTTCTCTTATCCTTTATTGCGTATGTTGACTGTTTACTCTTTGTATGAGTTGTCTTTGTCAATACGTGACAAAAAGGGGGAGAAATTATTGATTTATGGGAATCATGTTGATATGTGTGGAAAATACAAAGATATTCATGTTAGGGGGAGTAACATTGATTGATATACATGTTATATTCATTGATTCTTGTTGCTTTATGATTCACTGCTTATTGATTTATATTTATGAGTTGATCATTCATATATGTCTTTATTTTGTGTTGTGTGAATCTTACAAGAATGTTATACCTGTTGTTTTACTCTTTTCTGTCACACATGCGTTTATGCGTTTGTTGAGTATTTCAGGAATATACAGGTTGATTCAACTAAAGCTGCTGTCTACACTTGCAACTGATGGATAGTAGTTAGGCTGAATTTGATTTTATGAGCATTACTTTTGTAAAGGGCTTTTACTTGTAAAACTTTGAGCTTTTAAATTATGGTTTTGTCACGGATTGCCAAAGGGGGAGTTTGTTAGGTTCTAAGGTCTTAGGATTTTATGTATTTAGAACTCTAATTTGTAATGTTGGCAAACCATGATCAAAACATTGTATTTAGTCTTGTTTAGGCTTGCTCAAAGTTGGTTTATTATTGTACAGTTGGAATCGAGTGGCTGCAGAAGTACTTGGGACTTTTGGCCTGGCTCGATCGATCGAAGATTAGACTCGATCGATCGAAAATCGCACAGGTTGAATTTTCTGCAGAATTTCCAACTCAGCCCTACTTCATTAAACGTTTAGGGTTTTATGTTTTTACCCTAGGTATATAAACAAAACCCTAGCCACGTTTTTGATGTTGTCCATATTGTTAATGTTGCTCATATTTTTTGTTTTGTGTAAATCTCTTGTGAGATCTTAGAGGAGCTTTCCTTTACACAAAGCTTAGGGTTTTCAAGGTAGAGATGATTTCAACATCTTGAAGATCAACTTAGTTGCAACCATTGGATCTTAAAAGAAAAGCAAGCGGGGAGCTTGTAGCTGATTGAAGAATTCAAGAAAGAAGTAGTCCGTGGATTCGGAGCCTGCGCGTGGTCGTGTCAGGAAGTTCGTACTGGTGGGTAGCATTAGGAAGTCGAGCGGGGAGCTTGTAGTCCTTCTGTAAGAACTTCAATTCTTTCATAGTGAATTCTTGTTTGCCTTGAGGATCGGTGGGTCAAATCCTCCCCAGGTTTTTACCGTGTGGTTTCCTGGGTGATCATATCTTGTGTTATTTATTTTCCGCTGTATTATTATTCTTGATATGATTGTTGAATTGTTTTAACCTAGAATTGCTTAATTTGACTAAGTAACAACTTGGCTAATTAATCTAGGCTACGCAATCTGGTTGTTTAAGGGGTCTAAATTTCCATCAGGAAGCAGTTTGGAAGGAACCAATATACATTGGTTGATGCTATGGTCTAGTAGCGGAATCTGGGAAGCTAAAGAAGAAATAGGTTCGGCGTAACCTTGTTGGAGCAAGAAGCTTGGAGGGCATAGGTACTTGGGTAGATTAGGCTTGGAGGGTCTTTTGCTGTTCATGTATCCCAACTACATTCTTTAGTGGATTATTTGACCGCTTGGAGGGCGGCAGAGAGGTTTTACGCCGAGGACTTCGGTTTCCTCTTCGATAACACATCGTGTGTTGTCTGTGTGTTTGCATCTTCCTTCCCTTTATCTTTGCCTTATATTTATTGCTGTGGATGTGTTTATATTTGGTTTAGATTGTTTATCAATTCTGTTATAAGCTTGTTATCATGTTCCGCACATTAATTGTTTGATATAAAGCTTGAATTGGTATTTTTGTAATTTGGGGTCTAAACGTTCAAGGGTGTTTTAGACACATATTGAACTTTCAATTGGTATCAGAGCGGGTACACTTGTTGTGGTTTAAATACCTAAGTGTGATCCTTGACCCCTTGTGTATTTGCCATGGATTGTACTTTGTATGCCTCTTTATATGATTTAGTTGGTGATGAATGTAACATGCCACGTGATTGTGATGCTATGTTACATGAATCTTTGGATGTTATTGATATTCCAAATGACAAACTCTTCAAGAAAAAGGCTAAGAAATTTCAAAAGAATTTGAGCAAGTTATTTTGTGAAAAGGATGATTTGATTGCTAAGCTCAATGAATCCAACAAATTGGTTGAGAAATATAAAAAACTTGCTGAAATTTCTCTTGAAAAGCTGAAAGAGTTTGAATGTTTGAATATGGATTTGGATGCTAAACTTGTTTTGTCTAACAAACTTGTTGATGATCTTAAATGTGAAAATGAATCTCTTAAGATGCATGCCAAGTGTTTGATTGCTGAACTTATTGCTAAAATGGATGATAATATATGTTGCAATCATGTTGTGGTATCCGATTTTGTGCCTAATGTGTGTTCTACCCCTAAGGACAAATCGGTGTACATTCCTCCACATAAAAGAAACCAAAAGGTGGAGAGAAAGGCTATTAAATCAAAGCCTCCATTTAGGTCTCAACCTAAGACTTTGGATGGATCTAAGTTTGTTCCAACTTGCCACCATTGTGATGTGATTGGTCATATAAGACCTCAATATTATAAGTTGAAGAGAGAACAAAACCATGTTGCTAGATCCCTTCCCAAAAAGCCTAGTGGACCTAAACACAGTGTTTGTCACCATTGTGGTGCCTTTGGTCATCTAAGACCTCAATGCTCTAAGTTTCATGCTTTTAAAAGAATCAAAAGAAAAGAGAAACTTGAGCCTCTTGGAAGTTGTACTAAAAAGAGTAAACCGGATTTGAGTGAAAATAGCATGTTGTTAAAGAAAGTGTTTAATGCTCTTAACTCCTTGACTATGTGCATCTCCGGTTCTCATTCTTCCAACCCTCGTCTCACTTCTCTTGAGACACTCATTCCAAACAATCGTTCTGTTTGGATGAGGAAGGGTTCCTATGGTTGAGCTTTTGCTCTTTTGGTCATTGATCTAATTCTTTCGATCTTTGTGGGACCCTTCATGCATTGCATGTTATATCTTCATGCATTTTGTGCATCTTGCATTTATTCATATGCATTGTTTTTGTTTTGATCTTACTTTTATGTTTTTGTTTTGTGTGAGTAAAAATCCAAAACCACATAAAAAATGAAAAATTCAAAAAGTTTGATCGTATATGTTTGAGCACATATCACATGTGAGTTTTGCCTTGTACCTTCGTACAAATGGCTTTATGCATTTACGAGCTTAGCTTGTTCTTTATGCACCTATATCTTTGTGGGAAAAATCTTGACATCTTTGTGCGATTGTTGTAAATCGATCTTCAAGCTTGTCATGAATGATTAGTCAATAGCCTTGTTGGTTTTGAGACATGCATAGACTTGTGCCTATATATCTTCCCACTCTTTATTTTGTTGTTTTTGCTTAAAGAGCTCACCAAATGTAAATCTCCAAATGAAAAGAGATATTGAGTTGCAAAAGCCTGTCGCACATACTAGTATTTGACTAGGAAAAAGGGAAAGCGACTAAAATAAAATGTATGATGCCCAAAAAGCCAAAGGCTTGTTCACCAAATTGAAATATCAAAAATTTCAGGCATCGATCTCTAAAATGAGATGTATTGATTCAAAAAGATCAATTGATATGAATTGTAAAGAAGCCAAATGAAAAGCTTTAAAGATATGTAATCATTTTTTTTGTGGGAGGTCATATATGTTCATTTCTATAATTGAGATAGACCACTTGACTAAGTACTAGTTGTGTATAACTTGATTGAATTGATCATTGAAACTTCACTCTAGACTATGGACTATTCCACACTTGATACACACACACAACACACATGCCTAATGTTCAATGAATGCCTAATTCATTTGTTCGATTGTACTTGTTTAAATGTGATGTGTGTGTGCTCAACTTTATATGGATCAATCGAAAAAGATTTTTGATCATTTTATATGTTTTTGGAAGTGATTTTTATCACTCTTTGTGTTCTTGTTTAGTGCTTACATTGTTTTTTAGTGTTTAAACATGTTTTGTGTTGAAAAACAGGTGTCAGAGTTTTTCGCGACTCACTTGTGACTTACTCGCGACTTGCTCGCGACTCGCCAGTTGCCAACCCCAGTCGCGAGTTTCATCCAGAAGCTTTGGCGACTCACTCGCGACTTGCTCGCAACTGAATTTCGCGACTCGCCCAGTCGCGAAACGCCCAAAAATAGCTTTTTAAAGGGCTTTTCATGGGAAACCTGTTTTAAACCTCTCCCATCCTCTATTAAACCCCTTTTTCACTATTTTTACATCAAAACTCAATCAATTTGAATGGTTTTTCATTCCATTAACATCTCTAAGGTAATTATGAACTCTTTTCATTGTTTTTGATCCTTAGACTATTTTTTGGAGAGTTTTGTGCTCTTGGTTGAGTTTTTCATCATAGGGGTTGGGAAAACTTATTTTTTGGTCAAATTTTTGTATGGGATTGATTTCCTTTAATGATTTCCTTTGGATGTTGGCCCCTTATGGCAAAAAGAGCATGTATTTAGGGTGGATTTCATAATGTCCATGCATTGTTTTACATTGTTGTTCATAGTGTGCACGCTAGGTGTTTGATAAAATGTCTCTTAGGCATTTTCTCGCTTGTTTGGACTCCAATGAGTTTCAAACTTTGGGGTCTCTCATGTTTCCTCATTAGGAACATGTTTGGTTCATTGGTTGTGTACTTAACACACCTTGCCCCACATGTGCATTTTTCATGCATTGGTCATGCATTGCATATAGCCACCTCTTGCACACACCTTGCTACCCTTGTTATGCATTGGTTCATACATTGTTTCTTCATCCTAGCATGTCATGTCTTAGGATTTAGCTTCATTTTCTCTTTCATCTCGCACCCCTCATGCATAATTATCATTATTCATACCTTCATCTCTTGTCCTCTTTTCTCCTTGACCCCTTTGTCTATTCGTGTCAAAAAGGGGGAGAGTATACTCTAGAGTAGTATACTGGAAAGTTTTGTCATTTCTATATGACTCTTGTGCACATTCTTAGGGGGAGAAATTCCATTTCTCGTGCACATTCGTAGGGGGAGAGATATTCCATAGGGGAGATGCATATACTAAGGGGAAGAAGACATTGTGTTAATAAGAAAACTTTGTCTTGGTGTTTGGTGTTTGATCAAGTTGCTCACATGTTTCACATCATGTTCTTGATCGCAATTTTACTTGTTACATTATACTTGTCTGTTTATTACTTGCTTTACCTTGAGGGTCTAATGTGTTTTGTGCAAGTGTTTCAGGTTACAGGTATTTATGTTCCAAGTTCATCACAGCTCCTATGATTCATGATAGGGGGAGTGATATGATAAGGGAAGTACTTTTTATTATCTGTTTGTACCTGTTACCTCTGTAGGTTTTTAAGGTTCTTGTTTATGCTTGTACCCATGTTGCTTTTGTAAGCTTTAAGGGTTTGTTCTTATGCACACTTGTAGGCCTTTGTGGTTTGTGTCATGCTTTATGCAGCCTTTGTGCTTTGTTAAATCAGTACTTCTAACCTAATGCTATGCATTCCTTTTTAAGTATTGTCACTCTTGTGCCCGTGTAGGATTTTTCCTAGATGCACATATTTCATGTATTGTACATTGGTTGAGTGTTGGTCATTCAAGTGATTTGCCTTGTGTTTGTCAACTTGAATGTCCGGATGTTCATTCCAAGTGTGAATGAGCATTGTGATCACTTGGTTATAGTGATTGCATGTTTTGGTCTTGCCATGGTTTATTGCTTTACTCCATTGTGCTTGATCGCATTATGCTTGCTCCATTTGCATTACAAGTTTTCTGCATACAATGAACTTATTGTGTTGTTGTGTTTCAGGAGTTACTTGTTCTTATGGTTCTAAAGCTTCACAAATTCTAGAGTTAGGTGTGAGTGAGTTTTCCAACTGTTCCCAACTCACGCATTAAGTCTAGAGTTTGTTTTAGGGTCTTGTCACGGAATAGCCAAAGGGGGAGATTGTAAGGTTGAAATTTATCAACCATCTTGTTGGCTTTATTTCGTACCAATTTGCTTGTAATTCAGCATTTAGTAACCCTGTAATTAGGTGGGATTATTGTAAGGGTAGTGTGTGAGAAGATGTGAAGAAAAGCTCAAGTATGTGCAAAGAAGCAGAGCTTTGCGGCTAGGACTCGCGGGTGGCTCGCGACTGGCAAGCCACCAAATGCAGGCACGTGAGATGCACACAGGGAAGCTGAAAGGTCGCGCCAGCTATCGCACTACAGGACAAAAGTCCCAGGCTGGCCAGGCCTAGTCTCGCGGCTTGTCCAAGTCGCGAGTTCAAGTCGCGAGTTGGACAAGCCGCGAGACCAAGCCACCAATTTACCCTGTTTGGCAAAAATTGTCTCTTTGTATTCTTTTCTCACCTCACTATATATAGACCCTTATACCCACTAAATTGAGAGAGCTTCCAGAGAGAATTTTTTGAGAGAAACCCTAGAGCAAAACAAGATTGCCTCATCCCCAATCTTTACCTTAGAGACTCTACAAATTCCTCTACTCTCTTCCTCTCCATTATAATACCCTTGAGAGGTTATTGACCAAATCCTTTTCTCACCACACCTACGTTTGTGAGAAGGCTCATTTGGTGCTAAGGGAAGCAGTTTGGAAGGAACCAATATACATTGGTTGATGCTATGGTCTAGTAGCGGAATCCGGGAAGCTAAAGAGGAAATAGGTTTGGCGTAACCTCGTTGGAGCAAGAAGCTTGGAGGGCTTAGGTACTTGGGTAGATTAGGCTTGGAGGGTCTTCTGCTATTCATGTATCCCAACTACATTCTTTAGTGGATTATTTGACCGCTTGGAGGGCGGTGGAGAGGTTTTACGCCGAGGACTTCGGTTTCCTCTTCGATAACACATCGTGTGTTGTCCGTGTGTTTGCATCTTCCTTCCCTTTATCTTTGCCTTATATTTACTGTTGTGGATGTGTTTATATTTGGTTTAGATTGTTTATCAATTCTGTTATAAGCTTGTTATCATGTTCCACACATTAATTGTTTGATATAAAGCTTGAATTGGTATTTTTGTAATTTGGGGTCTAAACGTTCAAGGGTGTTTTAGACACATATTGAACTTTCACCTTTCAACTAAACTAAGAGTGTCAATGTCCAGAGGGAATATAAGAGAGACTTGGACATCATCAAAAATAAATCTCCAGTTACAATACCTCGGTAAAACCATGAAACCCAAACATACTTATTGAATCAACAGTTTAATTATGTATACCCACCCACGTAGACATACACAATTCAAATCAACAAATGCAGCCACAAAATTTGGAACTACATAGAAAAAATATTGTAAATTATTTTGAAGCAAAACTATAGCATGCCTGCACAAAGTGTGCATTGTTATGAAGAGCCCATTTAGTTTGTTGAGAAATGCACAAACCTTTTTTCGTTGAGACTTTACAAAGTGATCAATAAGAGATTGAGAAATTGGGCATCATATTAAGGTTTTGTATATTGCTTTTAATTGATCAATTTCTTGTATTAATTGAAAAGTGATTTTACATTGTAATATATAGAGACAATAAAACTACAACTTGGATTGCATTTGATATTCAGAAGAAGAAACATCATATTCATATATGTCAATGGAATGAATATAACTAATAACACAAGTATTAATCAGCTCAATGATCAAATAAACATCATCAAAATATTGATTACTATGATTAAATGACATTTGCACTAAATATTAAGAATCTTACAACATTTACTTACAACGCAGCCAAGTTTGTGCCACAACACCCCAGAGTTTGTACCCTAGGTGATCTAGGAATTGAAAGTACATGATTCTCCCTTGCTTATTCAATAGTAAAGGACCCAATACAACCCAAAAACCAACCACAAATCCAAATACCATACTAACGTAAAACCAATCCACTTCAGGTCCACCAAAATCCTTGCTCCTTTTGTTTTCAACATTCAGTTTTACATCAATTATAGAACAATTCTCAATTAGTGGAGCTCCACAAAGTTTGTTTCCAATAAAACATGAGGCATTGAGGCTCTGTAGTTGAGTGCTTGAAGGGATTTTCCCACTTAAATTGTTGTTTGACAAGTTCAACTGACTCAAAAATGTCAAACTTGACATCCTTTGAAGAATTTGACCTAAAAGTTGATTTACAGAGAAATCGATAGATTCCAGTGATCCCATAACACCTATATTGGCAGGAATCCTTCCTATCAAGATATTAAATGAAAATTTTAATTATTGTAATCCTTGAAGACTAGTCACTTCTTTGGGGATCTTGCCCAATAAATTGTTCTTAGATAGGTCTATACTTTTTACAAATTGAAGAGTGGTGGAATACTCAAGAACTTTCCCCTTAATCACAAGCAATGCACTTTCAAAAAGCATAGAAGTACCATAGCCAATCGAATGTTCGAGTAGAAAAAGGGGACCATTTGAATTGTTATTTGTAGTCATGACACTGAGATTGTCAATACATCTTGGAATGCTTCCAAATAGCTTATTATTTGAGAGGTCCAAGATTTGGAGTGAAGTTAGAAAGCAGAGTTTTTCCGGGATGTAACCATAGAAATTATTTGAGTGAAGGCTGAGAATCACCAAGCTTGAAAATCTATGTCCTATCCATGAAGGTATGCTCCCAACAAACTCATTCTTGCCACTATCAATAGTAACCAAGTTTTTACAATTTTTCAATGAGGATGGTAATTTTCCAAAGAATTTGTTGTTCTCTAGATGCAAAGACCCAAGATAAATCAAAGATCCAATGGATGTTGGAATGGAACCCAACAAATTGTTGTTTCCCAAATTTAAGGCAAACAAATTTTGCCACTTCATCCAACAATCATTTATTTCCCCTAATAACAAGTTTTTACCAAGATTGAGATATGACATTCGTTTGGAGTCATTCATCTTGTAACACAAAAATTGCAAAATAGATCCAAACAATAAATTGTCAGAGAGATCTAAGATGCCCACATTAAAGGATGTACAAGGCAACACACCAGTGAAGAGATTTGAAATCATATAAATTATTGAAGAATAGGACAAAATCATTGAGATATTTGGAATCTCTCCATAGATCCGATTGTGAGAGAGATTTAGATACACAAATTGAGAAGACAGGTTTCAAAATGGAGGAACTGCATCTAAAATCCCTGTATTGGATATGTCCAAGATTGAAAGTTGCTCTTGTGAACAGAGCCATGAAGGAAATTTCAACCCTAAATTCCATGATCCCAAAATTAAAGTATTGAGTTGAAAAGGAGGAGCCCAATTGTCACTTACTTCTAAATTTAGTCGGTTTTGAGAAGCAACAAGTTTTGTTAATCTCATTAAATTGGTAAAATGAACTTCAGATACTACACCCTCCAACATATTTGAATAAATATATAGAAACTCTAATTTGGAGTGTTGTCCAAAGCTTTGAGGGAGAGTTACATTAATTTGATTAGTTTCAAGGCTCAAGAATCTCAAAGATGAAAGATTTCCTATAGACAATGGAATTGGACTTGAAATTGAATTATACCGCAAAGAAAGGATGACAATTTTTTTAAATTGCCCAAGATCATCAGTCAAATGCCCAGACAGTTGAGCACTGTCCATTTCTAAGATCTCTAGTCCATTTGAAACACATCCTGATAGACTTTCAAAGATTTTAGATATCTCTTGACTCCATTTGTTGTCCGACAATCTAATTACCCTTAACTTGCAGAGATTACCTAAAGATATTGGAACCTTTCCTTCATGTTCATTAGTTGACAAGTCTAAGCTAATGACAGGTGTTAGGTTTCCAATGGAACTAGAGATTGAACCCTGCAAATTATTTTCCCTGAGGTTGAGAAACTTAAGATGACTAAAACTATACAGCCAATTCGGAATTAAAGAGTTGAAAGTGTTGCTAGATAGATCGAGGTGCCCAAGTGAAGTCAAGTTCTGGAAATGAACAAGGATTGGACCTTGAAACTGATTGTAAGATAGATCAAGAGAAACCAGATTATGAAGACCAGAGACCCAAAACAGAATCAAAATGTTTTCAAAAGAGTTGTATGAAAGATCAAGGGTGGTGAGAGATGAAAAGTTAATATTGGGTACGGGCGAGATGAAACCAGAGAGGCGGCAATATGAGAATCGCAACTCTAACAAGGAAGGGAGTTTGTTTATATCATGCAGCCAATCAGAGGCTTGTCTAAGGTTTGCAAAACTCATATCAAGGTGTTGAAGTAAAGGAAGACCAAAGAGCCATTGAAGGTTCTCGACATATAAATCACTATAATAATTAGAATCTCCAAAACAAGATGTTACTTGTTTTTAGGATGCAAGATGTCCCTGAGGTTGAGGAACTCAAGATGACTAAAACTATACAGCCAATTGGGGATTGAAGAGTTGAAAGCGTTTCCAGATAGATCAAGGTGCCTAAGTGAGGTCAAGTTCTGGAAATGAACAGGGATTGGACCTTGAAATTGATTGGAAGATAGATCAAGAGAAACCAGATTATGAAGACCAAAGACCCAAAACAATTTTGTAGTGTTTTCAAAACTGTTGTATGAAAGATCGAGGGTGGTGAGAGATGAAAAGTTAATACTGGGTATCGGTGGTGGGATGAAACCAGAAAGTTTACAACCTGACAATCGCAACTCTGACAAGGAAGGGAGTTTGTTTATTTCCTGTAGCCAATCAGAGGCTTTGCTAAGGTTTGCATAACTCAAATCAAGGTGTTGTAGTAAAGGAAGACCAGAGAGCCATTGAAGGTTCTTGACATATAAATCATTATATCCAAGATCGAGATAGTGCAAATTAGAGAGATTCCCAAGTTGATGAGGAATCAATCCCCCAAATCCCGCATGGGAGAGATTAAGATATCTTAATCTCCCCATTGAACCGAGGAATTTGGGAATGTGAGTACCACCAAAATCATTGTAGCTGAGGTCTAAGTAAATCAAATGCTTCAAATCAAGCAGAGAAGGATTTATCTTACCGCCGAACACTGACCTCTCATAAGCTTCATATTGAGCTTCCCATTGGTCGTCATCATAAATTGTAAGCTCGTCACCCAAAGGACAATAGCTTTTGAGACGGAGTTGGAGGACGTGACCGGTAACGTTGTGGCAGAGAACATCGACCCAGTCACAATAATCCACGTCAGATGAAGCAGCCCAAGAGGCAAGGCGGTTAGAAGGATCTATAAGGTGTTGCTTGAAGTTGAGAAGGGTGTGTCGCTCGCTTTCAATGCAACGAACCTCAGAGTCGGCAATGCAGAAATAAATTAGGATGATTAGTGAGCAAACAAAGGAAAAGGGTTAAAGTAACAGCTATGAATCTCATGGAACCCTCCATCATCGTGCTTTATAAAAATGGACTATCTGGCCTTTTGCCCTTTTGGGCAAAAATATTTGGCATTATGCTCCTGTTTTGAAACTATATAGGGCGTGCCCCTGTTTCAATACTCGATAATGCTAAAATCGAGTTACTTAAATTACTCGCATATCCAAAGACCGAGTTTTAGGCAGGTTCTTGCCACAGTGGCAATCCAGCGTTGCTTTTGGGAAATAAAATATTCCCGCGTAACTGTTTATAACTCGGTATTATAGAATCCGAGTTACTGACGGGATTTCAAATCAGTTACTCGTATTACTCGGCTCTTATATAATCGAGTTCTTCTGCTACATTCTGACTTGATTTCAAATCATGTATTTGCATGTGAAGCTTAACTCAATGAATGGGAAATCGAGTTATTAGTTTTACTCGGTTCTACTAAAATCGAGTTATTCTGCTATTTACTCCTCCCTTCCACAAATAAGCTTCTCATGCAATTCTCCTCATCATTTTCAGATCAGCTTCTCCTCATTTTTAGAAATTTCTGTCAAAAATTGGTGTTATCTCTCTATCATCTCAGGTGAGAAACTCATTTTCTTCTTTAAAATACATATAGAATTTTATTGTGTAGGTAAAAGTAGTTGTAGATATTATAAAAGTTTATCAACCATAATGTATGTTTTTGTTAGGGAAGAATTTTCATTTAATAGGTTGTATTACTTGTGCTTTGGTATTTTCTTGAATGAGTGTTATGTGAGTAGATTAGGGTTATATTAGTTGTTTGGTGTTGTTTGGTGCTACAAGAAATGTACAATAATCTATAGAAACGGTGATAAGTGTTAAGTGTGTACATTGGGTTATATTGGGTATTTGCTGGTGTAAATTTCATTGACAAAAAAATAAAATTTGTTAGATTTGCTAAAACTAATGAACAATTAATATTTAGATTTGCAAAAGCTGAATGTACATACTCATCATTGGTTGAGACATTAACAACAACATCTTCTATTGCACACAACGTGTAGACATTAACAACAACGTCTAATGTTTATGGTTAAATTTGAGTGTTAGTATTTCATTTTTAGCATGTAATAGTACACAAATTTATGAATGTCTTTGTCGTGTACCATCTTATGCAGCATTACATTATTTATCAACAGTTGATGCACACTATTAATTTGATCATTTGATGTTATTACATTTAGTGTCAATGTCTGGTTCTAGCAACCCACAACTCTATAGGCCTCACGATGTGTTCACTGCTATGGGTTGCTGCTGGGTATTGGAAGATGAGTTCAGCTATCCAATCAATCCGAATCTGCGAAATAGTGCTTACGTTCACAATACCATGAGACAAGAGTGGGCTTGGTTATTTCGTGAACAACAAATGTTTTATGATGAGTTGGTTGGTTTTAAGTTGCCAGTGCCTCGGTGACTCGCATCGCAGATGCCTAGAGACACGATCGACGAACTTCATAAAGCATTGAACCGCATATGAGAAGAAAATAATTGAATGAAGATACGTCTTAATCGATATCGGACCCAAGTTGAGATTCGAGAGTCAATGGAGGGAGGGTGGTATAAGCACGCACAATTCATGCAATCACTTCTTGCTGATCCCATTTATCAGTCAGACGTGGAGATGTCAGATGAAGAGTAATCGTGTCGTGGTGTAATTAGACTTCGTTGGAGAACTATTTTGCTTAAGTATGTTTTACATGTATGCGTGTCACTGTTGTTGCATTTGTACTATGTAAACCTTGTTATTGATTATAAGGAGCACGCACGCACGCACGTTATTCGTAATATAGATTATTCCCACATAACACATAAAAGTTAAATATTTCCACACATAATATTTTTCAATAAGCACCTAGAACATAACACATAAAACTTAAAATAACTTACACGATGTCACCAATATGCATGCATTGCATATTGAACACTAACGCTACTAACATTATTAACTTAACCCTAGACATAACACACATACCATATAGGCATTCACTCTGACAGGTAGTCTTCATAGTTGAGGACACTGTTACGTTTGTCGGAGTGAGTTGCTTGTTCGTTGCGGCGGCCTGCTCTTCTGCCAGTTGTAGCATGTGATACCTGGACCTACGCAGTATCATCAGATTGTTCTCTTTTTTAATTTTTGTCACTGCACGCTTATATTGGTGCATGTTTTGCCTTGGCAGTGTGACCGAGATACGGTTGACAAGAGGCGCTTCAAGTTGCACGAGATCATCATGCAGAGCGCTGGACTCGTTCATGCGAAAGTCCCACTTCCACCGCAATCCGGCATAGTATTCCCTCTCATCGGAGTCTCTCTCCCTCCTATAGTTATCTGGAAAACGAGGTAGCATCCAATTGCGCATTGACATTGGAAAATGTGACTTCTGATCGATATGTGTAGATGTTTTGCAAGGGTAGATGTAAATGGGACTTCGGTATGCGTAGGTGTTTTGCAAGGGTAGATGCAAATGAGACTTTATATAAGAGTTTTGCAAGGGCAAGTATTCATGCGGATGTGACTGTATGTAAGGGTAAGTATTCATGTGAATATAGATGATATGACTTGATAGTGTATTGTTCAGTGAGGTGTTGAGGAGTACATGGAAAACTGCGAACATGACTTGGCTATATAGTGGCACCTGTTGGTGCATGTGGTTTACTGAGGCAGCTAATTGATATGTCATAGCTTGTGCTACAGCAACGTGCTGGTGATGTGTACTGCAAAAGAGGTTGTGTATTTATTCACGTGAAGACTATTCAGCATTCCTGTGCTTCATCTGACCTGACTTGACGAGACAGTGCTGAGCTGTGTTAAATGTATCATAAACTTTTTCAGGGATGCTCTGCATCCTTGAAAACGGTGCATTGCAAAAGGATGCATATCTGTCTATTGACGTGCGTGTAGATGATATGACTTGACTCTGTATCTACAGTGCGAAGCTGTTGAGTAGCACATGCAACATTGCAAACATCAGTGTAGCAATGGGGGACAGCTCACCCCTAAATTCGATGCATAAACTTTTCAAAGATGCCTCAACGTTTTCACGTTAGTGTGGATGGGTACTTGTGGTCAGGGTTCAATAGTGCTGAGCTATACACAGTAGCTACACTCACTACTCCCTATGGTGGTATTTGGCAAGTGGGATTGAAGAAAGCTGATAACAACATTTGGTTTTGTAATGGTTGGCAGGATTTCGTTGAATACCATCCTATCTGTTATGGTTATTTTTTAGTCTTCAGATATCCACTGAGATTCAATATCCACCCAGCAAGAACTGTAAATTGGATGATCATTAGGTAGAAATAATAGACTTAGACACTGATGAAACAAACATATCCCTCAGATTATTTGCCCACAAAACATGAAGTCGGAGAAAAGTTTGTTACGGAAAAATTTTATTGTACATAAAGACGAAGAGAGAATGAGTGGTTAGTCTGGTTTGGATGAGTCTGTATGTAATGTATCTGTATAAAGTAGTACAGTAGCATAACTAAGATACATGGAAACGGGTATATGATACAGCGACTCACGGTGTCATATATATGAATTATTCGTATTATTGAATCATACGTGTGGGTGGTCTATGTGGTTTGGATGAGTCTGTATGTATTGAATCTATTAAATTTTCCTACAAGTAATGTGCAATAAATCTAAGTTGGGTGATGAGTGTTATGTGGGTAGCATTTCAAATTACACGGACAGAATATTGGAAACATCAACATATCTAAGGTTTTTCCTACACGACAAAGCAGTGGACATTGTCCAACCAAAGCACAATAATCATATGTAGCAACAAAGAACAGCTGGGAAAAAAATAAGCAAGTGATTTCATATACACTTAGCCAATCCATTGAAAACATTGCAACATACTGACATAGCAATGTAATACATTACTAGTTTCATGTCACGCATGGTGGAAGGGAGTATTATTATGAACAAATGTGAGTGTCTACACCTCGACAGTGATGGTCCCAATTGGGCCCCACTCTACTCCGGTGAGTCCTTGCTTTAAGAGCCATATGGTTTTTCTATGAAAGAGGGGTTGGTCTGTACGGTTTGGATGAGTCTGTATGTATTGAATCTATGCATAAAGATTCATATTAAATTTTCATATGTAGCAACAAAGAACACCAGGGAAAAAATGAGAAACTAATTTCATATAAACTTAGCCAAAACTAATGAACAATTAATCTTTAGATTTGCAAAAGTTGAACGTACATAATCATCATTTGTCAGAAATTAACAACAACATTTTGTCTTGCACAAAATGTGTAGACATTAACAACAACGTCTAATGTTCGTAGGTAGAAATTTTTGGAAATCATCATTGCTTGAATCTGAGAAGTCTGAAATATCTCTTTCATCATCTAACGCAGTAATTTCATTAATAGACTTCATGGCTCGCTCTTGCACCTTCCCCTTTAGATGCTTCCTAGCTTTTTGGATATCGTGAAAACGGTCTAGTCGCCTTTGCATTTGATTGTTCTCTTGTTCAAGACGAGCAAGTATGTTGGCAGGTTCATCTCTAGGTAACTCGGCTGAGCGTGCCTTAGGAACTCGTAACCCGTGCCATCGACAATACACTTCCAACTCACACCTCTTCTCGTATAGGGTTGACCATGGTGGTTCTGATATGGTGAACTCTATTGCGGTGGTATCTGTACTTAGTTTTGTAGGTTTGCCGACCATGATGTGCCCGACGCTTCCAAGACTCTCGTACGTGTATATGGGCATATTAACGAAATCTCTCTTCTTTCCAACCCATTTCCCTCCATAGTGGTCTGTGTATGTCTGTAGTTGTTGATTTGCTGGAACTTGTGATGATCCACATGTTGCAGTAGATCCAAACTTGTTTCGCATTTTATGATTTGACGTTGAGTCATTGCGACTCATAGCTTAGTCAATCAACAAGGTTGGTGGGGTAGAAAGAAGATCATTATTGTGGGGCATTTATAACCTCATTTCATGGTCCAAGCATTACAATTTCAGTTATTACGGCTTGTCATGTCAATACAGGCTGGAAAAACAGTATGTTGAACATTGAAATGTTAATAATGTCATGTGTCTATATTCATGTGGGGACCGCACCAATTTAAGTATGAAATATAATAAATTTTCTGGAAATCATACTAAATTTAACTGGAATCAGTTGTAATTACGCTCACTTTCATATAGAAGTTAAGTGAAAGTTAGCTGTGGTCCTTCTTTATTTATTTATTTTTTCTTTCCCACAGCCATGTATTTTTAGGTTCACCTCCCCTTCTACAATAATAAAAACCCAAAATCGTTCCCCTCCTACTCAGCTAATGGTGCATGTTCTCAGTTACCACACCAATTCAGGCACCTTAACATACAACTCCCCTCTTCATTTTCGTGTATAACCATTTCACCATAAAATTCGTATATAATCATAATAAATTTGTAAACACATTATTATTATGTATTGTCATTTAATACGATACTATGAACCTTAACAAATCATTTTATTATAAATAGTAACTAAAATGTTATAGCACTATTTCAAAAAAAAAAAAAAAAAAAAACACAAAAAAACCAAAAAATGAATACTTTAGAAAATCTTCATACTGACATATTGGTTGAAATATTTTCGAAAGTAGGCAAAGATTTGGCAACACTCCTAGGAAACATTAAGTTAAGGTATAAAAAACTATTTTCTCGATTTGTATCTAATTATTTATTTCCCTCTACATAATTTATTCAGTCTATTAATTTAATTTTTTCGTTTTTCTTAATTTGTTGCAAACGCTTCAACAAGTTAACAGAAAGCAAACTAGTCCTCCAACAAATTCAACTGACCCCATTTTTCAATCACCCAGCTCTACTACACGACAAAGAGAAAACCCTAATTTTTCGGTGCTATGAAGCAGAAAATCCCGATGCGCTACTGATAGTGGGAAGCCTTTGAAATACTTTTTGAATGAAGAAGTTGATGAAGGAAAAAATTTAATTGAAAAAGCTATTCCATGTGGCAATTTTATTACAGCTTCTCATCTACATGGAATCATGCTACTTTGTGAGTCAAATCGTGGAGGCATTGATAACCTTTTGGAAATTTTAAATGATGAACATGGGAAGCATTGGCTGCGGGAACCGCCCTGTATGAAATTCCAAACTTTCAAGCATGCCACAAAATTGGAATGGGTCATTGGAACCAAGATGAACGTTATCCTTGTATTAATGAAATAAAAGTGAACCCCACAGGTCACACATCATATAGCTCCTAGAAATCAATTATACAAATTCATTCAAACTATACTGATCTAAGCTAGCAGATAGACAATCCAAACAACATTTCCTATACACCCAACGTACAATTCACCTATGCATATAAGGTTGATAAGCCATATCATATAAGGTTTGCTGGTCTGCCCGACTGAAATTGTAAAAAAATAATGTAATGCTAATTTTTGTTAATGAAAATTTCTGGTTTGCATCCTATGAATTTAGACTTAACTGAGCCTTTTAAAGATGAATAAACTCATGATTAATAAATAAATAACAAAAACCAATAGTATCACTTAAATAATAAAATGCAATTTTTTTTTTCATTGTTTTATTTAATTACCGCACGGGTTACATACGTTGCGCTTAATGCTGCTGCTCTCATGTTGCGCCACATCAGCTACCACGTCATTTTCTTAAATTTTTAAATGGTTTTTACAATTTCTAGCCCTATAAATCCTAGCCTTATAAATGCAGCCCACTACTTATTTATTTACTCTCAGTATCACCCTATAATAAATTTGTATAATTAATCTAGCCCACCTCTTATTTATTTAGTTCCACTATCAAGCCCAACCCAAACCCTTTTAAGGTTCAGCTTAAAGGAAAAAGAAATTAAAAATACCTACCGTTCAAGCCGGTTTGGAAGAAAGAAAAAAAAAAACCAAAAAAAAAAAAAAAATCAAAAAACGTTGAAGCCTTCACCAGATAGAAACGTGAGCAGAGAGAGTTTGAAATTTGAAATGTAGAGGGAAGCTTAAAGGGAGGAAAAAATAATCTTGATAAAAAAAACGTTGAAGCCTTCAGGTATTGCGTGATAAAACAGAGAGTAAGAAAGCTACCCACCTTCCTGCTCTATCGTTTCTCAGTAATGGCTGCCTATCTGATTTCCTTCCTCCCTTTATTCCTTTCCACACGATTTATAAATATTGACAGAACCTCCCTGCTTTGGTTGAGGTATCTCTACATGTCAATTCTTTTTTTGGTTGCAAAACGTCTATGCTCTGTTTATATTAATATGAGACCCTTTTTTTGAGTTTGTTTGTGTTCCATAAACTCAAAAAAAGGGTCTCATATTTATAGCACCTTGGTTTCAAGTATAAACTCAGTAGATATTTATTCACTTCACTATATTTGATTTAACCCCCTTACATAATTTCGCAACAACTAATCTAAAGAACAAACGACAAAGAAAAGAGGGATGCCATAGACACAACAAACCAAGCTGACTTTGTTTGGTACCAAACTGAGAAGCAACTAATTACAGCATTAATATTGGTATATTTTCTGACCATGGATGCATACTTAGATCTAAGCTTGCTCAGCTTTATAGGGAGTATAGCACATGGCTATATGCTATCTAATAATTATTAATGCTCTCTACGAATTTGATTTGATAGCAAGATTGTGTTTCTCTTGAATGTTCCTAAATTCAGATGGAAAGTATGTTTCCTATCAAAGCTTTATGTAAAGTTGTTGGATTCTACAGCTCGTGTCTTTATTCCCATTAAATTGTCTAGGCGTTTTTAATACGTTTGTTCAAGCTTTCAACAAGTTATTTGTTACAAGTTTAAAAAAAAAAAATATTTTTGATATAATTATTTTTGTTTTTTTAATTGAGTCACTTTAGTAGTACCAAGTCTTCTCAGAGTTTTTTTACTCTAGATGAGTCTGTATTGTGATGTTTTGTCACAAAGTGGCCAAGGGGGAGTTTGTTAGATTTTTAGTGTTGAACAATTCCATTAGATTTGTTTGTAATGATAAATTTCAAGGTTATTGGTGTTTTATCACAAAAATTTAGAAACTCACTAGATATTTGCTCAAGACTTGACTCACATTGTGCTTGAAGTACTCTTGACATAAAGTAAGGGAATAGTAACAAATAGAAAAAAAAAATGAATCCCTTAAGCTATAAAATTAAAATTAAAGATTAAGAAATAAAAGATTTGGAGTTTGATTATTTGATTTTCTTCCTTTTTTATTTTTGGAGATGAATTTTACTAAATCAAGTTTTGGACCTGATTTTTTCAGGGGAAAAAAAGTGAAATCTATCACCTTGGCATAAATATTAATAAATTTTGAATTAAGACTGTAAGTTGCTTTTGTTTGAGGTTAGACTTTTGGAAATTTGAGGCACCTAGGTTTGGTAGATCCAAATTTTGCTACTAAAGTTGAAATTCCTTTTTTTTTTTTTTTTTGGAAAGGTTGGGGAGGGGGGCATTCATGTTGAGAAGAATTTTCTCAATAGTGGTATATTGGAAGGTAAGAGTTAGACTTTGAAGAATGTGGGAAGCTGTCAACCGAAAAAATCTTGAACTAATCAATTTGGACATGGTTCTTATAGATGAACAGGTTAGATCTTCGAACAAGAATATATTTTGTCATATTTTCTTTATTCGACTCGCACCTTAAAACTAAAATTGTGACTAACAAATTACTTATTTAAGTAACTTGATGACACAATACATGCGACAATTCAAAAAAACAATGTTAAGAAGTTTCAGGCACAAGTACGAGAAGGACAATTATATTCATTGTCCAATTTTCGAGTAGATACTTAGAAGGAAAAAGATAGCTATCAGCCTATAAGTAAAGACAAGAAGTTTAACTTTCTACGTACAAAGGCTGAAATTACTATCTTTCAGCATAAATTTGAATTTGTTGATTACAGAACAATTGTGGATCGCTTTGACAATAACAATCAATTGACAGGTAGCCTAAAAACTATCAAATTTATTTTCAATAATTAAGTTCCAAATTACTTAATCAACTTTATTTATTGCAGACATCATTGGAAAAATAGTTGGTGTTGGACCAGTAGAAAATGTTCATGTTCAAGGATCTACTGTCCCAATGACAAATATAAATATCATGAGCATGGGATAAGCTTTAGCATGTACATATGGATTCATTGCATAATACTACTGAAAAATCTTTATCACTTACAGTCTTACATATTTGTTTGCCATAGATAAATCAAAATAATAATTACTCTCTAGGGACTAACGTCAAATGAAATCGAGGACAATCTTTACACCAACAATCCAGGACCCTTGGTCATAATAGTGACATCTACTATTGTGAAAACATTTAGAGGTAATAACTTCTTTTAAACATATCTTTTCTTTTACATAATCAACATATTTGTATTCAATACAGGGGACCACTATTTATCATCTACAAGTGCAACAAAAGTGTACATCAATGTAGAAATACCTAAAACTGCAACATTGATTGATAGGTATTTAGATTTTCCATACCATACTTTGATTCTAATTTATTATTTTAAAAATAATCTTGATACTTTTATTTAGTACAATACAATCATCATATCAAATAATTATTCGCTATGTTTTGATTTAAATCTTCTACCATCAAAGAAATGTAGAATAGATCATTTTTTATTATTAATATTTATTTAAAAACACTTGAAAAAGTATTACTAACCGTCCTCTACAGTTTTCACCTACCATGACGCAAACTTCAAATTTATAAAATTCTTTCTATATAATTTTAAATTATTTAAATTTTACTAACTTGGAAAGTCGGATGATCAGCTCTTCATTGACTACAAGGCCAACTATAGTTGTATCCTTTCCACATCTAATTCGAAGACAATTTGTGTTATCATCATAAATCATACAATATATTGTTTATACATATATAATGCAACTTAAGTAGTAATACATTCAAAAATATTTCAAATAATAACCCGATCATAAAAAAAATTAACCACGTGCATACATATATAATGTAACATAAGTAGTAATACATTCAAAAATATTTCAAATAATAACACGATCATAAAAAAAAAATAACCACGCGCAACGTGCGGGTCCGCGGCTAGTTATCATAAAATTAAAATCATGTTTGTGGACCTTGAAGAGTACCATATAATAATATACAAATACTAGTAAATCACATTAAATAACTTTCATATAATCTACGGAAGCTACAAAAACTACTCCCCCACTACACTACAATCCCTACTTCCCTTGTGACAAAAAATATTGCGAAAGGCAAACATCAAGACTCAGAGGGTGGAGGAGGTGGAAAAGCACTCCTATACTCTGAAAATTCCGCTCTCAAAGCAGCAACCTCAGCAATAAGCCCATCTAAAAGCTGTCCATGAGCTGCTTGAGTTGTCATAAAAGTCTCCATCATAGCACGAAGAGAGAGAGGAGGAGGAATGGTGGGCTCATCATCACCATCGTCAGCAACAGCAGCTGTAGGATCAACAGGACTCTCCTTAGCATGAACATCTGCAAGTAACGGCTGTACTCGTGGTCTTTTTGATGAACCAACACTCGGTCCAACATTCTTCTTTTGTGCACTCCGTTGCTTGAGAAAGGTGGCTCCTATAGGGGCTGTGATGTGGATCAAGTCTAGGGAAGGAAAGTTTTCTAAGTCTAAATAGTTTAGAACCCTATAGATGAAAACTGGAAAGAATAGATTATGCTTCTTACACTTGCTCCTATGCGCCTTAGCAAGTGCTTGAATGAAAAGGGAAGGAAAACAAATGGAGGCATCAGTGACGAGGGCGTACAAAAAGAAACATCTCTCTATAGGAATAGTATGGACATGGGAGATGGGGAAGATGTTGTGACAAGCTATCCTGAACAAGATATAATTAAGCTCGGTTAACTCACTCGAGTTAAGTCTTCGGTTAGATCCTCACGTCACTGATCTTCCGCAAAGAAGAGTCATGACATCAGATATAGGAGGACGCTCCAAACGATCCAAGTATGGATAAGTAGGTCTACAAACACGAGGTACATCAAGAGCCTTGGATACTACTGACTTAGTTATGACAAAACTAAGACCTTGAATCCAACTACCCAGATTATTATCTTTATGAATATGGAGATTGGAATAGAACTCTCTAATTAGGGCAGCTGGAGGGGGTTGTATATCTTTACACAGAGACAACCAGTTCCTACACTGTAGATTCCTATGGATAGAAAGAGGTAATTCATCTAGATTGATTTGTCGTTCTGGCCAAATTTTCCTATGCTGAATTACGTTTTTAAACCTTTGTTCGTCTGTAACCGTTTCAAACCTTATTTGATCAAACGCAATTGCAGGCTCAGATGAGGAGGCAGACACTCTTTTGGCTTTGGTTTTAATGGTTTTAGATTTCTTAGGAGCCATAACTACGATCTACAGAGACGGAACTAAAGCACAACAGAAAACCAATATTCAGAACTGCGTTAGAGACACATAAACACACTGTACATATGCATGAGGAATAGACTAAATGATGCATGGATACAATTGGGGCATGAATGAATGCATTGATATGATAAATTTTTTGGAAATATATGAACTTGATCCATGAAATTATTTCATTTGAAAAACATGCGAACCCACACTGCACATTGTGCAGCGGGTGTAATTTCAAGCCATTATACCCAATTCAACAAAACATGCGAACCCACCAGTGACTACCAATCCATCAAACTTTAGACGGTGGTCAATTTCACGCAATTATACCCAATTCAACAAAACCCCAATCTGAGCTATTAGAACAAGAATGGCGAACGAACCAACATGCATACCTAGATGTGAAAATTATCTACCATAAACAATAGAGAACGTAGCACCAACATGCATTCACAACAACCCATGAACCAGTTCAGATCAAAACATTGCTTTTATTCATCAAAATCCCCAAATTCCGAATATGATGACATGAACCCTAATTTCCCATTTGTCACAAATCATGAGTTCTTTGCAATTAAAGGGCAGAAAATGTGTGTACAACATCCATAGGAAAAAACCCATTACATATTTCACGTCAAAACACCCACACCTATGAAAATCCCCAAATTCCATATGAACACATGAACCCTAATTTCCCATTTTTCACAAATCATGAGTTTTTTGCAATTAAAGGGCAGAAAACGTGTGTACAACATCCATAGGATAAAACCCATTACATATTTCACGTCAAAACACCCACACCCATGAAAATCCCCAAATTCCATATGAACACATGAACCCTAAATTCATGTGTTCCTTTACAAATCAGCTATGTTTCTGTAATTAAAGGGTACAAGTCGTATGAACAACATACATATGTAAAAACCCATGAACCATTTGTGATCACAACACCCAAAATCATGAAAATCCTCAAACTTGCATAGTTCGAAATTTAAGCTTTTAGAGGGAGATTAATGCATTTTCAGTTAATTTGAATGCGAGGCAAGGGTAAAAGAGTCTTACTAAGTATTCTGAGGATCGATGTTTGGAGCCCGGGCAGTCGCTTTTGAGCCTAAGGAATCGAGGGCAATCGAACAGTTGCTTCTGTGGGGAGTTGAGTGCAGCAATCCAACACCAGAATAACACTGTCTCGTGTAATATGTTCAAAGAACACATAACTCGATATTAAAAAAATCGAGTTCCACATTACTCGCTACATCAGAAATCGAGTCTTATAAACATTGGATCGATCTAAAATCAATCGAAGCGCAATCGTTTCTTACAGAAAACTCTAGCTGGCTTATGCATGTTCCTCGATGGGTCAACCCAGTTTCGACTGATCTATTTGATTACTACTCGGTTTCTTTAGTGTCGAGTTACGTAAACATAACTCGCTTCCAAAGAGACCGAGTACTGTCTGGTCGTCGTGATCGTGCCAGAAATAACACTGTATATGCTAAACCAAATAACTTGATTTTTCTAAAATCGAGTATTTTAGTACTCGCTATGTCAAAAATCGAGTTTATTAAAGATGTGACCGATCGAGTATCAATCGTTTAGCAATCGTTTCTTACAGAAAACTCTAGTTGGACTCAGGCGTTCCTCGATGGGTCGAGGAAGTTTCGACTGATCTAATTAATAACTACTCGGCTTCTGTGGTATTGATTTACATAAGTATAACTCGCCTTCACTGAGACCGAGTATTGTTTGCTCGTCATGATCGTGCTTTCAATGAAATACTACATAGTACTCATTTTTTATGGTATCGAGTTACTTAAAAGTACTCGATTTTCGTAAAATCAAGTTTCGGTGACACTACGATGTACACAATACTTGATACAGCCTCTCTATGCATGTTTTGTTGTCATCTCCAGCTCAGTTTTGTCAATACAGCAGCTATGAAAGTTTATTACAAATTTCATGAAGCACCTGTGCATTGCATAGATCTAGTAAGTTTGGGATTGCCCCTGCTATAAACAATTTAGCTATGACAGTTGTAGAAGCTACAAATCATACTAATAAACATAAGGCATTGCTTCCCATTAAAAAAAAAAAAAAAACAAAACATAAGGCACTACTTGTATATGCTATAATTTACATGTAATTGAATTGTTCGCTTGACCAGCTTAGTGAAACCCCATTACATGTAACTGAATTGTATATGCCATTAACAAAGTGCATGACCACATAAGTACATAACAAAAGTACAGAAACTTAGTATCAACTTCCAAGCAAAAAATGACCAATCTAACACCGTCTTCTCATCATGAAACCGAGTATACCCAAAGATCATGTGCTTCCTTAGGCGGTAGGGATCATCCTGGCTGTGCAACGTACGTCCGTTATCACCCATCCACCTTGGCTCCCATACCTGCTGTAAACAGTTCAAATATGTTATGTACACTGGACCTATATAAGTTATTAACAACCAACATAGCCACAACAATTTAGCAGAACCATGACTTCTGACAAATAATGTGACAAAACTATTGAACAACATCATTTTGCGATTCTCCAGCATCATATTTAAATACCAATTGGACTCATTTGCCTATCCATGCATGAACACCAACGTTTGTTTCATAACTAGTCCAAATACTTACTATTGCAATAGAGAACAATTTACTACTACTCAGTTGTTAACAGTACGTAACGAGTTATATGACAAAAGTTGTTAAGAAATGGAAGCTTTACCTATGATGCAGCTCCACCACTTGTTGACTTCGCATTTTGAGTAGGACATGTTCTACGGTTGTGCCCCTCTTGGTGACATAACCCACATCTTGATTTTGGTCCATTCTCGATCCATAAGGAGCCCGGCAACTCCCTATCATTATCATCCTCGTCCATCTCATTGTGGATACGTGTGGACTTTGGCCGACCTTTGTTCTGGATCAATTGTGGGTTGGGCATCACTACTCTAGTTTCTTCCGGATCCGGCCATGCTAATCTGTCTTTCAACGGTTGGAATACCGGTTCGTAGGTGTGGTACCTATGAGTCACGCTATAGCAAGGATCAATAAACTGCTGCGCATCGTGCTTATACTTAGCACAAATTGCTATTACGTGTGAACACGGGATCTTGAGCGCTTCCCATTTCCCGCACGTGCATGTCATACTCCGAAGATCAACCCTATGCGTGTGTTGTCCGCCCTCATCAGTTAGAGGATTACCTGGTGTGTCAACCTGATATAGCCGCGCTTGTGCGGACATCCATGTCACCATATGGTCCTTTGCCTTCGCTTGATTTTTTTCGAACTTGTCCATGGCATACTTGCACCATTCTTGACCCGCTTCCAACTGATCTAGAGTGAGATTACGACAAGCGTCAAAGTACGAGTTCACTTTGAAAAAGGTGAACCTCACCATTGCCGTTATTGGCAAGCTGCGTGCACCTTTCAGTACTCCATTAAAGCACTCCGATAGGTTGGTTGTCATTGCTTCGTATCGACGCCCTCCATCGTGTACAAGTGTCCACTTTTGTTTGTTTTCAGCTTCAAGGTACCTGTGTGCAGCCGGCTTGACATTGCGAATTAATTCAAGTGTGGCTTCAAACTTTCTGACTTGATTCGCACTTGCTACCCTCCATACCAAGTTCTTCAACTCCGGAATTTTCCATTTTGTGTTGACATTGCTGACTACATGGCGGAGGCAGTACCGGTGATGGACCTTGGGAGACTGCAACCAAGTCATACTTGTGTCATCAAAGCAGGCTTTTATCCCCGAATGTCAGTCAAAGATGATGCAAAGATTGGATCGGTCCGTAATATTGGTCAACCATGCCAAGAACCATCCCCATGTCTCCTTGCTCTCACTCTTAACAATGGCAAACGCGAGCGGATAAGCCTTGTTGTTAGCATCCGTTGCCATTGCTATCAACAACTTTCCCTTGTACTTGCCATAGAGGTGTGTTGCATCGATGCTTATCACCGGCCTGCAATGCTTGAACCCTTCAATACACGGACCAAAAGCCCAAAAGGCACAATTAAACGTGCAAGTTCCTAGCACATTACGGTTGTCGCACTTCAACTGTGTCACTATTGTTGGATCTGCATCTTTCAACGTCGCCAGAAACCGAGGCAATTCTGCATAGGACTCATCGAAATCCCCGTAGATGGCCGCAACCGCCTTATGTTTTGCATCCCAAACCTTATAGTGAGATGCCCAATGGTTATGCTTCGCATGCAGAAGACTACGCAGGGTTGCTATTGTTCTTGAAATGTCTTCCCGTACGTATGACTCGAGTGTGATGGCAATGAACTTCGAATCCATCATCCTTCCATCATGATCCACCTAGAGTGACGAGCAAGTATGGGGACCCTTACATGTTGTGATCTCCCACAACTTGTGCCTTTTGCTGTTGATAGCTCGAACTGACCACGGACATGCATCTTGTACACATGTTACAACCAGTCTCTCGGGGTCTGACTTCATGTACTTAAATTTCTTATTGAGCACCACAGAGAACATGGTTAACGCATGCTGAACCGCAACTTTATTCAAGAATAGCATCCCTTTGCTCGGTTCGTCCCCCGGCCGCCAACTCATCAAATCTGTTTCCAGGGAAGGTAATGGGTCATAAATGTTATCCCATGTGTTTGACGTGAACCAGTCGGGGTTAGGGTTCGGATTGGGACAAGCATCCACATTGTTTTCAACTTCTACTTCATCTAAAAATTCTAGATTGTCCTCCGGTCCATCATTATCAATGAAATCCTCGTACATGTCTCGAGTGTCATCCATTTCGATTACGTCGTCGAAGTTGGTTTGGATATCTTCATTTCCGTGAGTATACACTTCGGCGTCCTCAATATTGTCCATAGCAACCGCATTGTTTGGTCCAACATTGTAGGGCAAAGACGTCTTCACTGTAACACTTGGGTACACGATGGTTACAGGAACTGATTCTTGCTGTCCAGCTCTGCTGGCATACTGCGAACCCCTGTCAACATTAAACCCAACAGTGTCAACAGTGACATACAAGTCAGAACCTATGAATTGCGGTGCCCACTTTACCACTCCCCACATTATGTCCACATCATTGTCGCATTGTAACGGAATTGAATTGTAGAAAACTTAGGTACCCACAGGTACCCAGCAGTTGCTGAGGAGCCCGAAATACAATGGAGATGTCGTGGGAATCCTTGTCTAACGCTAGAGTTGATATTATCTTCCGTTTTAGTTTTCTCATGTGTATCCCACGTTTCACTTCAATAAGCGCCTGCTTTTGGTTCGGACCTCGGTATGATAGCCCGTGCAAATCATTAATATATGCCTCCCCGTCGCAGTAAACGTAGAAGTAATGCGGACTCATAACGGACCTGAACCACAAATAGTAATAATAGTTGTATCATACAATGTGAATATGCCCTATGTTTAGGTGTGCATGCAGCAAAGCAAACCAAAGTAAATTGTGCTAAAACCTTCCCCTCTTTTTTGTCATAAATTTTAGGCTAGTCATAAAAATTTACATGCTAAAAAATACTATTGAATAAGTGTATCATCTAGTCCATCAGACACCTAAATTCGAAAACAAACATGTTCGCACAATCGAGTATTGAATTTCATGTAGACCCTTGTTAAACAAATGAGAATTCTGAAAGCATTGCAAATAAGGGAAATAATTCCTACCATGCAACATGTATAGCATGTACATATGTTCATATACCCCTCACTGAAGACCCACAACATTCAAAGAATTTGTGTTATCAGTTAAATGTACCACATAATTATTCACAATGACCCCCCACTGAAGACCCAATTCAGTCAAAGAATATCCTATTACCATAAATTGGACTCATGCATTGTTCTGATATGAGTCATTGAATACAGTTCTTTCAAAGAATTTGTGACCCCGGGAGTTTCTACTACATTATTACATTTACATACCCTCCATTGAAGACCCACAGCATTCAAAGCACAAGAGTGTTATCTGCCTAGGATCACATTATTATGTACAGAATAGGACATTGAAGACCCACAACATTCAACGAATTTGTGTTATCAGTTAAATGTACCACATAATTATTCACAAAGACCCCCACTGAAGACCCAATTCAGTCAAAGAATATCTTATTTGTGTTGTTCTAAATTGTTATTAGTTATTTACTTATCAGGTGAGATGTTGACAGAATGGAGAAGATGTAGACAACAAACAATGCACGTTCAGCAACTGGTCAAAGGAACTTTGAACTGCCAATATGGTTTGACACAATGGTAGGACGCTCAGACCAGTCCGCCTTCAGAAGGGAACAGCTCAGCTCGTGCATGAACTCTAGCCAGTGGTCCCAAAAGGTCATGGAGTGCTTGATGAATACACTGCACAGTACTCGATTTTAAGTAAATCGAGTACAATAATTCGGTTATAGAGAGACCGAGTATTACTAAAACCAGGTACGGATGGCAGTACAGATTAATATAACTCGGCCCTGGAGAAATCGAGTAATATTTGCTTCACCTAATTTTAGTTGGGCAGCAGTTATAAATACTCGGGTTTTTGAAAGGTGAGTTTCTCTGTACTCGATACTACAATAATCGAGTATTGGACCTTTATATGTTAAGACAGCTTCCTGTTTACATTTTGGTTGGGGGTATGAGCAGAAGAAAACAGTCAGAAATGGAGAAGAGAAGCCTCCTTTGCTTATAAAGGTAACATTTAAAAACCATGTTTGATAGTTGTGATTAAACAATTTACCACTGTACAATTATAGATTATACAACTGTTTGTTAGATCTTCGAGCAAGCAACGTCAAGGCTGCTGTAGTCCACCAGCACCTGTTGGTAAAGCGACATGGTACATGTTTATCTAATAGCTCAGATTCGATACTTGGTCAGTTCTAACCCCAGCAACACCCTATGCAATTTTCACATACAATGCTGTTGTATGTTCCTCTTTTAGGGTGGCAGATATTATGTTGTTTTCATTGGTCGTGCTCCTGGCATATACGACAATTGGGCAGAAGCAAGTAGACAAGTTCATAAATTCGTAAACGCTGAACACAGGTCATACAAAGATCGACGGGAAGCAGAATGTGCATACATGGAATTCTTGCAACGTAATGGTAGGAACGTGCAGTATGGTGCTTCCCCATCGTGGACATCTCCTACCATGTCGACACCAAGCCCAGGGGGGACGTCTCAAAGCGAAGGAACCAGCTTTTGCGATGGAGACGTGAGGAATAGATTGTTGAGGTATCAGTTAGACGTTGCCATTGAGGAGCGTGACCACGCAAGGAGAATTGCAACCTTGAGTACTAACATGCTCAGTGAAGTGGTAGGCCATGTTATGGGGGATGATGAAGTTCATGATTCAACACGTCAAGAAAGCGTAAAATGATGGCAAAACTATGCCCCCTATGCCTCAAGTTGCACTACAGATGAAGTTTTGCATGTTGTTGAATAGAATTTTCATTTCCCTTTTGAACTTGAATTTGGAATCTGTCTTGGCATTTTGAAATATGTAATTGCTTGTTTTGTTGTCTGCTTTTGGCTAGGTTGCTTTCGTAATCGTACTTGGCTTTGGGCAATCTGATCTAGCCACTTGCAACAATACAATTTAATACAGTTATATTGTTCCAACTAAAGCAATCGTGTGTACTTTTAGTCTTCCAAAAACACACATCTACAAGTGGTTAAACGTTCATCTTGGGTAGTTGTAATTTTTCATATAATTTTACATTTAAATATGAAGTACTATTTTGGGTTATAGATTTGTTTTTGAAAAAAAAAAAAAATTTTAATTTAGACATTTATAAGCAATGAAATTATGATTCATGAATTAAAAAATACGAGTTCAAAAAAATGGGTTAACTATGCATATCTATACCTCAATTTTGATGCCCAAAATATACTCAAATTTATCATTTTGTAAAGCTTAAATAGTAGGGTTAACCCACGTATTCTAACACATGTTTCTAATATTATATTCTTAAAAAAACCTCACGTTGAGTAAAAAAAGAGGAAAAAAAAAATACACCTAATGAAATACCCTTAATTTAATAAATGTATCTTTATCTCTAAATCAAAAGAAATGGTTTAGGGAGCTTAAATTGAAATACCCTACCGTTTTCTTTGATTACTTTCTTTCTTTCATTTTAGAATTCTTTTAATTGAGTGGACTTGCATTATATGCTTGATTTTGTATTTTTTTATAATATTCCCTTTTTTATTTTTTATTTTTTGGCATTTGATAGTGCAAGTTAGGATATAGATAAAAGTGAAATGTATATTTTAGTAACCATTAAATTTGATTATCCAAACATTTTAGTATGGAGATAGTGAAATGTTGTTGTAAAACATTTGGAAGGGTTAATAAAAGATGCCGATTCATAATCTTCTTTGTCATACACTATGATATATATATATATATATATATGGTTTATGGATGATAATTAGAAAACATTTTTATTATTCAGACATTGTTTACTTTATGAGATCCTTAGATATTGTGGTCATGACATTGACAAAAATATAAGTTTCAAATGTGACTAAAAATAACCTATGAACAACCTGTTTGATTATGACCCGAACAACTTGTTGAATTAAACATTAAACATAACTTGAATAACCTTTTTATCAACTCCCGTATATATAAATTCATAAGTCAACCATAAACCAAGCAATAAAAATTCGACACTTAACAAATCTATTGCTAATTATTTCATTCAACCATAAAGAGTCAACTTAGTAGTCCAAAAGGTTCCACCCTCCATACTATCACATTCAATAATATGTCAAAGTTCCATAATTTATAGCCCGAAGATTATTACACGGCATCCAAGTTCCATATCAAAAACTAAAAGACATTACAAATGAAGAGAATAAAAAACCAAAGTGAATACATGGCATATCAAAATATCCTTGATGGCAAAACCCAAGTCCAACCAGCCAAGTGCCATATCAAAAAGTAAAAGACATCACTGATTAAGAGACTGTATTAGAAGAGATCGAGGGTTCCATTGAAGACCCGACGCCTTCCTTGTGCTCATAATCAGTTGTCTCCTTGCTCATTTTCTCTTCAGTGAGCTCTTCCAATTGTGATTGTGCAAGTTCTACATCAAATAAATTGTTTCTCACCTCATTAAAAACGTGCCTATGCATTATAAATAAGAAATTTAAAAACTGTGGGTCGAGTTATGCAATTGAAGCAGTTATATTTTTAAATAAATAAGTCATTTGCATAGTAATTACAGAAAACAAACTTGTAGTGTCTACTGTCTATCTTGATTGCCAACAAAATCTATAAACTATTATATTTTTCGATGCATGAATATAACTTGTATTACATTGGTCAACCATACCATCATGCATCATTCAACTCAATTTATTCCATTTATACTACATCAAATAAATATTGTGCATATTCTATATGTTCTATGTTGATAACTCAAATCCTTTGTCCATAGAGCAGCTTTTCTGCCCTTTAAAACTATCTACAACTTTTCATGATTAATATATAAAATAGTAATATTGACATTTTATGGGAAATCCAAAACCTTCTTGACATATATGTTTTTTACATTGACAAAAAATCCACCCTTAAAACTTAGAACTCATGCAGTCAACATATAAATGAAAAAGACATTACCTATATCTAGCATTGTAGAATGAGGAATGCTCAATGGCACATCAAATTTCCGTGGACAAGCGCAGTCCAAATGGCGCTTCAAATTTTTAGTAACATCTGCTTCGGCAGCAATATATTCCTTTCCACACTTCTTGCATTTGTATGTAGGCTTTCCTTCAGCTTTTGTCGGAAGAATTTGAAAGTAACTCCAAACAGTTGAAGTCCTCGTCCTCCTTTTGTAGACTTTGAGCTCAGTCTTAGCCTTCTTTGGCGGAGGAAGTTCAGCCACTTCATCGAGCTTCAAGCCGTCAATGTCTTTTCCTTCACACTTACTGTTAGTAGGAATCTTCTCATCATTTTCCATCTAGACCAATTTAAAGAAAAATTATTGATAAGGAATTTAGTAAATCTACAAACAGTTGGAAAATACTAATGAATTTAAAATCAACAAAACAAACAAACAAACAAGTCCATTAGTACTAAATAGCCAACATTACAGTGATTATGGATCTTCAATTATTTTATGTTAAGGCATGTAAAAAACTGGAAAAACTTGAGAAGGTATGACAGATTATTTTAAAATCAGCAACAAATAAACAGATCTAATTTTATTTTTTATATCAAGATCTCCTATTAGTACTAAAAATCACTAGTATAGTGAAAAACACAAAACAAATGGATTTCTGCATAGTATCTGTTTTTTGTACAGTGGAGTTTTATGCACATTGTTAATTTTCCACACTAAAGATTGGAAAAAACGAGGGCAGAGAGTGCAGCAAGTGAGGGCTCTTTGAAACTGCCACAAGCTCTACTCTATATACAAAGAAGGGAAAAACAAAAATGTCCAAAATGTAAAGAATTCTCTGTAGTTAATCAATGTAAAAATGTAACCATGCTCTCATTTTATTACCCATTTATTTTATACAACTAATAAGACATCTTATCCCAAAAGAGTAGCTCACCTCACCATAAAGTACATTTCAATTTTTAACTCTACTATAAATCAGACTCCGTTACCAAAGTTCTAACTAGTTTGTTAGTTAAATTACTACTTTAATTAACATAATGCTACTAAAGAACTAATTATATGAAGTTTCAGTAGTTATCCTAAAGTACCAACATAATGTTTTTTAATACTGTATTTATTCAATTATGATGACTTGATGAATTCTATTTATATTTTTATATAGATCACAGTGTTATGTTCATACGCTACACAATTTAATACAACTTATGAGTCAATCAACAAATTATATTAGTAATAGCTACAAAGTTATATTATCTTGATCATTAGCGTGCCACTTGAAAATTAAAATGTTAATAGACTTTCCACATATATATTACACTAATCATCTTAATAATTAAAAAGTCACATGGCAAAAGTATATTAGTTTACAACGTATAACGCATATGTTAATTACTTGACAGTGACACAACATAATATATAAGATTAACTTTTATTATATTAAATGCAACATATGATAGAATATCAAAATACTTTAAAATAAATTATAAAATTTATTTTTCTTCAAATTATTTGTAATAGAATCAACATGTTTGATTATAAAATTAGTAACCGTGTAGGTGATATGATAATTTATTTCAATTTTTACAAGTGACAAAAATTCCCCTTTCAGAAAAAAGTGACAAAAATTCCATCTAATAAAACGTGATGTAATAAAACTTCCATCTTTTATCTCAAACACAAAAAGAAAAAAAAGAAAAAAAAAGGCTACCAAAAAAAAAAAAAAACAATCAACATCATAGCGATTAACAACATAAACGAACGGATCTACAATTATTTTGTTTTAAGATGACAGCTACAAAGAAACTTGAAAAGAAATCATAGGGCGAGATAATTAAGGGATTTTCTAAAATCAAAATAAAAAATAAACAAACAAGTCTACTATTAGTACTAAACAATCGACATGATAATGATTAACACAGTAAACAAAATCTACAATTTGTTGAAAAAAGTTCATTAGTAAGTAAACAAAACAAAAAATATATAAACAAATATACCTTGATAGTGGATTCGGTGGTTGAAAGCTGAATACAAAGAACAGAGGGCAGCCACGGTTTTTAGGGGAAGCTAAATTACGGGGGTCGGCTAGGGATTTGAGGGGAAGACGGAGTAGAAGGTTGAGAGACATGTTCAGTGAGGGATTTTTGATTTTATAGTGTAGAGTGTAATGTAGATGAAGGTTGGGGTTTTGAGGAGGAGAGGAAGAGTCACAGAGTAAATGTTGACGACGAAAACAAAGAGACACACAGATTCAGAATTGAGAGAGGCGAGAGGTTCATAACTCTGAGGGGAAGACCAATTGAGGTATAAATTGGTGTTATACTCGATTACGGAAATATCGAGTTTCAAGTACTCGCTTCCTAGAATTCCTAGTGCAGTCTGCTCGTGAATAAAAAGCACAGTACCCGACGATTCCAGATCCGAGTATAGAAAGTACTCGATATGTCTAAAGCCGAGTTGGGTGAAAAAGGAAGTCTAGCTAGACTCATGCATGTTCCGCGATGGGTCGAGCCCAGCATCGACTGATCCATCTTGTGTAATACTCGACTACTGTTATAGCGAGTTGTACTTGTAACTCGTATCGTTGGACACCGAGTGCTAGAAAAGCACAGTAATCGAGGATTATAAAACCGAGTACTTAGTACTCGCAATCTGGAAACCGAGTTGTTTTGACCTGTAAAGTTGTGATTTACAACTATGTTTTATATTAGCTTTATTCCATGACAAAATGTGTTGTAATTACTTTATTTCATTTCCTTGTATTTTGTGGGATTTAATTGTATTGGGTTTAGTATCAAGTTGGTGAAGACTCAAGCTTTATTGAAGATCAGTGGATCTCGCGGGTGTGTCGCTGGAAGCTAATCCGCGAAAGAGCCATGTGAGAAGCACATGACTGGAAGCTGAAGAGTCATGCCAGGCTATCGTTTGCGAGTGTCTCGCGGGTAAGGCCTTCCCGCGAGATAGTCGCGAAACATTCTGCCTGGAGGATTTTAATGAGTGACTTTCTTACCCTTCACCCATAGTATATATACCCTCATTACCCACAAATGTTAGTGAGGCCATTCAGAGAGAAAAACCCTAGATAGGTTTTCTACAACACACACACCCATCTTTTGAGAGAGAGCTACTTCTCCTGAGTGAGAAATCATTGTAGCCTCTTTTCCATCCCTCTCCCATTATCATAGCTTGAGAGGAGATTTGTACCCAAACACAACCCACACCTGTTCAGAGTGTAGAGAGTGTTTTGGAGTTACTGGGAAGCATTGGAAGAAGCCATTGCCAAGGATGGCAGATGCAACATGGAGCTTGTTGCGGGATCCGGAGAGCTAGACAAGACACGGTTCCGAGAAGCCTTGTTGGAGTAGGAGCTTGGAGGGCTTAGGTACATCGGGTAGATTAGGCTTGGAGGGTCTCTTGCTTACTCATGTATCCCAACTGATTGTCTAGTGGATCGATTTCCGCTTGGAGGGCGGCGGAGAGGTTTTTCGCCGAGTTCTTCGGTTTCCTCTTCGAAAACACGTCTTGGTGTTTTCTGTGTTTGCATCTTTCTTCCCTACTCTTTTATATTCCATTATACTGCTGTGTTGCTTAGTTTATGGATTAGAGTAGCTTATTGCTTATACGCTTGTGTTTACACTATTTCGCTCTTAGTATTAAGTTAGTGTAAAATCAACCAAGCCGTAATTTTAATTGGGGGTCTAAACAGCTCTTGTGTTTTCAACACATTTTCGAGCTTTCATGACTGATCAAGTATCGATCGCGTATCAATCGATCTTTACAGGGAGGTTCAGCTGGACTCATGCATGTTCCGCGATGGGTCGAAGCCACTTCGACTGATCCATATGTGTAATACTCGACTACTGTGATAGCGAGTTGTACTTGTAACTTGTATCGTAGGAAACCGAGTACTGCAGAGTGGTGTTGGTAATGAAAAGCATAATACTCGATTATTATAAAACCGAGTACTAGTACTTGCTACCTAAAAAACCGAGTTTAACATTGTTGACCGATCGCATATCAATCGCGTATCAGTCGATCTTTACAGGGAGGTTCAGCTGGACTCATGCATGTTCCGCGATGGGTCGAAGCCACTTCGACTGATCCCACTACAGTGGTGGCTATGTAACAAACTACTCGCTATCTATAAAGCCGAGTTTTTTAGAACTTGACTTAACACATTGTATTCGATGGGTCGACTTCTTTAGTATCTCCTTGTATAATTATTCAAATTAAACAATTTCAACAAATTTATTCACACCAATTATACACGTGTTGGTGGCAAGTTGCAAAGAAAAAACTGTTTCTAGTATTTCAACAATCTTAAATAGACTCATACAATATCTTACTACTAATTTTATTTGTTTAAGATGCAATTTAGTTGGGGGTTTCTTAAAAAAAAAGAGAAATTCACCTGCATAGTTACTTGGTCAATATGAAAGCATAATATGAAATAAGGATTATATATATATATATATATATATATATATATAAGTTTTTAAGCAACCTAGGTTGTAGGTGTTTTTATGCAACCCACTATGTGGCTATTAAAAGAACCATGCAATAGAGTATTCGACACTATCACGCCATGTAGCCGAGTATAAAAATTCCTATTATCCAAATTGCATTACATGCCTCACTTATATATATATATAATGCAATGTAATACACTAAATTAAAAACTCCGAAATTTAAATTTCCATCCACAAAATTATATTGCATTCCTCAGTATAACCATTCCAGAACACTATATTGCATTCATCCTGACGTCTCCGCTATAGCTAAATTTGCACTAGAGTATTTTTCTTAGAAAAGAGAGCCACATAAAAGGAATGGACATCAACAAATCTATTGCTAAAATTAAACTTCTTGAATTCAAAATTCCATCCATCATCACTATATTGCATTTGTCTAAAGCTGCCTTTGTTCAAATATGCAGATACATAGATACGAGTTATATATAGAAATGAATTTTCCATTTGACATGAAAATATCCACCCTTTGCAATTAAAATTGGTACCTAACACGAAGCTTACTCAAACATGCACATATAGGACCTAAGATGCTTAAGTAGCTTCATTAGTTACAAAATATGTTTCAAAATATTCAATAAGATGAAATCAGCTGTCCAAAAAATCTGTCCAATTTTGCGGTGCTATGCTCTCCAAAAATCTGTCAAACTCTTCTATGTCCAAAAAATCTTGTCAAAGTTGTGTCCACTGACTGTTACATCAACAACAAGACATTGTCCAACTACCATGCAAAAAACGACATCAACCAAAATGGTGGTTTTCAAAGTTTATCAATATTAGGATCTACTGAAGCCTGCAAAATATGCCACCAAATATGAATCAGTAAATGAAAAAGAAAAAAAAAAAAAAAACTACAGGACAATATAAGTTATAGAAAATATTCATAACCGAAAAATTCATAACGTCTACACACACCTAACTCAAGCCATATATCCCAACGTGATCTTGTCCAACCAAAAATCCACAATCAGAAGATTCCTAGACTATTTCCTTAGGTATGGAGGAATTCCCAGTCCATTCAGTCTATTGGGTATGGGGCCATAGCTGTTGGCCAATCATGGTATTTTATTAATAAGTTTTATTTACTTTATGGGTGTTCATCCATGTGGGCTTTGGTTCTGCCAATATGAGGGTTTACTGTTCAGGCAGATAGTAAGCGGATTCAGTTTATGTTTCTCTTGTTTATATTAAAACCCTGGTCATTATTGAATCCTAAAACAAGGAAGTTATTAATGCTCTAACTCAAGAAGAAGTTTTGTACACAAAATGGTTTACCTGCATGCATCTCGTCCTCACTCAACATGCTCGTCCCCTAAAGTCATTAAAATGAGGTTCCCCTTATGAATATAAAACCACAGAGAAGACCATCAAAATTTGACCCATCAATGCCTTTTTCTTTGTACCAAGAGTAGAAGGGGTTTTTTTAAACTAATGTAGAACAAATGCCTTTTCTATTTTTCACTTACCAATCAACAAAAAGAAATGCCTTCTCCTTGTACCAAGTATGCTGGTCCTGCGACATATGTATGGTCTGAAATTTAACAAGTTCCTGTCTCTAACATGCTATGTCCAAGCTGAAACATAACACTTGTGTCGTGTCATCATATCAAATTTCATAGATCTAGTTTGATGTGCAGGGCCAATTTTAATAATAATAATTTCATATGCAGGGCACCTTTTTTCCAAAACTGTCTTGCAAATCAAACAAAGCTTAAAGCAAGGAAGGAAATTTATATGCTATGTAAGTGCGTCCAATTTCTATGCCATGCTGGACTTATCTATATCTAGAGAGAGGAGAGAGAAATTCAGTTGCTTCAAAGCAACCACTTCCTTTTATAGTCAAGAAAAATCCCAACTGTCTAATATTGTTTTTGATTTTTCTCTTTTATTTTTTTGGTTTTGAATTGTAATTATCGGAAAATGAACATCAAAAACTAAAAAAAAAATAAGAAGTCCAGATATTGGGCAAGGTTTTACCCCTATATGCTCCACAACATCAACAGCTCAACGCTGTTTTCGTTTCCTCACAGCTGCCTTCGCCGGTCTCGTCTTACCTGAAATGCAAAGCAGAACACATTCCTTGAATGCACACATTCCCTAACAGCGAAAGTAGAGTTTAAAGAGAGGGATTGCACATTCCCTAAGGCAACAATGATGTGGAAAGGAGCTATACAGCTTATCTTTTACTCATCCACTAAATAGGGGTCAACACTCAATAGGCTACATCATTGGGCAAATTCTGTGAGGATTTTGTGAAATGAAAGAAGAAAAACTAAGGAGAAAAATTCTATAGCAATGATTGATCACCCTTGACAGCACTAATAAGTTGGGTGATGAATTGGGTACACCTCCAATGTCACATGACTACTACTATTTGATTACTACAACCACAAATAATGATGGTGAATAGCAATCTATTAACTGCATTGCAACAATGGCAATAGTAGTTCAATACTATAGAGGATATACTTAAGACTCTTGGATTATGTGTTTGATGATGAAGCCTTTGAAATATCTACCAAGTGAAGTGAGTAATAGTTGAGTATGATCTAAGTATGATCATCACTTCAAGCAAACAACATCATATGCAAGTCAAGTGACATTCTATTAAGGTAAATGATAAACGGTTTACATAGCATGGAGGTGCACTGGCTAAAGAAGAAAATCTAATGCAAACTGATCACAGGATTGTTAATCTGAACAGTCTAATTCATAGATAGCAATTAAGAAAGATGCCTTCCTAGCTGTGCAAATAATTACCGTCACCGGTCCCACAACCAGGGGGGTGTATGTCAGTGCGGTGTGATCTTCGGAACCCATGTATCGGCTCAATATTCTCACTCTGTATCTGTTCGATCTGTGCAGCCGTTTCGTCAGGGTTAGGAAATGAAGGGTCCTGGGTGGGCTCAGCCTGAACTACAGGTGGGGTCGGTCGGCCAGGTGTGGGTACAAATATACAGCCACCGTCGTGGGCAGAGCCACTGAACAATGGGGGAGACAGTCGAGTGGGTGGTGGGGACCGAGGGCCGGCTTGAGCACAGGATGTGTGTTCTGCACTATAGTCATGGCCAGCGGGGTGGGATGGCTAGGCAGCAGCGTCAGACATGCATCGCGATGACCCGACGCCATCCATGTACATGTCCCAGTCGCCCTCCAACGCCTCATCATTTGTACAAAAACAGCTGTATTTATTAAGATGACAACAAGGGATTGAGTCAAAAAATGTCTTACTATCTGTAGCCTAGATATGAATCAATGGCATTTGACCCTTTACAGGGGATTTACTTTGGGGAATGAAACCTCTCATTTACCAGTTCCTACACGCACAAAATGTCGGCCCAGTTGCAGCCTCATGGTTGCTAAAGTTTTCTGGTGTTATTGCTTTTTATTCTGATTGCATATTTTTATTCCGATTGCATATTTTTCCATTTGCAATGAAAGTATCAGATTTTGCCCCAAAAAAACAAAATGTCTACTATTTGCTGTAATTTTTTTTTTATTGAATAATTATTTCAACTTTAACAATACAATTAAAGAAAATTCTTGAAGGTGAGTGATAAAATATATATAAAAATGTTTAGGATGGAGAAAATTTTATGACTGAGAGTGGAGAAAGATTAC
This sequence comes from Quercus aquifolioides, assembly GCA_019022515.1. Classification (NCBI taxonomy): domain Eukaryota; kingdom Viridiplantae; phylum Streptophyta; class Magnoliopsida; order Fagales; family Fagaceae; genus Quercus; species Quercus aquifolioides. The sequence goes on along the minus strand of CM032329.1, from coordinate 65,914,354 downwards.
TTACACTATCAGTTAATGCATTACTCATACAAATCCCAAAAACACTAATTTTTTTTTTTTAATTGGAACAGTCTGCATTCAGTGAACTAAAAATGTAAGACAACTAAGTGCAAAAACAAAGCTACAACAGAGCTAAAAACACACAGCAGCTACAAAGTTGATACAATAACACTAAAACATTGTTTTCAACACAAGATTCAACATGTATAATTACCCTAGAATATAGACAGTATAAAGGACAGGTTAATTCGTAAGTAAGTTGGTAGAATCCAATAACTATTGTAAAGTGTAAACCCTACGTAATGCCAAATGCGTAAGCATCCAAATAGTGTATTGCCTAGTGCATGTTGTTCATAGAATCCAATAACTATTGTCAAGTGTAAACCCTACCCAATAAAACTAATGCTTAGGACACCTAGACTACCCTATATAAACCTTATTTTGTTGATAAAATCTAATAAGACTGTAGGTTTTTAATTCATTATTGGCATATGTAATTAACTAAAAAAAAATTATAAAAAAAACCTTTGTAGTACAAAGTCCAGCTTTGTTTACCTATATGTAATCTATCATTGTTATTACCAATAATTTTTTAAACTCTAATTGTATGAACTGCAGAATGTGATCACAACTTTGAATTTTCCTCATATACTCCTAAGTTTATTTCCATGGTTGTGTAGAAATATTTTTAAAAGGAATTACATTAGCAAACAGATTATTGTGCTTTATACTCGATGCAAAAACTGCATAGACTTGTTGTTTTGTCATCAATGTGTTAAATATATTAGCATTGATGGGTATATGCTAAAAGTGGATAATAGTATTGTGATTGTAGTTTATAAGGATTGAATGAAACAGTTTTGCATGTCTTACATTTCAATACATATATATTTTGGTTGGAAGAACTTAAAAAGTCGTACTTGCTGGTTGATATTTAGAGTGCTTAGTTTTAATATTTAAAGTTTGGGAGAACATTGTAAGTAATTATACCAAATTCCATAAGGAAGTGCATATTAACCCTAAAAACTACTTACCAAACAATATATACTTCGCTGCTATAATACGTCCTCTAAATAAATTACAACTCAAAGTAGTAGAAGTGCAAGTCAGTAAGAATTGGAGGTATTAGAGTTGGAAGTTACCGAAGTCATCCTCATCCTCATGACCACCTCCAGGACCTCCACTGCGTCCACGCCCTGTGGCCTGTGTGCTTGCCTTAGTGGCCGAGGCACGCGCGTTCTCCAATGCCACTCGGCTCAACTCTCCAACAAGATCCAGCGTACTCTTCAGGTGGTTGTACACTTGGGAGTCTGGTTCGCATTGCGACAGTAATTCCACATTGGACTGAACCTGTGAAATAAAGGAGTCCCATTAAAACTTTTCTGGTTCCTTTTGTGTTGTGCATGACCGATTTGGAAACAAATTATGGATGTTGAGCTTATTCATATATATATGAACATTGAAATGGCACAACAATACATATTGCTTGTGAAAAATGCATATCTAGTGGCAAGAAATGAAATGTTCTCTAAAATGAATGTCAAAATATTGATTCAATGGCTTGTGGTCGCACTTTAATTTTCAGAATGCATGCAGCAACACACATATATTGTCAATCCATCAAAGAAGCATGTTCAGGGTTTGTTGCCTTACCAAGATTTCCCAATACGCCGACTCACGCGTAATGTACCGTCTGGTCGTCCTTCGGTACGACTCCATGTAAGCAGCAAGGTATGTCATGTCCCCATCCAATGTCGGTGCGTCGGCAAGATGTTCCTCTCTATGGGCCCATCGGTCAATATAGATAGCATGCTCTTGCACCCAATCCCTATCTAATTTACCTTGGAGGGAGATTCTGTGGAGAGCAACTGATGTATCCACAATATCCGGTGGCGCTTGCTTCATCCCGAACTGACGAAAGACACGTTCGGGATGATGATCCTCTACTATCCAAAAATAGATCAACGGCACAATGGCCCTCCATATATGTTGGCCGGCAGTGCAATATGGGGGCAATGAGTCTAGGACATCCCTGTACAGCTCCCAGACAACCTGCATAAATGGTCAACAAGAAAAAAATCAAATACGTACTTATTTGTGTCAATCCTCAATGTGAGCAAATATGTAGAAGACCATTGAAGAACCACTTCACTAAAAATCCTAAGACATTCTTGACCTATTTCCCTCTCTTATTGAATTTGACATGGTAAGATGAACCTGGATACTACTGGTTGCATGGTTTCAGTCAGAATCTTAAGACCTTGCATGGAACTGAAAGCTTTTGTGATGCTTATTGTTGTTACCAATCTTAGTTTGGCCAAAATCTAATTGTCATTATAAATCAGTAATTGGCACATTGTGTGATTTGGGGTTCAAAAAGAGGAGGAGAAAATTAAGAAAAGGGAGAAGGGGAATGCCCAGTAAACATACCTTGTTGGGGTAGGATTTGTATGCGATGTGCTTACCCCAAAAATATATAAAAATTATGTTGTTTATTATATAGAGACAACGATGTCCATTTTTTAAGGAAATATTTTAAAGATCTTAGACCTGCTATAAGTATTGGACTCATAAATATTTTGATAACAATAATATTCAATGTGGTTATTCAGTTCACCTTTAATTCTAATGGTGTTTCAATTTTTCCTGTCAAATTATATGCAGACTTATGCAATTATTTCAAGAGCATCAAGCTCAAAAAATCAGGTTTGGAAAATACATGTGATCCCATTACCTACAGTTCTGCATTCTATAGTTCTTAATATTCTTTCTAGCAACCAAAAAATAATAATCTTCTACTCTTACTGTCAATACAAGGAAAGTCCTGGTTTCTGTATCTTCACCTTTCGGTATTATTATACATAGGGAGAGACTGCTGAATTTTATAAAGTTGTTTGAGTAAAGCTAATGCATCTCATAAGTCACACTACTGATCTATATCAACGCTATTTTCTACTTCTTTTCTACTTCTTTAGATTGAACTTTGAATTCAATTAAAAAAAATGAGGCAAGTTCATCAATATGTGTTCAAAATGAATCAGATCAGCATGTGTCCAGTAGTGGGTTTTGGGTTTAAAATGGTGGCTTTCTACGAAAATTGGTCCAATGATTTTTATCTTTTGTTCAGTTATCTACGGTTATCAATGCTTTATGCCATGAAAATTGCTACTTTTACACCCGAAATTGTTGCATTCACTTAACTGATGGAGAATTTCAGGAGTATGCCAAACAAAAAAGAAATAAATGTAGACATAGGGTTCTCCCACGTCAAAATAACTTGTTCTTTGTTGAGTTAGTTCTTGAGCTAAATACAGTACAAAGCACATGACGGTGGTCATTCCATTGACATGAATGTTCGATTGTTTGTAAAGGGAAAAGCACAAGGATTTGTGGCTGGTGTGGAATCAATAGCAAGTTTGTTATCACCGCTCGTAATGAGTCCATTGACTTGTGAGTGGACTAACTCATCATTTTTTTAAGATGCACCCGGATACTTCTGGTTGCACTAGCTACAATCGAGGGCAAAATTTTAAGGGTACACAGCTAAATATGTGTGGAATCAAAACGACAAACATCGGTGTAAAATTTCTAATGAAGGTACTCTATATTGATTGCTCACCCACCCTTGTGTTTGTGTTCATAACTAATTCCTTGTATATCTATGGTCTAATCGACCAAAGTTACATTATTAACTATACACATGCAGTAGTTGTTAAAACCCTACCAACTGAAAAACAAAAATATGGAGAATTATATCCTTCTGACATGAAGCGGTAAAATACCTAGTGTGCCTGTATACTCGACAATGACGCCCGATACACAGGTAGCACATGTGTGGCATGCTCTGTCATGCTCTTCGGCCCCTTCCATCTAGTAAACATACAATTTCAGACAATGCTCATTAGTTAATATCAAACAACAATGCTGCCGCGACAATAAATGCGTACCAAAAATAAAGCCATTAATTAGCTTTAGTATTTTCAGTAGGGGGTTGATCCCTTAAAGTAACTGGTTTCTTAGAATATAATAATTTCTTAAAGGCTAGATTGTCTTAATGACACCTTAATTTGTTCTTAACAGGTTTGGTCAAAATACTCAAGAAGTATGACAAAAGAACTGGTGCCCTCATTCGCTTGCCCTTCATTCAAAAGGTCTTGCAACAGCCCTTCTTCACCACTGACATGCTCTACAAGCTTGTGAAGGAGTGTGAGGCAATGCTGGACGGACTTTTCCCTAAGTGTGAACCACCAGCTTCAACAGTGATAGTTGATGGGGATGATGATCCTTCAACTTCTGACGCTACCAATAACAACTGTCTGCTCAGAGTGCCAAAGGAACTTGCAGAGATTGAGTATATGGAGAGCTTATATATGAAGAGCACTATATCAACACTACGGGTTTTGAAGGAAATTTGGAGCGGAAGCTCAACTGTTGGCCCTTTGTCATTGCCACCACTGCAATTTAGTGCAATTGAGGAAACATGGAATAAAGTTCCAGTTCTGGAACAAGTTGCCAAGTAGTTGTATTTTGAGGAAGGAATTGGGATGAGTGCCTCCCAATGGTTCTTATTTTGTCCTTTTTTTTTTCTTTTTTTTTTAATGCATCTATTATGATACCTTAGATACTAACACAGATGTAAAATGCTAAACTCGACCTGAAATGAATTCAATTGAATCATAAGTTCTGTATAATACTCGCCTTGTATAGAAGAAAGTAGCGTCTTCAAATTGGGAACGAGAATATTGGTTTACATTTTATTTTAACCTAAAGCAACATCTTTAGCTATTTTTGAAGTTGGACCATTTGGTGCCAGGAAGTATTTCTACTTGGCATGTTGCCAGGGTCTTGTAGTTTTTAATGGCAGTGTTCGCTTCTCCCCTAGAAGAGAATCTGGGTTCGAATTTTCTTCACTTGACTGTTGTAAGCCAAAAATAGAAAATGACATGTTCAAGTATCAGATCCTAAGAGATGTCCTATTCTGGCAGCTTCGAGGATCAAATCCTAAGAGAAGCCTTCGTCTTCCATTTCTTTGCAGTGGCCGGAAGTTTGTTCTTACCGTATTAGACATGTGTAGCATACTCTAAATTCTGACATTTATTCACAAGGTTCTAAAATTCTTGGGTTCACATTCATGGCCAGAACTGCAAAATAAAGTGTTTCCTTACAAAAAAGAACCACTACCTAAAAAGGGTGGTTGGATTAGTTAAAGCTTAATGACTAGATACAGAGTAGGCCGAGCCTAGAATACGATTGTAGCACCTCCAATTGTCTGCTGTGTTTAAAACTTTAAATCATGAGTTCTTTAGAGTTTAGACAAAGCAACCCTTATTTCCAACCAACCCACCAACACCAAGTACCTACCCCCCTCCCCTCAACAAAAAAAAAAGAAAAAGAAATCCCCTGCCTCTGTATCCTTGAAATGTTTTCAAAAATGGTAGTTTAACTAACATTTCTTGATATTACCAACGGATATATGTAAAATGCAAATCCCACAATTTGTAATTATTGAATTGATTCCAAAAATAAAAATTTATTTTATACAAAAAGTTAAATAAAAAAATGTTTCCAAAAGTTTGGAAAAAAAGAAAACCAACTAATGAAAAGAATCAAATTTCCTCCGTAATTAAAGTCATTTTTAGTTCTAAAAGGAAAGTCTTTTTTTTTTTTCAATAATTTAACTGTTACAGGTTATAATAAGTGAATACAAATCCTTTATACCATTTTTTGTATTCCACTTTATATTTCACTAATCACAACTTGTCATTTATTTGTTTAACTTTCCTTATAAAATAGCTAAAGTTTAAAATAGAAAAAAAAAATACATACATGACAAGTTGTGATTAATGGAACATAAAGTGAAACTCAAAATGTAGTATAAAGGATTTGTATTCATAATAAGTAAGAAGAGGAATTCATACATTGATTAAGGCTCTTGAGTCTTGACAACCAAACATTCATGGTACACGGTTGCCTTAATCTATAAGAATGTTCCTATAGGTGCGTAGCTAAAAAATGTACAGTTCTAATTTATTGAGTGATTTAGGATCATAGATAAATTAGAAATAACGTTGGACAAAGTTTGGCTACAAACTTTTTTGGGCTACAACTTCACCTAATATTTTTTTTATTGGATGTGAATTTTAACAAATCCACACTTGGATTACATTTTCTTTTTATATATTACATACTTGCAAAATTTATAGAATTTCAAAATTTTAAGTAAATTGTCATAAATTAATTGTTTAAATTGCAAATTTTTATGAATCATATAGTCTAAAATTATGCATAAGAAATAAGTTTATGAATCATATAGTAAATTTAATAGATAAGTTTGGCTACAAACTTTGTTTGGCTACAACTTCACCTAATATTTTTTTATTGGATGTGAATTTTAACAAATCCACATTTGGATTACATTTTCTTTTTATATATTACATGCTTGCAAAATTTATAGAATTTCAAAAATTCATAGCTCTGTCATCAATTAATTGTTTAAATTGTAAATTTTTATGAATCACATAGTCTAAAATTATGCATAAAAAATAAGTTTATGAATCATATAGTAAATAATATCTAATTGACATAAATTTAATATATGTTAAAAGCATAAAAAACATACAATTCAACAATTAAAATTTTAAAATATGTAACAATGTTAATTTTTATAAATGAAACTGTGGACTTAGACTATAAATAAGTTTGTAGCTGAACGTCGTTATAGACTTAGACTTCAAGTCTCTTACTAGTTGGTCGAGTAAATGAAGGCTACAAAACTAATTTTCTTCGAGCCGAAGAAATAGATTTACAAAAATAATTTCCATACTGACTTTTCCCTATTAGAAAATAAATTCTTCAGTTAAAGATTGTTGTTGTTGTCAAATTTTATATTGTGGACCTAAACCTGAAAAGATGTTGTAGTAAGTTAATAAGCATATTCAAAGAGCATATTCCATAAATAGCAACTTTTAATTGATTGACGATTACACTTTGTACCCTATAATATGCCAATTGTAACCAGGCAGTTTTGTTTGACCATATTGCTTCGACTGGCGGCCAGCTATTCTTTTTCGGCGAAAAATCGGACCCCACACACACACACGCACACACCGACACACGTACTACTTATTTTTATTTTGTTTTATTTTTTATTCGGTGGAAAATACTTATTACAATTGATGAAGTTACAATTGATGAAGTGTTGCAAACAACGCATTTCTAGTTTGGCCAATTTTATGCCTTCAGAACTGAAAATATATTAATTCCCATATGATAGGGGGAAAAAAGTGAGTTACGATGTTGTCATAAACATGAAACTAATACTGGAGCTATCTGGTCTGGTGTACCATGGTCTACTGCACTACATGTGAGTCAAACGCACACAAAGGGCAGTAAGAGCATTGTAGTTTAGATGTTTTCTCCGAAGGTGATTTCATTGGTTTCATCCCCACTTGTTACTATTAAAAAAAGAATTCAAAACAAAGTCTAGACTGTGAATTTCTGAGCACTAGTTGAGCCTTTGGAAAATATAATAAACACAAACAAATTCATTGTTTCATGATAATACAAATTTAGATATAAATTCATAACAAAGTATATAGATTGGTTAACAAAAAACCCATTTTTTCCTTGTTGAAAAAGAATGACCAGTTTACATACTCTACCAAATGAAATTATTGCAGAGACTTTTTCATGAGTTAGCCAAAATTCAAAAACAAACATCTTCAATATTAAACTTAAATATGATCAAATTATATACTATTTACAAATATTTTGTGCAACTTTTATAAATTGTGGCCGAGTACATATTAAATACTGAATGACGTGTGTGATTATGATTCCCATTGCACTAATAGATGAATCTAAGTGTACTGGCTTAGCATTATCTATTAAAACAAAGTATTTTGTATTTGTAATTTTCTTCTGCACTCAACACAGTGTATATGGCATGCTATCTTGTTAAATAATCTATTGAATTAATGTCAATTACACTTTCAATTTGAAACAGGGGTTACTTCTCGACAGCAGTGTACTTAGTGAATGTATTAAAAGTGGCATACATGCAGGGATTTTGACCAACTATACACACGTGCACGGTGAATGACAAATGGCATGACAATTGTACCAAACTAATGAAATAACATACCGACATGTAAGGGGACCTGCCTCTACTGGCGATTGCAGCGGCCTCGCAACAGGGCATATCACTGGGAACCTCGAATACGCCCAGAGCTGCACCAACATCAATGCTCCTCCCATCTGCATCGCCTTCGTCTCCGATGCCTTGCATAAGTGCCTGTACAGCCAAGCTAATGCTCCACTACCCCAACTGTACCTCTTCGCGTTGCTGATTGGGTTCAGGAACTGTAGAGGCATCACCGACACCCGGTCCGCCGACTTGTCCACAAATAGAATGGTCCCCAATCTGAGAAGAATGTGATAGTGCGTATGTTGCTGCACTACCTCATCAGTAGCATCCGCAGCTAAGGGAGCTCTAAATTGTTCCTTCAGCCAGGTGACTCTTAGCCACGCCCCAACAAGGATAGACTTGTTTTCATGGGGATGTGGTATCGGGTCTGGAGGATGATGACCCAATAACTCAAGACACAATGCTGGCCACCCCAGCTTGACACTCTCAGTCACTGGCAACCCATCAATAGGAACCCCTAGCATCACCTCAATATCTTGTAAGGTGATGCCTATCTCTCCATGCAGTAGGTGGAATGTGTGCGTCTCCGGACGCCAACGCTCAACTAGTGCTGTGATCAACGCGTGATTCACTTCCAACTTTGGAACCTTGAATAACCCTTCAAAACCCGCCTCAGTTATGTAGCGAGCAATTCAGGGGTTTAGCCCATGCCGGGGTAACTTGCAAGATCGGTGCCTGCACTTTAGCACGCCTGGCACTACCTGCACACGAAAGAGCACTGTCTTAGGATATGCAAGAAACAGTAGGCTAACTAGTTAGCTACGAACATTTTGCAATATGTTAGTTATGATGTTAACTAGTTATTCACTCTAGTTCAATGGCAGATAGGATCAATTCAAGGTCAATGACATTTTTTAAAATTAGCACTGAGGTGATGGGCATTAGGTTTTGAAATGAATGAACAAAGTGCCTCACTATGTCAAATGGAGTAGGGAATTAGGAATCAACAAAGTTGTCTTATGTGTAGCCACGCCTAATTGTGTGTGCATATTTGCGAAAATAATGGCAGCGGGTTCATTTTAATTGATTACTATAGCTTTCGAATGAGATCTACTGACTTTGAATATTTCTACTCCATACCATTTTTGGGTACTGCTGTTAATGAAAGAGTGTTTTTAAATTCACGATTATTTCTGCTTCATACCATTTTCTCTTTGGATTAAATAAAATTCTGCCTAAACCAAAAGAGAAATGCTACCATGTCCAACATCTATTTACAAATAATCAAAGAACCCTACAGAAATAAAAAACAAATGATTTCGACATGTCCGAAGTTCCGTACAACTACATACCTGACCGGCAGGCGTCTCCCACAGCGCCGTGGATCGATGACCCGGCTGCTGTGTCAATTGTGTATTTTCCGCGGGTCCAGGAACCACATTTCGCAGTTGCTGCATATCTGACACGCATGCAATCATGTTAGACAAGCAAGTATTTCAACAGGGTTCTAGAACAAACTGACAGAAACAAATACAGAGAGAGAGAGAGAGAGAGAGTGAAAGAGAAACAGAGTGAGAGAGAGATTTGACAAAAAATTGAAAACATATAATTGCTCATCTGAATTATGCACCATGCATCTATATATACACTGATTTTCAATCCATTTAATCATATCAAGGAAGAGTTAAATTAAAACACTAAAATATAAAACACCTAGTCTGAGCATATATGCCTAACTGGATCCTAATGTTCATGGCTGCAAGGCATAAACAAAAAGGACACATAGACTGCGTTTGGATAGCAGGTTTTGCTGCTCAAAGTTAAGTTGCGTTTTACTCTGTTTTTTTTTTTTTTTTTGGCCGCACTTGTTGACTGGGGGGGGGGACAAAATTTACTGTGCATGAACAGTGAGTGCACTGTTTACGCACTGTTCATGCACTGTTTATGTATTAAAAAATATTAAAAGTGGGTCCCACAACACTATTCACACATTTAAAAATTATTTTGCTACAGTGTTTTCAGCAACAATCAGTTTTTATCAACTTTCAGCAACAATAAGTGCTATCCAAACGGACCCATAGTTGCAGAATGTATAAGCAACCTAACCAACCAACCAACGTGCGAATCAATGTCTAAATCAAACAAAGTAAACCAACAAATGAACACAGAAAAATGCAAACCAATGAATCAATTAAGCACCACAAAAAACACCATTGGAAAATACTAAAACATAGTTCTAAAAGGTACCCAACTACCCCTAAACAATTTTGAGATTATGGATACAAACGAGACAGAAATGGAAAAAGAATTCTTAAAAAAATAGATTATCTAGTATTTTTCTATAAAAGCCACAAGCCTTACAAAAAGGCCACAAGCCACAAGCCACAAGCCACCACAAATCTTAATGCTCCCCCTAACCTAATCCAACCTATTAGGAAAGGATTGGTGACCCTCAAAGGCCACTAAGTTCCCTTTTCAACCCCACATGTAGTAGATGATAATAATAATAAATTGATGTACTTAATCAACAAACATAACCCACAAATGACTGCTAATCTGACACAAGACAGAAGCTTCAACGGGCTTAGATACCAAATTTGATGTAGGATTTTTAGGAATTTCGGCTCTAAAAAGAACATCAAATAAAGAAAGATAAAACACTAGGCAATCACACCTAGGCTTTCGTAAGCAGTCACACTTAGGTAGGAGATAGCAATCGCGCTTGAAAAAAGTTGGAATGTTATTGAAATCTATCAATATTATCGACTACAATAAAGCCATTATCTAGGCTATTTCTAAATCCTTTCTTAGAAAGACTAGGAATTCTAATAACAAAAAAATAAGTACTTTAAGAACATCTAAGACAATTCTAGTATCTTATGACAATCAATTATGCATCTGTACACAAAATGTGGCAGCAAAGGTTTTAGGAACCCAAAACAGTAGATATACAGGGCATTTATGAGCTCAATTTAGTTCAGTGATAGTGGATGTCCATGATGTGCATTTTATGGTCTATGTGTAGATATATGCGTGCATATCCATTATACACACATTATATCTATTATATTAATAACTTAACAGAGTGGAAGCTTGCAAAAGCCAGTAAGTTTGAAGCTTGTAAAACCAATAGCTTCTCAATTCAAGATCATTTAGCATTGAATTAAATAGCAATTTTCCCTAATTCAAAATCAATTTTCACATACAACATAATTTCCTGAAATTATAGAGTTGAATTAAAAAGCAATTTTTCCTAACAATGGACACCGTTGTCATGCTAACTGTATTTTACATGAATTTTTGCCCTATACGTGCATCCAAACCCAGTTCAAAACCAAACCTAGTTCAAAACCAAACCCAACAAAGCTAAAAAAGCAACAATAATAATGAATAGAGATAGAAAAAATCTAACAGAGAAAAACTTAAGAAGCCACACTCAAATCAAAGTACATGCACAATCAACACTTAACTCAGATTACATGCGAAGGGAAAAAACGAAAATTTGAACTCAGCATTTAGAAATTACCTTAATACGTTTCTACTCCTTTAACTTTGAAGATGGATTGGGTTGAGCTTCGGCTATGGCGAGAGTGAAAAGGTGTGGGTTTGGGTGTGGGTTTGGATTGAGCTTCAATCCAGCGTCGACTGACCGATTTGGTTTGGGTTCGGGTAGAAATAGGAGAACTTGAATATTCGTTGAACTTGGGAAGGCTCTACTGAACGGACTGAGGGTGGCTACTGATCGGACGGAGGAAGGGAGAGAAACTGTAGAGGAAGGAAGACAGACAAACTGTCTTAGAGACGTTACATTCAAAAGTGGTTCATATTCTGCACATAACTCGGATTCTATAATGCCGAGTTATAAACAATTACGCGGGAATATTTTATTTCCTAAAAGCCACGCTGAATTGCCACTGTGGCAAGAGCCTGCCTAAAACTTGGTCTTTGGATATGCGAGTAATTTAAGTAACTCGATTTTAGCATTATCGAGTATTGAAACAGGGGCACGCCCCTATATAGTTTCAAAACAGGGGCATAATGCCAAATATTTTTGCCCAAAGGGGCAAAAGGCCAAATAGTCCTTATAAAAATAATAAAACTGATTTATGATTTTGTATGAATGGTACTAATGGTAATGGCATGCGTATTTATAGGAGAGAGACCGTCTTGTTGTACTGTGCTTACAAATTTTTACTGCATGTTGGGGATTGATTCTATAAGTCTTGTAGATGGCCTTCTCAAAAAAAAAAAAAAAAAAAAAAAAGTCTTGTAGATGGGATCCTCCTTTTGTGGACCCTCAGGTTCATTTGATTACATATATCAATTTTATATAACTTGTGAAAGCACAACTTAATTTAGACAGGAATTTGATTAATCATTCAAAATTCAATAATCTTTTAATAGAAAAGTTATGTGTATAACATTTTTATAATACTCCTATAACCATTTTTAGGATGTAAGATGTTACTTGCTTTTATTGGTGGATAATAAAATAATTTCAATGATGAGTTCAAATTAAAATTAGTAATACCCTGCTATTTAGAATTTATTGTGAAAATATTGTGAAAGATGTCCTACCATGACTTAAGTAGTTATTCATTACTAAGAGCAAGTTTGGTTGGTGTAATAAGAAAGAGGATGGAAAAAGTTGATATCACTACTTGGAGGGTTATTGAACATATAGTGTGCTAAAATTATATAATAAGAGTAACAATAATTTTAGCATATTGAAATAAGTGATATCACTACTTGTGACACCACTTTCAATAAAAATGATTTATTTTTTAAATATCAAAATTCTATGGCATATTGAACTTTTAGTTTTAACATTTTTATTTATTTTAAGACAACCAGATAACATTTTTAGTTATTGGAATAACAAAAACCTGGCCAAATTGAACTAATTCTAAATCTCAAAATGTGAATTATCATTAATTATTTTTTGTGTTGAGTTTGTCGATTCCACTCTCAAATCACTAGACAAATTTATTGCATTGGATGACATGACGATACCCTACAAAATTATGATTAACCATTATTCAAATTTAAATTTTACATAATTAAATCCATTCATTCATCCTTCATTGTCTACAATTTCAACAATTGTTCAAAACGGAATTTTTACATTTATGTTAGATAGTGAAAAATTAGAAAAATACTTACTTGTAATTATTATAAATGGGAAAAGATTAACATGTTTCATAATTTTACATTAGATCGTTGATGGGAAATGATCATACTTGGCTCACTTAAATTTTTTTGTTTTTTATTTTTTAAATGTAACTAAAGTCTAAAGTAGTGTTTGGTCAGTTTAAAGGGAAGGAAAAAAATTAAGATAATAGGTAGTAGTCTCATGTTGGTCATATCATTATTAAGATATATGTAATAAGTTTATTTAGCAAACACATATAAACTTATAAATGAGTCTATATGCTTGAATTGTTTTGTATCAAGCCTTATAGCTCACGAGTTTGTTCATGAACAAATTTTTTTGCTTGGGCTCGGCTTGTTTATTAAACAAGCCTAAAACTAAGGTTCAAGCTTAACTTATTTATAAACAAACAAACATGAACAAGCTTTTATCGAGCCAAGCTCGAGTTGTTCATGAACAGTTTGGTTCATTTACAGCCCTACTTATTTCACTTTCAATTTCCTATTCAGATTGCCTAGGTTACTATTCTTGTTCCCCTAATTGGTGCTATTCCTATTTATATGCCAAATCAAACTCGTGTAATTTCTCCTTTTTAGCCTTGTTGTTCACCCACCATTTTTGTCTACTACTGACACTCTCTCAATCTGTCTACCTCTATTATTATCACTCTTCTTTCCATCTCAGCTTCTCTTTTTCTCGTCCATCTCTCTCATCTCCGCCTCCCTCTCATGTCCACCACTCTATTTCTCATCTTAGCCTCTCTCTCCTCTACCTTCCTCTCACTCATCTTTGCCTCCCTCTCCTCTTATATCCGACTGTGGGTTTTTTGTGAGTTTGGATTTATGGGTTTTGTGGGTTGCATGGTGGATTTTTGTGAGTTTGGATTTGGGTGTTTGTGGATATTTTCAATGATGATAGTGGTGGTGTGTGTGCTTTTTGTGGTTAGTGGTAGCGGGTTGTGGTTCCGATTTGATTTTTGTTTTTTTTGTTTTTTATTTGGGTTTGTGGTAATGGATTTGGCAGAGGTGGCTATTGATGGTGGTGGCGATGGTGGTGTTGGATTTCAAGTAGTGGTGGTAGGCTGTGGGGTGGTGGCTACTATTGTTTAGTGTAGTTTATTTTATTTATTTATTTGCTATGAGATTGATTTGTGGATGGGTATTGATTGTGGTGGTGGTGATGGTGGTGGTGGTGATTTTGGTTGCTATGGAGAGAGAGAGAGAGAGAGGAGAGGAGAGGAGAGAGATGAGTGCTCTTTTATATTATTTGTTGGGAAATGTTAACGAATGCCCTAAGGGAATTGGTTTAGGAACTATTTTTAAAAATGTTTTTATGGGAAAATGATAACACAATTAATGTTTTTGACAGCTTTTTGTATTTCCCATTAAAGTTTTGTTAAAACTTTTCTAATACAGTTTATTAACAATTACTCTAAGGGAACATGTCAATATGATCCTTATTTGTTTTTGTAGTTTAAATCATTGTTATTGATTCCGTTCCGTTCCGGCCGGAATTTTTCGTACCGGTATGCAAACCAGTACCGGAATACCCCACGTTCCACCTCGGGTCAAATTTCGGGCCGTTCCGGGCCATTCTGGTCATTCCGGTCAATTCCGGCCAATTTCAGCCGAGATGCAAATTTTGGCCGGTACCAGATTTGGCCTATTATTTAAAAAAAAAAAAAAAAAAAAAAAAAAAAAGTAAAGGTCCAATGGGTGCTGGTAGTTCTTGTGAGTTCTTTTGATGATAAATTTGATCCTTCTCTCATGGATGATGATGAGGAGGAGGAGTAAATCTTGTATTTTTTGATATTTAGTTATTGTCTTGTAAATCTTCTTATTGTGTGATGTTAAATTGATGTTTAAGACTTAAGAGTTAAGACTAAATGATTTGTATTATTTGATATTTAGTTATTTATTTATTAGAATTGACAATTTTATGTTCAACAATGATATATATAAATTATTTTTTAAGAACCCTGAAACACCCTGAAACAGTACGCTGAAATCGGCCGGTACCGAAATATTCCATTCCACTGGACAAACCGAAACGGGGTCCGAAACGGTATTAATAACAATGGTTTAAATCGTAGTTGTAACAAATCAAGATAAGAATCTAGTCCATTTGGTCAACCTTATAGCTTGATTTTCTAGGCATCAATTTTCTTCCCTACCAAAAGTCCAACTTATTTTAGACGGAAATTTCATTGATTATTACTTGTATATAAAATTCAAGGATCATTAGATTGAAATAGGTCTGTTACTGACCCAACCAAGTGGCTAGGTATTAGTGTATTACTAGGATGAAATTTAATTGAGTATTACTTGTATACAAAATTCAAGGATCATTAAATTAGAATAGGTCCCTCACTAACCCAACATAGTGGCCGGGTATTAATGTTTATTAGGATGAAATTTCCGTTGTGTTCACCTTTTTTTTTTTTTTTTTTTTGGCATTTCATAATGATACGTTGTGGAAAGTGTGATCCAAGTCCAACATGCTTGAGAGTTGTAGTTGAGACCATGACCCAGAAGCTTTACTATTCAATACTTTATTTGAAAAATTAAACACTCATTTGATGTAGGAGACAATGAAATTTGACACCGTAGACAATGGGGTTTGTTCTTGATGTTGTGAAATTGCTGCAAGTATTGATTAAAAACTCTAGTATGATTAGTTGGCAAGCCATGTTCTTTAAGCGTGAAAAGTCTAGAATGGAAAACTTTAATTTATGTTCCTACAATAAATGTTTTGGAGAGAAAATTGTTAACCCCCTCATCCAATTGGGACCCCTCCATTTATACCCCAAGGAAAATAGGTCCAACTTTCCTGAGTGTGATTTACTATCCCAATTAAATATGGACACATAACTAATAGTAGTCCTTACCAAGTAACAAGATATTAGTAACTAGATGATCATGTGACCCACCAAGTGGCTAGGTATTAATGTATTACTAGGATGAAATTTAATTGAGTATTACTTGTATACAAAATTCAAGGATCATTAAATTAGAATAGGTCCCTCACTAACCCAACCAAGTGGTTGGGTATTAATGTATTATTAGGATGAAATTTCCGTTGTGCTCACCAATTTTTTTCTGCATTTCATAATGATACGTTGTGGAAAGTGTGATCCAAGTCCAACATGCTTGAGAGCTGTAGTTGAGACCATGACCCAGAAGCTTTACTATTCAATACTTTATTTGAAAAATTAAACACTCATTTGAGGTAGGAGACAATGAAATTTGACATAGTATACAATGGGGTTTGTTCTTGATGTTGTGAAATTGCTGCAAGTATTGATTAAAAACTCTAGTATGATTAGTTGGCAAGCCATGTTCTTTAAGCGTGAAAAGTCTAGAATGGAAAACTTTAATTTATGTTCCTACAATAAATGTTTTGGAGAGAAAATTGTTAACCCCCTCATCCAATTGGGACCCCTCCATTTATACCCCAAGGAAAATAGGTCCAACTTTCCTGAGTGTGATTTACTATCCCAATTAAATATGGACATATAACTAATAGTAGTCCTTACCAAGTAACAAGATATTAGTAACTAGATGATCATGTGACCCACCAAGTGGCTAGGTATTAATGTATAACTAGGATGAAATTTAATTGAGTATTACTTGTATACAAAATTCAAGGATCATTAAATTAGAATAGGTCCCTCACTAACCCAACCAAGTGGCTGGGTATTAATGTATTATTAGGATGAAATTTCCATTGTGCTCACCAATTTTTTTCTGCATTTCGTAATGATACGTTGTGGAAAGTGTGATCCAAGTCCAACATGCTTGAGAGCTGTAGTTGAGACCATGACCCAGAAGCTTTACTACTCAATACTTTGTTTGAAAAATTAAACACTCATTTGATGTAATAGGAGACCATGAAATTTGACACCGTATACAATGGGGTTTGTTCTTGATGTTGTGAAATTGATGCAGGTATTGATTAAAAACTCTAGTATGATTAGTTGGCCAGTCATGTTCTTGCCAGTCATGTTCTTTAAGCGTGAAAAGTCTAGAATGGAAAACTTTAATTATGTTCCTGTTAGGTTCTAAAAGTTTAGAACAATTGGCAAATCGTAAACACATAAGAACATACAAGCTGCAGAAAGAAGATTTCAGAATTTGCTTGGTTCAATCAATCGAAGGACAGGCTCAACTGATCGAAAGTCGTATCTGCAGAATTTTAATTAAGCCCAAACAGCAGTTCAAGCCCATTAAGGATTAGGGTTTCAAATCTACTTCTCCCAGTATACAAAGGAAACACTAAGCATATTTTTATAAGGCTTTTCAGAGAGAGAAGAGTGTGCCTTTTTTGTATTTAGGGTTTTGTACCTAAAAAGCTCTCTCATATTTTCTACTGGTGTTATTACTTGAAGAATCTTAAGATCCGGTGTTGTAGAAGTTGCTGCCTTCTCTAGTCATCAAAGGTGTTGATGATCTAAACCTTCAAGGGTGGTCTTGGAGTCACAAACAGGAGAGTTTTTGTTGCTAAACCTTTGAGTGGGATCTCAAAGTCACAAACGTGGCTGTTTGTGTTTTGCAAAGACCAAAGAAAGAAGTAGTCCGTGGACTCGGAGCTATCATGGGGTCGTGGTTGTAAGTTTTCTACTTGAGGTAGCAATAGGATGTTAGTGGTCTAAGTCGCTATTGTACAAACTTCAATTCTTTCATAGTGGTTTTGCTATTTTACCTTAAGGATAGCTAGGTTAAATCCTCCCTAGGTTTTTTACTGATTTAGTTTTCTTGGGTCATCATATCTTTGTGTTTTTTATATTCCGCACTTTACATTGATATGATTGTATGATTATATTAACCTAGATCTGGAATTTGGACTAAGTAATAACTTGGCTAATTAACTAGGTTAATCCGATTGTGTTTTAAGGGGTCTAAAAACAAACAAGTGGTATCAGAGCAGGTAGCTCTCTTGTTGTAGATCTTTCGATCTAAGAGCTGATCCTTGACCCTTATAATAATGGATAATTTGAAGTGTCTTTCTGATCATGTTTCTGCTCATGTTTCTGTTGATCTTATTGATGCTTGTGAAACTCTCCGTAAGGAATTATTAAAATCTATGAAAATTGCTAAGAAATTCAAGGAAGAATTAAAATTGGCTAATCTTGAAAAAGAGGAATTGGTTGTTAGATTAGATGAATCTAATAAAAAGAATGAATTTTTGAGAAATCAAATTTCCTCTCAAGATGAGAAGATGAAAAGCTTGGAACAAGAGTTAGATGAATCTAAAGCTAAAATTGAAAATTTGACTAGTATCAAGCCTGCTGTTGACAACAGAAGTATTTCTGTTTCTTTTAAGCCTAAAACTGAGAAAGTTTATATCCCTCCTTTCAAGAGGAATAATAAAGAAAAGGCTTATTTTGCTAGGTTAGACAAAGATAAAAGTTCTGATGTAGACATTGAACTTTCTAAACCTAAGTCTAAACCTTCTGTTAGAGAGCATAATAAATCTGTTTTTGTGCCTACTTGTCACCTTTGTGGTGTTGTTGGTCATATTAGACCAAATTATTCTTTGTTGAGGAAAAAACCAAAATCTGAGACTAGATTTGTTGTTAGGAATACTGATGTTCCTAAATTTGTTCATGTTTGTCACTTTTGTGGTGTCTCCAGTCACATTCGTCCTAATTGTCATAAATTGAAATTTAAGCATTCTGTATTTCAATCTAGGATATGTGATGATATTTCTCCTGCCATAAGTCCATATAAATTGTTTCATATTCTTTTGAAAAATTTGAGCTTGTTGGCTTGTGAAAGGAATTTGCAGGATTTCAGTCTTTCTTAGAAGATTGGTGTAATTCCTCAAATACACTCTGCTTCTCATGGATTTTCACCTACAAAGCCGAAGACTCGTGCTATATGGGTGAGAAACAATTTTCTAAGGTGAGTGTTGCTAACTTGTCCCTGATTTAATTCTTTCAATTGTTTGTGTACATGTTTTGTTTCGGTTTTTGGTTGTTTTGTCTTTTAGGTTGTTTTTTTTATTAAAAAAAAATCCAAAAACATTGAAAATTTTCAAAAAGAAAAAAATATTTTATTTTGTGTCTTGTTTTATTTGTTTTGAGGATTACATGAGTTATGATATCTCTCTCTTGATTTAGAACATGCTTGACATTGTGGAGAAACTTGAATAGTATGTGTTATATAAGTGCTAAGCTATTTCTGATTTTGTGTGAGTATGTACTAGTTTGTACATGTACTCAAGGGTTAATTAAGGAATTGATATTTCTTGTTTGTGTACCCTCTATAGCTTAGTTAAGCACTGTCATGCATTGCATTTGCATTTTTAATCATTTAGCATAATGTGTGTCTTTTGTTCTTGGTCATAAATTTTTTTAAACCAAAAAGATTTTTGTGTTTTATATTATAGATCTTGGATTTGAAATCAAGGTTAGCCATATTATCTTTATATAACATGTTTATGTACCTTATTTAGCTTTGATGAGCTTATTTATTGCACTTTACTAGTTTGAGCTTTGTAGTGCATGTTGTGTGGGAGTTGTTTATAGTTTTTGATCACATGATCTTGATCTTGAAGTCACATGCCTTTGATTGTCGGACTTGAACTTTTTGAGAAAGGCATAAATAACCATCTCACCACTGTTTACTAGCCAATCATAAACACCTTAGTGCATATCGTAAGATTTTGTGCTCGAGAAAGTGTAGCACATACACAAAAAGACCATAAGGTGTAGCCTCGGTTTAAATGCTAAAATTAGTGTGTACATTATTGGGTTATAATAACTTTAAATCAAATAAAATTGGTGTGTACATTATCCCGACTATCTTTAATAAGTTTCTGATTAAATAAAATTGGTGTGTACATTATGAGGCAAATCAAGAAACTTACATGATTGCAAACTTTTATTCTAGGAGATGTGGGAGTTATATGATGTAACTCTTTAGGTGTTAGTTTCTTTCAAATTCTATGTGATGAATTTTGTAGAAATTGTGCTTGATTTCTATTCACATATCACCTCATATGTATCTTAAGTTTTTGCTAGTTGCACACACTACACAAGTTGCTCTTTGCTAAACTTTGTACATGTTATTGTGTGTGATTTTGGTTTGGCCAACCAAGGTTGAAGAATTCCTTGATATTTTTGCAAAATGTGTTTAATGTTTGAGTTTTGGAGACAAATTGGTTGAAAAACTTGTTTTGGAAGATTTGGGTTGAATTCAAGTGTTTTTGAAAAACTTTTCATCTCATACTCATGCATTTTATTCATAAAATATTGTGCTTTGAGGAGTTTCTGCATTAACTTGCTCTGTTTTTCAAAAATTCACTTTTCCAGATTTTTGATCGATCGAAGCTGTTTCTTGACCGATTGAAATTGCGTTAAAATTTTTTGTTTGAATCTGCCTAGCTCGATTGGTATTCGATCGATGCTCGACCGATCGAAACTGAAAAATTTTCAATTTCTAAGTTTTTGACCAAAATTTTTTTATGCATCATTTGTGTTTAGGATTCACATGCATTACATTGTTTTTCTATATCTATCTTGCAGTTTTGCAGTCATATCTCTCATTATTTTCACACATAACATGCATACACTTTGCTAAATTGGGTACTCAACTAGATCTAAAAATTGATTGATTAATTTTTGAGTCCTTTGTACATTTTAGTATATGCTATTTTTCTTGATGTGTGAAATGCTGAAAATTGAAATTATTTTTTAAGAGATATGATGGATAATCAATGTGCAAATATTTTCTCTATTCATGCAACTGTTTATGGGTCATATAGTGTCATGTTTTCATTTATTGAAAGAGAGTATTTTTCTTCATGTGTATCCTCATCTTAGTTTTTAAGTTTGGTTTATGTGTCTTTATTTTCCTCTCCGCCTGAATTTTCCCCAAAACTGTTTTTTCCCAAAACTTGTTTTATTTTTCCTATTTTTATAGGGGAGAAATCTGTTTTTAAAACCTAACAAGTGTTCATAAGGGGAGTTGTTTCTCTTCACTTGTTTTCTTGATTCTCTATTTTCTCTTGACTTTTGTTGCGTATGTTTTTTGTTTACTCTTTGTTTGAGTTGTCTTTGTCAATACGTGACAAAAAGGAGGAGAAATAGATGAAATGTGGGAATCCTGTTTAAAAAGGTTTTTAAAAATGTTTTTGAAAGGGGGAGAATATAAAAACTTTTTAATGTATCTAACTTAGGGGGAGAGTTAGAATTTACTTTTGTTTTTTATATTCTGTTTCATATTATTGTTTATATGTCTTTCTTTCCACACATGCAATGATGTGTTTGTTGAGTGTTTCAGGAAAGATAGGTACATTCTGATCAAGACCTTCTACCTCTTCTTGCAACTTCTAGGTTAGGAGTCTTAGATTGGGATTTGTGATGTAATTGGGCATTTTATTGTATTGGGTTGTTCTTGTATTAGAGCATTTCATTTTGTATGAAAGTTTTGTCACGAATTGCCAAAGGGGGAGATTGTTAGGTTCTAAAAGTTTAGAACAATTGGCAAATCGTGAACACACAAGAACATACAAGCTGCAGAAAGAAGATTTCAGAATTTGCTTGGTTTGATCGATCGAAAAACAGGCTCGACCGATCGAAAGTCGTATCTGTAGAATTTTAATTAGGCCCAAACAACAGTTCAAGCCCATTAAGGATTAGGTTTTCAGATCTACTTCTCCCAGTATATAAAGGAAACCCTAAGCACATTTTTATAAGGCTTTTCAGAGAGAGAAGAGTGTGCCTCTTTTGTATTTAGGATTTTGTACCTAAAAAGCTCTCTCATATTTTCTACTAGTGTTATTACTTGAAGAATCTTAAGATCCGGTGTTTTAGAAGTTGCTGCCTTCTCTAATCATCAAAGGTGCTGATGATCTAAACCTTCAAGGGTGATCTTGGAGTCACAAACAGGAGAGTTTGTGTTGCTAAACCTTTGAGTGGGATCTCAAAGTCACAAACGTGGGTGTTTGTGTTTTGCAAAGACCAAAGAAAGAAGTAGTCCGTGGACTCAAAGCTATCATGGGGTCGTGGTAGTAAGTTTTCTACTTGAGGAAGCAATAGGATGTTAGTGGTCTAAGTCGCTATTGTACAAACTTCAATTCTTTCATAGTGGTTTTGCTGTTTTACCTTGAGGATAGCTAGGTTAAATCCTCCCCAGGTTTTTTATCGGTTTGATTTTCCTGGGTCATCATATCTTTGTGTTCTTTATATTCTGCACTTTACATTGATATGATTATATGATTGTGTTAACCTAGATCTAGAATTTGGACTAAGTAATAACTTGGTTAATTAACTAGGTTAATCCGATTGTGTTTTAAGGGGTCTAAAAACAAACAGTTCCTACAATAAATGTTTTGGAGAGAAAATTGTTAACCCCCTCATCCAATTGGGACCCCTCTATTTATACCCCAAGGAAAAAGGGTCCAATTTTCCTTAGTGTGATTTACTATCCCAATTAAATATGGACAGAACATATAACTAATAGTAGTCCTTACCAAGTTACAAGATATTAGTAACTAGATGATCATGTAGTATGCAACCAGATGATCCCTCTTCCAACAAAAATATCACTAGATGAATTACTACTACATATGATTTCCTAATAATCATTGTAGTTTGAACGAACAAAAAATAATTGAGTAAGCAACTTGTAGCTGTCTGAAGCCTTTCGTTGCAGAAAAGCATAGAAATTGAATTTAGACGTCATATGATAGTATTTCAAAACTATGATTTGCCAAGATACCAATTAAATTTTTGTTGTAGGTGGAGATCCAAGCTCGTGATGATTGTTCTTTATCATCAGGCTAAGATACCAATATAGTACTAGTTGCATTCATGATCAAAACAAGAGTCGTCGCTTGTAGATGTAGGCATATTGTCGAATCACGTAAATTTTGTATTTAATTCTCTTCTCTCTTCTTTAAACTTGCATAAGTGAATTTATTTTTACAACACTTTACCAGTTGACCTAACTAGAACTCACATTGTGTAATTGTAATTATTGGGTTTTGATATTATGCAATTGAATTTAGCAGTCATATATGGGAATTTAAATTTGTAAACATTGCAGCATTAAAATTTTAACGCTGTAAACATTGCAGCGTTAAAATTTAGTCTCTGATTACTGTTCCAATCCCAGTCGTCTTCTCCTTTAAAGGAGAAGACGACTGGGATTGGAACAATAATCAGAGAGGAGAAGACGACTGGGATTGGAACAATAACCAGAGACTCGAGGGGACAAACTATTGCAGCAATGAGCAAACGTGGGCCTGGAATCATGAATGCAACTACAACTGAAGCAATGGCAGTAGCGAGCAAGTGCACTGTGCAGGGTACAATTAATTTACACAGGAATTGAGATGTAGAAAGATTATCCTAGAGCAGGGAGATTCCAAAATCATTATAGATTCACAATATAGTCCACCGATTATTCCTTATGGGGACACATCACTGATGCAATATAGCAGAACCTGAGAAGTTTCCATGAAGCCCAAGTTTCATTTGTTCGAAGGGACACTAATGCAGAAGCACACATCTTAGCACAAGAAGCTATACAAGTTACCTTATGGATAGGGAATTTTGGGTGAACAACAACCCATCTCCTTTAATATCTTCTGTAACATCATACCAATTTCCTGTAATTCCTCCAATTTAAGCATTCACTTTAATAAAATGATGATTTTGCCCTTAGAATAGGGTTAAATGGAAGTTGCATGCACAACGGTGTCTACGAGGCCTACTTAAATTTCTTCATGATGATTGATGAGGACAACCCTCATCTGGTCTTCAATAACAATTCATATGTGTTGATTTTTAGGATTTCAAACCAAAAGTAATTGATTTAGTGTGATTGGCAAAGGGACGATTTGTAAAATGAGTATCTAAAATAAGCAAATAACAATGTCTACACTTTGTGATGATCCATATTTTACTCTACATTTTTATTTTTGAGAAAGCATATTATACTTGTGCGCACCTAAAGTGAGACTGCTGGGATGGGTCTCACTCAAATTCACAACTTATTTGTTTAGTGGGTATGGATTTCCTACTATGGGTCGTTCTCGGCACAGAGACTCAATGAGATCACTTTTCTCTTTCTATGTTGCCACCCTCTCTCTCTCTTTCTCTCCTAACTTTCCAACCCCTTTCCCTTTCTCCCACCTCTCTCATTTATAGCACTTTGATTAGTGGGGTGTTATGATTGTTTTTGCAGTTAGTGTAATGAGAGGTCCAATATCATCAGTCGTAAGTGGGTGGTTAGGTGGGAGTGGGATGGGGTGAAGGTGGCTTTGGAACTTGGCTCCCACTTCAACGATCATGCTCGGCAGCGATACTTCTGGGTATTGTCGGGCACGTTCATGATGGGATGTTCGGACGTTATTCTTCCTATATTGTCCGGTAATGGCCTCCTGAGCAAAGATTGAGTGATGAAACCTGGGCCTACACTCCATGTGGGCATAGGCTGGGATCCCGGGTAAAGGGGGACGGAAACCATGGGCCGCACTGTTTGTGCTTGAACGCAAGGCCCAAATGTGCTTGGACATCTCGGGGCCGTACATTAGCCCCCTCTTGATTCATGTCCGGCAAACGGGCAGAATCAAGAAGCCCGGTGGGTACATTCACTTGAGAAGGTTAAGAGGTGCAAGCCAGGGTGGTTTCAGAGACCCATTAATGCGCCATTAAAAGGCGTGCCGTTTCGGCTCGTTTGGTTTACCTGTCATCATTACCTGATGGTTCGTGAACCGAAGAGGCGCGTGTGTCAGTTGGCGCCCGTGTGAATCCCTCGTTAAATGAGCCCCATTATTGTTGATTAGGCGCTGTTTCCTTCATCCTTTGTCCTCTAGAAATAGTTCATTCCAAATCAATTCTCCATTTTTAAACTCTCCCCTCTCTGAATTTTCTCTCTGCCGAGCATTCATTTGTGCACCTACTCGCCTGCCCAGAGCCCCTCTTTCTTCCCTAAAGCCCAAAGTAAGTCTCCTACCCCTTGCTTTTACTTCTGCATCTTTCTTCAAGTTTCTCCCCTCGATTTTAGACTCTAGGATGGGGTATGCTTATCTTCTAAACACCACGGCGTCCTTAGCCACTTTTAGGCACAAGTTTGATATTCCTAATGATGTGGAGGTGGCGTATTGCCCCGAGAGTGATTTTGAACTCCATAGAGGGCAACAAACAGCCTTTTTTCCCTTTATGGCAGTTTTAGAGGGTGGGGTCAGGTTTCCCATGGACCCCTCTTGCTTAATACACTTAGGTACTACGGGTTATGCCCTTACCAACTCCCCCCCAATTTTTACTGGGTAGTCAGTTGCGTCAGTAGGTTGAACCATACGTTCAGTTTACAATTAAACCACCACGACATAAACCACATGTACAGCTTGTGTGGAAACAAGAACATAAACTATTATTTAAAGGTTAGAGATAAGCGGGTACGGCTGATATCATGCCTACCTGACTCGAATAGAAACTCTGCCAGGGAATACATCCGGGTGCATGGCAACTGGTTTGCCGGGGATATTCCCCCTCCCCTCTCTCGTCGCGAAGTGGGTTCGTATTGACTCCTTACCTTACTTTGTTTGATAGTTGTTTTGCTTACCTGAATTCCGATGTGCCTACTTACATGTTCATTGTTTCTTCACTTTGCCCTCATTCATTTATTTATTATTTCTCTTTTCTACAGACGGTAGAGTGTTTATCCCCGACGTCAGGGTAGTCCACGTAAATGATCTGAACTTCGTGCTTCGATCTGAGATATTCGTTCACTGGGACGGGCAGCTCCGAGAGCCCCATCTCATCCTCGGAGTTGAACCAGTCTACTCCACCTGGCAACCCTTCAAGCAAGAACTTTTGGTAGACAGTCCATTCCTGTCTTACATTGACGTCCAGCACGCCAATTTCTTGCTGCCGAACCTTATGGTGGGAGAAGCTCGGGAGCAAGGTCGGCGATACACCTGTTTGGACGAGCTCGCTCCGTTGCGCGACGAATCGGCGGAGTGCGTATCCCAGCGCCTCCGAGAACTTGCTCACGTTTGTGTTGAGGAAGAAGCCCCCATTCAAAAGGCTCCCGCTCAACCCGAAGAACCAGTTGATCCCGAGCCTCCAGTGCGTGATACCGAACAAGCGACCATCAACATTACCGACCTTTCCGATACAGAATCTGATTGCAGTGCAGACATGGTGACCCGAAAGACCCTGACCATTGACCGCTTCGTGCCCGGTGCACGGCAGGCGACGCAATAGCAGCCACCGCAAGGCCAAGGTCAAACGCCTCCTCCCCTGCCCCCTTCCCAAACTGGGCGAGCAGACCTCTATCGGGCCGTGAGACGCCGCTACCCGGGTACCCCCACAGCCGTCCAAGGGCATCGTTATACAGGAGCTGCAGGCTCAAACTAGGGCGGTTACGGCTTCCTCCTCTAGGGCAGCTCAGCCGTGGTAGCCCAAGTTTTCCTTGGACGGCGAGCCACTCCCTGATACTGCCAGTGTACGAGTTTGGGAGAAGGGTGAAAGGGGTCGCGTTGCCTAGAGCTTAGCGCACGGACTCCTCTTGCCCGAGGACGTACATGCTTACGAGTAGGGGATGGAGGAGTCCATGGGGCAAAGGCTGCAGTGGTTTACTATCGCGGTAATTTCTTGTACGCTTTTATCGTTTGTTCTTATCACTATCAATGCATATACGTGCATACATGCACAGGTTTCAATTATGACCGTCATTTTGCTTTTTTATCATATGCATACGTGCACGTGTTTTATCTTTCTCCGTACTGACCCCCAAAGTTTTATTAGGCTGCTTAGTTGGCACACATCATCGATGGGTGCCCATGTGGAAGCGGATGACGCGGAAGCCACCAGTGTCCCGCAGCCTACCGGTCAGCTTAGTAGGGATGCAGCCCAGCAATATGCCGACCGTCAGCCGACCGAACCCGTCGCCCAGACGCAACCCACAGATCCTCAAAATTAGACTCCTAACAAGACTGCTAATGCTTTCCTTTAGTTTATGTTTTTCTTTTTCTATTTAATTTGCCTATGTCACTGGGTTGTGGTGGCTGAACAATCATTTGTCTTGTTTTGACTTTTGTATGGTCGCCGGACTATGGTGACAGGACAACAGCTTCGTTTCTATGCATTTGTTCTACTTGCGTGTTGCTTGTTTATTGAATGCTTGCCTTAATTGTTTTCATGAAGGCTTACTGGCCATGTTTTTCTATTTTTTGTGCTTGAATGATTTCCTGAATGCCTGGTGAATTATATAGTGCAGATGGCCGGGATATGAGTTCCCGATCTCGGGCAACGTGTTGGTTTCAATCTTTAACCCTTGTCTTCAGAATACTTTCCTCCCATCCGGTAAAAGCAATTGAGTCGGGTGATAGGATTTTGCCCTTAGGAAATCTGGGTTAAGTTTTCCTCCTCCCTGGTGATGGATAGCGCACCGAGGACAGGTTTCTGTTCTCAGGAAAATCAGGCTAAGGTTTCGTCCTGCCCGATGATGGATATCGAACCGGGGATAGGTTTCTGACCTTAGAAAATTTAGATCAAGGTTTCTTCCTGTCCGGTGATGAGTATCAAACCGGGGACAGGCTTCTGTCCTTGGGGTAGTTTCCGAGTTTAAGGTTTCCACTTGCTTCGTGATACGGATCGAATCGAGAATAAGGTTTCTGTCCTTAGTGTAATTTCTAAGTTTAAGGTTTCCACCTACTCGGTGATATGGATTGAATCGACAATCAGGTTTCTGTCCTTAGTGTAATTTCAGAGTTTAAGGTTTCCACCTGCTCGGTGATATGGATCGAACCGAGAATCAGGTTTCTGTCCTTAGTGTAATTTTCGAGTTTAAGGTTTCCACCTGCTCGGTGATATGGATCGAACCGAGAATCAGGTTTCTGTCCTTAGAGCAATTTCTGAGTTTAAGGTTTCCACTTTCTCGGTGATATGGATCGAGCCGAGAATCAGGTTTCTATCCTTAGCAAGACTCGTAGCTTAAGGTTCTTTCATGCTCGGAAATGGAAGTCGAACAAAAATGCAACAATAAAATGGAGAAAATATGCACGGATAATCATTATCATCTTCATTAGCGAAACCCGTACAATATTACATTTAACTCACAATTGAAAGCACTGCCCATCAGTGATAGAATCTCTTTAGGTTATGGACGTTCCACGGCCGAGGCAGTGGCCTCTCGTCTAGGTCCTTCAAGTAATACGTCCCCGCGCCAGTGACGGCGGTGACCCTGTAGCGCCCTTCCCATGTCTGCGCCAATTTCCCGGCATTTGTATCTCGCATATTTCCCACGGCTCTTCTCAGGACCAAATCTCCGGCACTAAACTCCCTCATTTTTACGTCTCGGCCATATCTCTGGGCGAGTTTTTGCTGATACTCCGCGAGCCATATAGTCACCACCTCACGGCTTTCTTCCAACTTGTCCAAGCATCCCACCATCATGTCATCGTTTTGGGCGGGATTGAATCCCGCGACTCGCGCACTGCGCAGACTCACCTCGGTAGGTATCACGGCTTCCGCTCTGTACATGAGAGAGAACGGGGTCTCCCCGGTGGACCTCCTGGGAGTTGTCCGGTATGCCTACAAGACTTTGGGCAGCTCCTCGGCCCAGTTTCCCTTCGTACCCTCCAACCTCTTTTTCAGCCCATTCACAATTACTTTATTTACAGCCTCGGCCTGGCCATTACCCTGGGGATATGCTGGAGTCGAGTACCTATTTTTGATGCCGAGATCACTGCAGAATTCACGGAAGGCCCGGCTGTCGAATTGCAGCCCATTGTTTGATATAAGAGATTTCGGCACCCCAAACCTTGTGATTAGATTCTTCCACACGAATTTCTTTACGTCCACGTCCCGTATATTGGCCAAAGCTTCCGCCTCCGCCCATTTGGTAAAATAGTCGATAGCCACCAGAACGAATCTTTGATTACCCGCCGCTCGGGGGAATGGGCCGATGATATCCAGCCCTCACTGTGCAAAAGGCCAGGGACTGCTGATCGGGTTCAAATGGCCTGCAGGCTGATGGATTAATGGGGCATGCTTCTGACACTGTTCACACTTACGTACGTACTCGGCGGCATCCTTTTGCATTTGAGGCCACCAAAACCCTTGAGTCATTGCCCGGTGCGCCAATGAACGTCCTCTTACATGACTGCCGCACACTCCATCATGAAGGTCGGCCAAGAGCTCGCCCACCTTCTCTGGGCGTAAGCACAAAAGGTATGGCCCCCTAAAGGACCTCTGATACAACGTTCGGTCTTCTGATAGCCAATACCGAGGAGCCATCCTACGGATCTTGCTGCCTTCCTTTTCGTCACACGAGAGTCGGTCCTCTGTCAAGAAGTCAATAACGGGGTCCATCCAGCACGGCCCAAGTGTTGTAATTGCTGTGATATCTATCCTTGCAGTTCCCAAATCATTTACTATCCTAACGCTCGGCTCTGGAACAAGCTTGACCCTGATTAGCTGGGGTATCTCTTCGGCTACTGATGACGGCAGCATGGCAAGGAGTCAGTGTGTCTATTTTGCGTTCGAGCCACTTGGAAAACCTTTACCGCGCTAAAGCTGGTTATAACTTGCTTCACATGTTCCAGGTATGCTTTCATCTGGAGATCTCAGGCTTCAAAACTGCCCTGCACCTGACTAACCACTAGACGCGAATCTGAATACACCTCTACATCCCAGGCACCTAATCCTGAGACTGTCCTTAGTCCGGCCAGCAAGGCTTTGTATTCTGCCTCGCTGTTGGAGGCTCTGAAGCCCAACTAAATGAGTGCTCTAACCGTATTCCTTCCGGGGTGATTATGACAATCCCTGCACCAGCCCCCGTGGAGCTCAATGCCCCGTCCACGAATACCTTCCACAAGCAAGCCTCCACACGGCAAACTATCTCCCCATTCCCTTTCGATGAGAACTCGGCGACAAAATCTGCAAGGACCTGGCCCTTCACCGAACTTCAGGGTCTGTACCGTATGTCAAAAGAACCAAGCCGAGTTCCCCATTTTTCTATTCGGCCCGTGAAGTCTAACCTCTTCAATAGTGATTGTAAGGGATACTCGGTTAAGACGTAAACCGTATGAGCCTGAAACTAGTGTGGCAGCTTTCTCGTGGCATGTATTAGGGCCAACACAAGTTTCTCTAGCGGTAAGTATCTCGTCTCGGCATCAACTAGAGTCTTGCTGATGTAGTACACGGGTTGCTGGATTCCTTGGTCCCTCAGTAGCACGGCGCTCACGGCGTGCTCAGACACTGCCAGGTACATGAATAAATCCTCACCTAGTTCTGGTGCCGCTAGCATGGTTGCCCGCGCCAAATAATCCTTTAGATCCATAAAAGCTTTGTCACATTCTTCATTCCACTGAAATCCAGTCCATTTCTTTAGAAGTTAGTAGAATGGTCGACAACGATCTGCGAATTTGGAGATGAACCGATTAAGGGCGGCTAGCATCCCGGTCAACACTTGCACTTCTTTCGGATTGCTCGGTGGCTTCAGTCTTTTCACAACCTCAATTTGGTCGGGGTTGACCTCTATTCCCCGCTTAGTGATCAGATACCCCAGGAATTTCTTGGCCCCCACACCAAACGCGCACTTCTCGACATTAAGACGTAACTTGTGCTGTCAGAGAACTTCGAAAACCCCCTGAAGGTCCTCCATGTGCCGTGCTACCTGCTTGCTCTTCACCACCATGTTGTCAATGTACACTTCAACTGTACACCCTATCTTGTCTCGGAACATTCTCGTCATCATTCGTTGGTATGTGGCTCTGGCGTTCTTTAGTCCGAAAGGCATCACCGTGTAATGATAATTGGCCTTCGGGGAGATAAATGTCGTCTTCTCTTGATCCTCGGGCACCAGGGCGATCTGGTGATACCCTTGAAAAGCATCTAGAAAGCTCATCCTCGGGTGCCTATATATGGCATCCACCAACTGATCAATCTTTAGCACGGGGAAAGGGTCTTTTGGGCATGCTCGGTTCAGGTCCGTGAGGTCCACACAAACCCTCCACTTGCCATTTTTCTTCTTCACCACCACGGTATATGCTAGCCAATCTAGGAAGAAAATTTCCCTTATCGCCCCAGCATCCTTCAATTTTTGGACTTCTATTTTCACCGCTTCGACGTGCTCCCAGGCCCATCTCCTTGGCTTCTACTTCTTAGGATGGAACGAGGGGTCAACTCTAAGTCTATGAACAATGAACTCAGGATCCACCCCGGGCACTTCATATGGACTCCATGCAAACACATCCACATTTTGTACTAGGAGTAACAACATTTCTACTTTTTCCTGTTCATCCATGCTTTTCCCTATATGAAAGCACTTGTCGGCATATGGAAGTACCTTTACCCTTATCATTTCCTCAGCACAAACACCCCCCCGCTCTCTTCGGTCATCCTGTAATTGCTATAACGGGACCCCCTGTGACGGGTCCTTCTGCTGGGCATGCTCCCCCTGATCGGCTATCTCCTTCCTTCGGTTAACTATGGCGACTAAACATTGTCCAGCCATCTGCTGGCTTTCCCTTACCATAGTGATACCATGCTCAGTAGGAAACTTCAATTTCACATGCAGAGCGGATGGGATGGCCCCCATTGCGTGGATCCACGGTCTTCCTAATATCGCGGTGTATGGGGAGAAATAAGCCACCACTATAAACGTTACTACCACCTCCTTGCCCTCCATATTCACGGGCAGAGATATTTGCCCCTCGGGTATTATGATTTTTCCATCAAACTTTACCAAAGGTGTATTGTACTTAGAGAGGTCCCTATTCTTCAACCCGAGCCCCCGGTACAGGTCCGGATACATCACGTCAGCCCCACTCCCCTGGTCAATCATCACCCTTTTTACCAAGAAGTCGCCTATCCGGGCAGTAACTACCAATGCATCGTCATGTTGTTGGACCGTTCCCTCTAAGTCATTATCACCAAAAGCGATAGGCTCCCGGGTAAGCTTCATCTTCTTCCCCGCCAGTTGTGCGTCGGAGCTGCTTTCCACTGGGACCACGTTTAACACCTTTTTTTTTCTCGCCGAGGCGAAGCTCCTCGGGGGCACGTGTATGACCTCAATTATCCTGAGTGGGGGTCGAAGGGGGTTGCCCCTCTGCATAGCTCCTTGCCCGGTCCCTTGCGTCTACCACAAACTCCTTCAAATACCCAGCCTTGGCCAGCTGCCCGAGATGATCTTTTAAAATTCGGCACTTCTCGGTGGTATGGCCCTTGTCTTTATGGTAGGTGCAGTATAAGTTCTGATTCCTCCTAAAGGGGTCACCACCCATCTTGTTCGGCCACTTGAAATATGGCTCGTGTTTAATCTTGTCCACGATTTTGTGCACGGGCTCCTTGAACGTCACGTTTACCTCCCCTACTAGCGCTTCTGGCTCTTGGATTCTCAAATTCCCCCGGGTCCTCTGTTGAAAACCACTCCGCCGAGGACAATCTGTCATCGACGCCTTACCTTTGCTTTGTATCCGGTCATCTTCCAGCCGTTTATATTCTTCAATGCGCATCATTAGCTGCCTCATGTCCTCGGGAGGCTTCTTAATCAACGACTCCCTCAGCCCAGACTCCTCGGGCAATCCCATTCTAAATGTGCTCGCAGCAATCTTCTCGTTTCCTCTACCTATTTCGTTGTAAAGCTTCCAGTATCGACCAGCATAATTACGAAGGGTTTCCTCTGCCCTCATCTTCATAGACAGCAGTGCGTCTACCAGTTGCGGCACCTGGCTGCATGTTACGAACCGGGTTCCGAACTCCTGTATCAGCTCTGCGAAATTGTGGATGGAGCCCTTGTGCAACCCATTGAACCATCTTAAAGCTGTGGGACCAAGGCTGGAGGGAAAAACCTTGCACATCAGAGCGTCATTGCGGGTATGTAGAGACATCATTTGGATATAGTGGCTGACGTGCTCCACCGGGTCCGTTTTCCCATCATATGAATTGAAATATGGGCGCGTAAATCTGTCCGGCATTGGTGCCCGCTCAATGTTTGCTGAGAACGGGGATCAAGCTGCCCTACACAGTGCACGACTCATTGCATCCATGGTTGCATTGTGGGGCCGTCTCTCTTCTGGAGAGTCCGAGCCCCAATTTGTATACTCCCGTGAACGTAAGCGGTTTCGTCGTCAGCGAGATTCCCTTGAATGCGAACGGTCTCAGCGTCGACGGGACTCTCTTGAATGTGAGCGCTCTCGGTGGTGGTGGGATCCTGACCGATTTGATCCCGTTCCATGTCGTTCTTCCCCGGCGTCAAGCCTTCTCCCTTGGTTGTCTTGA
The DNA here is from genome assembly GCA_019022515.1 of Quercus aquifolioides. Lineage (NCBI taxonomy): Eukaryota > Viridiplantae > Streptophyta > Magnoliopsida > Fagales > Fagaceae > Quercus > Quercus aquifolioides. Next base: position 65,880,814 of record CM032329.1, on the reverse strand, counting down.
TCCATTCTATGGCGCCCGTTTCTTACTTCCAACTCCAAATCTCTTACCAACCTGCGCAGCCGTTCAAGCTCCTCATCATGCTCGTCAAACTGCCTGTGCCCTGAAGCATTGGACACTATTCTCTGTGTTTGATATGACCCTTCTCCAAGGCCGGACCGTTCTTCCTCTTGCTCGTAAGCCCGATCTTCGCGCCTCTTCTGCCTCTGTTCTCGCCAGGAGGATCCCCGGGGAGATCCTACTAAGCCACTTTCAGCGTCACTTCCAGAACGTCTCCCAGACATCTTCTCATACATGAGTCTCAGTGGAACCACTGCCTTGTAGAAGATTCCCACAGACAGCGCCAATTGTGCGCACCCAAAGTGAGACTGCTGGGTTGGGCCTCACTCAGATTCACAACTTATTTGTTTAGTGGGTATGAATTTTCTACTATGGGTCGTTCTCGGCACAGAGACTCAATGAGATCACTTTTCTCTTTCTATGTTGCCACCCTCTCTCTCTCTCTTTCTCTCCTAACTTTCCAACCCCTTCCCCTTTCTCCCATTTCTCTTATTTATAGCACTCTAATTAGTGGGGTGTTATGATTGTTTTTGCAGTTAGTGTAATGAGAGGTCCAATATCATCAGTCGTAAGTGGGTGGTTAGGTGGGAGTGGGATGGGGTGAAGGTGGCTTTGGAACTTGGCTCCCACTTCAGCGATCATGCCCGGCAGCGATGCTTCTGGGTATTGCCGGGCACGTTCATTATGGGATGTTCGGACGTTATTCTTCCCATACTGTCCGGTAATGGCCTCCCGAGCAAAGATTGAGTGATGAAACCTTGGCCTACACTCCGTGTGGGCTTAAGCTGGGATCCCGGGTAAAGGGGGACGAAAACCATGGGCCACACTATTTGTGCTTGAACTCAAGGCCCAAATGTGCTTGGACATCTCGGGGCCGTACAATACTCTACTTGGTACTTCTTCTTATTCATCTTTTCTTCTATTCCTTTTATTCAGAAAAAATAATTTTGACCTGTTGATTGATTTTAGTAGATTTAATCAACTTTGCACATTAACCAATTATGAATACCAAGTTATTTACAATAAATTACCACAATAAACAAATCACAAATAATAAACCAGAGTGCACTATAGCACTCTAATTTCTTTCAATTGACTTTAGTGAGCCGTTATATGGTCCGATAAGTAAGGGCACAATTAACGTGTCATTAGCCGACTTAATAGGCTTGATTAGGAATCATGTTTTCTGAGTCTCAATTAGGTGAGCCTAATGGTTCGTTTGGATTGAGGGGGAGTAGAGTGTAGTAGAGTAGATTTGAACCAAAATTAGCCTATTTTCAGGTAACTCTACTCTACTCCCTTCCACTCCCCCTCCTTCCCCCCTTAATCCAACAGACCCTAAGTTGAGAGACAATTGAGGATTAGTCAAAATTTCAAGAATGCCCTTTCTTGAGTTGAACTTTGGATCTTGTACTTGATATTTGACACAACTCAAAACAAGATACATTGTCATTGATTTGCCAAGCTAACCATACAAATTCCATAAGGCTGTTGGCATCACCCTTCATAATTCTCTCTTCTTCTCTTTTTTATTTTTTTATTTTTATTTTTATTTTTATTTTTGTTGAGAAACTCCCTTAATTATTCTTTGTATTTTATTTTGTTTCATATTTAAAATTATTTTCAATTCTCTGGCTGCACCCATACAAAACCCTGAGATTATCTAAAACTCCAGTTGACTCAAATTCCTTCAAAATCAGTCCAAAGATGAGATAGAAACGGAGGCCAGCATTAGGTAATCTTTCTTCCATCAATATGGCCCTTGATTATATAATTTTGATTCTATTCAAACTATCAATTCTATTCTTCTTTCTTTATAATTATTAAAGATACATAATTAGTCATAGAGCAGAAGATTTATTCAAGTTCCTAGAGTTGTGTTTAGTGTATGTTTCTATGAAAACCTTTCATTTTATACAGTACTCTGCAATTTGACAATGGCATGTGTTGCGGGTGTGGTGTGGGCAGAGAGATTGGGGTATTGTGGTGGTGTGTGAATGGCTGTGTTGTTTTCATTTCAGTGTGAGTGTTGGTTTGTGGTGCAACGACAAAGTGAGAGGGAGTGTAAATGTGTGGTGGAAAAGGAGAGAAAGAAAGGGCCAATATCTAATGAAATTCCTTTTCTTGTTTGGGGAAAGTAGAAATGGGTTGACATTAAAATTCATTTTTGTTAATTTTTTTTTTTTTTTTACTTTTTAATCATTCCTCAATCGATCTTAATGTATATTTGCTTTACTATTGTTGCTAAATTTTCCAATCTGACGCTGTTAAAGGTCTCTCTATACATATATTGATGATTTTTTTTGTTAGGTGAATGGTGGAACGGGAAATGTGGAGTTCGAATTCTAAATATTGGGAATTCAAAGGGATGCCAGTACCACTAGGCTATCACTTGAATCTGTAATATAATTGTAATTAATTCTCTAAATATAATACCACAACATGAGTAAAATATACATGTAAGAAATAAAATTTTCTGCTAATTATTTCAAAATGACCGAGCTAACAAAAGATACAAATTATTTCAAAATGAAACTACAACATATCCATGCACCATAAGAACATTAGCTAGTAACATGATAAGAATCTCACAACATTCTATCAAGTTTGTGCCAAAACACCCCAAGCCTATACCCCATGCGATCTAGAAATTGAAAGTACATGATTCTCCATTTCCTGTTCATTAGTAAAGGACCCCAAACAACCCAAAATCCAACCACAAATCCAAGTGCCATACCTACATAAAACCAATCCACTTCACGCCCACCACTGCTCCCTTTGTCTTTAGTGTCGGGTTTGGCATAATTTATAGTGCAATTATCAGTAAGTGGAGGTCCACAGAGTTTGTTTCCAATAAAACTAGATGCATTGAGGCTCTGTAGTTGAGTGCTTGAAGGGATTCTCCCAAATAAATTGTTCATTGACAAGTTCAACTTACTCAAAAATGACAATCTTGACATGCTTGGAGGAATGCGACCTGAAAGTTGGTTTTCAGAGAAATCAAGAGATTCCAAGGATCCCATAGCACCTATATTCTCAGGAATCCTTCCAGTCAAATTATTAAGTGACAAATTCAAAGATTGTAATCCTTGAAGACTAGTCACTTCTTTAGGGATCTCTCCTGATAAATTATTCTTTGAAAGGTCTATAGTTCTTAGTAGTCGAAGATTGGTGGTATACTCAAGAACTTGCCCTTTTATCACAAGCAATGCCCTTTCAAAATCCACAGAATCACCATCAACCACAAACAAGTCCTGTAAAAGATTGTTAGAAGTTGAAGCCATGGCAGTCAAATTGTTAACACAACCAGGTATGCTTCCAAATAGCTTGTTATGTGAAAGGTCCAAGATTTGGAGTGAAGTAAGAGCACATAGTTGTTTCGGTATGTGGCCATGGAAATTGTTTGAGCGAAGGTTGAGAATGATCAAGCTTGAATGTCTTTGTCCTATCCATGAAGGTATGATTCCAAAAAACTGATTCTCACTGATATCAATAATCTCCAAATTAGTGCAATTTTTCAAAATATGTAGTAATTTCCCAGAGATTTTGTTGTTGCTTAGGTGCAAAGACTTAAGAAGACTCAAATGTGCAATGGATGCTGGAATGCTACCAGTGAAATTATTGTTTCCCAGACTTAAGACCAACAATTTTTGCCAATTCTTCCAACAATAACTTATATTTCCTGATAAATGATTTTTTCCAAGATTGAGAAGTTCCATTTGTTTGGGCTCATTCTTCTTGTAACACAAAAAGTGAGAAATAGATCCAGACAATAAATTGTTAGATAGATCTAGAAAGCTCACGTTAGAGGATATACGAGGTAATGAACCATTGAATGAATTAGAACTCATATCAATCATGGAAGAAGGATACAAAGTCACAGGGATATTTGGAATCTCTCCATAGATATGATTGTGAGACAAGTTCAAATAATTGAGCTGAGAGGACATGTTCCAAAACAAAGGAGGAATTACATCCTTAATATTTGTGTTGGATATATCCAAAGACCAAACTCGCTTTTGTGAACAAATCCATAAGGGAAAATTTGGCCCTAATATCCACGATCCCAATCCTAAAATGACAACTTGAAAAGGAGGAGTCCAATTGGGACTCACTTTTAAAGTCAAACGGGTTGGAGTTGTGCTAAGTTCCTTTAATCTTCTTAAATTGGCAAAATGGGTTTCAGATACTATGCCCTCCAACATATTCCCACCAATGAAGACATACTCTAATTTGGAGAGTCCTCCAAAACTTTGAGGAAGAGTTCCATTAAATTGATTATTTGAAAGGTCTAAGAATCTCAAAGATGAAAGTTTTCCTATTGAAATTGGAATTGGACCCCAAATTGAATTACCCTCCAAAGAAAGTGTAGTAAGATTTTGAAATTGCCCAAGTCCCTCAGTCAAATGGCCAGATAGTTGAGCATCATACATTTCTAAGACCTCTAGTCCATACGAAACACATCTTAATAAACTTTCTAAGATTTCCCATACCTCTTGACTCAATTTGTTGTCTGACAATCTTAGTTCCCTTAAATTGCAAACATTGCCCAATGATCTTGGTACCTTTCCATCCAGCTGATTGCTTGTCAAGTCTATGCTAATGGCAGATGTTAGGTTTCTAATGGAACTAGAGATTGTACCTTGCAAAAGATTCTTGCGGAGGTTGAGGAACTCAAGATGACTAAAACTATACAACCAATTGGGAATTGAAGAGTTGAAAATGTTGGCAGAGAGATCAAGGTGCTTAAGAGAAGTCATGTTTTGCAAACCAATAGGGATTGGACCTTGAAAGCCATTGGCAGATAGATTAAGAACAGCCAAATTCTGATAACCAAAGACCCATGATGGAATCAAAGCTTTTTCAAAGCTGTTAAAAGAAAGATCAAGGGTGGCTAGAGATGAAAAGTTAGAATTGGGTGTTGGTGGGATGGAACCAAGGCTGCAATGTGATAACCACAACTCTGACAAGGAAGTGATTTTGTTTGTCACCTGAAGCAAATCGGAGGCTTGGCTAAGGTCTACACCACTCAAATCTAGCACTTGTAGTGAAGGAAGACTAGAAAGCCATTGAAGGTTATTGACAGATAAAACATTATAACCAAAGCCTCCGAGATTAAGATAGTGCAAATTTGAGAGATTTCCAATTTGAGAAGGTATCAATTCCCCAAATCCCGCACCAAAGAGATTAAGATATCTTAAACTCTTCATGGAACCAAGGAATTCAGGAATTGGAAATAGACCAAAATTATTGTAGCTCAAGTCCAAGTAAAACAAATGCTTCAAATCAAGTAGGGAAGGATTTACCTTACCACCAAACATTGACCGTGCATAAGATTGAATAGCAGCTTCATATTGGGCTTCAATTGAAAAATATTGAAGCAGAGGAGGAGGAAAGCTTCTGAGATTGAGTTCTTGGACGTGACCGGTAACATTGTTGCAGACAACTCCCACCCATTGACAACAATCCCCATCACCAGCCCAAGAGGCAAGCCTGTTTAAAGGATCAGTAAGATCTTGCTTGAATCTGAGAAGGGCCTGTTGCTCACTTTGGATGCAATGAACCTCAGATTTTCCATAGCAGAACTGAGGATCAATAGCTGCCAAAATGAGAAACACAAGGAAAAGGGTTAATGTAACGGCTCTTAATCTGAATGAACCGTCCATGGTTATGCAAAAAACTATATGATTATGTAAATGCTACACTAATGGGATGGTAATTTATAGGAGGCGGATTTCTGTGCTTAGTTGATTTCTGCTTTCAGTGTTTTTACTGCTTAAAATGCTACCACACATTATTTCCAACTCTAAGAATTGACATTAAGTCTTGTGAATGTGAGGCCTTATTATTTTTGAAATGGTCAGATGAAACTTTATCCAAGTTGTTCTACTTGATAGTGATTTTTATGGTCAAATTCAATGAATATAATTGCAATAAATTTTTGTTCAATTTTTTTTTTTTTTTTTTTTTAATTTCGTTTCATGCCACCAATATGTAACATTGACCAAACTTCCAATTCCACTCATTTTAAAATTCCAATTGAATATATGAATAGCTTAATTAATTAAAACCAATTGGTTGATTAATATAAAAATAGTCGAAGCAGAGTACTAAAGGTATTATGTGTAGAATGTTATCTGAATCTGTGAATTTTTTATATAGAGAAAAGTTTAGGACCATTTGGATACCACCTTACCTGTGAAGTCTAACAGTATAATAAATTAGATTTTGGTTGAGATGTCAAACACTTAGAAAAAAGCTACATCTTTGTATGAGTTTTAGTTAGCTCAACTAATAAAATTTATTATCGTCAAATAAAAGATCTAAGGTTTAATCCCTACATACACCAAAAATCCAGTTGCTATCTTTGGCCTAACGATTAAAAAAAATTATCTTAGAACAAATATCTTAAGTTTAAAATACTTTCTTGTGGATAAATTGGTAGGTTGTTATTAAATTTGCTTATGATCCATGCCAAAATTCACAGATTCAGACATTTATTCCAGTGGCCATAAGTTTGAAATACTCTCTTGAGGATAAACGGGTAGGTTGTTATTAAATTTGCTTATGATCCATGCCAAAATTCACAAATTCAGACATCTATTTCCAGTGGGCATGGTCCAATAATAGTTGTTTTCCTTGTGTATTAGTCATTTATTTGAGTAATTATTTGGTATTCAAAGTGTATAGTGTTAAGGTATTTTTTTCCTTTCACATAATAATAGGCGTTACTAATTAAATTCATAGTGATTTTTACCGCGTGTGTGAGAGGAGAAAATACAACATTTCAAGAATAATTAATAATTTTCCCATTTTATAAACTCATCTATTTTTATAAACATATACATTCATTATATTTTGATTTTTATAAGCTATATGTTGTATAAGAGTACTATAAGAATAAAAGTCATAAGTAAATTTTATATATAATTTCTTATTTCTACTAAAAAAACAAATTAGGGGTAAGGGGAATTTTCAAAATCCTCTGTCTGCCACTGTTTGTAGCCATCATATATGAACAAGTTTACAGAAATTTTGACAATTAAGTACACAGACAGAGAAATTTCTGTATCATAGCGGGCACTAGGTGAATGGAAAGTTGAAAACTCAAAGGGTGAGTGTGTAACTGTCTATGTTGGTAGACTTGTTCAAAGTTTAATGGGACTCGATTCTTTCCTTCAAACTTGTGAATGGAGCTCTGTGATCCATCACTTTTGGACTAGGAGTCGAGCACTGACTGTAAGTGCAAGTAGATGGGAAACCTCCATTTTTTTCAATCTTGATATTTTCTTGCGTGACAATTTAAGTCCAACGTATTTTGGACTGAAGTTTCATTGATTTTGGAAGTAGGAATAAGTCCCTTTCTGACTCAAGTAGGTTGTGTGGTGGGGTACTATTGTCTTCCATCATCTTCTTCTTTTTCAATTTTTCAAATGTTGTATAAGAGTACTATAAGAATAAAAGTCATCAATTAAATTTTATATATAATTTCTTATTTCTACTAAAAAAACAAATTAGGGGAAAGGGGAATTTTCAAAATCCTCTGTCTGCCACTGTTTGTATCCATCATATATGAACAAGTTTACAGAAATTTTGACAATTAAGTAAACAGAGAGAGAAATTTTTGTATCATAGCGGGCACTAGGTGAATGAAAAGTTGAAAACTCAAAGGGTGAGTGTGTAACTGTCTATGTTGGTAGACTTGTTCAAAGTTTAATGGGACTCGATTCTTTTCTTCAAACTTGTGAATGGAGCTCTGTGATCCATCACTTTTGGACTAGGAGTCGAGCACTGACTGTAAGTGCAAGTAGATGGGAAACCTCCATTTTTTTCAATCTTGATATTTTCTTGCGTGACAATTTAAGTCCAACGTATTTTAGACTGAAGTTTCATTGATTTTGGAAGTAGGAATAAGTCCCTTTCTGACTCAAGTTGGTTGTGTGGTGGGGTACTATTGTCTTCCATCATCTTCTACTTGTTGAGAGGAAGTCTGGACACACATTGTATTTGACAACTTTTGTTAAGCTTATTTACTTAAACCAGCCGCAAACTCATGCTACGTGTGGGAATATATAATTACTTTGTAATGTGATATAATGTATGACTAATTCTCTAAAATTTATTGAAGAAAATTTTCTCCTTAAAAATTGAACTATTTCATATCATTCTATTATTTTGGGTTTTTTTTTTTTTTTATTGGAAAAAATTGGGTGTGTTTGATTGACGTTATTCTTTTTTTAAGTGGTCTATATTTCTCAAACTTTTGTTATAGTGTATTATGTTTTCCCCCTTTTTTTTCTACAACTAAACTATTTTAAGTTTCAAATTAATTCTTTAAAATTCTTATTCTCTTAAGGAAATTGTCATATTAATCAAACATCATCACAAATTTACAATTGATATTACTCAATAATTGATAGCCACAATCAAATACATAGTCGTGTAAATTGTATTTTGAAATAAACTCAATTCTCACTTTCCAAATATCTAAGAACTAACTTAAACAAAAACTATAAGAGGGAGAGAGAGTACATGTGATGAGGAGTTCACAAAACACACCATCAAAATGCATTAACTCAAAGTATCTAAAGTAGAGATACAAGAAAGAATAAACGAGAGAGAGAGAGAGAGAGAGAGAGAGAGAGAGAGATTACATTTTTGGGAGATAATGTGAGAGAAATAGCAAAATTATTTAAAAACAGATGAGTAGAAGAATACTCAAAAGATAATGTGTAATTGTAAACGACAAATTATCCAAGTTATGCTACGTAATAAAATAACATTATATTATATAATATCATTGGATAACATTCAACAATCGAAGAAAATGAAATGAAAAAGATAAATTAAAATACAACCAATGTATCAACCCAAAGTAAAGTTCAACAAAAAAATTCATCAACCTAAATTAGAGGTGCAATAAAGAATTAAAAATCCACCAAATGAAAGAAAGAAAGAAAAAAAAAAAAAAAATATATATATATATATATATAGAGAGAGAGAGAGAGAGAGAGAGAGAGAGAGAGAGTATTCATCTTGTTGTGTGGAAAAAATATGGATTGAATAGAAGGGAGAAAAGCAAATAATTCAAAAGAAGAGAGAAAATGTTGGAATAGGTGAATGATATGACCGCTGATATAGCTCAATAAAAGCATAACAACAATGAATACTACACTTCAGCTTATTATATATATATATATATATATATATATATATATATATGTATGTATATGTATGTATAGATATGAGAGAAAAAAGTTATAGCAAGTAAGCAAGTTTTATTCATTAACCAACTTAACTAAGAAAATTAGTTAACCAAACTCACAAATGTAAACCAATTTTTTTTTTTCAAGGTAAAATTGAAAATAAAACAAAGTTAATGATCTCCCGAATCCAAATCGGCCACTAGAGGTGGTTCAACCTAATTTCTACCTTCCCAAAAAGAATCAAGTTATAAAAGAATCAAGTTATTTTTACCAAAGAAAGAGTTCATGTCATGTGTATGAAATGAAAACCACGCATCTAAAGGGGTATAAGAGATTTGAGTTTTGTACTCAATAGGGTTGCTAATGCCCAAACTTAATATTTGAGCACAAATCAATTATAACCAAAACAGCCAATTCATATTTCAGTAAATCATGAGGTTCTAGGATTTGCTAAAACTCACAATTTAAAAAAAAAAAATAAAAAATAAAACTTTTTTTTAAGAATAACTCTCTAGGTGACAAGGTTTGGAGAGAAACTCTTCAAATTCCTTTTATATCTTTTTATTGTAAGTGAATTTTGAAAATTTAACCGTTGAATTTTATGATTTTTATGTTCTTAATATGCATGTCAAACTTTGTTCAAATCAGATATTATTTACTATTTGATCAATAAACTTATTTTTTTATATATAATTTTAGAACACAAAAACTTTAAATTTAAACATTTGACTAATAACATAACTATTGATCTTTGATCTTTTTGAATTTTTGCAAACATGGAGGATATAATAAGAACATATAGTCCAACATTTACATCCAACAAAAAGATACTTGCTGAGTTTGAAGGGTTTTTCTCTAAATTAGTTTGGAGAAAAATCTTTTTCCTCTCTAGGGGCGTCACATGGCAATGTGCACACGTTGATGCCTCAAAGAAGAAAAAAGAATATTTAAGTTTTTATCCCAATGGGAACAGCCAATTTGTGAGCATTGTTATTTGATGCCCTTGGAGGATTAAAAAAAATTTATTTTAAAAATTGTGGAGTTTTGGAAAATGTTACGGCTTTTATTCGATAATTTTATGGGAAACTAGAAATATAATTTTTTTCATTTATAATTTATTTTTCTTTTTTGATGAGATTTTTCATTTATAATTAATTTTGTGGTTGTTTCTCAAAACAAAAAAAAAAAAAAACTTTGTGGTTAAGGTAAATTAGTCTATGTTCCAAGAAGGACAAGTTTTGGATCAATATCAAACTACTTGCGGTATTTACTATTCTCTATTTAGTAAGGGTAATTTAAGGTTTAATTTATTATCTAATGGACACATATTTATTATTTGAATTTAAGAATAACAAAAGCAAGCAGTGACTTCTTTTTTCTTTTTCTTTTTCTTTTTCTTTTTATTTTTTCTTTTTATGGCTTGGTATATTAAAGTTACATCATGTGACAAACCAATGAATAATAGGAATTTTTATAAAAAATATGAATAATAGAAATGACATGATTGCCAAAATGAGATTAACAAGCGCAAGTAATGAAGTAAGATCAATTTTATTATACGAAGCATACTTAACATTAACTTGTTTTATTAACTTTTTGTTTTAGAGAAATTTTTGTATTATCGTGGGCACTATGTGAATGAAAAGTTGAAAACTCAAAGGGTGAGTGTGTAATTGTAACTGTGTATGTCGGTAGACTTGTTCAAAATTTAATGGGACTCGATTCTTTTCTTCAAACATGTGAATGGAGCTCTGTGATCCATCACTATTAATTGGACTAGGAGTCAAGCACTGACTGTAAGTCAAGTAGATATATGGGAAACCTCCATTTTTTCAATCTTGATATCAATTTTCTTACATGACAAAGTTCCAGTCCAACACATTTTAGATGGAAGCTTCATTGATTTTGGAAGTAGGAATAAGTCCCTTTCTGACTCAAGTTGGCTGTGTGGTGGGTACCATTGTCTTCCATTATCTTCTACTTGTTGAGAGGAAGTTTGGACTAGTGGCGGAACCAGGATTTCAACTCAGGGGGGCAAGATTAGAAGTCAATATATAAAAAAAATAATAATAAAAAAAAAGGAAAAAAAAAATCTATATTAACAAGAAAAAAAAAAGCAATAACAACTATAAGTGTCATACAAAAACTAATTAAATATATTTAGACATTTAAGTTAATACTATAAAATAAATTGCAGAAATAAATTAATTTGTAAAATATTAAAAGTATAGCAATTTACTTGCAAAGTTGTATACACATCTCACTATCTTTTTTTGATTGTTTTTGAAACTATAGGTAAAATTCGACTTTCTATTTATTTTTCAAAATAATTAAAATTTTTGTTCATAACATAAACCCACAATTTAAAACTGAAATGTCAAGAAATTGAGGACAAAAAAAAAAAAAAAAAAAAAAAAAATTGTGTAAAATATAGGACTATCAATTGAAATGTCATAAGAAAGACACTAAAATGCATTATTATTATTATGCTAAGCTTAAGTGCATGATAATTAAAAGCTAACAGCTAACAAGTCAAAGCTCTTGGTGTGTGTTATTGTGCCTAAGGGAAATTCTTCCATTTATTTTTGCTTGTGTCAAGAAACTTTTTCGCTATTTTCTGGTTTTTCTTTTTTTCCTTACACGGTGTCATTGTCTTATTGGGCATTAGGTAAGCTTGTCATTTTCCCTTTATTTCGGCAGGCCAGGAAGCTTTTTTCTTGATTTGTGTTTAATTTCTACATCAAGGAGGGTAAAGCATTAAAAAAAATTCCTAATAGTACTACATATGAAATATTTTAGGGGGGGGGGGGGGGGGGGGCCAAGGCTCCGCCTCTGGTCTGGACACATTGTATTTGACAACTTTTGTTAAGCTTATTTATTTAACTAGTTGCAAATCCATGTTATGCGTAGGAATATATAATAACTTTATAATGTGATATAATGTATGACTAATTCTCTAAAATTTATTGAAGAAAATTTTTTCTCCTCAAAAATTGAACTATTTCTAAAAGTATTTTTTATCTCTCTATCTCTACAAATATATCATTATATTATTTTGGGTGTTTTTTTTTTTGGAAAAAATTGGGTGTGTTTGATTGATATTAGTCTTTTTTGAAGAGGTCTATATTTTTCAAACTTTTATTATAGTGTGTTATGTTTTCCTTTTATTTTTTCTACAACTAAATTTTTTTAAGTTTCAAATTAATTCTTTAAAATTCTTATTCTCTTAAGGAAATTGTCATATTAATCAACATCATCACAAATTTACAATTGATATTACTCAAATAATTGATTGGCACAGTCAAATACATAGTCATGTGAATTGTATTTTGATATAAACCCAAATTCTCACTTTCCAAATATCTAAGAATTAACTTAAACAAAAACTATAAGAGGGAGAGAGAGTACATGTGATGAGGAGCTCACAAAACACACCATCAAAATGGATTAACTCAAAGTATCTAAAGTAGAGTTGCAAGAAAGAATAAATGAGAGAGAGAGAGAGAGAGAGAGAGAATAATCACATTTTTGGGAGATAATGTGAGAGAAATGGCAAAATTATATGAAAACAAATGACTAGAAGAATACTCAAAAGACAATGTATAATTATAAACAACAAATTATCCAAGCTATGCTACGTAATAAAATAACATTATATCATTATATAATATCATTGGATAACATTCAACAATTGAAGAAAATGAAATGAAAAGGATAAATTAAAATACAACCAATGCATCAACCCAAAGCAAAGTTCAACAAAAAAATTCATCAACCTAAATTAGAGGTGCAATAAAGAATTAAAAATCCACCAAATGAAAGAAAAAAAATATATATATATATATATATATATATAGAGAGAGAGAGAGAGAGAGAGAGAGAGAGAGAGAGAGAGAGATTTCATCTTGTTGTGTGGAGAAAATATGGATTTTATAGAAGGGAAAAAAGAAGATAATTCAAAAGGAGAGAGAAAATGTTGGAATAAGTGGATGATGTGACTGCTGATATGGCTCAATAGGAGCGTAACAACAATAAATGTTACATTTCAGCTTTTAGGTATAAAAATATAGATGTGAGAGAAAAATGTTATTACAAATAAGCAAGTTTTTTCTTTAACCAACTTAAATAAGCAAATAAGAATTAGTTAACCAAACTCACAAATGTAAACCAAATTTTTTCAAGTTAAAATAGGAATCAAAACAAAGTTAATGATCTCCCGAATCCAAATAGGCCACTAGAGGTGGTTCAACCTAATTTCTACCTTCCCAAAAAGAATCAAGTTTTTTTTAGCAAAGAAAGATCGAGGTCATGTCATGTGTATGAAATGGAAACCACGCATTTAAAGGGGTATAAGAGATTTGAGTTTTGTCCTCAATAGGGTTGCTAATGCCCAAATTAACATTTGAGCACAAATCAACTATAACCAAAACACTCAATTCATATTTCACTAAATCATGAGATTGAGAGAGCTAGGATTTGCCAAAACTCACAATTTTAAAAATAAAACCTTTTTTTTTTTATTTTTTTTTTTTTTTTTAAGATTGACTATCTAGGGGACAAGGTTTGAAGAAAACTCTTCAAATTCCTTTTATATCTTTTTAGTGGACGTGAATTTTGAAAATTTAACCGTTAAATTTTATAATTTTTATGTTCTTAACATGCATGTCAAATTTTGTTTAAATAAGATGTTATTTACTATTTGATCAATAAACTTATTTTTTATACATAATTTTAGAACACAAAAAATTTAAATTTTAAACATTTGATTAATAATATAACTATTAATCTTTGATCTTCTTGAAATTTTGCAAGTATAGAGGATATAATAAGAACATGCAACTCCATATTTAGATTTTCAAAATTTATATCCAACAAAATGATATTTGCTGAGTTTGAAGGGTTTCTCTTCAAACTAGTTTCAAGGGAAATTTTTTTCCTCCCTGGGGGCATCACATGGCAATGTGCACACATTGATGCCTCAAAGAAGAAAAAAGAATATTTAAGTTTTGATCCCAATGGAGACAGCCAATTTTTGAACATTGTTATTTGATGCCCTTGGAGGATTAAAAAAATTATTTTTAAAATTGTGGAGTTTCGGAAAATTTAGTACTTACGGCTTTTATTTGATAATTTTGTGGGAAACTAGAAATATAATATTTTATTTCATTTATAATTAACTTTGTGGTTGTTTCTCAAAAAAAAAAAAAAAAAAAACACATTTGTGGTTAAGGTAAATTAGTCTATGTTCCAAGGACAAGTTTTGGATCAATATATTAAACTGCTTGCGGTATTTACTATTCTCTATTTAGTAAGGGTAATTTAAAGTTTAATTTATTATCTAATGGACCCGAATTTATTATTTGAATATAATAATAACACAAACAAGCAGTGACTTCTTCTTTTTCTTTTTTTTTCATGGCGTGGTTTATTAAAATTACATTATGTGACAAACCAATGAATAATAGGAATTCTTATAAAACAAAAATGAATAATAGAAATGACATGATGATAACAATAATGAGATTAACAAACGCAAGGAATGAAGTAAGATCAATTTTATTATGTAAAGCATATTACATCAACTTGTTTTATTAACTTTTTATTTTTATTTTTTTAGATAAAGTTTTAACCTATGGCGTTCACTCCTGATAATAACTTTCTATTATCAAACTAAGATATCAATCGATTTTTTGTGTAGATGGGGATTGAATTTCAAATCTATTATTTTTCTTTGGACCTTATTCTGAAAGAAGGGTTCGATTGGAGCTGTGTCTTAAAATAAATTGGGTCACTTCTTGGAAAGTTATGTGTCTTTTTTTCAACTTCAATCCAACAATCAAGGCATCCAATCAATAAATAAGTACAAACACAGATTCGAGTTTAGTAATACATACCTACTATCTAGCCCCCTTCATATGACTTTTGTGGTGCTTCACGCGGTAACTTGTAGGAACAGTGGAACTCTCAACTCTCAGGAAGCTCATTGCTGATGACCCTAGGCCTATCTATACTGTGATGGATTTGGCTTTGGAGGTTCTTATGGGTAGGGTTTGGGTGTTTGTTTGTTTATGGAAGAGCTAGATTCGATGGGATTTTGTATTAAGGAAGAGTAATGCAACATACACAATTTCACAATAATTGAGTTAATTTTTATTTTTTCATCTGAACCTACCACTCACATAACATTTTCACCAATCAATAACAATTTGCTACTTGGTAGATGTGAAATTTATTATACCTCTAGACATATCGTTCATCAAATAATCTGGATATTTACAGTGTCATGCTTGTGGTGAAGAGAGATAAGCTAAGTGTATGTATGAAATTTTGAGTACTTAGGTGTAAATGAGTTTAAAAGGATTTGGATTTCCTCACCTGGACTCTGAAAAAAAAAGAAAAAAAAAAAAAAAAAAAAGCAAACAATGTTATTATTCTTTGTGCTTCTTCGATAGTTAATTAGGCTCTTCTTTGTTCCCCATCTGATTTTTTTTTTCTTTGAGATTTTCATACTCTGCTCTTCCCAGATTTTTCCTTCTTCACCAATGCAACAAGCCTCTCTCTAAAATATGTCATTCTCATTTCTCACCCTAGAAAACCGACTCAAGACTACCACCTTAAGATGTTTCATACTTCTTCATGGGAAAGATCCCTCTCATTTAAATCCTCCAATTTAATCAAGAGGTAAGATATGTGATATTTTAAATAATCCAATGATCTTAAAAATCCCATTTAAACTACACAAATTCAACTTTCTTCATTTTTTTTTGCTAGGTAAGTGCGGGGGATAGAACCTCCGAGCAACAGGTTACAAAGGAACCCGGGTACCACTTGGCTACAAGACCATTGGCACAAATTCAATTTTCTTCATTTCTTGTTCTACCCAACTTCTTATTTTTATCTTTTTATCATTAACCTTAAAAGTTAGCTGGAAAATCCGTGAAAACTGAATTTGAATTCAAATTGGGGAACAAAATACCATAAAAATGAATTTGAAAATGCGGTAAGATATGTGATATTTTAAAAAGTCAATGGTCTTAAAATGCCATTTAAACTACACAAATTCAGTTTTCTTCCTTTCTTGTTTTCCCCCACCTTTTTCTTTAATCATTAACCTTAAAAGTTAGCTTGAAAATCCATGAAAACTGAATTGAATTCAAATTGAAGAACAAAATACCATAAAAATTCATTTGAAATTAAGTTTAAGAAAAAAATAAAATACCTTTAAATATTTGTTTTTCTCATTTATACTTCTATACTATCTATAAGAAAATTCTCCTTTTTGGATTAGACTTTTATGTGATTCAGAAATACTCCAACATCAAGACTCACCGATTTCTTTTATTTAATTTTTGGGTTGTGCCATAATCTAGAAATTGAGATAAATAGAAAGTTATGATACTAAACCCATCCAAAAAAAAAAAGTCTCATCCCATGCGCAAAGCGCGTATGACAAGGCTAGTTGTACCATATGGATTTAAGTGAGTCCACAAACAAAAATGCAAAAAGGTAAAAATCATGGAAGCAAAAAATAAAAGCATCTGGCTAGAACTAAATTCCCAATGATAAGCTTGGTCGATTACATGAAAACTCTCATTACATGGGAGGGGTCAACCAAGTCTCCGACCAATTGGGTAAAAGATCGGATTCTGTTTGAAGGTTGTTTTACGGTATCTTCTGTTGATAGGGGTGGTGGTTTAGCTCTTTTGTGGAAAGCAGGGACTGCTGTATGGGTGGATAGTTTTTCGAATTACCACATAGATTCTATTGTGCATGGTGGTTCGGTGAATGCATGGAGATTGACTGGTTTCTATGGAGAGCCTGATACAGGCCGGCGAAGTAAGGGTTGGAATATGTTACGGATGCTTAGTTCTAAACCGTTGCTTCCATGGTGTTGTTTGGGAGATTTTAATGAGTTGCTTGAAGTGCACGAGAAGAAAGGGGGGGTACCTCGGGCTCATTCTTTGATGCAAAATTTTCGTGATGCACTGGACCATTGTGGGTTTGTAGACTTAGGATTTTCTGGACCGGAATTCACTTGGCATGGTAGGCGAAGGGGGGAGTGGATATGAGAGAGATTGGATAGGGGAGTTGCAAACTATGAGCGGTTGACTCGGTTTCCTACAGGTAGGGTAAAGCATCTGAATTGCTTTACATTAGATCATAGGCCAATTCTTCTGTCCTTGGATGGTAATAGCGAGTTCCAAAAGTGGCGTAGAAAGCCCTTCCGGTTTGAAGCAATGTGGATTTCAGATCCTGAGTGTAAAGAGGTGGTGAAAAGGGCTTGGGATTATGCTCCTAATGGTACTCCCATGTTCATTACTGCTACAAAACTGAAGAGATGTAAGGACCGATTGAGGACCTGGAGTAGGGATCACTTTGGAAATGTGAAATAGCAGATAAAGCATGCAAAGGACCATCTGTGGCAGGCTGAAGAAGCTTCGGTTAGAACTGGGGAGCATGAGGATGTTGTACGGTTAAAGAAGGAATTGAATACTTTATATGATAAGGAGGAGAAGATGTGGCAACAACAGTCCAGGATTCAGTGGTTGAAGCATGGTGATCAAAATACAGAGTTCTTTCATGGTACCGCTACTCAAAGGAAGATGAAGAATTTTATTAAGGGTTTGCGTGATGGGAATGGAGTCTGGCAGGAAAATGAGGAAGTTTTTTCAGCTCTCTTTACTGATTTTTATACTCATCTCTTTACTTCTTCGAATCCACAGGAATTTTGGATGGGGTTGAAGCTGTGGTTACCGAGACTATGAGAGCTGAGCTGGAGAGGCCTTTTAGTAGTGAGGAGGTGGGAGTGGCAATCAAGGAAATGGCTCCCCTTAAAGCCCCTAGTCCGGATGGTATGCCGCTTTTATTTTATCATACTTATTGGACTGATATAGGTATGGATGTTGCTTAGGCTGTTTTATCATGTCTAAATTCGAGGTCTATTCTTAGGTCTATAAACCATACCTTTATTACTCTGATTCCTAAAGTCCAAAATCCAGAGAGGGTTTCAGATTTTAGACCCATAAGTTTGTGCAATGTGATTTATAAGATCATTAGTAAAGTGATTGCCAATCGTCTCAAGCCCATGCTTAATTCCATTATTTCTGAGACCCAGAGTGCCTTCATTGCTGATAGATTGATCACTGATAATATTTTAATTGCATTTGAATCTTTGCATCATATGAAGAATAGTTGTACAGGGAAGAAAGGTTTTATGGCTATGAAATTAGATATGAGCAAGGCTTATGACCGGGTGGAATGGGTGTTTCTGGAAAAAATTCTTATCAAGATGGGATTCCCGATCACATGGGTGGCTTTGATTATGGAGTGCATTACCACTGTATCATATTCTATTCTATGAT
The DNA here is from genome assembly GCA_019022515.1 of Quercus aquifolioides. Lineage (NCBI taxonomy): Eukaryota > Viridiplantae > Streptophyta > Magnoliopsida > Fagales > Fagaceae > Quercus > Quercus aquifolioides. The sequence continues at coordinate 65,862,189 of CM032329.1, read as the reverse complement.
AGTCTCTTCTACAGGTCTAAGGCAGGGAGATCCTCTTTCCTCTTATTTGTTAATTTTTTGTGCTGAGGGGTTGAATGCTCTTTTACGGAATGTTGCAACAAAAGGAGATACACACGGCTTCTCACTTTGTAGATCTGGGCCTAAACTAACTCATCTTTTCTTTGCAGATGATTGCTTGATCTTTTGCAGGTCTACTTTAGAAGAGTGCAATAAAATTCAAGAGCTACTGGCTTATTATGAGGTAGCTTCGGGTCAAGTGATTAATAAGGAGAAAACTACTCTTTGCTTCAGTAGAAACACAAACGAAGTAACTCAGGAAGCTATAAAAGTGGCCCTCAATGTCCCTGCTATTAGACATTATGAGAAATATTTAGGCTTACCTTCTTTTGTTGGAAGGAATAAGACGGCATGCTTTACCCAAATAAAAGAAAGGATATGGGGTCGTATGCAAGGGTGGAAGGAAAAGTTGTTGTCACAAGCAGGGCGGGAGATTATGATTAAGGCAATGGTCCAATCTATTTCGGTCTACTCAATGAGTGTGTTCAAGCTTCCGGTGAGTCTTTGTAAGGATATTGAAGCCATGATTCGAAAGTTTTGGTGGGGCAATGGTGATGCGAAGAAAATTCATTGGGTCAAGTGGAGTTCGTTATGCTCTTCAAAATCAATTGGAGGTATGGGGTTTCGAGATTTCCAAAAGTTTAATAATGCTTTGTTGGCTAAACAGGTGTGGCGTCTAATTCATCATCGTGACTCCCTCCTTTTTAAAGTGTTTAGTGCAAAGTACTTTCCGAATGATAATATTCTTGAGGCTCCAGTTCATCCTAGTTGTTCCTATGCTTGGCGAAGTATTTTACAAGCTCGGAGTGTTATTGAGAAAGGGGCAATTTGGAGGGTTGGTAATGGGCAATTGATTGATGTATGGCAACATAGGTGGCTGCCTGATCTAAACCACAGTAAGATCATATCTCCAAAAGCTAGTTCCTCTGTTCATCGGGTGTGTGATTTGTTTCTCCCTGACACAAGAATTTGGGACCCAAGACGCTTGGCGAGTTGTTTTCTTCCATGGGAGGCAGATATGGTGCGGCAGATTCAAGTTTGTGAGGAGGGGGCTGAGGATACTCTGATTTGGCCTCTGACTAATGATGGTGAATATTGTGTTAGGAGTGCTTACCGTATGCTCATCTCTGCTGAAGCTCTTCTCATGCCAAGCTCATCAGTTCAAGCTAATAATGGTGTGGTTTGGAAGAAGATATGGAAGATTCAGACTCCTAATAAGATCCGGCATTTTATTTGGCGTGCTGCAAAGAATTCATTGCCCACAAAGTTGAACTTACGGGCAAGGCACCTTCCCATTAGTCAAGAGTGTGATGGTTGTGGTGACCATACAGAGACGACTTTGCATAGCCTTTGGCTTTGCGATCAAGCCCGCTCGGTATGGATGTCAATCCCAGAGTTTGGTCCGTTGGTTCTGAAGAAGTGCCGAACCTTTTTTGAGCTATTGGAGGAGCTGTTTAGTGGTGGGTCGAGTTTCCGGATAGCTTTATTTGCCACGGTGGCTTGGTGCTTATGGCAACGTCGAAACCGAATGCGAGAATGTCAATTTGTTTGGCCGTTACATGAACTGGGTGATAAAGCAAGGGAGCTGGTAGCAGAGTACTGGGTTGTGAATTCTCAGGTGGATTGTGCACCAAACCCTCGTCCTAGGGTGTGCTGGTCTCCTCCGCCTGAAGACTGCTACAAAGCCAACTTTGATGCAGCTTTTTCCAAAGATTCAAGTTCAGCTGCGATTGGTGTTGTTTTCCGAGATTTTTCTGGGCAAGTTATTGCGGCATTATGTCAGAATTTGGGTCAGGTTCAGTCGGTTGAGATGGCGGAGGCTTTGGCGGCTAGGAGGGTAGTGAATTTTGCAAGGGAACTGAGCTTGTTTAACATTATTGTTGAAGGCGACTGCCTTCATGTTATTACGGCTTTGCAGCAAGCAGGCCCTTGTAATTTGCTGTTTGGTCATATCATTGATGAGACTAAGTGTTTGGGTCGGATGTTGAGAGGGTGTACGTTTCAATATGTTAGGTGGGAAGGGAATAGATTAGCTCATAGTTTAGCTAAAAAAGCAGTTTTATCTGCAGATACTGAGGTATGGGTAGAAGCACTATCTGAGGAGGTGGCTGATGTTTTTCCAGTCTGAGCTGTCCTGAGTTTTTGGTTGTTTTTCTTGTAGTTGTTTCATTAATAAAAACTTCGCTTACCTTTTTCTCAAAAAAAAAATCACACATATAACCACAAAATTCACCATGCCAATACCCACACAAGCTTGCACACAATCAACACAAGTGAATAATATATATCGAGTAGGTAATAATAACTACGAATACAAGGAAGTCAAGTGTTTAACAATTAGAACAAAACACAAATTTTCAATTTAAAGATTGAGCGTGAGGGTCGTGTCCATCAAATAATTAATTAAAAGAAATATCTCCCTCACTCATGTTCAAATTTGACCGGCCCCTTTAACAAGCCTAGAGTAGAATCACCAATTTGTGGACACGACCACTTGAATCGTGATGCATCTAGAGGTTGGGTAATGTTAATAAGTACATTAACATCTAGTGGTTGGAGAGTCCTTTAATGTACATCTAAGGTTCACAGGTGCCAAGCTCTCAGAAAGCCTCTTCTAGTGATTAAGTTTGAAGAAACTCAAGATTTGGTGGTATAGAAGTTACTGCTGCATCTAGAATACTTTGTTGCGGGAAGTCAAAGCGTCAAGTGGATATTTGGACTCATAAGTGGCTTGTTCATGTTCAACAGAGTTCTGCCGTTGAAGAGCTCATAGATTCGAAGCTACGTTGGATAATGTTAATAAGTACTATTGGGTTATAGCAATTTAGAATATGGTTATTCTAATACTGTAAAACTTCAATTCATTAGTGAATCTAGTTTCCTTCAGGTTGGTGGTTGTAAAGTTGTTATTTACAACTATGTATTTTGTTGGCTTTTATTCCGTGCCAAATTTGATTGTAATTATTATCAATCGTTTATACCCTGTATTTGTTGTGGGATTTGTTGTAAGGGTTGTGTGATAGAGAGTGTGTGTGAAGACTCAAGCATTTGGAGGTTGAAGGATTCTCGCGGGTATGTCACGACCTAGCTTCCCGCGAAGTGACACATGTGCCCTGCACATGCTGGAATGCGAAGAGTTAGGACAGATGTAGACAGCTATGTTTCGCAAGTAGCTCACTGGTAAGGCCTTCCCGCGAGATACCCGCGAAACGCTCTGTTTAGCCGATCTGTCATTTTTGATACACTCTATCCTTGCCCACTCTATATATACCCTCATTACCCACATATGTTGGTGAGGCCATTCAGAGAGAAAAACCCTAGATAGGTTTTCTACAACACACACACCCATCTTTTGAGAGAGAGCTACTCCTCCTTAGTGAGAAATCATTGTAGCCTCTTCTCCATCCCTCTCTCATTATCATACCTTGAGAGGAGATTTGTACCCAAACACAACCCACACCTATTCAGAGTGTAGAGAGTGTTTTGGAGTTGCTGGGAAGCATTGGAAGAAGCCAAGGATGGCAGATGCAACATGGAGCTTGTTGCGGGATTCGGAGAACTAGGACAAGACACTGTTCCGAGAAGCCTTGTTGGAGTAGGAGCTTGGAGAGCTTAGGTACATCGGGTAGATTAGGCTTGGAGGGTCTCTTGCTAACTCATGTATCCCAACTGATTGTCTAGTGGATCGATTTCCGCTTGGAGGGTAGCGGAGAGGTTTTTCGCCGAGTTCTTCGGTTTCCTCTTCGAGAACACGTCTCGGTGTTTTCTGTGTTTGCATCCTTCTTCCCTACTCTTGTTTATTCCATTATACTGCTGTGTTGCTTAGTTTATGGATTAGAGTAGCTTATTTGTTTATCCGCTCGCATTTACACTATTCCGCACTTTGTATTAAGTTTGTGTAAAACCTATCGAGTCGTAACTTTAATTGGGGGTCTAAATTGCTCTTGTGTTTTCAACACATTTTCGAGCTTTCAGTGGTGAAGCCTTTGTAATGGCATGGTTTTAAGCTTAAGCTCATGAGTGAATGTAGTCTTTAAAGTTTAACATTATCGTTTTTAGTTCCCAAAAAAAAAACTTAAAATGATTGATTTAGCCCTTATAGGGCCAGTTTATAATTTGGCCAAGTCATCTAAGAAACTAAATGTGTGATCACTTTAAATTTTAGGGGCTAAAATCGCTTATAGGTTAATTGATCCATTGGCTTTTCCTTACATTACCATATTCTGTGCTATTTTTTTTCGTTGTTATTTTATTTGTGCATAATACTGATGTTATTTACTTTAACCAAGGTCTTAAGCATAATTGGTCTAATTAATAACTTGGCTTAAAATTGATTAAATTTGTGTGTGTGCGTGCGCATGTGTGTATTGTCAAAGTGATGAAGGAAAAAGAAGCAAAACTAAAGAAAAGGAAGCACATCTTGAAGCACAGAAGAATGATGAATTACTGGTCTGACAGTACATGTCTAAATGACACATCTGATATTGCAGCTTAGCATACTTTAGTCATATACGACTTGTAGCTTAGATCAGTTTTGTGTACAGTTAAGCAACACGTGTTTAGCATGTGATACACTATAAGTTAGTTTCTTTCTTTCTTTCTCAATTGTATATAAACAGAGATCTATCTCTTTCTAAATCAATAAAAAAATCATTCTTCACAAATCTTGGCTTAGTTTCTAATATGGTATCAGAGCAAATTCTCTAGGGTTTTCAATTCCGTTTCAATTTCCTTTTTTTTTTCTTTCATTCTCAGAAGCTTGAAGCTCCTTCAATGGCTGCTGTCACGGCCAATCCTTCAACTTCTGAACAATCCCCTTTTTCACAGGACTCATCTCAAGCAGATGATCCTTTATTCTTGCACCATGGAGAAAGCCTTGGTACAGTTCTTGTTTCTCAGCTTCTAGTTGGTGAAAACTACCAAGCTTTGGCTCGTTCAGTTAGGGGAGCCTTGATTTCAAAGAACAAGTTGGGCTTCATCGATGGTACTCTTACTCTTTCATCTCCTAGAGTGAAAACCTCGTCAGAGATTCAAGCGTGGATTAAGGCAAACAGCATAGTAGGCACTTGGATTACCAATTCAGTATCACCAAGAATCCAAGCTAGCATCATTTACATGGACACAACTTTGGAAATCTGGCTGATAAGAGAAAGGTTGGTTCTCTCAAGGGAATGGACCCAGGATTTTCAACCTGCAAAAAGAGCTTGCAGAGCTTACACAAGGTGATGTCTCTATCACTGATTTCTTTACCCAATTGAAAGTTCTATGGGATCAGATTCAGAATCTCAATCCCTTCCCTATGTGCACTTGTGGCAAATGCATTTGTGGAGTTAATCAAAATTGACCAAGTTGCAAGTTAAAGAATCTGTGACGAAATTTCTTATGGGGTTGAATGATTCTTTTTCCCAAAAGGAAGTGCAAAGGAATGGGGGTTCTAGATCACATGCTAGAGTGGAATCTACTGCTCTTGCTGCAAAAGGGCCAAATTTCATTCCTAACATCAATTCTAGGTATGGTTCTAACCATCCACAAGGAAAAGAAAGACCACAGTGCACTCAATGTGGAAAGCTAGGGCACACTGCTGACAAGTGTTACAAATTGCATGGATTTCCACCTGGATTTAAGTTCAAAGGGAAGAATCCTATGACTCATCAAGTCTCTGCCTCTAATCAACCTCAAGAATCAACTTGTGTTCCTATTTAGACCCAATTTCAGTCCCAGCTATCCTTCACACCAGATTAATACCACCAACTTCTAGCACTGTTTGGACCTCAAGCACATACACAGCCACTGAATCTTTTCCAATCCCCTCAAGGGCAAGATGTTCATATGGCCAACAACATCTCTGTGGCTCAATTGCCCTCAAATGCTGTTGTAGTTGAATTTTCTCCTTATTTTTTAGAACCCAATCTTACATATTCAGTCTTTTCTGCCAAGAATGTGAATAGAAAAGCTTATGGATCAGACATTTGTGTTTTGGATAGTGGGGCAACTGATCATATTGTATGTTCTAAGGATTTATTAACTACCATTACTGCTGTTACACAAACTGTGGTAGAATTGCCTAATGGAGAAACAGCTAGGGTGACACACATTGGAACCATTACTATGTCTTCCAAACTAATCCTTAAAAATGTTTTGTGTGTTCCTTCTTTTTCTTTCAATCTTTTATCCATTAGCATGATTACCAAATCACAAGCTTGCTGCCTTGTTTTTCTTTCTTCATATTGTTTTATACAGGACCTTATCAATTGGCAAACGATTGGAGTGGGGCATGTCCTTGAAGGCCTTTACCTGCTGCAATGTTCCAGCTTGTCTCAAGCTTTGCCCTCTCTTGCTGACTTTCTCTCCGCACATTATCTTGGTTCTTTTTTAGCCTTTTTCTTCAATTTCTTTTGTTTCAAATTCCTTGTCTGCACTATGGCATTCCAGACTGGGGCATCCATCTGATTCAAGACTTCATTCCTTAAGTCATTTTTTACCTGTTTCACATAATTCTTGTAATAATCATTGTACTGTTTGTCCTTTGGCTAAACAGAAGAGATTACCCTTTCCCTCTAATAATAATATGTCTCATTGCTCTTTTGATTTGGTACACATGGATGTATGGGGTCCCTTTTCTACTTCTACTATGGAAGGTTTCAAGTATTTTCTCACTATTGTTAATGATGCTACTAGAGCTACTTGGATTTTCCTTATGAAATCCAAGTCTGAGGTTAGACCTTTATTCATTTCCTTTTATATCATGGTTAATACACAGTTTAGAACTAAAATCAAGTCTATCAGATCTAATAATGCACTTGAAATCAAACTTTCTAATTTTTATGCTAGCAATGGTATCATACATAAACAAAGTTGTGTTTACACTCCACAACAAAACTCAGTTGTGGAGAGGAAACATCAACATATATTGGCTATTGCTAGATCCTTAAGGATTCAATCTAATCTAACTCTTTCATTCCGGGGTGACTGTGTATTAACTGTTGTTTACTTGATAAACTGAATACCTTCCCCTCTCTTAAACAGTAAATCCCCATTTGAACTCTTATTTCACAAACCACCTTCATATTCTCATCTTAGAGTTTTTGGATATTTGTGTTTTGCTTCTACCATAGCTCAATCCAGACACAAATTCTCTCCTAGAGCTAGGAAGTGTGTTTTTCTTGGATATCCCTTCACATCAAAGGATAAAAGTTGTATGATTTACAAGCTCATTCTATTTTCATTTCTAGAGATGTTATTATTCATGAAACCACTTTTCCTTATTCCTTACAAACTCTTACTATCTCAGATTCTAGTGATCCTCTCCTTTCATTACCTTGTGCCCCCCTTCTATTCCTACTATTTTTCTTGATACTCCCATCTCATCATCTGTTCCTTCATCTATTTCTGCTCCTAATTCTAGTTCCCATACTTTTCCTTTCAATTCTAGTTTTTTTTTTTTGTTCTTTGGCCGATATTGTTGAGGTTCATAATGAACAACATGAAATGGATGATGATTACCTACATAATGAAGCCTTTGTAGAACTTGATCCACCTCCAATTCAACTTAGAAAATCTACCAGAGAGTCCAGACCTCCTTCTTACCTTCAATCTTATCATTGCAATTAGGTTTCCTCAAGTTCAGTTCCACACCAATCAGGTACAGCTCATCCACTTTCTTCTTTTCTCTCTTATGACCACCTCTCACCTTCTTACAAGTCTTTTTGCAACTCAATTTCCTCTATTGTTGAACCTACCTACTGTCACCAAGCTATTAATGATTCAAAATGGCAAGAAGCCATGGCTACTGAAATAGCAGCTTTGGAAGCTAATAACACCTGGACTATTACTCCACTTCCTGCTGGTAAGCAAGCCATTGGTTGCAAGTGGGTCTATAGAGTTAAGTACAAAGCTGATGGTTCCATAGAGAGGTATAAAGCCAGACTTGTAGCTTAGGGTTTTACACAAAGGGAAGGCATTCACTACACTGACACATTTAGTCTAGTTGCCAAGATGGTTTCTATGAAGTGTCTCTTGGCTGTAGCTATTGTGAAAGGATGGTTTTTGAGCCAACTTGACGTAAATAATGTTTTTTTACATGGTGACTTGGCTGAAGAGGTTTACATGGCTCTCCCACCAGGCTTTCACAGCAAGGGGGAGATGGTTTGTAAATTGAACAAGTCCATTAATGGCCTTAAACAAGCATCTAGGCAGTGGTTCTCGAAGTTTTCTAGCACTTTGATCCAGATGGATTTTGTTTAATCTAGTTTATAGTTTGGCCAAGTCATCTAATTTTTTTCGTTGTTATTTTATTTGTGCATGATATTGATGTTATTTACTTTAACCAAGGTCTTAAGCATAATTGGACTAATTAATAACTTGGCTTAAAATTGGTTAAATTTGTGTGCGTGTGCGCGCATGTGTGTATTGTCAGAGTGATGAAGGAAAAGAAAGCAAAACTTAAGAAAAGCAAGCACAGCTTGAAGCACAGAAGAATGAAGGAAAACGACACATCTGATATTGCAACTTAGCATACTTTAGTCATATAGGACTTGTAGTTTAGATTAGTTTTGTGTACAGTTAAGCAATACGTGTTTAGCACATGATCAATGGCGGAGTTAAGATTTTAGTTGAGGGGGGTAAGATTAAAATAGTATTAAAAGGACATTAAGTATTTTTTTTTCCTAATAATTATGTGTTACTTATGAGGACCACTAATTGAATTGCCATGGAAAAAAAAATGTTGTTACTTTCACAACAAATCATAAGTGGTAAGTTGTTACTGGTTCAAATTTCAACCCGCTACTGAAATTAATTTTTTGCTCACCAATAACAACCAGTAACAACCTATTATTTAAGATTTGTTGTAAAGTGTTGTTAAAATGTTGTGGACAGAGAATTTCTCAAAACTAAAACGATTATATTCTATTGCAAAAAGCTTACAAACTGATGTGACGAGAATGTTTGTCACTTAGACAATATAAAAAATAAATGTTTAAATGAATTTTATTATGATTGATAATACGTCAATTTGTAAAATTTATAGTATTCATAGCATTACTCCACAAGAAGAGTGTTGTGAATAGTAAACTGAAAATAATGATTTAGAAAAAAAGGAGCAATGAAATGGGTGAAGACGTCATGGTGAGATAAAACTAATAAGAATAGTAAATTTGGTGAAAAAGTGATGTGATTTGGTATCTAGGAGAAGATTTTTTTTTTTTTTTCCTACTTTCTTAATGTTAAGGGTCTGTACATGTATTAAAGTGGGAGTTTTTTTTTTTTTTTTTGGTGTGTGGGTAAAATACCAAAGAATAGTTCATAATATACCTATTTCAAGGATTTTTTTTCAAAGAGCTAGGGGGGCAACTGCGCCCCCCCCCCCCCCCCCTTAGTTTCTTTCATTCTCAATTGTAAATAAAGATTCTCAAAAAAAAAAAAATTGTATATAAACAGAGGTCTATCTATTTCTAAATCAATAAAAAATCATTCTTCACAAATCTTGGTTTAGTTTCTAATATGTATGTGTGTGTATATATATATATCAAAGCAAAAATACTGTAAATATTTGTTCAAACAAAAAAAGAAAAAAAGTAAGGAGGAAAACATTAAATTATGTTTTAGATTACTTGTTGAAATTAAAAACTTCAATAAAATAAAAATAAACGATGATAAATGACTCATTAATTAAAATTATAGGTTCGAATAAAGACAGGATTAAAATTAATGTAAATAAAAATATGATTAAAATCCCAACTAAAAAAAAAAAAAAAGCTTAAAACAAAATTAATGCAACAAATGAGAAAGATATTGGAGAGGATAAGCAGAATGAAATAGGGTGTCTACATATACGTCCCTCTTTGGTGGAATTCATGAATGAGCGAATGCATGTGTATATGAGTGATGAAATGAGTGAACACTGAACTGTGGAAATGTAGTAGGGGAAAACCTCGAATACCTGTGATAGCCCACAAGCCCAGGTATCAGCTGGTAAGTTTGGAACATTAACACAAGACCTTGAGGTGTTACAGCAGTATCGGTGGAACTATTAAGCTTAGCCTGTGATTCATGCCAAAAGAAATTAGTAACTTATCATACATGTCAAATATGAATGGATTAGAAAGACAACAGTTTCTGTTTTAGTATGGTAAAAATTCTATGCTAGCATGCTATAAGAACTTGAGGAGGAAGAAATTGACAAATCCCATCTTGCTTCACTACCCATAAACTAAGAGATAGAGCTACTGTATTTCATGTAGTATAAATATCTTTGGGCATTTCTACATAAAGGTTTCTGGACATGTATTTGTGTCTTTAATTATTTTTAATGTGTTATTGTTTGTTGGGATTTCTTGGGTATTCTACTTTCAGGTGGCTTTATTCGATATGAATGTGCAGAAGCATCAAGAAGCAATGCGATAAAGATAGAAAAGTATGAACATGCTTAAACCTGAGATGTTGTGCCTGTTGCTCGCTTTCGATGCAATGAACCTCAGACTGATCTCCACTGCAGAACTTAGGAATAAATACGATCATTGGTTGGTAGAATGATCAACCCATGATCATGCTAAACTAAATGACTATGTAAGTATGTAAGTAAAAAAAAGGATAACAAATATGTATATATAGGACATGATTATCAAAAAAAAAAAAAAAAAATCTATATATAGGACATGCATGAAAGTCTTGCACCGAGTTTCTTTCTTCTTTCCTATTTTGTTTGCTTGAAATTCTACCACACATTAATTCTGACACTAATCGTCAAGCATAGATAGATAGAGTCAAAATCTTTTGTCTCACTTTTCCTACTCCATTCTATACTCCACCAATAAATACTTATCATGTGTTCACCTAATTAATTAAATATTACTATTAATAACTCATACTTTACATTACCCGGCTAACATTTTCCTTAAAGAATACTACAAACTTTACTTTAGAAGCCTTACAAACTATCGAATGAGTTACAAAAATATATCAAACACTAATTTATTTATTATCTTGTTATTTTGTTGAAGCTGTAAACCTAAAATTAATTATTGGTATAAGCTTTAATAAAAAAAATTTCAGAGAAATTTAATAATTAGATTCGATTGTTTTATTCAACTTTATGATTCAGCTTTGAATTTGATCCTGCGGTAATTTGCAACTACAAGTCAAATATATTGAGTCTTGCAGTCGTAGATAGGACTCTATTAATTTTGTGGGTCCTTATTAGGTTGACAATATCAACGCTATATATGTTTTTCTTTTTTCTTTTTTTTGCTGAATTGGTTGACTTCGTCTAGATATATCAATTTTCTTACCTGTCAAAATTAAGTGCAACGTATTTAGACGGAAATTTCATTGGTTATTAGTCAAGGTTCATTAAAATGGAGTAGGTTTTCTGTCCCTCACCAAGTCTTCTGTGTCTCTGACTCAAGTGGCTTGGAATCGCGACTGTGGAGAGTTTGAATATTCTTTGTTGGTGGGAGTAATAAATGGTCTCTGGTGAGATAGAATTCTTTCTTGATTTTTTATGCTAGAGCATATATTGAGAAACATATATAGCGTTCTGAATGAAATATTAATAATAGGATTGAATGGAGTTTAGCTAAATCTTACGTACCTTAAAATATTGCGAAGAGAAAAGGGATAGAATAGTTTTAATGGTATTCCATGAAAATACTGCATATTAGAATTACAACAATTAGGCTAGGTTGAACTGACTCTGGAGTTCCAAAGATGAATTATAATCAATTAGTTTTTAGGCCGAGTTTTAGTTCATCGTTAGGCTGAGTTTTAATTTACTGATTTCACATTACAGTGGCAATGCAAAACAGATTAGTTACACTGATGAAATCAGGCCACTGCTAGGTTGGAATTTGTGTTTATGGACGGAAGCATTTTACAATATAGTTGTATGAGGTGATCTTATATATCTAAGTAAACAAAGTAGTCATCTCGGATTCTCAGTTATCATATTAAAAATTATAAATGGGTCACTTTGTACTAAAATTAAGAAACTTAAATTGAACACTTAGTGCAAAATAAAAAATTAACTAGAAATTAATTTGGGTTCTGATTATTTTTAGGTTTTAATAGGATATATATATATATATATATATGATTGGTTTATTTTTTTTGAAGGTATCAATTTGTTGGGTTGTATTCAGAAAAAAGAAAAAAAAATTGTTGGTTTTCTTTTGTCTCACCACATTTCAATCCATGTTTGTATGGTTTTCAGCCTCCAATTCAAGATGAGATAGTCAAATCTACGCCACTTTATCAAATGGCCTCTATGTAGCTACTATCGATGCACGTTGAGCTAGCCCTAACTTATAGGCTACGCACCTAAAACTTTGATTGAAACAAGGATCAAGCCCAAATTATAAGTTGAGTAGTGAGTTGGTAGGAAAAAATAAAATATTCCGCAAGGGGAGTGTTTTGTATTTCACTATTTTATGGGAAGGACATTTTGAGTTTAGCAATACATAATTAATTCCATGTTCAATTTAATTTTCACACAACAATAGGAAAAATTTATATCCAACACCAGAAATTTTCATGTTGAACAATAGGAAATTTTTAAGATACAACACTAATGGAGAGCGAAATCTTATGACAAACAAAATTAGTGATTTAAAGTCTTATTTTGCATGGGATAGAGAGTGTGTACCAAGCTCAAGAGTTCATTACTCTTCTAACTTAGTTTTGAAAATTAAATCAATTTAAGTAATCACATTTTAGTTGTAAGATAGAGAGTGTGTAAGGTAGGTTAGTGATTCAAGGTTGTAAGATAGAGAGTGTGTACCAAGCTCAAGAGTTCATTACGCTTGCTATTGAATTGATTAACCATAAGATAGGTTAGTGATTCAAGGTTGCTTCGATTGTCTTGATCATGAAGGAAAAATTATCTTATAAGACAGTCTCAATCATGAAACCTCTCTTGCATGACATATGTGACTTTCACATTTGTAAGAGGACAATTTACATCAGTTTATGCAAAAATTACAGTCTATTTTGAAATAAGAATTTTCTTTTTTCTGTTTTAGTTAATTATTTTTCAAAACACACACTCATATCTAATTATTTATTATATACTCTATATTATTAAAATATCTTTTTTTTTCTTAATTTTTTAATAATTCTCTCTTGTCATACACAATAGTCGACATATAATCTCTTCCTTTACTGTTAAGAAACGTAAAAAATACTAATAAAAATTGTTTTGAATATAACCTAAAGTGCCTCCTAAATTTAGACAAACATTGTTGCCGAATCCTATTTTGTACCATTGGTTCATGATCTTATGTAGACATGGCAACATGGGTTAGAAAATTCTGACCCGACCCAAAAAATACCTGACCTGAACCCGAGTTGTTTTTTACCCTAAGCAAAAACAGGTTGACCCGTGAACCGACCCAATTTTTTTGACTCGGATAACCCGTGACCCGACCCGTTAAAAAAATTTACTAAAAAAAATATTTTAATTACGTCCTGATACTAGGTGCATAAAGCACAAAGTACCAAAACTAATAATCACTATATTATAGAGAATGACTATTTAATTCATCAAAACCAATAAGAGCTAGCTAGCCTAGCTTCAGTGCTTGCCAATTGCCTACAACACGTTACACAAGGGCCAAGGCTATCAAGAGTCATCAGTCAAGACAACCATTAAAAAAATATATATCTCATTCAGCTGAGCTGTAGTCCATTGTCCAAACTCCAAAGGACCAAAGCCAAAGGCACAAACAAATAAACAATGCACAAAGCTACAAACGGCAAACTTGAAAGTTGAGTCAAACCAAACCACAAAGCTTCCTTTCCCAGTTAGTTTATCTTTCTAAGTAATCTAACTTTACTATTATTTTAAATGCAACAAGAATATGTGTACTTAAGAAAACCGATAAATTGCTACTTTGCTGGTTTACTTATTTTGTTTGTTTTAAAATCTATCTTTTTTTAAAGATGTAAACTTGTAATTATGTGCATTTTGACAGTGAACTATTAACATTGAAGACTTTTTTCATCATGAATTTATGACTATAAATAATTTTTGTCATGATCAAAACTATCAGAATTGGAATGATATTAACAAGTGGCATTAAGTGCAATTTATTTGCTTAATTGATTTTATTCATTCTCTCTAAACAGGTTGTCATTGATTTGTTTTTGTAATTTAAAAAAAAAAACTTGTTTGAGAAATACGGATAAACCTGACCCAACTAACCCGACCCGCAACCTGATTGACTCGTTTAAAAATGACATGTTTTGACTTACAACCCGTTTAACCCTCAAACCCGATTGACCCGACCCAAACCCAATCCAACCCGCCTATTTTGCCACGTTTTCTTATGCGAGTCATTTTTGGACTTATGCAAATAGTCTAAAATTGGGCATTTAGTGGCTACTGTTTTGGGCCTTTTGACTAAAACGCGAGGAAATTCAGATCCTGCACCAGCTGAAGTAGCCCATATTTCTTGACTTGTGTGCTCCCTAGCTGACACGTGGCTAAGAATCAGGTTGCCACATCAGCAGAAGGCCACATGACCACATGCATCTTCCTCCAGCCAAACCTACCCTGTCAAGTGTCAACCCATGAATCTCTAATTTGATTGTAGATATGGTGACCTTATCTCATCGTTTTGACTTGGGCTAAGAGGTCCAGTCCCAAAATAAAGCCCAGAACACAATTTTATCGTGCATGGGTTAGACAAAAGGAACTGAGCCATGGAATTTAGGAGCATAGTAATAATTTTATCAAGTGTCAGTGTCTGCGAGAGTATATGACTTGTGTATATTTGCCAAAAACTTTTAACTTTTTGCTTTTTGTCTAATATTTTTAACTACACTACTTTGAAAAAAAAAAAAAAAAAAGAAGAAGAAGAAGAAGAAGAAGAAGTAAAGAATCGCCACTGTGTATGTTCAGAAGGCTACGCCGTATGTCCAAGTAAAGTATCAATAAGTTACGGACCCAATTGTCAAGGTTTGGTGGGGATGAGTACGACACCGTCGCACCGATATCAGAAAAATTGTAGATTAGAGGAGAATGATGACTTCCATTTATTGATAACGACCTAGCTACTTTTTCCATAGATAAAAACTCGGATTTCAACAGCCGCCATAATAGACAATGCATGTGCAGCTAATCAACTGTCAAGAAAAAATGAAAAAGAAGAAAATGATCGAGCATGGTCTTTTTTCACTTATCCACTAATAATAAAGCAAAGGCTGCAAAGCCAATTAATGATTAAATCATGGACAACATTATCTTTTCATTTTAAAAATAAAAAATAAAAATTTGAGGGTTAGTTAAGCTATTCTAACTTCTAGCAAGACACTTATGTTAAGACTCGTGGGTCAATCCTTATAGATATCTACCAATGAAGGATTATTGGCAATAAAACTCAAGTCTTATCAATTGAACCACTCTTAGCATCTTTTTCCTTTTACTTTTTGAAAATATGTCAATTTGTGTAGAATGATGGATAAAAAGAGAAAAGTTTGCCATTGATTAAGCAACTGAACACTAATCAATTTATAATAAGAGAGAGAGAGAGAGAGAGAAAGAGAGAGAGAGATCAAACGAGCATGAACAGCCAACACTTCCTTCTCATATCCTGCACAGGCCAAGGCCATATCAACCCTACTCTCCAACTCGCCATACGCCTAATACACGGCGGTGCACGTGTGACCTTTGCCACCACCGTCCACGGCCTCAAACAAATAAAAAAATTCCCTTCACTTGAGGGCCTATCCTATGCCTCTTTCTCCGATGGCTTTGATGATGGAAACAAACCAATTGACGACCCACAACACATCATGTCCGAGTTCAAGCGTGTCGGCTCACAAACACTCACCAACTTGATTGTCAAACTCTCAAATGACGAGCATCACAAGGTCACCTTCTTAGTCTACACCATCCTTCTCCCATGGGCTGCTGATGTGGCACGTGATATGGGTATACCTTCTGCTTTTCTCAGCATTCAGTCCACTGCAGCACTTGCTATCTACCAGAAATACTTCAATGCCCATGATGGTATGTATCATATTTATGAAAATAGCCCCCCAAATTCTATACAGTTCAAAGGGTTGCCACCATTTGCTTCCTCAGACCTACCTTCGTTTCTCTTACCAACTAGTCCACACAATTCAGTCATACCTACCATTCAAGAACATATCCAAACCCTTGAAAAAGATCCTAACCCATGTGTGTTACTGAACACCTTTGATGCTCTAGAAGAAGCAGCAATCGAAGCCATTGTTAATTTGAATTTAATACCAATCGGACCATTGGTTCCATCTACTTTTTTCGACACAAAAGACCAGTCTGGTTCCCCGTTTGGATGTGACTTGTTTGAGAGCTCTAAGGACTATCTTCATTGGCTAAACTCAAAGCCAAATAACTCGGTGGTTTATGTGTCTTTTGGAAGCCTAGTTACGTTGCAAGGAAAGCAAATGGAAGAGATTTTTCATGGACTAGTTGAAACCGACCGTCCATTCTTGTGGGTAATTCGAGCTTCAGAGAACGGAGGATCAGAAATAGAGGACACGATAAAGAATAAATTGAAGGAAGAAACACAAGGGTTAATAGTGCCATGGTGTTCACAGGTTGAGGTGCTGTGTCACCATTCAGTGGGCTGTTTCTTGACACATTGCGGGTGGAACTCGACCTTGGAGAGTATTGTAGCCGGAGTGCCGGTGGTGGCTTGTCCACATTTTTCAGATCAAATTATGAATGCCAAGATGGTGGAGGAGGTGTGGCGGACTGGAATTAAAGCGAAGGTGAATGGAGAAGAAGTTGTGGAGAGGGAAGAAATTAAGAGGTGCCTGGAGATGGTGATGGGAGCTGCAGAGAAAGGGGAAGAGATAAGGAGGAATGCTAAGAAATGGAAAAGCTTGGCTGTGCAAGCTGTGAAGGAGGGTGGTTCTTCACACACCCATTTCAAGCTTTTCATGGAAAGGTTTCACATAGATTAATGGACAGCAACGCTATGAAAATGAAATTGGAGGGTGAGGCTGTGGAAGATGTGAAGGAAGCTTGCAATCTCATGCTGTCACGCACTTCATTGGAAATGGAGCAATAAAACGGATGACCAGATGTTGGCGGCCCAAGTACGCAGTTCACTGCCTGCAAAGAAAACAATAATAAATCATTCCTTGTGAGCCTTCTAAAAGCCTTTTCAATTTCAAGTTGAGTTTGTATACTCATATGGATTATTGTGAAGTTATTAGCTTGCATGTACTACTGTGCTCTCTCTCTCTCTCTCTCTCTCTCTCTCTCTCTCAAGCCTTTTCGAATATCTTAGTATTTCCTTTAGAGTTGTGCAATCTTTCCATCCCATATATAACAAGTTATTATAGGAAAAAATTCTTTGGACATAACCTAAACTGGAGAAATTATAGGGTCCTTTGGTGGACCACGTCATTTGTCCACTATTCTACTAAAAAACTTCTACTTGTTTAAAATTGCTGAGTTGGTAATTAATTTCTGTTTAAAAAAAATTTTCTAACTAACAATTTTAAATAAGTGGCAATTTTTTAGTAGAATGGTGGACCACATCACTTGTCCACCATGTGAATCTTATAATTTCTCCTAAACCTGAAAGTGTTGGCTAGAGATATCATGAAGATCTAAGAACCGCTAAACCAACTCCTTAAGGTTTGTTGCTCGAATTCTTAATTTGCCTTGCTATGGATTTTCTTAACGTGAAATGATAGGATATTCCTTGTTAAGGATGAAATTTAATATTATCTAATCAATAAAAAATGTATTCTTGGTCCTCCAAAAAGTAGGTATTGAAGTCTTGTGTATAGACAATGCTATAAATGGTTTGATAAGTTCTTATACATTTGGGAAAATGAGAAGACTCTTAAAAGACGATAAAGGGATTTCTTCGAAACATAGTTTGAGTCTTTGTCCATTGTTTGAGTGAGAGAACACTATTGGATATATATATATATATTTTTTTTTAGATTCACTATTAGATTTATTAGGGTTGTGGGAATAGTTAGTATCTCATTTGTGAGTTTTTTTTTTAGTTGTTATTGAAGGTTTGCTTTAGGTGTAATAGGATTTGGGTTAGTTTGTATATAACATTAACATGCGTGTGAGAGAAAAAAAATACAACATTTAAAGAATACTTGATAATTTTCCCATTTTATAAACTAATTTATTTTTATAGACTCATCTATTTTTATAAACATATACATTCATTATATTTTGATTTTTATAAGCTATATGTTGTATAAGAGTACTATAAGAATAAAATTCATCAATTAAATTTTATATATAATTTCTTATTTCTATTGAAAAACAAATTAGGGGAAAATGAAAATTTCAAAATCCTCCGTCTGCCACTGTTTGTAGCCATCATATATGAACAAGTTTACAGAAATTTTGACAATTTTTTTTGAGGAAACAGTAATATTTATTAGTACACACAAACACAAAAATAATATATAGAGTTTTTTAAACAGACTTATAATACATTATATAATCAAAATTTCACTATAAATTATCTAATTTTTATAGTAGTAGCCTAGGGTTATAAGGACTAAAACTCTAATACACACAACTAATATGGGATAAATATTTTTTTTATTTAAATAATAATACTTATTAGAATACACAAACATAAAAATAATAATATATAAAGTTTCTTTTTAAGTACACAAAGAGAGAAACTTTTGTATTATAGCGGCTACTTGGTGAATGAAAAGTTGAAAAGTCAAAGGGCGTGTGTGTAACTGTAACTCTGTATGTCGGTAGACTTGGTCAAATTTAATGGGACTCGATTCTTTTCTTCAAACTTGTGAACGGAGCTCTATGATCCATCACTATTAATTGGACTAGGAGTCAAGCACTGGCTGTAAGTCAAGTAGATGGGAAACCTCCATTTTTTAAATCTTGAAATCAATATTCTTACGTGACAAAATTTAAGTCCAACGACGTATTTTAAACTGAAGTTTCATTGATTTTGGAAGTAAGAATAAGTCCCTCTCTGTCTCAAGTTGGCTGTGTAGTGAGTGCTATTGTCTGTGTACACACATTGTGTTTGACAACTTTTGTTAAGCTTATTTACTTAAGTGTGCATTTGATAAAAATTATTTTTACCAACTTATTTTACTATTTAACTTATTTTTGTTATTATTCATGAGTCTCACTATAACGATCAAGGGAAAAACGCTAGCATCATCTGCGCTATACCTCAAAAAGACTAGTCACAATTGAGGTTCCTTGTAGTTGTTAATAAAGCCCAGATCTACCTAGTAAATACCCGATGTGAGACTCATCATACACTCACACACATCACACAATCAATCAAATTGGGGCATTACAATCTCCCCCATTTAAATCACTAATGTCCTCATTAGGGCCCACTTTGTGGGGTAGTGTCTCCGAGCCCACATAGGGTTACCGGGCCGACTCTGATACCATATGTAACGACCCAAGAAAAAACGCTAGTCATATCTGCGCTATACCTCAAAAGGACTAGTCACAATTGAGGTTCCTTGTAGTTGTTAATAAATCCCAAATCTACCTAGTAAATACCCAATGTGGGACTCATCACACACTCACACACATCAGACAATCAATTAAATTGGGGGATCACACCTACTGCACTTTTTGATACTATTCATGGGTTCCACAATACTATTTTGGCTAACTTTTACCTTTATTTACAGTACTTTCAATAAAAAGTTTTTCAATTTCAACAAAATAAGCAGATCCCAAATAAACACTAAATGTGAGAGAGAAAAGTTACAGCACATAAACTAGGTTTTTTTCATTAACCAACTTTTTTGCTTAACATTACTGTTTGTCTCACCTAAACAAATAAGTTAGCCAAACACACAAATGTAAACCAAAATTTCAAGGTAAATTAAAACAAAATTAATGATCTTTGGAATCCAAATAGGCCACTAGTGGTGGTTTAACCTAATTTCCTCCTTCCCAAAAAGAATCAAGTTATTTTTAGTCGAGAAAGAGTTTATGTGTATGAAATGGAAACCATGCAATTAAGAGATATAAGAGATTTGAGTTTTTTCCTTGGTAGGGCTGCTAATGCCCAAACTTAACATTTGAGCACAAATCAATTATAACCAAGACACTCAGATACATATTTGACTAAATCATGAGGTTGAGAGAGCTAGGATTTGCCAAAACTCACAAATATTTTTTTTATAATGATTTTAGAATAACTCTCTAGAGGACAACGTTTGGAGGAAAACCCTTCAAGTTTCTTTTATATCTTTTTATTGAGTGTGAATTTTGAAAATATTTGATTTTATAATATTTATGTTATTAACATGCATGTCAAATTTCGTTCAAATCAAATTTTATTTACTATTTGATTAATAAACTTATTTTTTATACATAATTTTAGATCACAAAAACTTAAAATTTAAACACATTTGATTGATAATATAGCTATTGATCTTTGATTTTCTCAAAATTTTGCAAACATAAAGGATATAATAAGAACATGCAATCTAATATTTAGATTTTCAAAATTTACATCTAGTAAATAGATTTTGCGGAGTTTGAAGGGTTTCTCTCCAAACTTCTTTAGAGAGAAACATTTTCCCTCTCTAGGGGCTTCACATGGCCATGCGCACACATTGATGCCTTGAAAAAGAAAAAAGAATATTTAAGTTTTGATCTCAATGGAGACAGTCAATTTGTGAACATTGTTATTTGATGGCCTTGGAGGATAAAAAAAAATTTATTTTTAAAATTGTGAAGTTTTGGAAAATTTAGTAGTTATGGTGTTTATTTTATAATTTTTTGGGGAAATAGAAATAAAATATATTTTTCATTTGTAATTAACTTTGTGGTTATGGTAAATTAGTTTATGTTCCAAGAAGGACAAGTTTTGGGTCAATTAAACTACTTGCGGTATTTACTATTCTCTATTTAGTAAGGGTAATTTAAGTTTTAATTGATTATCTAATGGACACGAATTTATTATTTGAATTTAACAATAACATAAGCAAATAAAAATCTTTTGAACCCTTTTTTGTGTTCCACTTTATGTTTCACCAATCACAACTTATCATGTATTTATTTAACTTTTCTTATAAAATAGTCAAAGTTTAAAACGGAAAAAAAATAAATAAATAAATACATGACAAGTAGTGATTAGTTTGTTTATTTATTTTTATAAAAGATAGAATTTCTATTCTAACTTAATCTAAGTGTATATGATATGTGTGAAGCTCCATCCTGTTAACTTGAACCCCAGCCCTTACCTTCCACACCCTACAAGAACTTATACTTATGGAGTGACCACTGCATCAAGACTGCACGGTGGTGACTGAAGAGGTAGAATTTGGGCTAGAGATGGGCTTGACGGTCATCAACTGTGGGCCGATAATGGACGGGCCCATTACCTGCCAAATCTCTAAAGATGGATCTAAGGTGAAATATCGGCAGGCCCAAGGTCCATAAGGAAGGCATAAAGACCCTTGATAAGAGATACTTGCGTTCCACGTTCAAGTTAGAGTCCTATAAGAAAAGGATTCCGCAATCTACGCTCATAAGGATTCCTATAAGGAAAAGACTTCTACGCCAAGAAAGAGAGGTCCACCCTCTACTACTATAAAAACCCCAATACCCTCGCAAATCAAGGTACGCATAATTTACCCTCTCTAGCACTCTAGAGTTGTGAGAATATTTCTGACTTAACCTTCGGAGGGTATTTGGCCGGCACCACACCGGCGCTCTCTGTTAGGTTTCCTTCTTTGTGTTGTGCAGGTTCACGTTCGAGCGCGTAGGTATCGTGTGGCTCATTGGTGAAATTCTCGACATCATCAGTTGGCGCCGTCTGTGGGAATCTTAGTTGAGATTCATAAGCCGTACTATCGTTTCCCGGACTAAAGGGTTGCATGGTACTCACCCGCTCGATGGCAACCACCAACGACATTCATGGAGAGGGACCACCCACGACTGCCCTCGAGAGACAAGTTCAAACTCTCGGTGCCGCCGTGGAACGTCTCACCAAACAAAACCACGATTTGGAAGAACAGCTGCGCAAGAAGAATGTAGAATCGAACGAGCAACAAGGAGATCAAGAAGGGACTAGCGCTGCAAGAAGAAACCAGGAGAACCCTGAAGGCAGCCACGCCCCAAGCAGACCGGAGAGGCAGAACTTAAGCATGCCCTCCCTCACGGATGCAACTCCACCACATATTGTCGTAGAGATGCAGGCGATGAGGGAACAAATGGAGGTTATGATGAACGCGCTCAAGGGGCGAGTTTCCAATGATCTTGACGATTTAGTCAACCCACACGACAGGCCCTAAAAGTCTTGTTTAGGCTTGCTCAAAGTTGGTTTATTATTGTACAGTTGGAATCGAGTGGCTGCAGAAGTACTTGGGACTTTTGGCCTGGCTCGATCGATCGAAGATTAGACTCGATCGATCGAAAATCGCACAGGTTGAATTTTCTGCAGAATTTCCAACTCAGCCCTACTTCATTAAACGTTTAGGGTTTTATGTTTTTACCCTAGGTATATAAACAAAACCCTAGCCACGTTTTTGAGGTTGTCCATATTGTTATTGTTGCTCATATTTTCTGTTTTGTGTAAATCTCTTGTGAGATCTTAGAGGAGCTTTCCTTTACACAAAGCTTAGGGTTTTCAAGGTAGAGATGATTTCAACATCTTGAAGATCAACTTAGTTGCAACCATTGGATCTTAAAAGAAAAGCAAGCGGGGAGCTTGTAGCTGATTGAAGAATTCAAGAAAGAAGTAGTCCGTGGATTCGGAGCCTGCGCGTGGTCGTGTCAGGAAGTTCGTACTGGTGGGTAAACATTCCTAAGGAATAATCATGATGTTTTCGCCTGGAGCCACGAGGACATGCCGGGTATTAATCGCGCAGTCATAGTTCACAGGTTGAATGTGAACCCCACGTTTTCACCCGTGAGACAGAAAAAGCGAGTATTCGCTGAAGAGCGGGACAAAGCAATAGCCGACGAGGTCAGGAAGCTACTAAAGGCGGATTTCATTCGGGAGGTATATTACCCTGACTGGTTAGCAAACGTGGTGATGGTCAAGAAAGCTACTGGGAAGTGGCGAATGTGTGTCGACTTCACGGACCTCAACAGGGCATGCCCGAAGGACAGTTACCCATTACCTCGAATTGATACACTGGTAGACTTGACGGCAAGACACCGACTCTTGAGCTTCATGGATGCCTTCTCCGACTACAATCAAATCAAGATGGACAAGGTTGATCAGGAGAAGACCTCCTTCGTCACAAGTCAGGGACTTTTTTGCTACAAAGTGATGCCGTTTGGGCTCAAGAATGCGGGAGCAACTTACCAGAGGTTAATGAACAAAATGTTCGCGCACCAGATTGGGAGGAACGTACAAGTGTATGTTGACGACATGTTTGTAAAAAGCATTCTGGAACACGACCACCTAAAAGACCTACAGGAGACTTTCGACACTCTCCGGTCGTATAACATGAAGTTAAATTCGAACAAATGCGCATTCGGGGTAACGGCAGGAAATTTCTTGGGGTTCATGGTTTCCCATAGAGGTATAGAGGTTAATCCGGAGAAGGTTTGGGCCGTCATGGAGTTAGAACCGCCAAAAACAATCAAGGATGTGCAAAGATTGAACGGTAAAATTGCGGCCTTGAATAGGTTCGTCTTAAAGGCGACGGATAAGTGTCTTCCCTTCTTCTGTACATTAAGAAAGTCGTTCGTGTGGACAGATGAATACCAGAAAGCATTTAAGGACTTGAAGAAGTACCTGTCATCCCCACTGTTGCTCAGCCCATCTAAGCCTGGGGAAGTACTCTACCTCTACTTGGCGGTCTCACAAGTGGCAATCAGCGCAACCCTAATTAGGGAGGAGGATGGATCACAGAAACCCGTCTACTTTATAAGTAGGGCGTTCCGAGGAGCGAAAGAAAGGCATCCTCAAATGGAGAAGTTGGCCTTCGTGCTAGTAACTGCGGCAAGGAAGCTCAAACCATACTTTCAGGCGCACATAATAGTAGTCCTAACAGACCAACCCCTACGGAGAGCCATGAGTAGCCCGGAGACGGCAGGACGCATGGCGCTATGGACAGTGGAACTGAGTGAATTTGATACACAGTACCGTCCGCGAAATGCAATTAAGGGACAAGCCGTCGCCGACTTCATTGAAGAATTTTCTAGGTCAGAAGGCGTGGGGGCAGATATAAAGGCACAATGGAGCATCTACACGGACGGATCCTCCAACAGGCACGCAGGAGGTGCCGGTGTGGTAATCCATACCCCTGACGGAGATAAAATCGAATGCATGATTCGGCTGGACTTCCCCACGACCAACAACGAGGTCGAGTATGAAGCTTTGGTGGCAGGACTAGACCTCGCGAAGGTAGCAGGTGCTGAATCCATGATCGTACATTGCGATTCCCAGGTAATAACAAGTCAAATCAATGGCATCTACGAATGCAAAAGTTTGAGGATGAAGAAGTACCTGGAAGAAGTGAAGAATCGGATCGGCAACCTTGAAGTAAGATTCGTCCAAATCCCAAGGGAAGAGAACGAATGTGCTGACCGTCTTGCGAAGGCAGCCTCGGCAGAACTTATGCTCGTTCCCGAAAAGGTATTGTCATTTATACAACTCTCCTCGCTTATTGATAACAGAACAAAAGTGCAGGAGGTGAATTCCGAGAATAGTTGGACTACACCATTAATAGCATACCTAAAGATGGGTACACTACCCGACGGAAGAGACAAGGCCAGGAAGCTGAAAGTCCAAGCCTCGCGATTTGTACTGATTAATGATATCTTGTACAAAAGGGGGTTCTCACGTCCGTACCTGAGGTGCATGGGTCAAGAGGAGGCAGACTACGTGATGAGAGAAGTGCATGAGGGTATCTGTGGAAACCATTCAGGGGCACAGTCCTTAGTGCACAAATTGATCAGAGCAGGGTACTATTGGCCAACGATGCAAAAGGATGCATAAGCATACGTTAAGACCTGCGACAAATGTCAGAGGTTCAGTAACCTGATCAGGCAACCAACCGAGGAGCTGACGCCTATGACGGCCCCTTGGCCATTCACCCAATGGGGACTAGATATCATGGGCCCCTTCCCGACAGCAGCAAGGCAGCTAAAACTTCTGGTAGTTGGCATCGACTACTTCACCAAATGGGTAGAGGCAGAGGCCCTGACCACTATCACGGAGAAGAACATCCGGAGTTTCGTTTGGAGAAATATTATATGCAGGTACGGGATACCCAGAGTGCTCGTATCCGACAATGGAAAGCAATTCGATAACGGAGCTTTCAGGAGCTTCTGTTCAGAGCTGGGGATCAGGAATCACTATTCGTCGCCCGCACACCCACAGGCCAATGGGCAAGTAGAAGTCACGAACCGGTCCTTGCTCAAGATCATCAAGACCCGGCTCGAGGGGGTTAAGAGCATCTGGCCTGACGAACTACAGAGCGTCTTATGGGCATATCGTACTACGGCAAGAACACCCACTGGAGAAACACCGTTCAGACTAGCATACGGAAGTGAGGCCGTCATTCCAGCGAAGGTCGGGCTTACGAGCTATCGGGTGGACAACTACAACAAGGATCAGAACGAAGAGGCCTTGCGGCTCCAGATGGATCTGATGGACGAGGTTCGGGCTACAGTAGAGCAGAGGTTGGCTAGGTACCAGAACCTCATGGCAAAATACTACAACTCCAATGTCAGACACAGAGACTTTTAGATTGGAGATCTTGTGCTACGGAAGGTGATGGGAGCTGCTAGAGATCCGGCGCAAGGAAAGCTCGGCCCCAACTGGGAAGGACCATACAGGATCTCATCTTGGCAAAGGAAAGGGACCTACCACCTCGAAACTCTGAACGGACAGAAGCTTCAACACCCATGGAACACAGAGCACCTACGGAGGTATTACCAGTAGGGACGACATGAAGATCATCGACGCTCCCCCAGTTTCCAGTTTATTACTAAGTTTTACTAAGTTTTTATTAGTTCTTACCACGAACAATTTTTCTATTATTTAGTTTTGCTATCGCAAGTTCTTTACTTCGAACAATTCCTTCTACAAGTGCCTTTTTAAGCCCAAGGGGGCAGGTACCTTTTCTTCAGCATTATTTTCCTTCAATAAGAGAAATATTCAGACTCTACTGTATTTTTTCTACATAAATAAAACTAAGTCCACAAGGTAGACGGATCATCCCAAACGGATGAAAATCCAAAGTCCACAAGCTGGACGAATATATAACTAAGTCCACAAGGTGGACGGATCATCCCAAAGGGATGAAAATCCAAAGTCCACAAGCTGGACGAATATCAACTAAGTCCACAAGATGGACAGATCATCCCAAAGGGATGAAAATCCAAAGTCCACAAGGTGGACGGATATAAAACTAAGTCCACAAGGTGGACGGATCATCCCAAAAGGATGAAAATCCAAAGTCCACAAGCTGGACGGATATAAAACTAAGTCCACAAGGTGGACGAATCATCCCAGAAGAATGAAAACATAAAATCTACAAGGTGGACGGATATAACCTAAATCCACAGGGCGGACGGATATAAACTAAGTCCACAAAGTGGACGGATCAGCCCAATGGATGAAAATTCAAAGTCCACAAGATGGACGGAGATAAACAAAGTTCACAAGTTGGACTTAGAAGATAGAACAAGATAAGCAAAATCGTCGTCAGGAATAAATGAAACAGACGAATATATTCCATAACCATCAAAAAGGTCGACGGACCTAGTATTGCTTAAAATAAATTAGAGCCCTTAAAGGGAATGTTTACATCATGACGGGGAATCATGAAACTGTTCTCCACATTCTTTCAAAAAAATAAAAAACAAACTATTACAAATTATAAGTCTGCCGCAGGAATATCTTTCTCCTTTGCACGACGGGCTTGATCATCCTTGGGATCACCCTCAACTGACGCCTGGACAACCACCGTCTGATCAACAGCCGTCAGGTCCACTGCCGACTGATCATCCTTGGGATCCCTAGAAGCTTCATGGTTAGCAGGGTTCTCACTAAATAAATCGTCTGTATCATCTGATTGGGCGGGTTGGACGGATGTTTGCTCAGGGGCATTGATGTTGACGGCTGACAAATCCAGCTCTGGATTCAAGGCTTTCACCTGGCGAACAGCGTCGTCAAAACCGTCGTTATATGAAAGGCTAAGCTCTGTTATTAGGGCCTCGGAATCACGATACTCCTGTATCGCAACCTCCTTAGACGACCTCTTAGCTAGACGGACCTCCTTGACCTTTTCCTCCAAAGCTTTCTTCAGGTCCTCCGTCAGCTTGATATATTCGTCCCTTGCTGTTTCAGCCATTTTAAGTTTTTTATCTTGAACGACCTTCCAGGACTTCAACTCGAGTAACTCGTCCTCCGTCACTTTGGCCTTCTGACGAACACGGCCTAAGGTCGTCTCATGGTTAAGACACCTTCCCATCATCCCCTTCATCATAATCATGGCCTGGAAGAAAAACATAAGTTAAAAAAAAATGATGAGAGGAAGAAAAGAAGCCTGATGGACTATATAACGACAGATGAATTACCTGAGCAACACTAAAGAGGGCCGTCTCACCCATAGCCTCCGTCGAATGGTTACACAAATCCTCGTAGTCCTCGGTTGTTATGATGGACAAAAGTCGCTCAAGGGCGTATTTGGAATCCTTGAGTTGCAGAGGAGGTGGCTTCTTCTGGCTTCTGGACAGACCGGTCATTAGGCCCTTACTGGCCCCATGCTTCACGGGGGTAACCGTCTTGGCCCCTCCGGCCAGCAAGCCAATGATGGGCTCCAAAGGAACCTTGGGCTTTTTTGGGGCACGATCTTCCTTTGACGGTTGTTTCCTCTTAACCGCCTGCTTACTTGTGCCCGTCCCCATAGGGTCTGCACTAGTTTCTTTGTTTTTGGCAGCTTGCAATCTGATCGCCGCCCTCCTTTTTGCATCGTCCATCTCTGGAGAGGTAGAGGGGTGTCAAAGGCAAAAACAAAATTTAAACAAGGAAGAAAGACGGACTTACGCTGACGGGTGCGCTTTTCGTACTTAAGCGCCGCTGGAGTTGGCTCGGGTTCGTCACAGTACCAATTGATTGTGTTGAGGTTGACGAGTTTTACCCATGTCCGTTCTTCTGGTTTGGACTTTGCGAAAATTTTCTCAAGAAAACTGAACTCCTCTAGTGTAACTTGAGGTCGCCGTCGAACTGCACAAAAGTAGACGAACGTTAAAAACAAATAAATTATTAAACAGGCTTTTAATAGTTGTTATATGACGGGCTCATACTAGACTGATTTAATACGCCCCAAACTTTGTCGACGGGCATGAAATCCGTCTCCCCTGGATGACACATCCAACCGTCGCCCTCAATGAAAAAATAGCAGCTCTTCCAGTCTCTATTCGAGTCCGGGGTTTCGTAAATTACTTTCAAGACGTGGCTCCTAGGAACAAAACTATACATCCCCCTTGATTTATCTATCTCATCTGGACGGTAGCAGTGGAGGAATTCCCTTATTGTCAGCCTTCTTCCACTGTCGAACATAGCCCCGTACAGGACTTCCATTGCTATGAAGACCCTCCAGGCATTTGGGGATAACTGGCTGACAGATAAGCCTAAGTATTTTAGGAGTTCACGGTGCAGGGAGCTCAGAGGAAATCTGAGACCCACCTTGAGCATCTGCTCGTACACTCCTACATCATCTACCCCTTCGTAATAACATTTCTCTGATGAACAGGGTAGACGGATGGGGATGTAGTCTGGGATTTGATAATTGGCCCTAAGGGTTTTGAAATGAGTTTCCTTGATAGTGGATGTGAAGGCATTAACCGTCCATTCTGGAAACATGATGAACTCCCTAAGTCCATCAGCCCCCATGATGGATCTAACTATTTGATCTTCATCATTAGCGGAACCCTCCTCTATCTCGACCATCTCCATATCCTCATTTGTTGAGGACGGGGAAGATGAAGACGAACTCCTCTCCTCGCTTAAATCGTCTTGGTCTTTGTGACTTGACGGGTATACCTCTTCATAATCCGCTCCGTCGCGGACAATGGACTGATTACTTGACGCACTAGACATTGCCTACAAGTGACGACAGAACCTAAGACTTTGACAAGTCTAAGAATGGATAACAGAAGTAAAGTTTTAAGCTATAAAAGTAATACGACGGTAGGAAAATATGTAAAAGGGTACTTACCAATCAGTACGTGAACAGATGAAAGTTGGTGATGACGGTCTCTAAAGTTTGTACGATGTATTCTGACAAAGATGACGGATTGCTCTCTGACAATTGAATTTTTGTACGATGTATTCTGACAAAGATGACGGATCGCTCTCTGACAATTGAATTTTTGTTGAAAGTGTAAAAATGAGAGTCGAAGGTTCGATATTTATAGGGAAGATGCACGGAAGACGAAGCGACGCTTCGATCCCATACAATGGCCTGTAGAAGAGTGACGCGTGTCATGAACCTTTAATGCATTCCAGATCTTGTCGGCAGCACAAATTGCTGACGGTGTATACCATGTTACCGTCAACCTTAGTAACCTGGAATCGACGACCCACAGGCGTCTCGACTGTCACCCCATTAATGTATACCGTCACCCCATGCTTCCGTCCACTAAAGTAAGACGGACCCATAGGGTGAAGGGGGCAACTGAAGAGGTAGAATTTGGGCTAGAGATGGGCCTGACGGTCATCAACTGTGGGCCGATAGTGGACGGGCCCATTACCTACCAAATCTCTAAAGATGGATCCAAGGTGAAATATCGACAGGCCTAAGGTCCATAAGGAAGGCAGAAAGACCCCTGATATGAGATACTTGCGTTCCACATTCAAGTTAGAGTCCTATAAGGAATGGATTCCGCAATCTATGCTCATAAGGATTCCTATAAGGAAAAGACTTCTACGCCAAGAAAGAGAGGTCCACCCTCTACTACTATAAAAGCCCCAATACCCTCGCAAATCAAGGTACGCATAATTTACCCTCTCTAGCACTCTAGAGTTGTGAGAATATTTCTGACTTAACCTTCGGAGGGTATTTGGCCGGCACCACACCGGCGCTCTCTGTTAGGTTTCCTTCTTACTTTTGTGTAGGTTCACGTTCGAGCGCGTAGGTATCGTGTGGCTCACTGGTGAAATTCTCGACATCATCAGTGACAAATACTGATTGGTGGAAACATATAATCAGGTGGAAATTTAATTAGTCTAAAATGAGACATATGTATTTGTGTCTTTAAGTATTTTTAATGTGTTTTTGTTTGTTGGGATTTCTTGGGTATTTTTCCATCGGATGGCTTTTGATATGAATGTGCAGAAGCATCAAGCAGCAATGTGATAAAGGTAGAAAAGCATGAACGCGCTTAAACCTGAGATGTTGTGCCTGTTGCTCGCTTTCGATGCAATGAAACTCAGACGACTGATCTCCACCGCAGAACTTAGGAATAAACAGTTTATTCCTAAGTAACGATCAATGGTTGGTAGAATGAGCAACCCATGATCATATATGCTAAACTAAATTATCTATATATATATATATATATATAGATAGGACATGCATGAAAGTCTTGCGCTGAGTTTCTTTCTGATTTCCTATTTTGTTTGCTTGAAATTCTACCACACATTAATTCTGACACTAATGTGGCGTTTGGTACAGGGTAATGTTTTAGGATTCCTAAGAATGTTTAAAGATTCCCATGTTTGGTTGAAAATGATACTAGGGAATCAGATGCCAGGGGAATCTGGATTCCCCCCTTAAACCCCTCTCAGTAGGAATGTGGATTCCCTTTAAAACAGGTGGGAATCCAGATTCCCAAGCTTAAAGAAAATTGTATTTTTTATAAATTGACAATTTTAACCTTTTTTTTTTAAATGACTTGGTAGTTCACATTCAAATCTAAGGATAGAATGGGAAGAATAAATAATTCATTTAAGATTCCTGAGAATAAACCAAACATAGGAATAACTACATTCGTCTAGCATAGACTTAAACGTTGCGAATGTGACGCTGCATGTAATGGGCCCTTAGATTTCTCTTGATAGATATAAATTTTGTAACTTGACAGGGAGTGCAGTAAATAAAAGAAAAAAAAAATTGGTTTGTGAAAATTCAATAGTTGAGATAGGACAATTAATTTGAATCTTAAACATTTCTTTTTTGGGTGAATTTTTTTTTTTTAAACAACA
Organism: Quercus aquifolioides; assembly: GCA_019022515.1. Taxonomy (NCBI): domain Eukaryota; kingdom Viridiplantae; phylum Streptophyta; class Magnoliopsida; order Fagales; family Fagaceae; genus Quercus; species Quercus aquifolioides. The sequence goes on along the minus strand of CM032329.1, from coordinate 65,830,978 downwards.
AAAAAATGGACCTATAGTGGCGTTTCACACAAACGCCACTATAGGTACTAAAAATGCCATTATAGCAGATGCCACTATAGGTCTAAGTGGAAACGTCACTATAGACCAATTTTTTTTTTAAAGGCTATGGTGGCGTTTGACTATAGCCAAAAGCCACCAACAAACAAAATTTGATTACAAAAAATTAATTTTTGGAAATCAATTTTTTTTAATTGAATTAAAATTGTAATTAAATTAAAAGATACAAAAGAAAACAAAAAAACACAAATAAAACAAAATACAAACACTATAGCTAGCCTAGCAAATTCAAAATGAAACACAAACCCACCTATAAAAATTCAAAATCAAACACAACATGCTCACATCCAAAAAATAAAAAATAAAAAAGCCAATGAATTCACAAAAATTAATCAGAAATCTCAGAGACCCACGAAGCAAAGTTGATAGCAAACAAGGAATAGACCACAACTATTATCAAAAAATAAATAGACCAAAATATCATTAAATTTTTTTTTTTTTTTAAATGCTTACCTGCAACTATACAAACAATGGCATCAAACACCACCTACAAATTTGAATAAAATTAGTAAGTTGCAACACTATCTGCAAATCCAAAACCTACAAACATTAACACCACCACAAATAAAATAAAAGAAATAAAATCAAAACGGAGAGGAAGAGAAAACAATCAATCCAGGTGTGAAGTGAAAGAAGAGTGAAAGAAAAAGAAAAGAAGAAAGATGGAGGAGTAGAGATAAGGGAGAAAAAGAAAGAAAGAAAACAAAAACAAAAACAAAAAGAAAAAAACAAAAACAAAACAAAACAAAAAAAGAGAAAGGAAATCTAAGGCTTGGAATGGAGATAAGAGAGAAATATGGGAGTGGGGGTATGCGGGTTTTAATGTTTTTTTAAATTTAAATATATATATATATATATATATATATATAACTGAATATTTTGAAATATGCCATAGAATATTCTAGGCATAATCTATGTCATATTTTTGTTTTGCCGCTGAACCTATTCAGATTTTTTTTGGTGTGCTAGGCTATAGCAGCGTTTTACAAACGCCACTATAGGCATAGGGTCTATATTGGCGTTTTACAAATGCCACTATAGACTTGACAAGTCATTTTTCTTTTGGACTTTGTGTGTGGTTATGATGGCCATAACTTTTTTTTTTCTTGACCTATGGTGGTGTTTATGAAATGCAAATATATATAGCTCATTTTAAAAAGTTAAAAAAGGGCCTATAGTAGCGTTTGTCAAACACCACTATAGGTCTTTTTTCCTCCTCTACCCTTATTAAATAAAAAACCCAACCAAAAAAAAATAAATAAATAAAAAGTGCCTATAGTGGCATTTAACAACCGCTACTATAGGTCCTTTTTAAATTTTTTTTTGGTTATTTATTATTATTATTATTATTTTTTTAAAGACTTATAGCAACGTTTGTAAGATCAGGACAAACGCCACTATAGGCCCGTGTAAGACTAGGACCTATAGTGGCGTTGTAAAACACTGCTATAGCCTGAAACACTGCTATAGGCCCATTGTTTTAAAATGCTACTATAGGAATTCTTGAACGCAGCTATAGATATGCCTATAGCAGCGTTTTTGACAAATGCCACTAAAAAAAGGCCACTATAAGCCCAGTTTTTTGTAGTGATGAAAATGTCAATTGAAATATAATTACAATTCTTGGCTAAAGGCAAATTAATTCTGAGTGTGGTAGAAATATTTCTACTAAATGATTGTTGTCCAGGTCAGATGAAGTATTGTTGTTTTGCTTGATAGTTTTTTATGGTTTTACATGCACTTTTACTTACATTAAAAAAAAGAAGAAGAAGAAGAAGAAGAAGAAGAGAGATTTAAAGAAAGGTAGTGTTAACAAGTACCGTGAAGAAATAATTTATGTCAAATTTTTTTTCTTTATGTGAAAATTTTTACTAGTTTTTTAAAGTGTGGAGTTAATGGAGCTAATTTTTTGAATTCCACTTGTCACTTCAATGATATTTTCAGTCCTCTCATCAATTCATAACAATTTTTTATTAGTTAAACCTTACAATTAATAACTCATCCTTAACAAGCACTACCTTATATTATCCGTTAACATTTCCCTATAAAGAATACTACAAACTTTACTTTAGAAGACTCTACAAACTACCCTATGAGTCACAAAAATATATCAAACATTTATTTATTATTTTGTTATTTTTTTGTAGCTGTAAACCTAAAATTAATTATTGGTATAAGCTTTAGTAAATTTTTTCAGAGAAATTTATAATTGGATTCGATTGTTTTATTCAACTTTATGATTCAGCTTTGAATTTGATCCTGCGTTAATTTGCGACTCCAAGCCAAATATATTAAGTCTTGTAGCCGTAGATAGGACTCTATTAATTTTGTGGGTCCTTAGCTTGGCATGTCTTTAGTTTTATGTTTTTTTTTTTTTTTGGCTGAATAGGTTGGCTTGTCTAGGTATATCAATTTTCTTACTTGCCAAAATTAAGTGCAACGTACTTAAGACGGAAATTTCATTGGTTATTAGTCAAGGTTCATCAAAATGGATTAGGTTATCTGTCCCTCACCAAGTCCTCTCTGACTCAAGTGGCTTGGTATCGTGACTGTGTAGACTTTGAATTTCTTTGCTGGTGGAAGTAATAAATGGTGTCCAGTGAGGCAGTTCTTGCTTGACTTCCTATACTAGAGCATATATTGAGAAACATATATGATGATGCCGAAAATATCACCAGTGAGTTGCGCGATGCTTGTACCCTCAAGATGACACCTGCACAACAAAAAGGAGAAGACCTAACCGAGAGCACCGGTGTGGTACCGTCCAAATACCTTCCGAAGGTCAAGTTAGAACTTTATTCAACTCTAGAGTACTAGAGAGGGGTTAATTATGCGTACCTCGATTTGTGAGGGTATTGAGGCTTTTATAGTAGTAGAGGGTGGACCTCTCTTCCTTGGAGTAGAAGTCTTTTCCTTATAGGAATCCTTATTAGCGTAGATTGCGGAATCCTTTCCTTATAGGACTCTAACATTGTACGTGGAAAGCAAGTCATCTTTTTATCATTCATGCGTGGTGGCCAAGTTATGATTTTATTGTATCCGTCGGCCTTTAAGACCATCAGTTTGTATTAGACCCTTTAGTCAGGGAGGGTCGTCGGCCTCCTGAAGGAATCAGCCCTTAGGGCTCTTCGCGGACCTCCCTCCATGACGGCCTGTCACAGTCCGTCCTCTTCAAGGCCTTCAGCCTTTTATAACTTAGCCCGTCAGCCATCTTTATGGCTTAGACCGTCAGCATGAACCGTAGGCTCCATTCTGAGTGAAGCCAACGGATTATGCGGGGGTGCCTTGTGTTCCATAATTTCGCCTCATCAGTTGCCCCCTACTCCATATTTCTGTCAGTTATAACTGACGGGTTATGGACTATTCTTTCGTTGTTACCTGTTACTTTGGCCAGGAGAGAGAAAATATTCCCAAGGTGACACCTCGAGCAGCCAATATTAAATGCTCGGACACGTGGCGCGCTCGGGTTGGCTCCGCTTCTGGACGAGGGCGTCGCTTCGTCTTCCGTGCGTTTTCCCTTTTATATATAGGGTCCACCTCTCCTCATTTTTTCCTATTTCACTTTTACTGATTTCTGGAGAGTAAATCCGTCGCCCACCTCCCGTCAATCCTATAGCTTACGTTTCTATCGTCACTTCTTCAACCGTCACCTTTTGAGAAACTTGTAAGTTCCTTTTCTTTCTTTGTACATACTTTATTTCAATTGATTTCTTTAAAGTGAGGTCATCATCCTAGGTGCTTAGATTACACCCGTCACTTGTAGGTAGTCAGATGTCGAGTGACGCGTTGAGTGACCGGTCGTCGGTCCGCGATGGAGCGGGCTACGACGAGGTATTTGGTTCAGGTAGTGAGTCCAGGAGCTTTTCCTGGTCGTCAGAGAGGGAGACGTCAGCCCAAACTCCTGTCGAGGAGGTAGAAAGTCATGGAGACGAAGGTCAGGAGGAGGTAGTAGGTGAGGAGAGTGAAGTTGGGGTAGAAGGAGAGAGAAGTAGTGACGGGGATGAAGGCGACGAGGGGTCTTGTGAAGGGACTTTTGGAAGTCCTGGAGGTAACCGTCCCTTCATCCTTCCTAAAGAGTAGGCTGTAAATAAGTTCCTTCCAAAAATGACTCTCAAAATTTTTAAAGAGTTACGCGTCCGTTTCCAAATCCCCGACCATATTCCCATCCGTCTTCCTAGGGATGGTGAAAAATGTTATACGGGAAGAACTGCGGACGTTGGTATGTACGATGCCATGTTTGCTGCGGGACTTAGACTGCCCCTGACGGCCTTACACCGTCAGCTGGCTGATTTCCTCGGTCTGTCCGTTAGTTAGATAGCTCCAAACTCGTGGAGAATCTTTATTGGTGCTGAGATATTGTGGGGTCGTCTAAGTGGCGGGCACCGTCAGCTTTCCCTGGATGAATTTTTTTATTACTACAGACCCCAACACATTTCTTCTTCCAAGGGGATGTATCACTTTGCCGTCAGGGAGAAGGATTTGAGGTTGGTATCTGAGATGCCAGATTCTAATAGAGCCTGGAAGAGTAGGTTCTTTTTTGTTAAAGGGACGGACTGGGTGTGCCGTCAAGAAATATGGGAGACGATACCTCACGGTTATTTCGATAATACTTGGGCGTTTGTCAGGGAGTCAGGTTTTAGCCGTCAGCTTTTGTCCCTGTCAGTTTTTACGTATCACAATCTATTTTTGAATGGTTTTAACGTCGTCAACTTGCTTTTCTTTTTCAGCCCTCACTCGCCCCCTAATAACCGACGAGCAGGAAGATTTCATTCGTTGGGTTTTAGAGATTCCTATAGAAGAGCGATCGTGTCGGGATTTAATTACTCTCGACACTCTTCACGCGTACTGCGGAGGTCCTGAACCGACGCCTAAAGCTCGCAAATTAGAAGAATTTTCCCGTCACCGTGAGTGGTTTGATCTTATGGTCCCGTCATTTTCAGCATTTTTGGTCGTCAGTTCCTCTTATGTGTTTCTTTTGCAGAGATGGATGCAGCTAAGCAACGGATTAGGGCTGCCGTTGCCCGCCAAAAGGAGGAAAAGAAGGCAAAGGGGGAGGTGATGTCTACTTATGCCCCTCAGACTGTCACTAAGGGTTCTTTACAAAGGAAACCCGACGGGGATGTCAATCGTCCCCTTAAAAAGACAGCCGTCACTCCTGGGAGTGAGCTCCCCGAGAAGTCAACCCCCAAGTCAGGCCACGGGGCAGGGAAGGGCGTGATGACTTCTTCCTGTCCCGTCCTGAAGGGGCCCCGTAGCCTGTTGACGCATAAGGACTTTGCTGTTGAAGCAATAGAAGCGCTTATAAAACTGACGACATGGATCCTTGTGCTCAGTTGGGGACGGAGGAGCTAGGGACGTCAGCTTTGTTTGATCTCTCACGGGTAAGCCGTCTCTCTTAACTGACCCTTCCCTCATCTTTTTTCTGTTTAATGACTGACGGTTGTATTCTTTTCTAGGCCTTGGTTCGCGTAAAGGCGCTTCAGGACTAGTGCGTGGCCAAGGAGGGTGTCATCACTCGCGTCAGCAAACATAATGCAAACATGCGAGATCAGCAGGCTCAGTATAAGGAGGCAATGCGTGTTCTTAACGTCAAGCTAAAAGAAGTAAGGGAGAAGCTGGAAGAGGCGGGTCATCAGAAGGGCGAGTTAGAGAAAGAGTTGACGACTCTTCGTGATCAGTTGGAGACAGCAGGGGCTGACGCGGTCGAGAAATTCAAGGCGTCAGACTCTTTTATCGATTCCTGTGGTGGATACTATGGCACGGGATTTGATGACTGCCTCAAACAAGTAGCATCAGCTTTCCCTGAGCTGGACCTATCTGTGATCACCCTAGATGACGCCCAGCCGATGACGCCTGCTACTGACGCCGTTACTGTTGGTGGTGACGACCCAGAGGATTCTCCACATGGAGATAGTGGAGTTGTTTTAGCCCAGCCTGCTGCGAATCCTCCCGTCAACCCTTCAGTGGAGATCCTTGTCGTGGAAGACCCTTCTGCACCTGAGAAGTAAAAAAGGCTTCAAGTGACGCTCCTCCTTCCCAGCCGTAGTTTTTTCATTTTGTAATTGTTGTATTTTGTTTTGAACAATGTTTTTAAGTGCCCCCTTTGTCTTTGGGGCTCCCATTCGAAAATTAATTTACTTTTGCTTAACGCCCGTCGCTTTTTTGGGTATGTATGTAGGGCTATTTGCTCGAATTTTCTTTTCTAAATTTACTTTCTCAACTGCAAGCTAAGGCCGTCAGCCTTTCTGTAACTTAATGTGCTTATGATTCTATTGGTTTAATAAAGTCGTCGCCCTTTTGCTAGGAATTTTTAGTTTTTCCTTTATTTTTGAAGTTGTTTAATGTTGGGCTCACCCAGTTGTAGGCTATGATCCAAAGGAACAGAGTTATGATTATCGACCCGTTTAGTTTAGTAGTGCCTTCAGCTTTATTTAAACCGTTAGCTTTTTATTTAATTTGAGCTTCGTCGGTTTCTTTGGGTCTCTTATTAGACCGTCAGCTTACTTTGTTCATCTTGTGGATGTCAAATTTGTTGGTTCTTTATTTTAACCGTTAGCTTAATGGCTGAGTTTATTGTGGACTTGGCCACTTTGTCAGTCTTTTATTTAGACCGCTAGCTTAAAAGCTGAGTTTATTGTGGACTTGGCCACTTTGTCAGTCTTTTATTTTGACCGTCAGCTTAAAAGCTGAGTTTATTGTGGATTGCCACTTTTCTTTGTGGTTTTAAGGTCGTCCATATTTTGTGAATTTGAACTCGTAAGTAGAAACTTCAGTGGTTCTGAATAAATTCCTCTTATTGTCATGCATCTATATAAAAAGTAGTTCGAAAACAAAATCTACCCACTTGGGCTTATTGTAGCAAAAACAAAAGTAGAAAAAAACTGCCCCTTGGGCTTATTGTAGCAAATACTTTAAAGTAATTAATAAATCCGAGTGAACTGAAAAAAGGGGGATGTTGTTCTTCACGCCGTCGTCCCTACTGGTAGTACTTTCGCAAGTGTTCAACATTCCAAGGATGTGGTAACTTCCGTCCGTCTAGTGTCTCCAGATGGTAGGTGCCCTTTCTTTGCCATGCCATAACTCGGTAGGGTCCTTCCCAATTTGGGCCGAGCTTTCCTTGGGTTGGGTCCCTTGCAGCACCCATGACTTTCCTTAGAACGAGGTCTCCAACCTGGAAGTCTCTGTGTCTGACCCGAGAGTTGTAGTGCTTGGTCATGCGGTCCTGGTACTGTGCGAGCCTTTGTTCTGCCGTCGTCCTGACTTCGTCCACCAGATCAAGTTGCAATCGTATGGCCTCGTCATTTCTCCTTTCATCATGGTTGTGCACCCTGTAGCTTGTGAGGCCGACTTCGGCTGGGATGACTGCTTCGTTCCCGTATGTTAGCCGGAATGGTGTCTCTCCTGTTGGTGTCCTTGTCGTAGTCCTGTAGGACCATAGTATGCTCAGCAACTCTTCAGCCCATATATCCTTTGCCCCCTCGAGCCGAGTCTTGATAATCTTCAGCAAGGATCGGTTTGTGACTTCAACCTGTCCATTGGCTTGAGGGTGGGCGAGGGAGGAGTAGTGGTTCCGTATCCCCAATTGCGAGCAGAAGTCCCGGAAGGAGTCGTTGTCGAATTACTTCCCGTTGTCCGAGACTAAGACTCTAGGAATGCCAAATCTGCATATGATACATCGCCAGACGAAACTCCGTACGTTTTTCTCCGTAATGGTGGCCAAGGCTTCAGCTTCCACCCACTTCGTAAAGTAGTCGATGCCTACTACTAGAAACTTCAGTTGTCGTATGGCCGTAGGGAACGGCCCCATGATGTCCAGTCCCCATTGAGCAAACGGCCATGGCGCCACTATCGGGGTGAGTTCTTCGGGTGGTTGTCTGATGACATTGTTGAACCTTTGGCATTTGTCGCAGGTCTTTACATAAGCCTCGGCATCCTTCTGCATGGTTGGCCAAAAGTACCCCGTTCGCACTAGCTTGTGCACTAGTGACCTCTATCCTGAGTGGTTTCCGCAGATTCCCTCGTGCACTTCTCTCATGACGTAATCTGCTTCTTCAGGACCTAAGCATCGTAGGTAGGGGCGAGAGAAACCTCTTTTATACAAGACATCTCTTATCAGAACGAACCTCGCTGCTTGGACCTTCAGTTTTCTTGCAGCTTCCTTTTCATTTGGCAATATGCCGTTCTTCAAGAAAGAAACTAACGACGTGGTCCAATCGCTTTGGGAACCAAGCTCCTGTACATCGACAGAATTTATAAGTGGAGAGAGCTGTGTGAAGGAGAGTACATTACCAAGGGTGGCCATATGTTCGACTGAAGTGGCTCTGGCTAGGCGGTCAGCTTGCTCGTTTTCTCCCCGGGGGATCTGTATAATTTCGACCTTCAGCTCGTTTACCCTCCTCTTTGCTTGGTCCAGATACTTCTTCATTCTTTCGCCTTTACATTCATACTCCCCATTTATCTGGTTGACTACGACTTGAGAGTCACAGTAAATGATCACTTTTGCGGCTCCCGCTGCTTTGGCGAGGTCAAGCCCTGCTATCAGAGCTTCATACTCCGCCTCGTTGTTGGTGGTAGGGAACTCAAGGTGGACCATACACTCCACCGTGTCTCATTCGGGTGACTGTAGTACGACGCCGGCTCCGCCAGCCTGCCTGTTGGAGGATCCATCTACATGTATGCTCCATTGGGGAGATTCTTCTGCCCCCCTGTCCTCGCCATTTGTGAATTCAGCTATGAAATCTGTAACGACTTGTCCTTTAATGGCGGTTCGCGGTCAATACTGGATGTCAAACTCGCTTAATTCTATGGCCCACAATGCCAATCGTCCAGCAGCTTCAGGATTGCTCATCGCCCGTCGCAAAGGCTTGTCAGTTAGGACGATCACCGTGTGGGCTTGAAAGTACGGCTTTAGTTTGCGTGCTGCCGTAACTAACGCAAAGGCAAGCTTTTCCATGGGTGGATATCTTTCTTCGGCTCCTCGTAGTGCCCGGCTAGTGTAGTACACAGGTTTCTGCACTTTTTCTTCTTCTCTAATTAAGGCAGCACTGACGGCGGCTGGGGAGACGGCAAGATAGAGAAAAAGTTCTTCACCTGGTTGCGAGGGACTCAGCAGTGGTGGGAAAGAGAGGTAAGCTTTCAATTCCTCGAACGCTTGTTGGCACTTGGCAGTCCACTCAAAAGATCTCTTTAGTGTGCGAAAGAAGGGTAAGCACTTGTCCGTTGCCCTGAAGACGAACCTGTTTAGCGCTGCTATCTTGCCGTTGAGGCTTTGTACTTCCTTCACATTTTTCGGTGGTGCCATCTCCATTATAGCCCGGATCTTGTCCGGATTGGCCTCGATGCCCCTCTGAGAAACCATGAATCCTAGGAATTTTCCTGCCGTCACCCCAAAGGCGCACTTTCCTGGATTAAGCTTCATGTTGTACGAGCGAAGAGTGTTGAATGTTTCCCTGAGGTCTTCTAAGTGATCTTCCTCCCTTCGACTTTTTACCAGCATATCATCTACATAGACTTGGACGTTTCTCCCGATCTGCTGTGTGAACATTTTGTTCATAAGCCTTTGATATGTTGCGCCCGCATTCTTCAGACCAAACGGCATTACTCTGTAGCAGAAGAGGCCTTGGCTTGTTACGAATGAAGTTTTTTCTTGATCATCGTCATGCATCCTGATTTGGTTGTAATCGGAGAAAGTGTCCATGAAGCTTAGCAGCTAGTGTTGAGCTGTAGAGTCTACTAGAGTGTCGACTCTTGGGAGAGGATAGCTGTCTTTAGGGCATGCCTTGTTTAGATCGGTGAAGTCTACGCACATCCTCCACTTCCCGAAAGCTTTCCTGACCATCACTACGTTTGCCAGCCGGTCGGGGTAGTAGACTTTTCTGATAAAGTTTACCTCCTGTAGCTTGCGGACTTCTTCAGCTATGGCTCGATCTCGTTCTGGGGCAAAAACCCGCTTCTTCTGCCGGACGAGTGGGAAGGATGGCGATACATTCAGCTTATTCACTGTGACTGAAGGGTCTATCCCTGGCATGTCCTCATGACTCCAGGCGAATACGTCCAGATTCTCTTTGAGAAAAGCTGTAAGCGTTTGTCGGATCATGGGACTTGCAAGGGTTCCAATCCTTATTGTTTGGTCAGGTCTGGAGTCGTCAAGGGGTATTTCTTCAAGTTTCTCGACGGGCTCCGTCGTACTCCGGTGTTCTTCTATGCTCATGGTTTGGAGGTGATCATCCATTTCCATCATAGCTACATAGCATTCACGTGCGGCCACCTGATTTCCACGTAGTTCTCCTACTCCGTATTCGGTTGGGAATTTGATCATTAAATGATAAGTCAAGGTTGCCGCCTTCCATGAGTTGAGGGTGGGTCGCCCTAGGATAGCATTGTAGGCGGATGAACAGTCGACCACGAGGAACGTCACGTCCTTCGTGATTTGTTGAGGATAGTCGCCTGCCGTTACAGCCAACGTGATCGCGCCCAGGGGAAACACCTTTTTTCCTCCAAAGCCGACGAGTGGGGCATTCGTCGGAATCAATTGTTCTCTGTTGATTTTCATCTGTTGGCATGCCAGGTAGTACAGGATGTCTGCCGAGCTGCCATTGTCGACCAACACCCGATGTAAGTTGTAGTCCCTAACTTGTAGGCTGACAACAAGTGCATCGTCGTGCGGATGGTGAAGACGTCGCGCATCTTCTTCTAAGAACCCGATAATAGGGCTTTCCCTTCGTGCTACTTTTTGTACTGGACCCGTCAGTTGGACGTTTTGGACCATCCTGAGGTACGTCTTCCAAGCCTTTTTGGATGACCCGGTAGTCGTTCCTCCTACAATCATTCTTATGTTGCCGACGGGAGGTCTGGGACGGTCATTATCCCGTCGGGGGGGGGGGGGTGTTCTTGAGGTGGTGGATCCGTTCTCTCCTTGCTTACAAATTTCTGTAATTTCCCTTGTCTTATGAGGGCCTCAATTTGCTGCTTTAGGTCGTAACAATCGGCTGTGTCATGACCGTGATCTCGGTGGAAGCGGCAGTATCTGTCTCTTGAACGCTTGCTAGGATCTCCCTTCAACTTTCCAGGAAAGGTCAGAGCCCCTTCGTCCTTGATTTGCATTAGGACTTGATCTATCGGGGTGGTTAGCGAGGTGAAGCTTGTGAACCTTCCCCCCGGGGGTTTAGAACGCCTTTCATCTCTTCGATCTCCTGTCCTCGGCCTCTTTCGCCCTTGGTCTTGTCGTGCATCTTCCTGCCTTTCCCTTTTTCTTAGCTTTTCCTCCCAAGCCTGCAGCGCGTCTTCAGCACTCATGTACTTGGTGGCCCTGTAGAGTACTTCCGACATTGTCTTGGGGTCGTTTTTGTATAGTGAAAACAAAAATTTACCATTTCGCAACCCATTTGTGAAGGCTGCTACAAGTATTTTGTCGTCGGCTTCGTCGATCGATAGTGCTTCCTTATTGAAGCATGTTATGTAGGATCTCAGTGTCTCGTCCTCTCGTTGCTTGATACTTATCAGGCATGCCGTGGACTTCTTATACTTGTGTCCCCCAATAAAGTGTGTAGTGAACTGAGCGCTTAGCTCCTTGAAAGTGCTGATGGAGTTTGGCGTTAGTCGGCTGAACCATACCCTTGTGGGACCCTTCAGTGTTGTAGGGAAGGCCCTACACATGATTTCGTCCGCTACCCCTTGAAGGTGCATCAAGGTCTTGAAGGTTTCTAGGTGATCCAGAGGGTCCTTCACTCCGTCATAACTGTCTATATGCGGCATGCAAAATTTATGTGGTAGGGAGAAGGAATTGACAGCTGCAGTGAACGGCGAGTCGGTGCGATTTACCAAATCGTCAAGGTCGCTAGATACCCGTCCCTTGAGGGCGTTCATCATGACCTCCATTTGTTCCTTTATTGCCTGTATCTCCGTGGTAATGTGTGGTTGAATTGCATTCGTGAGGGATGGCATGCTAAAATTTTGGCGCTCCAGTCTACTTGGAGCATTACTACCCTCCGGCCCTTCTCGTTCTCTTCTATCGGCACTAGTGCCTTCTTGGTCCTGCTCTTGAGTACCATGACCTGCATTTTTCTGGCATAACTGTTCCTCCAGATCATTGTTTTGCTTAGTAAGGCGTTCCACGGCAGCAGTGAGAGTCTGCACCTGTCTCTCGAATGCAGTTGGACGTGGTTCGTCTCCGTGAACGTTATTGGTGGTCACCATCGAGCGAGTAAGTACCATGCAACTCTTTGTCCGGGAAGCGATAATATGGCTTATAAGTCAGAAATCGTCGTTTCCCACAGACGGCGCCAACTGATGATGCCGAAAATATCACCAGTGAGTTGCGCGATGCTTGTACCCTCAAGATGACACCTGCACAACAAAATGGAGAAGACCTAACCGAGAGCACCAGTGTGGTACCGGCCAAATACCTTCCGAAGGTCAAGTTAGAACTTTATTCAACTCTAGAGTACTAGAGAGGGGGTTAATTATGCGTACCTCGATTTGTGAGGGTATTGGGGCTTTTATAGTAGTAGAGGGTGGACCTCTCTTCCTTGGAGTAGAAGTCTTTTCCTTATAGGAATCCTTATGAGCGTAGATTGCGGAATCCTTTCCTTATAGGACTCTAACATTGTACGTGGAAAGCAAGTCATCTTTTTATCATTCATGCGTGGTGGCCAAGTTATGGTTTTATTGTATCCGTCGGCCTTTAAGACCGTCAGTTTGTATTAGACCCTTCAGTCAGGAAGGGTCGTCGGCCTCCTGAAGGAATCAGCCCTTAGGGCTCTTCACGAACCTCCTTCCATGACGGCCTGTCACGGTCCGTCCTCTTTAGGGCCTTTAGCCTTTTATAACTTAGCCCTTCAGCCATCTTTATGGCTTAGACCGTCAGCATGAACCGTAGGCTCCATTCTAAGTGAAGCCAACGGATTATGTGGGGGTGCCTTGTGTTCCATAATTTTGCCTCATCAATATATAGCGTTTCTGAATGAATGATTATTAATTAAAAATGATTATTGAAAATCTCGCTGGATGTCAAACACTTAACAAGTAATTCCTCTCACAATGGCTGTTTGTCATCAAATTTGCATATTTTATGATCCATACCAAAAGATATTAGTAACATATTTTCTAAAAAGATAAGTAAAATTGGAAAAGGCAGCTTCATCATACAAACAAAATAAGTATAGATTTTTTTTTTTCTTTAAAGAAAAAAAGATTGCTATTGTGTTCATCCTTATAAGAATCGAAGCATAGATTACATTTTCGTTGTTTTTTACAAGTCTTTTATTTATTTATTTTAAATTCCTTTCTAACTACTTATTTTGTGTTGGCTTAAATGTTTTTTTTTTCTTTTTTTTTTCTGAAGCTTTCAGGCCATGGCTTTAGATAAAATGTTCAATTCTTATACGCAATGCATTAAGTGTCAGTCTTGTACATGGAATGGAACAAATCAAAATAAGCATATGGTCCATTTTTTATTGGCCTTAATTAGCTTGATTTATCTAGACATCAATTTTCTTCCGTGCCAAAAAAAATCCTACTTGTGGATTCCAATTAGTACAACCAATAAGGTCTTTGATAGTCAAATAAGAGATTTGTAATTTAATATCCGCATACACCAAAAATTGATTGGTGTCTTGGTCTAATGATGAAGATTAGAATGGACGTCATAAGTTGAAACCCTTTCCAAAAAAAATCCAATTTATTTTAGATGAAATTTTTTTTTTCTTATTACCAATATAAAAAATTCAAGGATTATTAAATTGGAATAGGTCCCTTACTAACTCGAGTGGTTGGATATTATAGCTATGACTGTTAATAGCTGGATATTAGGGTTAAAAGGATGACAATAATTTTTTTTTTAATCCATTCCCTCCAATTAAGCATTGAAATGGAGAAGCAAAAGTTAATATCATCATCATCATGAAAGTCTTAAGTGTATGAACATGCAAGTGTCAAAATATATTTTTTTTAATATTAAAAACAAACAAAAAGGAAACATTGATTTTCTTTCTAATATCTGTATCTTGGCAGTCTTCCTCATATTGGGAACAACTTTTTCAGAAAAATCTCTACAAAACTTGCAGAGCGTGGCTATAAGTCTTGTACATGGAACAAATCAAGATAAGAATATAGTCCATTTGGTTAGCCTTATATCTTTTTTTTGGAGATAATTATAATATGGTGTTAATCCCGTAGCTAGAACCCTTTCCTTCTAAACCATTTCCAAATATTTTGTACATAGAGAAGTGTCAATTTGGCTACAAGGCCCTTGGCCTCAACTTTATAGTTTGATTTGCTAGACATCAATTTTCTTCCCGGCCAAAAGTCCGACTTATTTAAATGGAAATTTCATTGAATAATGGACAAAGTTTAGTTACAAAATTGGTTGTAACCTTAAGTTATAACCTTACTAAATGACTTTTTATTGGAGGTGAATTTTGACAAATCCACCATTGGATTACATTTTTTTCTTATAACCTTCATGCTTGCAAAATTTCTAAAAAATTAAAGATCAATATCTATGTCATCAATAAATTTTTTTTTATTGAAGGTGAATTTTGACAAGTCCACCATTGGATTACATCTTTTTCTTATAACCTCCATACTTGCAAAATTTTTAGAAAATTAAAGATCGATATCTATCAGTAAATTGTTTAAATTCCAAGTTTTTGTAGTTTAAAATTATGCATAAAATATAAGCTTATAGATCATATAGTAAATAATACCCGATTGATACAAAGTTTGACATGTGTATTAAAAGAGTAAAGAACATGTAATTCAACGGTTAGATTTTTAAAATATGTAGTCATTTTTATTTTATTGAGTAAGGTTGTAGCCCAATTTTGTAACTAAACTTTATTCATAAATAATACTTGTATATAAAATTCAAGGATCATTAAATTGGAATAGGTCCCTCATTGACCCAACCAAGTGGATGGGTATTAATGTATTACTAGGATGAAATTTAATTGATTATTACTTCTATACAAAATTCAAGGACCATTAAATTGGAATAGGTCCCTCACTAGCCCAAATAAGTGGCTGGGTAATATATTACTAGGATCAAATTTCTTCCCATGCACACTAACATTATGTACACCATTTGTTTTTTTTTTTGTGCATTTTATAGTGATATGTTGTGGAATTTGTGTACGTTTTTAGATCCCTTAAATGTAAACAGATTAACATAGTTATTTAGCCAAGTGATTAACTTAGGTAAATTATGCAGATTTAGGTTAACGCATATAAATCATATCATTGAAACAATGCGGAAAATAAAAAATACAACGATATGATAACCCAGGAAAACCAAACCGGTAAAAAACCTAGGAAGGATTTAACCTAGCTATCCTCAAGGTAAAACAAATTCACTATGAAAGAATTGAAGTTTTACAATAGCGACTTAGACCACTAACATCCTATTGCTACCTCGAGTAGAAAATTTACTACCATGACCACATGACAGCTCCGAGTCCACGGACTACTTCTTTCTTGGATTCACAGCAACCACAAGTACTCCCACTTGTGTTTTTCTCTAAGCTCTTTATGCAGCAACTGAAACAATCACTAAGCTCTTGAAATCAATCTCGATCTTAATAACCCTAAGTATGTATGAAAGCAAACACCTCTAGATCTTACAAGAGATTCATACATACAGCATAAACAACAACAATAAAACGTGGCTAGGGTTTTTCCTTTTATACTTAAGGCAAAACATAAAACCCTACACGTCATACGGGCTTGGGCTGAGTTCAAAAATTTTGCAGAAAAACAATATGCACGAGTTTCGATCGATCAAGTCTAATTTTCGATCGATCGAGCCTTGCAGATTTACACAAAAAATCCTGCAGTACACTTTATTCCAACTTTGCACAAAAACACACTTTGAGCAGCCTAAACTTAGACTAAATGTTTTTATTCTGGTTTGCCAACATTACACATTGAAGTTCTAATAGATTAGTTTCTAATTCCTTAGAACCTAACAAACTCCCCATTTGGCAATCCATGACAAAACACATGCCAAAACAAAATGCTCAAAGTTACAAAAAAAAAATATTCCAACCAAAACAATTCAACCTAACTACTATCTATCAGTTGCAAGTGTAGACGGCAGCACGACTGAACCAACTTGTATATTCTTGTAACACTTAACAAACACATAAATGCATATGTAGAAAGTACAAGTAAAACAAAATAAATTCTTGATTTCACATAACATAAAATAAAAGATATATATCATGAATAACCTCATAAATATAAATCAATAATCAATGTAGCACAATGTGAAACAAGAAACAGAAATGAGAACATAATGTCTCCCCCTATCATATACAACTCATAAAAAATGAAGACATCAAAATAAATACATCATGAGCAAAAAAAAAATACAAAGTGAAGCACCTAGATACAATCTAAAACTCCAAAGCTCACAAAAAAAAAAAAAAAATTCCCCCTATCTCCATCCATATGTACCCCCCTTTTTGTGATGAATTGCCAAAGGGCAATCAAGACTCATCATCAAAAAGAGGTGGTGGAGGTGACCGACTAAAACTCACCAACTCTGCACGCAACGCCTGAAGCTCCATGAGCATTTCTACCAAAAGCTGACCATGAGCCGAATGAACGGTCATGACAGTGTCCAACATATGACAAATGCTCGAATCATCCAAAGTAGAAGGTGGAGGATCAGCAGAAGCAGTCGGATCAACATACACATCCATAGTCGAATCACCTGAAGAAGACTCAACTCTAGGCCATTTAGAGCTAGCCTCATTTGAGCAACTCTCTACCTAAGGAAGGTGGCACCTATAGGAGCTATAATGTGTACAAGCTCAGGCGCAGGAAACTCCTCTAAACCTAAATGTAATAAAATTCGATGAATAAAAACCAGGAAGGAAAGAGCATGAGCAGAAGAACTACTCCTATAAACCTCAACCAAAGATCGAATGAAAAGATGAGGAAAACTCATACGAGCATCTATAACAAAGGCATACAAAAATGCACATCTCTCGATAGGAATGGAGTGCAAGTGAGAGATGCGCTAGATAGAATGGCAAGAAATCCAAAAAACAAGTAATGAATCTCGGTCAACTCATAAGAAGTGATCCGAGGATTAGTGCCCCACTAAATGGAAGTACCAATCAGATATGACATAATGTCATCGAGTAGAGGAGACTCATCATACGGATAAATAGGATGTTGTACCTTAGGCACCCCAAGAGCAGAGGCTTCTACCGTAGGAGTAATGGTATACTCTTCACCCCGTATCTAACTCTTCACAAACTGAGTGTTGGAATCATTAGAGTGGACAAAGAGATTCGAGTAGAACTCTCTGATCAAGGTAGTTGGAGTAGGATGGTCAATATCCATCAAAGGCAACTAGCCCCTACGCTCAAAATTTCTCCTAATTTCCAAGTCAAGTTCATCTAAAACAACTTTCCTCTCAACATACATAGATCTAAGAATGTTCAACTTCTTATATGTCTCCTAGTTTTTCTCACTAAGAAACCTCTCACTATCAAAAGATGGAGTAGAAGAGGAGGCAGATGTCCTATGGGCTTTAGTCTTCCTAACCTTGATGCTAAGGATTGGAAGGGATAGACAGAAAAGAGACCAAAAAAAAAAAAAAAACCCAAGGGCAGACTACGCCAGATAAAGTTAGAACAACAACAATACAGAAAATAACAATCTATATGATGCATGAATAGTATTAACACATGATACATGCTCTAATGCAGTGAGAATAGTTCAATTACACTTTTAAAATCACAGAATTGGCTTAAACATAGAGTTTATATCAAAAACCCTAAATTTTGAAAACCCAATTTCAAAAATCCCAAAAAATTGACCAAATTATCATTACACAAATTAGATAACAGTATATAATGATAAAATTAATCAAGAACACAAGCCAATTTTATCAATTTTTGCTTAATTGAACAAAATCCCCAAATCGGGTAGTTTCAAGCCCTAGAAATACCAATTATTCCCAATTCATCAAATTGATCAAGTTAAACCACGAAGATCATGTTAATATCATCCAAAAATAAAAACCCATTCATCAATTTTGAAAGAAATCATTGAAAACACCAAAAACCCTAAAATCCCATAGGTTCGAATTTTTCCCTTTAAATGCATGAAAAATGCATGGAAAATGAGATTAAACCAAAAAAGAAAGGGTAAAAGGGCTTTACTGGTGCTAGACGAAAAAAACCTTGAGAGAGATTTGAAGGAAAACGACAAAAAATTGGCTTTGAATCTGGATTGGTCGAAGAGAGAGAGATAGAGATTTTTGAAAAGTTTTGAATAGTGAAGAACACGTGAATATCTCATGTGTTTAAAAAACTCTCTGAACGATTTTCGATTGATCAAAAAACAGATTCGATTAATCGAAAATTACATTTGATTGATCCAGCATCAATCGAGCATCGATCGAGCCAGGCATATTCAAACCAAAATTTTAATTGCAATTTCGATCGATCGATCAAAAAACTGGAAAAATCAAAATTTTAAAAAACGGAGCATTTTAATGCAGAAACTCCTCAAAGCGCAATGTTTTATGAATAAAATGCATGAGTATGAGATAAATTTTTTTTCAAAAACCCTTGAATTTAACCTAGATCTTCCAAAAACAAGATTTTCAATCATATTGTCCTCAAATCTCAAATATCAAACATATTTTGCATTAAAATCAAGGGACTTTTAATCTTGGATGGCCACAACAAGATCACACACAATATAATGTACTAAGCATAGCAAAGAATAACTTGTGTAGTGTGTGCAACTAGCAAAACCTTGAGATACATGTGAGGTGACAAGTAAATAGTGATCAATCACAATTTCTACAAAATTCATCACATAAGTTTGAAAGTGACTATCACCTAGAGAATTACATCATATAACTCTCACATCTCCTAGAATAAAAGCTTGCAATTATGTAAGTTTCTTGATTTGCCTCATAATGTACACACCAATTTTATTTGATTTGAAATTTATTCAGATAGCCAAGATAATGTACACACCAATTTTATTTCAATATGAATTTTATTATAAGTCGAGGCTACACCTTATGTTCTTTTTGTGCATGTGCTACACTTTCTTGAACACAAAATCTTATGATATGCACTAAGGTGTTCATGATTGGCTAGTATATAGTGGTAAGATGGTTATTTATGCCTTTCTCTTAGGATTTTTTAGTCCTTACAATCAAAAACATGTGACTTCAAGATCAAGATCAAGATCATGTGATCAAAAACTATAAACAACTCCCACACAACATGCACTACAAAGTTCAAACTAGTAAAGTACAATAAAATAAGTTCATCCAAGCTAAACAAGGTACATAAACATATTATGTAAAGATAATGTGGCCAACCTTGATTTCAAATCCAAGAAAAAGAATTCAAAACACATTTATCTTCCCTTTTCCTCCTTTTTTGTTTTAATTTTTGAAAAGAATAACAAAAACAACCAAGTATGAGATACATGAATGTTATGCAATGCAAATCCTTACAAAAACAAAGAAAACAAAAGCAACAAAGAGGAATGGTCACAAAAAGTAGAATGATGAAGCACAAGAACCATGTCAGAAAGACTCAATTAGATCGAGCCTTTTGCATCCAAAACTTTTTAGATGCAACTCTTGCATTGAAGTTAGTATTCATATTAAAATGATGAGCAACTCCAAGATTAGAATAAAAGTTTAAGGCCTTTACCAATTCACCAATAAGTACCATAGGATCTTGTGCTTAAGGCACAAGTACTTTTGGCTTATTTGCTCGCTTAACAGCTTGCAACTTGAAACAGTTTGGACAAATGTGCCTAAACTTTCCACAAAAATGACAAACCCATGCAGGTCTATCATGCACCTTGTCTTTAGGAGGGTTAGGAGTCTTAGGTTTAAACTCTTTGAGATTACCCCTAATCTTCCTAGGAGGTATAACTTCTACTAGTTTGACAATCTCACTCACGGAAGGCTCAGAAGAAGAAACAAAGTTTGTGAAATGATTCTTAGAAACAGTGATGCTTTCTTCAAAACCTAGACCAATTTTATCTAAGGGGGACTTCTGAATACTCAGCATGTGTTTAAGTTTGGAACTAGCAGTCCTATTTGTTTGTTCTCTAGCAACAAATAATTCAAGTTCCAAATTTTTAACTTTATCAAGCAACAACATGTTCTCAGACTTCACCTTATCAAGCAATTCATTAGCATCAAACAATTTCAAAAGAAAATTTTTCTTATCGAGTTCAAGAGAAGCAATTTTCTGTAAACCTAAGTCAACATTCATGGCATCCTTTGCAACAACCTTGCAAAGTTTATTATAGGCTTCTTGCAAATCAGCACTCTCAGAGAGTTCCCCATCAGAAGGGCAAGGTTTTCAACCCGGACCGTTCATTGAACCATAAAAAAGAGAGGTTCAAGGTTTTTGAGGTCGAACCAGGGTCGAAACTTATTGACATCATAATTAATTTAATAATTAATTAAAGCCTAAATATAGATATTAAATTTATAAAACTAGAAAAATTGACTAATATATCTATATATGTGAGGGAAATTTAATGATTTTCAAGCATATATTTAATAATTAATTCAAAATTTTAATAAAATAAAATAATAACCATGAAAACATTAAAATTTATGATTAATTTTTGAAGTAAAGTTGAATATCTTTGAAGGATTTTACTTATAATTTTTTTTATTCCTTGTAAGAGATGGATAATTTACTTAAGTAGAATAAAATTGTGTTAAGTTTTTTTATTTTTTAAATTGCTAAGGGGTTGGACCGCATGGTTCTTGCCACCGATTCGTGCGGCCCAACCCCGGTTTTAGGAGTTCACGGAATTGCGACATATGCTCAATTCTTTATGCTTAAAAAACTAGTTTTCATCTCGGTTCTCGGTTTTCACGGTTCGACCTCCCGGTCCGGTCTGGTTCTGAGAACTATGCAGAAGGGTTCTCATCAACCATAACATTTTCATCAACTACTGCTGTAAAAGTAATGAAGTTTCCATCCTCATCACTACCAGACACATTATCAGAAACTTCATCATCACTAAGAGTTACAACCATAGTTTTACCCTTTGAACTCAAGAATGTAGGACATTTTGATTTCACATGACTATACCCTTGACAACCAAAACATTGTTGGCCCATAGAATTATTAGAGGTTTGACCTACTTTCTCTTTAGGTTTTTCAGTATTATTCACCTTAGTGGGATCATTCCTCCTAAAATTTCCAGGTTTAGCATTGTTTTTACCTTTTTCCCTTTTGTTATTGTTCCTAAGAAAGTTTCTAAAATTCTTGGCAAAATATGCAATCTCTGTAACAGAGAGTTTATCATCAAATCCATTCCTATCAACATCATCAACAGACTTAAGAGCTATTGTTTTGGATTTGTTTGTCTTAGGTAGGTCCAACTCATAAGACTGAAGAGATCCTACAAGTTCATCAACAGGGATGGAGTCCACATCCTTGCTTTTAGTTATGGCAGTTACTTTGGGTCTAAAGTCCTCAGTCAAGGATCTAAGTATCTTCCTAACAATTTTAGGTTGATCATAGATTTCACCCAAATTATAAACAGAGTTAACAATATCATTCAATTTAGCATAGAATTCGTCAAAACATTCATCATCAAACATCCTAATACTTTCAAATCTAGTGGTTAACTGCTGCAGTTTGTTAATCTTAATTTCCTTTATGCCTTCATGGATAATCTGGAGAATGTTCCATGCAGTATGAGCAACTTCAACATTAGAGATTCTCTTGAATTCCTCTATAGAAATAGTATTAAAATAGCATTCATGGCTTTGCTATTAAAAGCGACTGCTTCTTTCTAAGAAGTTTGCCACTCACTTACAGGAGCAGTGGGCTCTCCCATCCATATTTAACGAAATTCCAAACTCTCTCATCAATAGATTTTAGGAATGCTTTCATCCTTACTTTCTAGTAGGCATAGTTGTTCCCATCAAAGTGAGGTGAGATCATAAAAGAGTGATCGTGTTCCATGACAACATGAGTCAAGGATCAACTCTTAGATCAAAAGATCTAAATGCTAGAGTTAACCTGCTCTGATACCACTTGTACGTTTTTAGACCCCTTAAACGCAAACAGATTAACCTAGTTATTTAGCCAAGTGATTAACTTAGGTAAATTATGCAGATCTAGGTTGACACATATAAATCATATCATTGAAATAGTGCGGAAAATAAAAAAAACAACGATAAGATAACCCAGGAAAACCATTCCGATAAAAAACCAGGGGAGGATTTAACCTAGCTATCCTCAAGGTAAAACAGATCCACTATGAAAGAATTGAAGTTTTACAATAGCGACTTAGACCAATAACATCCTATTGCTACATCGAGTAGAAAACTTACTACCACGACCACGTGACAGCTTCGAGTCCACAGACTACTTCTTTCTTGGATTCACAGCAACCACAAGTACTCCCACTTGTGTATCTCTTTAAGCTATTTATGCAGCAATTGAAATGATCACCAAGATCTTGACATCAATCTCGATCTTGATAACCCTAAGTATGTATGAAGGCAAACACCTCTAGATCTCACAAGAGATTCATACACACAACATAAACAACAACAGTAAAACGTGGTTAGGGTTTTTTCTTTTATACTTAAGGAAAAACATAAAACCCTACACGTCATACAGGCTTGGACTGAGTTGGAAAATTTTGCAGAAAAACATTCTGCATGAACTTCGATCGATCGAGCCTTGCAGATTTACACAATAAATCCTGCAGTACACTCGATTCCAACTTTACACAAAAACACACTTTGAGCAGCCTAAACTTAGACTAAATGTTTTGATTATGGTTTGCAAACATTACACATTGAAGTTCTAATACATCAGTTCCTAATTCCTTAGAACCTAACAAATTGTCATCCAAGTCCAACACATGCTTGAGAGTTGTAGTTAAGACCATGGCCTAGAAGGTTTACTATTCAATACTTTGTGTGAAAAATTAATTAGACACTCATTTGATGTAATTGGACTAGGAGACAATGAAATGTGACATCATATACAATTGGATTTGTTCTTAATGTTGTGAAATTGTTGTGGGTACTAATTAAAAACTCTACTATGATTAGTTGGCAAGTTATGTTCTTTAAGCGTGAAAAGTCTAGAATGGAAAACTTTAATTTTTGTTCCTATATACAATAAATGTTTTGGAGAGAAAATTGTTAGCCCCCTCGTCCTATTGGGACCCCCCTATTTATACAAAGGAAAAATGGTCCAATTTTCCTGAGTATGGACAAAACATATGACTAATTGTAGTCCCTACCAAGTAACAAGATATTATCTTCTTAAAAAAAAAAAAAAAAAGTAACAAGATATTAGTAACTTGTTTTTCACTCATCTACTCAAGGATGGAACTACCTTGGGGTTGAAGGGGGCCATGTATATATATTAGCATAAAAAATATACTTTTTGCTCTAAAATTAATATACTCCCCACCCCCCCCCCCCCCCCAAAAAAAATTTACAAGCTGACCCATGAAACCAAAAATGAAAAAAATTATCAAATCATCCCTTGTTTGGTTGTCCTAAGAATATCAAGAAAAACATTTAGCTAAACATTTGAACAATTTACAAATCTAGACAACATGGAAAATCTACAAAACAATACACATATTCAGATAATAATAAAAAAATCTTCGGATAGGGTCTAAGTAAAAGAAAAATTATAACAAATCAATTATAAATCCTAGCAACACAAATCACAAAAACCCAATAATCTTTACCCAATTTCTACCTCTCATATGAGAGCTCTTTCTCCCTCTCAAATAACTCCACCCCATAGTCACAAAGACAACTCCTATGCTGCTAATCACTCCATCCACACACCAATTAGTGTCACTAGCAACATGAATCAGTTGGTTTCTTTAACTCAATCCATGATTTTTTTTTTTTTTTTTTAAAGAGTTGCCGCTCTATAACACAACCCATGGAAAATTTTTATTTTTTTTGAATGAAAGAATTTTATTAATTTTTAATGTTTTACTAACTTTGGGACGCACTTGGCATGCATGCATAAATGTATTACGAACAACAACAATCTATTGTTTTGTGCCTTACCTAAACTGCCACTAGAGCATGTGTGTGATTAGCCTATTGGTAATAAATTTTGTGCCTTAGCTAAATTAATGTAGTGATGGGAAAAGCTTTATTATTTACATAGTTGAAAACTCAAAATTACCATTCATTATCATGTGATTGTTTAACAAATCTATTTTTATTTTCTTTTTTTACTACTTTTTCAAAATGGCAATTTTTTAAAGGAAAAAATCTCACATTTTTATGCTACCTCAACCTTAACCAAGTAATTATAAAAAAATAAAAAATAAAATCCTTAACCAAGACACCAATAATTGTCTCACCCTTTTTTTCGCTGAATATTAGTGCATGATGTTGATTAACCATTATTTTAGTTGTTTTATGAATGTAATACTAGACATGGATTTGAACTTTTAACTATAGTTTTTGTATTTTTTTTTTTTTTAAGAATCTTTTATATATAGAATTATGAAGTTATTAGATATAGAATTATGTGAAAAGAATAAATAGATTTTTAAAAAAAAAATTCATAATGTGAATAAAATAAATAATTGGTCTAACCTCAGTCAGACCTTAAAAATATCAAGACGTGTCAATTGACTTATAGAACTCTTGATTATAAATATCTATGATTGATTTTTATAAAAAATAAAAAAAATAATGCTAATAATGCATTGTTGTCAACCTCTAGTATTAATATTCCAACTTTTTAAAATTCTTGAACAAAGAACTTCAGCCCCCGTAAGTTTGAATTCTGATTCCGTCCTTGCATCTACTACTTTTCACTGGCAACCACCGTGTAAAGGCAACATCAAACTAAATTTTGAAGTTGCAATGTTTACAAATGAGAAGGCGACTGGGAATGGAATAATAATGAGAGACTCGAGGGGACAAACTATTGCAGCAATGAGCAAACTTGGGCCTGGAATCAAGAATGCAACTACAGCTGAAGCAATGGCAGCAGCAAGCAAGTGCACTGTAGTCCAAAAGCGTTATAGATTCACCATATAGTCCACCGATTATTCCTTATGGGGACACATCACTGATGCAATAAAGCAGAACCTGAGAAGTTTCCATGAAGCCTAAGTTTCATTTGTTCGAAGAGACATTAATGCAGAAGCATACATCTTTGCACAACATGCTATACAGGTTACCTTATGGATAGGGAATTTTGGGTGAACAGCAAGTAAGCAACCCATCTCCTTTAATATCTTCTGTAACATCATATGAAATTCCTTCTTTGTTGAGTTAAATAAAAGTTTAGAGGTTTTCACTTCCCCAAAAAAAAATAATAATAATAAAACAATCATAACTAATTGATCATAATCACATGTGATCAACCTCAATTGTCAAACGTTAAAATCTTGATTTAGCTATATCTTATAATCTGGTGGTCAAATTTAAGCATTCAATTTAAGAAAATGATGATTTTGCCCTTAGAATAGGGTTAAACGGAAAGTTGCACAATGGTGTCTACAAGGCCTACTTAAATTTCATCGTGATGATTGATGAGGACAACCCACTACTGGTCTTCAATAACAATTCATCTCATATGGTGCTCAGTTGGGTTATACTTTCTTTAACACGTTAACAATTTGATCTTCTTCCTTTTATTCATCTTTTCTTCTGTTCCTTTTATTCTGAGAAAATAATTTTGACTTGTTGATTGATTTTAGTAGAATTAATCAACTTTGCACTTTAACCAATTATGAAACCAAGTTAGTCTGATGATAAAGAACTATCATCAAAAGCAGACGATATAGGTTGAAACTCTCTCAAAGAAAAAAATCACAAATAACATACCAAAGTGCGACATAGCAATCTCTAACCTCTTTCAATCGACTTTAGTGGGCCGTTATATAATTTGATAAGTAGGGCACAATTAACATGTCATTAGCCAACTTATTAGGAATTAGGTTTTATGAGTCTCGATTAGGCGAGCCTAAGTTGAGAGACAATTGAGGATTAGTCAAAATTCTCAAGACTGCCCTTTTATGAGTTGAACTTTGGATCTTGTACTTGATATTTGACACTTACGCCTCAAAACAAGATACATTGTCATGGATTTGTCAAGCTAGCCTAACAAATTCCATTTTTTACACTATAATTTTATAAGGAGAACAAGACAATATTACTAAGTTACAAGGCTCTTGGCCTCACTCTTAATAATTCTCTCTCTTTTTTTTTTTTCTTTTTTTTTTTTTGATAATTGAGAAACACCCTTAATTATTCTTTGTATTTTATTTCATTTTAAAAATTATTTTCAATTCTCTGGCTGCACCCATACAAAACCTAGGATGCATAGATACTTAATTTGGAGTGTCGAACCTATGTCATATTAGTGTCCTATTTACCGTATCATGTAATAACTTTTCAAAAATTGTTCGTGTCGTTGTATCATACCCGTATGGGCCGTATCCGTACCCATGTCTGTATTTGTGTTTGTGCATCCTAGTACAAAACCCTGAGGTTATCTAAAACTCTGGTTGACTCAAACTCCTTCAAATCATTCCAAAGATGAGGTAGAAACGGAGGCCAGAATTAGGTAGCCTTTCTTCCATCAATATGGCCCTTGATTATATTTTTTATTCTATTCAAAATATTAATTCTATTCTTCTTCCTTTATTCTTATTAAAGATACATAAGTTCCTAGAGCTATCTATCAGTGTATGTTTCTATGAAAACCTTTCATTTTATACACTGCAATTCTACAATGGCATGTGTGGTGGGTGTGGTAGAGAGATTGGGCTATCGTGGTGGTGTGTGAATGGCTGTGTTGCTTTCATTTCGGTGTGAGTGTTGGTTTGTGGTGCAATGACAAAGTGAGAGGGAGTGTGAATGTGTGGTGGAAAAGGAGAGAAAGGAAGGGCAAAAATCTCAAATGAAATTCCTTTTCTTGTTTGATTTAGTATTGGGAAAAGTACAAATGGCTTGCCATTAAAAGTAGAAAGGTCTCTCTATACATATTTTGTTGATTTTTTTTGTTAGGCGAATGGTGGGACGGGAAAGGTGGGGTTTGAACAATAAAAAAGGGGAATTAAAGGGGTTGTTATACCACTAGGCCATCACTTGAATCTGTAATATAATTTTAATTAATTCTCTAAATACAATACCACAACATAAGTAATACACATGTAAGAAATAAAATTTTCTTCAATTTATTTCAGAATGACTGAGCTAAAAAAAGATAAAAATTATTTCAAAATGAAACTGCAAAATATCCATGCACCAAAAGAAACATTAGCTAGTAAAAAGATAAGAATCTCACAACATTTAAGTAAAAGCTATCAAGTTTGCGCCAAAACACCCCAAGCTTGTGCCCCATGCGATCTAGGAATTGAAAATACATTATTCTCCATTTCCTATTCATTAGTAAAGGACCCCAAATAGCCCAAAATCCAACCACAAATCCAAGTGCCATACCTACATAAAACCAATCCACTTCACACCCACCACTGCTCCCTTTGTCTTTAGTGTCGGGTTTGGCATAATTTATAGTGCAATTATCTGTAAGTGGAGGTCCACAGAGTTTGTTTCCAATAAAACTAGATGCACTAAGGCTTTGTAGTTGAGTGCTTGAAGGGATTTTCCCAAATAAATTGTTCATTGACAAGTTCAACCTACTCAAAAATGACAATTTTGACATGCTTGGAGGAATGCGACCTGAAAGTCGGTTTTCAGAGAAATCAAGAGATTCCAAGGATCCCATAGCACCTATATTCTCAGGAATCCTTCCAGTCAAATTATTAAATGACAAATTCAATGATTGTAATCCTTGAAGACTAGTCACTTCTTTAGGGATCTCTCCGGATAAATTATTCTTCGAAAGGTCTATAGTTCTTAGTAGTCCCAAATTGGTGGTATACTCAAGAACTTGCCCTTTTATCACAAGCAATGCCCGTTCAATATCCACGGAATCACCATCAATCACAAACAAGTCCTATAAAATATTGTGAGAAGTTGAAGCCATGGCATTCAAATTGTTAACACATCCAGGTATGCTTCCAAATAGCTTGTTATGTGAAAGGTCCAAGATTTGAAGTGAAGTTAGAGCACAGAGTTGTTTTGGGATGGGGCCATGGAAATTGTTTGAGCGAAGGTTGAGAATGATCAAGCTTGAATGTCTTTGTCCTATCCATGAAGGTATGATTCCAAAAAACTTATTCTCACTGATATCAATAATCTCCAAATCAGTGCAATTTTTCAAAACATGTAGTAATTTCCCAGAAATTTTGTTGTTGCTTAGGTGCAAAGACTTAAGAAGACTCAAATGTTCAATGGATGCTGGAATGCTACCAGTGAAATTATTGTTTCCAAGACTTAAAACCAACAATTTTTGCCAATTCTCCCAACAATAACTTATATTTCCTGATAAACGATTTTTTCCAAGATTGAGAAGTTCCATTTGTTTGGGCTCATTCTTCTTATAACACAAAAAGTGAGAAATAGATCCAGACAATAAATTGTTAGATAGATCTAGAACGCTCACGTTGGAGGATATACGAGGTAACGAACCATTGAATGAATTAGAACTCATATCAATCTGGGAAGAAGGATACAAAGTCACAGGGATATTTGGAATCTCTCCATAGAAATGATTGTGAGACAAGTTCAGATAATTGAACTGAGAGGACATATTCCAAAACAAAGGAGGAATTGCATCCTTAACATTTGTGTTGGATATATCCAAAAACCAAACTCGCTTTTGTGAACAAATCCATAAGGGAAAATTTGGCCCTAAAATCCACGATCCCAATCCTAAAATGACAACTTGAAAAGGAGGAATCCAATTAGGACTTACTTTTAAAGTCAAACGGGTTGGAGTTGTGCTAAGTTCCTTTAATCTTCTTAAATTGGCAAAATGAGTTTCAGATACTACTCCCTCCAACATATTCCCACCAATAAAAACGTACTCTAATTTGGAGAGTCTTCCAAAACTTTGAGGAAGAGTTCCGTTAAACTGATTATTTGAAAGGTCTAAAATCTCAAAAATGAAAGTTTTCCTATTGAAATTGGAATTGGACCCCAAATTGAATTACCCTCCAAAGAAATTGCAGTAAGATTTTGAAATTGCCCAAGTTCCTCAATCAAATGACCAGATAGTTGAGCATGATACATTTCTAAGACCTCTAGCCCATACGAAACACATCTTAATAAACTTTCTAAGATTTCCGATACCTCTTGACTCAATTTGTTGTCTGACAATCTCAGTTCCCTTAAATTGCAAACATTGCCCAAAGATCTTGGTACCTTTCCATCAAGTTGATTGCTTGTCAAGTCTATGCTAATGGCAGATGTTAGGTTTCTAATGGAACTAGAGATTGTACCTCGCAAAAGATTCTTGCGGAGGTTGAGGAACTCAAGATGACTAAAACTATACAACCAATTGGGAATTGAAGAGTTGAAATTGTTGAAAGACAGATCAAGGTGCTTAAGAGAAGTCATGTTTTGCAAACCAATAGGGATTGGACCTTGAAAACCATTGGCAGATAGATTAAGAGCAACCAAATTTTGATAACCAAAGACCCATGATGGAATCAAAGCGTTTTCAAAGCTGTTAAAAGAAAGATCAAGGGTGGCTACAGATGAAAAGTTAGAATTGGGTGTTGGTGGGATGGAACCAAGGCTGCAATGTGATAACCACAACTCTGACAAGGAAGTGATTTTGTTTGTCACCTGAAGCAAATCGGAGGCTTTGCTAAGGTCTTCACCACTCAAATCTAGCACTTGTAGTAAAGGAAGACTAGAAAGCCATTGAAGGTTATTGACAGATAAAAAATTATAGCCAAAGCCTCCAAGATTAAGATAGTGCAAATTTGAGAGATTTCCAATTTGAGGAGGTATCAATTCCCCAAATCCCGCACCGAAGAGATTAAGATATCTTAAACTCTTCATGGAACCAAGGAATTCAGGAATTGGAAATAGACCAAAATAATTGTAGCTCAAGTCCAAGTAAAACAAATGCTTCAAATCAAGTAGGGAAGGATTTATCTTACCACCAAACATTGACTGTGCATAAGATTGAATAGCAGCTTCATATTGGGCTTCAATTGAAAAATATTCAAGCAAAGGAGGAGGAAAGCTTCTGAGATTGAGTTCTTGGACGTGACCAGTAACATTGTTGCAGACAACTCCCTCCCACTGACAACAATCCCCATCACCAGCCCAAGAGGCAAGCCGGTTTGAAGGATCAGTAAGATCTGTCTTGAATCTGAGAAGGGCATGTTGCTCACTTTGGATGCAATGAACCTCAGATATTCCATAGCAGAACTTAGGATCAATAGCTGCCAAAGTGAGAAACACAAGGAAAAGGGTTAATGTAACGGCTCTAAATCTTAAGGAACCATCCATGGTTATGCAAAAAATCTATATGATTATGTAAATGCTACATTAATGGCATGGTTATATATAGGAGGTGGAGTTCTGTGCTTAGTTGGTTTCTGCTTTCAGTGTTTTTTATGCTTAAAATGCTACCACACATTTTTTCCAACTCTAAGAATTGACGTAAGCCTTGTGAATGTGAGGCATTCAATGAACGAAATAATATTTTTGAAATAGTCGTATGAAACTTTATCCAAGTTGCTCTACTTGATAGTGATTTTTGTGGTCATATTCAATGAACATACTTGACAATAATTTTTTGTTCAATTTTTTTTTTTTTTTTTTTTTTGTTTTTCATTTCATGCCACCAATATGTAACATTGACCAATCTTCCAATTCCACTCATTTTAAAATTCCAATTGAATATATGAATAGCTTAATTAATTAAAATCAATTGGTGAGTAATATAAAAATAGTCCAAGCAGAGTACCAAAGGTGTTATGTGTAGAATGTTGTCTGAATCTGTGAATTTTTTATTTAGAGAAAAGTTTAGGACCATTTGGATAGAAATTACCTGTGAATATGTGAAGTCTAAACGTATAATCAAATAGATTTTGGTTGAGATATCAAAAACTTAGTATGTCCCTCCCAGCCTCCTCCAAAAAAATAAATAATGCATTTTTTTTATAGGTTACCTGTAGAATGTTGTCTGAATCTGTGAATTTTTTATTTAGAGAAAAGTTTAGGATCATTTGGATAGAAATTACCTGTGAATATGTGAAGTCTAAACGTATAATAAAATAGATTTTGGTTGAGATATCAAAAACTTAGTATGTCCCTCCCACCCCCCCCTCCAAAAAAATAAAAAATGTATTTCTTTTTATAGGTTTCAATTAGCTCAATTGATAAAGTTTCTTATCGTCAAATAAGAGATTTAGGATTCAATCCCTAGATACGTCAAAAAACCAATTGCTATCTTGGTCTAATAATTAAAAAAAAAAAAAAACAATTATCATAGGGCAAATATCATAAGTTTGAAATACTTTCTTGTGGATAAATTGGTAGGTTGTTATTAAATTTGCTTATGATCCATGCCAAAATTCACAAATTCAGACATCTATCTCCAATGGGCATGGTCCAATAATAGTTTTTTTTCCTTGTGTATTAGTCATTTATTTGAGTTATTATTCGGTATTCAAAGTGTATAGTGTTAATGAATTTTTTTTTTTTTTTTCCTTTCACATAATAGTAGGTGTTACTAATTAAATTCATAGTAAAATTTATCACGTATGTGAGAGGAGAAAATACAACATTTCAAGAATACTTAATAATTTTCCTATTTTATAAAATCTTCTATTTTTATAAACTTATATATTAATTATATTTTGATTTTTATAAGCTATATGTTGTATAAGAGTACTATAATAATAAAAGTCATCAATTAAATTTTATATATAATTTCTTATTTCTACTAAAAAAAAAAAAAACAAATTAGGGGAAGGGGAATTTTCAAAATCCTCCGTCTGCCACTATTTGTGGCCATCATATATGAACAAGTTTACAGAAATCTTGACAATCTAGTACACAGAGAGAGAATTTTTGTATTATAGCGGGCACTAGGTGAATGAAAAGTTGAAAACTCAAAGGGCAAGCGTGTAACTGAAACTATGTATGTCGGTAGACTTGTTCAAAATTTAACGGGACTCTGATTCTTTTCTTCAAACTTGTGAATGGTTCTGTGTGTTCCATCACTATTAATTGGACTAGGAGTCAAGCACTGACTGTAAGTGCAAGTAGATGGGAAAGCTCCATTTTTTCAATCTTGAAATCAATTTTCTTACGTGACAAAATTTAAGTCCAACGTATTTTAGACTGAAATTTCATTGATTTTGGAAGTAGGAATAAGTCCCTCTCTGACTCAAGTTGGCTGTGTAGTGGCTGCTATTGTCTGTGTACACACAATATTGTGTTTGACAACTTTTGTTAAGCTTATTTACTTAAATGTGAGAGAGAAAAGTTACAGCAAATAAGCTAGGTTTTTTCATTAACCAACTTTTTTGCTTAACATTGCTGTTTGTCTCATCTAAGCAAATAAGTTAGCCAAACTCACAAATGTAAACCAAAATTTCGAGGTAAATTAGAAAACAAAACAAAACTAATGATCTCCGGAATCCAAATAGGCCACTTGTGGTGGTTTAACCTAATTTCTACCTTCCCAAAAAGAATCAAGTTATTTTTAGCAAAGAAAGAGTTTATGTGTATAAAATGGAAACCATGCAGTTAAGAGATACAAGAGATTTGAGTTTTTTCCTCGATAGGGCTGCTAATGCCCAAACGTGACATTGGAGCACAAATCAATTATAACCAAGACACTATACATATTTGACTAAATCATGAGGTTGAGAGAGCTAGGATTTTCCAAATCTCACAATTTATTTATTTATTTATTAATATTTTAGAATAACTCTCCAGAGGACAAGGTGCGGAGGAAAACCCTTCAAATTCCTTTTATATCTTTTTATTGGCAGGGCCGGCTGAATGGTGGAGCAAGAAATGCAGTTGCCTAAGGCCTCAAGTAAAAAAAAGGCCCCCAAATTTTAACCAATAGGATTATTTATAATCAATAAATAAAATAATATTTTTTTACCATATGAAAAACAAATAAAAAATAGAGAAAAATACAACGTTCACAATATTTTTCACAACATTTTTACAACTAATGCTAAGTAGCAAGTTGTTACAGCCTTTTATTGATGGCAAAAAAATAATTATAGTAATATTTTCAAATAGAAAGTAAAAAGCAACTTAAAACCTAGGATTTGTTATAAAAAGTATTGTGAATGCTGCATTTCTTAAAAAAAATAAGAATAATAATAAGAGTTTAGTTAGCAAACTTTTACTAGTTCTTATCTAAGTCTACCATTAATACAATTCTTTTACTTACCACTATCAATCTACCACATCAACAAGTATGAAAAAATTTGTCAAATTTTTTCTGTTTATAAAATTTCTAAAAAGAAAAAAAAAATTCTACATAATTCATGTTAATTAGTAGTAATTTAGCATCTAAAATAAAATAATTAATTTTCGCCTTAGGCCTCCAAATGCATCAAGCCGCCCCTGTTTATTGGATGTGAATTTTAAAAATCTAACTGTTGGATTTTATAATATTTATGTTCTTAACATGCATATCAAATTTTGTTCAAATCAAATGTTATTTACTATTCGATTAATAAACTTATTTTTTATATATAATTTTAGATTACAAAAACTTAAAATTTAAACATTTGATTGATAACATAACTATTGATCTTTAGTCTTCTCGAAATTTTGCAAACATGAAAGATATAATAAGAACATGCAATTTAACATTTAGATTTTCAAAATTTACATCCAATAAAAAGATATTTACGGAGTTTGAAGTGTTTCTCTCTAAACTACTTTGGAGAGAAACATTTTCCCTATCTAGGGGCTTCACATGGCAATGCACACACATTGATGCCTTGAAGAAGAAAAAAGAATATTTAACTTTTGATCTCAATGAAGACAGCCAATTTGTGAATATTGTTATTTGATGCCCTTGGAGGATTAAAAAAAATTTATTTTTAAAATTGTGGAGTTTTGGAAAATTTAGTAGTTACGGCTTTTATTTGATAATTTTTTGGGAAAATAGAAATAAAATATTTTTTTCATTTATATTTAACTTTGTGGTTAAGGTAAATTAGTTTATGTTCAAAGAAGGACAAGTTTTGAGTCAATTAAACTAGTTGCGGTATTTGCTATTCTCTATTTAGTAAGCGTAATTTAAGGTTTAACTGATTATCTAATGGACACGAATTTATTATTTGAATTTAAAAATAACACAAGCAAGCAGTGACTTTTTCTTTATCTTTTTTTTCATGGCATGGTATATTAAAATTACATCATGTGACAGACCAATGAATAATAGAAATTCTTCTAAGAAAAATGAATAATAGAAATGACACGATGATAACAATAATGAGATTAACAAGCGCAAGTAATGAAGTAAGATCAATTAATTTACTTAACATTAACTTGTTTTATTGTCTAATTTAGATTGGAAAAATTAATTTTCTTTGGACCTTATTCTAAAGGAAGGTTTGGATTGGAGCTGTGTCTCAAAATAAATTGGGTCTCTTCTTGGAAAGTTACACTCCGTCCATCCTACTTTATTTGTCCTCTATTGCATTTTGGGATGTCCCAAAATATTTTTCTATTTTTAAAAATAAAAGTCATTAATTTACTAATGTTCCTATTATACCCCTATTAATTTACTAATTCTATTTTTTGATAAATTTATTTAAGGGTAATTTTAGAAACTTATACATTTTTAAAAGGTAAACAAAACAATAAATAATATTGCTTTAAAAAGTTTAACTTTTCAAACCGAATAAATAATGTAAGACAGAAGAAATATTACATGTGTGTCTTGGAACTTCAATCCAACAATCAAAGCATCCAATCAATAAATAAGTACAAAGACAGATTCGAGTTACCTTCTACCTAGCGACACCCCTTTTCATATGACTTTTGTGGTGCTTCACGCGGCAACTTTTAGGAACAGTGGAACTTTCAACTCTCAAGTCATTCAGCTTTGTTTCAATCGAGAAAAGTCAAAGGTCAGACACTTGCATCTAAATTTTCAAATTTTGAAGTTTTTTAAAAGATAAATGTTATATTATATGTGTGTGGTCATAAATTAAAACCTCATGCCAACCTCATGCTAACATATATCACCTAAAAGTTGATAATCATCTAGGGAAGGTCGGTATTGGGGATTTAAAAATAGTCATATATATATATGAGTGACTGAGCCAACACAATTTTAAAATAATGGAGGATTAGGTTTTTGAAGTGGGTTTTTAGTTAATTATGGATACAACCAAAAGGAAGTAGTTATTATTAAAAACTAGAATTCGATTGTGGAAAAAAAAAAAAAAAAAACTAGAATCCTATAAAAAATGGAAACAGTTTGTGTTTTTCTTTTAATACAAGATAGAATTTCTACTATAACCTAATCTAAGTGTATTTTGATACAAGATAGAATTTTTACTCTAACTTAATCTAAGTGTATATGTCTGCGAAACTCCCTCTTGGAGATTTGAACCCCAGTCTTTGCCCCCCATACTCCACAAGCACTTATACTTATGGAGTGACCACCACACCAATGGTGCGCAGTGGTCAGTTTGTGTTTTTCATGTGTATTGTACCTGATAGGATGTTGATATGTATTTAATACTTGACATCTTGTTGGGAGAAAATAGAGTTCCTTATTGATAAGCCACTAGCCTTGGTACAACACAACCCTCCACCCTACTCTTCTTCTACCCATTCTTCTTTTTGGTGGGGGAGAGTCGTATATATAAGATGATTCAACTTACATTATACTGACTTTAATCCTTGTTACCCAACCATAATTTTGTGATTAGGTTAGATTACTTGACAAATAAAGCAATTTGTACTGTGATAGATTCGGCTCCAGAGGTTCTTATGGGTAGGGTTTGGGTGTTTTTTTGTTTATGAAAGAGCTGGATCCCATGGGATTTTGTATTAAGAAAGAGTATTACTACTTACACAACTTCACAATAATTTAGTTAAAATGTTTTTAATTAAAAATTTTTTTTTACACCCACAACTTGCATAACATTTTTACTTACCAATAACAATTTGCTATTTGGTAGATGTGAAATCAATTATACCTCTAGACAAATTGTTCATGGAGTAATGTGGGTATTTAAATATAGGGAGGATGTATTTTTGTTAATAGTAGGTTTACGGTGTCATGCTAGTGGTGAAGAAAGATAAGCTAAGTGTATGTGGGAATTTTTTAGATTTAGCAAATGAGATTTTCACTCAGGTGTAAATGAGTTTAAAAAGATTTGGATTCCCCACTTGGACTCTGTTGTTACTCCAAATGTTTCTCCATCTCTCTCTCAAAAGTAAACCTAAGATAAAAAAAAGAATTAAAAAAAAAAAACAAAAACAAACAAACAAAGATTTTGTTATTATTCTTTCTATTTTTTCAATAGCTAATTAGGCTCTTCTTTGTTCTCCATCTGATTTTTTTTTTCTTTGAGATTTTTTTACTCTACTCTTCCCATATTTTTCCTTCTTCACCAATACAACAAGCCTCTCTCTAAAATATTTCATTCTCATTTCTCACCCTAGAAAACCTCCTCAAGACTACCACCTTAAGATGTTTCATACTTCTTCATGGGAAAGATCCCTCTCATTTAAATCATCCAATTTAATCCAGAGCTAAGATATGTGATATTTTAAAAAATCCAATGGTCTTAAAAAGCCCATTTAAACTACACAAATTCAGTTTTTTTCATTTCTTGTTTTCCCCACTTTTTATTTTTATTTTTTATCATTAACCTTAAAAGTTGGCTGGAAAATCCATGAAAACAGAATCTGAATTCAAATTGAGGAACAAAATACCATAAAAATGAATTTGAAAATGAGGTAAGAATAAGATATGTGATATTTTTAAAATCCAATGGTCTTAAAAAAACCCATTTAAACTACACAAATTCAGTTTTCTTCATTTCTTGTTTTCCCCACCTTTTAAAAAAAAACCTTAGAAGTTGAGAATGCTATGTCCACAACTTATCACCTTTGATTTGTTGTGAAAATGTTGTAGATGTATCACCTCTCTTAAAAGTTAGCTGAAAAATCCATAAAAACTGAATTTGAATTCAAATTGAAGAACAAAATACCATAAAAATGAATTTGAAATTAAGTTTAAGAACAAAATACCTTTAAATATTTGTTTTTGTGATTGTACCATAGGGATTTAAGTGAGTCTACAAAAAATGCAAAAAAAGGAAAAATCATGGAAGCAAAAAATAAAAGCATGCTCCCAATGGAATGCTAGATATACAAACTAGTCCTATATTAAATCACACATATAACCACAAAATTCACCATATATACCAACACCCACACAAGCATGCTCACAATCAACACAAGTGAAAAATATATATCGAGTAGGTCGTAATAACTACGAATACAAGGAAGTCAAGTGCTTAACAATTAGAACAAAACACAAAATTTCAATGTCTATCAAATAATTAATTAAAATAAATATCTCCCTCACTCATGTTCAAATTTGACCCCTTTAACAAGTCTCGAGTAGAATCACCAATTTGTGAACACCTTCACGTGAATCGTGATGCATCTAGAGGTTGGAGAGTCTATTAATGTACATCTAAGGTTCACATGTGCCAAGCTCTCAAAAAGCCTCTTCTAGTGATTAAGTTTGAAGAAACCCAAGATCCAGTGGTGTAAAAGTTACTGCTGCATCTAGAATACATTGTTGCTAGAAGTCAAAGCTTCAAGAGGATATTTGGAC
Organism: Quercus aquifolioides; assembly: GCA_019022515.1. NCBI lineage: Eukaryota > Viridiplantae > Streptophyta > Magnoliopsida > Fagales > Fagaceae > Quercus > Quercus aquifolioides. The sequence continues at coordinate 65,793,149 of CM032329.1, read as the reverse complement.
TCATAAGTGAGTTGTTCATGTTCAACAGAGTTCTACTATTGAAGAGTTCTTAAATTTGAAGCTAAGTTGGATAATGTTAATAAGTACTATTGGGTTATAGCAATTTAGAATATGGTTATTCTAATACTGTAAAACTTCAATTCATTAGTGAATCTAGTTTCCTTTAGGTTGGTGCCGAAGCCTTTGCAGTGGTTTTAAACTTAAGCTCATGAGTGATTGTAGTCTCTAAAGTTTAACATTATCATTTTTAGTTCCTAAAAAACTTGAAATGATCGCTTTAGTCCCCATAGGATCAGTTTATATTTTGGCCAAGTAATCTAAGGGACTAAATGTGTGATCACTTTAAATTTTAGGGGCTAAAATCGCTCATGAGTTAATTGGCCCATTGGCGTTTCCTTACATTATCATATTCCGTACTATTTGTTTTCGTTGTTATTTTAATTGTGCACAATATTGATATTGTTTGCTTTAACCAAGGTCTTAAGCATAACTAGACTAATTAATAACTTCACTTAAAATTGGTTAAATTTTTGTGTGTATGTTTGTATGTGTGTATATATATGTACTAATATATGTCTATGTCTATATATATATATATATGAAAAAAATATCATAAATATCTGTTTAGACCAAAAATAAGTAAAACAACGTAAGGAGGATACATTAAATTATATTTTAGATCACTTGTTAAAATTAAAAACTTCAATAAAATAAAAACAAATGATGATTAACGACTCGTGAATTAAAATTCTAGGTTCGAATAAAGACAGGATTAAAATTAATGTTAATAAAAATATGATTAAAATCCCAACTAAAAGAAAAGCTTAAAAAACAAAATTAATACAACAAATGAGAAAGAGCTTGGAGAGGATAAGCAGAATGAAATAGGGTGTCTACATATATACCCCTTTTTGGTGGAATTCATGCATAAGTAAGCGAGTGCATGTGTATACGAGTGATGAAATGAGTGAACGCTGAACTGTGGAAATGTAGTAGGGGAAGACCTCGAATACCTGTGATAGCTCGCAAGCCTAGGTATTCGGTAAGTTTGGAACATTAACACAAGACCTTGAGGTGTAACAGCAGTATCCGTGGAAATCAAGCTTAGCCTGTGATCCATGCCAAAAGAAATTAGTAATTTATCATACATGTCAAATATGAATGGATTAGAAAGACAATAGTTTCTGTTTTAGTATGGTAAAAATTCTATGCTAGCATGCTATAAGAACTTGAGGAAGAAGAAATTGACAAATCCTATCTTGCTTCACTACCCATGAACTAAGAGATAGAGCTAATGTACTTCATGTAGTATAAATTTCTTTGGGTATTTCTACATAAAGGTCTCTGGACATATGTATTTGTGTCTTTATGTATTTTTAATGTGTTTTTGTTTGTTGGGATTTCTTGGGTATTTTTCTTTCAGATGGCTTTTGATATGAATGTGCAGAAGCATCAAGAAGCAATGTGATAAAGGTAGAAAAGCATGAACACGCTTAAACCTGAGATGTTGTGCCTGTTGCTCGCTTTCGATGCAATGAAACTCAGACGACTGATCTCCACTTCAGAACTTAGGAATAAACAGTTTATTCTTAAGTTACGATCAATGGTTGGTAGAATGAGCAACCCATGATCATATGCTAAACTAAATTATCTAGGACATGCGTGAAAGTCTTGCGCTGAGTTTCTTTCTGCTTACCTATTTTGTTTGCTTGAAATTCTACTACACATTAATTCTGACACTAATCGTCAAGCATAGACTTAAACCGTGTGAATGTGACGCTGCCTGTAATGGGCCCATAGATTTATCTTGATAGATATAAATTTTGTAACTCGACTGGGAGTGCAGTAAATAAAAGAAAAAAAAATCATTAATTTTTGAAATTCAATAGTTGAGATGGGACAAGTAATTTGAATCTTAAACATTTCCTTTTTTGGGTGAACGTTTTTTTAAAAAATATCAGGAAATGTCAATGAAATTATAATTAAGACTCTTGGTTAAAGGCAAATTAATTCTAAGTTTGGTAAAAATATTTCTACTAAATGATTGATATCTAGGTCAAATGAAGTAATGTTGTTTTGCTTTATAGTTTAGTTTAGTTTTTTTTTTTTTTAATAGTTTTACTCTTTTACTTTAAAAAAAAAAAAAAAGATTTAAAGAATGGCAGTGTTAATGGGCATAGTCAAAAAATAATTTATGTTAAATCTTTTTGCTTTATGTCAACTTTTTTACTAGTTTTATAAAATGTAAAGCCAATGAAACTAACTTTTTAAATTTCACTTGTCACTTCAATAATATTTTTAGTTCCCTCATCATTTCATACCAATTTTTTATTAGTTAAACCCTACAATTAATAACTCATTCTTAACAAGCACTATCTTACGTTATCGTTAACATTTTTCTATAAAGAATACTACAAACTTTACTTTAGAAGCCTTACAAACTATCCTATGAGTCACAAAAATATATCAAACATTTATTTATTTATTTATTATTTTGTTATTTAATTTATTGAAGCTGTAAACCTAAAATTAATTATTGGTATATATAAGCTTTAATAAAACTTTTCAGAGAAATTTAATAATTGGATTCGATTGTTTTATTCAACTTTATGATTCAGCTTTGAATTTGATCCTGCGGTAATTTGCGACTACAAGTCAAATATATTAAGTCTTGCAGTTGTAGAAAGGACTCTATTAATTTTGTGGGTCCTTAGGTTGACATGTCTTTTGTATTTTTGGCTGAATAGGTTGACTTGTCTAGATATATCAATTTTCTTACCTGTCAAAATTAAGTGCAGCGTACTTTAGACGGAAATTTCATTGGTTATTAGTCAAGGTTCATTAAAATGAACTAGGTTTTATGTCCCTCATCACCAAGTCCTCTCTGACTCAAGGGGCTTGGTATCACGACTGTGTAGAGTTTGAATTTCTTTGTTGGTGGGACTAATAAATGGTCTGTGGTAGTTCTTACTTGATTTTTTATGCTAGAGCATATATTGAGAAACATATATAGAGTTCTGAATGAAATATTAATAATAGGGTTGAATGGAGTTTAGCTAAATCTTACGTACCTTAAAATATTGCAAAGAGAAAAGGGATAAAAGTTTTAATGGCATTCCATGAAAAATACTGCATATTAGAATTCTGAAGACTGTTTACTCAAAAAAAAAAAGAAAAAAAGAAAAAGAAAAAAAAGAATAGGGATGTTTATTCTAATTTTGGTTGTGTGTGTCTAATATCTGCTGTTTATAACCCTAGTCTACAACTGCAAAAATTAGACCCTTTTGTAATTGTACTATGGTTATGTAATGTATTATAAATCCGGTTTAAAATACTATTATTATTTTCATGTGTGTTCTAATAAGTATTACTATTTACTCAAAAAAAAAAAAAAATTGAAGCAGAGTGTTTTTAAAAAACGCCACTATAGGGTATCTATAATGGCATTTTTTATGAATGCCACTATAGGCAGCTTTTTTGTAGTGGAATTACAACCATTAGGCTAAAGGTGAATTATCATCAATTAGTTTTTAGGCCGAGTTTTAGTTCACTGTTAGGCTGGGTTTTAATTTACTGATTTCACATTACCGTGGAGATGCAAAAGAAATTAGTTACACTAGATGAAATCATGCCACTGCTAGGTTGGAATTTGTGTTTATGGACGGAAGCATTTAAAAATATAGTTGTATGAAGTGATCTTATCTAAGTAAACAAAGTGGTCATCTCGGATTCTCAGTTATTATATTGAAAATTATAAATTGGTCACTTAGTACTAAAATTAAGAAACTTAAAATATTGAACACTTGGTGCAAAATTACAAATTAATTAGAAATTAATTTGGGTTCTGATTGTTTTTTGATTTTAATAGGATAGATATGATTGGTTTATTTTTTAAAGGTATCAATTTGTTGGGTTTCTTTTGTCTCGCCACATTTCAATCCATGTTTGTATGGTTCTCAGCTTCCAATTCAAGATGAGATAGTCAAATCTACGCCACTTCGTCAAATAGCGTCTATGTAGCTACTATCGATGCACCTTGAGCCTTAACTTATAGGCTAAACACTTAAAACTTTGATTGAAACAAGGATCGAACCCAAATTATAAGTTGAGTAGTGAGTTGGTAGGAAAAACTGAAATATTCCGCAAGGATGGTGTTTTGTATTTCACTATTTTATAGTGTTAGAAATACTGAATGTAATTGTATTGTATTTCTCAATGAAAGAATGTACATAGGTGCCTTTATATAGGAGACATATGTGTGCAGTACAAGTAAATATGTGTGCTATACAAGTAACCTAACTGGGCCTAAAGCCCATAATATATTATACACGTTAACAGCCCCCCTCAAACTCAAGGTGGATGTGAGACCAGCTTGAGGTTGTCAACCAAAGTACGAAGGCGTCCCTTAGGATGTGACTTGGTGAAGATATCTGCAAGTTGATCTTTAGAGGAGACTGAGATCAGCTTGAGAGCACCATGGACAAGATGAAAACGGATAAAATGACAATCGATCTCGATGTGTTTAGTCCGTTCATGGAAGACATCATTGTGAGCAATATGAATAGCACTCTGGTTGTCACAATAAAGAGGAGTAGCAGAGGATGTAGACACACCTAAGTCTTTGAGAAGCCATCGTAGCCAAAGGAGCTCAGATGTGGTATCAGCAAGGGCACGATATTCTGCTTCAGTACTGGAGCGGGCCACATGAGTTTGTTTCTTACTTCGCCAAGAAATCAGAGAAGAACCAAGAAGAAAGCAATAACCAGTGGTGGACTTGCGATCAGTGGGATCTCCTGCCCAATCAGCATCAGAAAATGCACGGAGAATAAGAGGAGACTGAGCAGAGTAGAAAAGACCATGGAAGAGAGTGCCCTTTAGGTATCGAAGAATGCGCAGAACAGCAACATAGTGAGTCAATCGTGGTGCAGATAGATACTGGCTCACCTGGTGAACAGCATAGGAAATGTCTGGACGAGTGACAGTGAGATAAACTAAGCTGCCAACCAAGCGTCTGTAAAGAGAGGGATTAGACAATGGTTTCCCCCCTGAGGGAGTCAGATGCGCATTAAGCTCAACTGGAGTGTCAACAGTCTTGCTATCAGTGAGTCCAGCTCGAGACAAGAGTTCAGAGGCATACTTGGCTTGAGTAATATAAAGTCCATCTGTAGAATGAGTAATTTCAAGACCCAAGAAGTAGCTGAGATGTCCAAGATCTTTCATCTCAAACTGCTGACTGAGAAAAGCCTTGAGTTCTTGAATGCCACTGAGGTCATCACCAGTTATGATCATATCATCCACATATAGGAGAAGTAATATAGTGCCTTTGTCAGTGCGACGAAGAAATAAGGCAGAATCATAATGACTGGCCATGTAACCCAAGTGAGAGATGGTAGAGCTGAATTTGGCAAACCAAACTCGTGGAGCTTGTTTAAGGCCATAAAGTGCACGTCGAAGATGACAAACCTGGTTTGAATCAACAGAGAGACCAGGAGGAGGTTGCATATACACTTCTTCACTTAAATCCCCATTAAGGAATGCATTTTTGACATCCATCTGAAAAATGTCCCATTTACTGGCAGCAGCAACAGCTAAAAGGGCACGAACAGATGAGATACGAGCAACCGGAGCAAAGGTCTCTTCATAATCAATCCCATACTCTTGTGTAAAACCTTTTGCAACAAGACGAGCTTTGTAGCGCTCAATGGACCCATCAGAGCGAGTCTTAATCTTGTAGATCCACTTACAACCAACTACAGATTTCCTAGGAGGAAGTGTCACCAAATCCCAAGTATGGTTTTTAGATAATGCATCAAGTTCCTCTTTCATTGCAATCTGCCATAAAGGGTCAGTGGAAGCCTCACGATAGGTGTGAGGCTCGTGTAGTGTAGCAAGAGCAGTGTAACAATGATAGTCAAGTAAATGTGTAGGAATAGATCTTACCCGAGTTGAGTGACGAGGTGGAATGTCTTGTGCAAGATCTTCAGGCGGAGCAGGAGCAGGAGACCCAAGCTCAGAATTGGGGTTGGGTAGCTTGTCTTCAACCTGTTCATCTTCCACCTGTTCATTAAAGGGTGAACTAGGAAAGGGATCAGTGATATCTGGTGGTTGGACAGAGAAGTCTACAGTAACAGAATCAGGAGCAACTATAGGAGGATCAGGAGTAGCTACAAAAGGAATATGTGCCTCATCTGGAAAAAAATCTAAGACAGAGGAGGAAGATAGGGAAGCACTAAAATGAGAGAGCTCGACAAAAAGGTGATGTTCCCAAAAGACAACATTGCGGGAGATACGAAGACGATGAGAGACAGGATCATAACACCTATACCCCTTTTGAGTTTTGCCATAGCCAAGAAAACAACAAAGTCTTGACCGAGGCTCAAGTTTGTTATGTTCATGTGGCTGAAGAAGTACGAAACAAGCAGAACCGAAGGAGCGAAGGTGGTGATAGTCTGGAGGTGACCCAAAAAGGCGCTCATATGGAGTTTGATTTTGGATAACAGGACTCAGAATGCGATTAATAGTATGAACAGCATGAAGAGCAGCTTCACCCCAAAAAGGAGCAGGAGCTTTAGCAGAGAGAAGGAGAGCACGAACAGTGTCAAGAATATGACGAAGTTTTCGTTCGGCTCTACCATTTTACTGAGAGGTACCTGGACAAGTTAGTTGATGAACAGTGCCATAGGAATGCAAAATAGTTTGGAAAGCATATTGAGTATATTCAAGAGCATTATCAGATCGAAAAATTTTGATGCGTCTGGAAAACTGAGTTTCAACCATTTTTGCAAAATTAGAATATACTTCCAATAATTCAGAACGATGTTTCATATTAAAAATCTAGCTATAGCGAGAGTAATCATCAACAAAGACAACAAAATATCTAGACCCACCAATACTAGAGACAGAGGACGGCCCCCAAACATCAAAATGAATAAGGTCAAAGATATCAGTGGATATTGATTCACTAGTATTGAAAGGCAAAGCTGGTTGTTTTCCAAACTGACATGAAACACAATCAAAATTTTCTGCAGACACTGAACCTAACAAACCTCTAGAAGCCAATTGTTGTACCCGAGAGGAAGATGCGTGACCAAGTCGAGTATGCCAAAGTGCAAGGGAAGGAGTGGAAGAAGCTGCAGCAGCTGCAGCAATAGAAACAGGTGCAACAAGTGGAAGACGAAGGTTGTCCACGGGAAACATACGCCCAACTCTGGGACCAGTCCCAAGCTCCTGTCCCGTCCTAGGATCCTGCACAATGCACCCAGAATAATCAAAGGTAATGCGATAACCCAACTCAGCTAATTGTCCCACAGAAAATAAATTATAAGAAAGGTTAGGAACATTAAAGACTCCAGGAACCGAGAGGTTGGAGGTTGAAACTGAACCTATATTATGACCAGACATTGTGGAACCATTTGCTGTGCGAATATTAAGAGGGTGCGGTGCAGGTTTAAGGTCAGAAAATAAGGACGAGTGAGGTGTCATGTGATTGCAACAAGCAGAATCCATAAGCCAAGAGGTAGGAGACATACCAGATAAAGCTGAGAGAGAAGAGGAATAAGATGCATTACCAACCATACGAATGACATTGGCGATGATATTTATAAGGTCATCTCTGGAAATGGAGAAAGTGGATCCCGAAGACTTAGACTATGCAGAAACGGGAGCCATTGGCTGGTCACTTTCAGTGTTAGCAACAATAGCATTAACAATTGAAACAGTTGATTTGTTGCGACGGTAGCAAGTCTCAATATTGTGGCCAAAACGTTTGCAAAATTTGCAAAAACGTTTGAGGGATTGGCCGCGACGATTATTGCAATAAGAAGAAGACCTGTCCTTATTCTTCATTTAGAAGCAAGATATGTAAAAACAGACTGCAAAAATGAAATCTACGCGAAAAACTGAGTAAGGAGCACCTGGACTGCAAAAAAGTCAACTCTGAAGAAAGTCAACGGTTAAAGTCAACGCAAGTAAATGGTCAACAGAGGCTGACGTAAGCAAGATGACGTAAGCGCTGACTGGATGTTGACTGGACGATGACGTCAGCAAATGACGTCAGCAGGCGAGCAACTAAAGCTGACGTGGCAGATGACGTCAGCAAGTGATGTCAGTGTGCAGTAGGGCGATGCGTGCAGCGCGTGTGGCGCGTAGATGATGTTGCAGGGAAATTCAGGCGGCGCGTGAGAAGTCCGATGAGGCCAATTCTTTTCCAAATATGTAGATCGGAGAAAGACGATTCCGACATAGGCGGCGGCGACAGGATCGGAGCAATACTGAAGGCGCGTGAAGCGCGTGGAACAGACTGCAGAATCTTTGACCGGGCGTGGCGGCGCGTGGAAGGTCAGATGATGATGATTCCGGCGGCTTTGTGTAGATAGATTGAAAATCTACACGGTGATATGTCTTATGTCTTAATCAGAGGTCCCCTGTAGAAGATCCGATGAAGGCAGTGATCTTTGTGGCGGTTATCGAGCTTCTTGCAGTGAGGATTCAACCTTGAGCACCTCTGACGTTGGTGGAGCAGTCAGGAGACGGCACGGAAAAGATTTACTGACCGAAGAAGTCGAGGCAGTGGAAAATACCAACAAAGACAAGACTGCAAGACACAAGAAAGTTAGAGCAATGGCTCTGATATCATGTTAGAAATACTGAATGTAATTGTATTGTATTTCTCAATAAAAGAATGTACATAGGTGCCTTTATATATGAGACATATGTGTGCAATACAAGGAAATATGTGTGCTATACAAGTAACCTAACTGGGCCTAAAGCCCATAATATATTATACACGTTAACATATAGGAAGGACATTTTGAATTTAGCAATATATTCCATGTTCAACAGTGTGAAATTTTTTTATACAACAATAGGAAAATTTTCCATCCAACACCAGAAATTTTCATATTGAACAATAGGAAATTTATTAGATACAACACTAATGGAGAGCAAAATCTTATGACAAACAAGATAGTGATTTAAAGTCTTATTTTACTTGGGATAGAGGGTGTGTACCAAGCTCAAGAGTTCATTACTCTTCTCACTTAGTTTTGAAAATTAAATCAATTTAAGTAATCACATTTTAGCTGTAAGAGGAAGTGCTAGCTAGGCTTGCTATTGAATTGATTAGCCATAAGATAGGTTAGTGATTCAAGGTTGTTTTGATTATCCTGGGAAGGAAAAATTATCTTATGAGACAATCTTGATCATGAAGATAATTTCATGAAACCATATCATGAGATAACCTCTCATCAATAAAGTTGCATGGTAAAAGCATTCACATCAATTTATGTGAAAATTACAATCTATTTTAAAATAAGAATATATTTTTTTCTATTTTAGCTAACTATTTTTCAAAATACTTATATCTAATTATCTATTATATACTCTATTTTATTACAATATCAATTTTTTCTTCATTTTTTAATCCTTTCTCTCTTATCATATACAACAATTAACATACACTCTCTTCCTTCACCTTCAAGAAATGTAAAAAAATAATAAAAATTGTTTTGAATATAACCTATAGTGCCTCCTAAATTTAGACAAACATTATAGCCGGATTCTATTTTACATCACTGGTTCATGATCTGATGCGAGTAATTTTTTACTTATGCAAATTCTCTAAAATTGGGCATTTAATGGCTAGTGTTTTGGCTAAAAAGCGAGGAAATTTAGATCATGCACCAGCTGAAGTAGCCCATATTTCTTGACTTGTGTGCTCCATATCTGACACGTGGCTAAGAATTGCCATGTCAGCAGAAGACCACATGCATCTTCCTCCAGCCTAACCTTTGCCCCTTTGGTTAAGAATTTGATTATTTGAAATTGAATTTGGAAGAGCCGAGCATAGTGAGTTTTTGGGCTTTAGGAGTTTTTTATTCAATAAGTGTGGTGGCCCAATATGGTGACCTAATGTCATCCAAAGTTATATTCTGCTGATAGGTCCATTATGTGTTGTCCGTTTGTTGGCCCAAATAAGTCTTATCCCATCCGTTTTGACTTGGGCTGTTCGGCCCAATTTAAATCGGTCCCAAAATTGAGCCCAGAACACAATTTTATCATGCATGGGTTAAACAAAAGGAACTGAGCCATGGAATTCAGGAGCATAGTAATAATTTTATCAAGTGTCAGCGGCTGGGAGAGAATAGGACTTGTGTATATTTGCCAAATACTTTTAACTTTTTTTCTTTTTTTCTTTTTGTAATTTTTTTTATTTTAACAAAATTACTTTTAAAAAATAAAAAATAAAAAATAAACTAACTTTTAGCATTTTGTCACATTTAGTTTAAAAGCTACCAAAAATCATATCTTACGACAAACACTATACAAATAAACTACTAAAAATTAGTTTCCTTGTGTTTCTAACGGAGACCGTTTAAATCTCCATTCTCCGTTGTAAGTATTGAATTAAAAAAATAAAAAAAAAAAAAAAAAATAAAAAGTTATCAAAAATTACTAGATGCACAAAGAGTTGTCCTAAAAAATAATCTCCTGTTGCAATGCCCCTACTAGCATTTACATTTTATTCATTCACTTTTTAGAATCAAGGTAAATTAGTGAATTTTATTTAAATCAATATGCAAAATCTATCCAAAAATAAATTGAGGTTGAACCTCACAAGCCTGGCATTGGAAATGAGATAAGAGAAGGAGGCAATACTCCCTCAGCTTTAACCATATTAAGGGTTTGTTGGTAAGAGTATTTAAATATAGTTTTTTGTTTTGCAATCTATAAAATAGTGGGTCTCACACTTAAATTTATTCTTTGACTGATATTCTCTAAATACAGTTTTCAGAAAATTGTATTCTATTTTCCTGATTCAAAATAGGATTTTGAAACTGAAAGGATGTTTTCAAGATACAGAACATGTTTTTAATTGCATAGTTGTAAATAAACTAAAAATAGTGGATCTCACATATTTGTCCAAACTCTTTCATCTCTTAAATTAAAGAGTTTAACTTTATCACAAAAAGAATTCTCACACTTCAAATTTGAAACTTGTCATCATAAAATAAATAAATAAATAAAGGTACATGAACTCTATTCCCTTATCATCATCCACAAAAATAAAAATAAAAATAAAAATAATCTACAGATTCTACACGTAACTTTTTCTTTTTCTTTTTCTTTTTTTAAATCTCAAAAATGGAAATAATCTCCCAAACAATTATTTTTTGTTTTTAGTATTTTGAAAATTGTTCTTAAAAGTGGGAGCCAAACTCGTATAATATAAAAATTATTATCTGAAAACTAATTTCAATTTCAATTTTTTGAAAATAGTTTTTATACCATTTTTAAAACAAAAAGAAAAAACCTCCTACCAATCAGGCCCTAAAATTCCCAAAAGATTCACCTACCCCTTCAACCCATGAATCTCCAATTTTGGCTGCTAGAAATCCACCAAAATAACCTTCAATATTGTTTCAATCAAAGAGCCCATCTAGTGTTCCCTGATTGGCACAAACTTGTCCTCTTTCATTGTGACTACACAAAGTGATCCTTAGAGATTCTTAAGAGAAAGTGGACATCATTGCATGGTGTTGTATATTACTATTAAGAGATCAATTGGTGGAAATGAAGGTAATATGTGTCTATGTGTTTCTCTCTATTCTTTCTGTTCTTCTTAGACCCTGTTCTTGTTTCTATCTTTTTGGTTCCCCGGCCCCAGCCTTTTTGTGCTTTGAATCTTTGAGCGATTTTAGCCCCTAAAATTTAAAGTGATCACACATTTAGTTATGTTGTGCAGATAGCACCCTAGGACTCAAATCAATAACAGTAAATAAGCTGAAATTAAATAACAAGCACACACAAAGAACACAAGAATTTACGTGATTCGGCAAACTGCCTACCTCCATGGCCATGACAGAAAAATTTCACTATAAAAGAGGAAGATACAATAGTACACAAGAACACTCTCAAGAAACCCAAATCCAATACACCCTAACTCTCTCTCACCCACAACACAAGAAAACTCTATTCTTCTTCTTATGCGGCTGCTACTAGGTTTTAGGAATTCTCTAATTCTCTCTCTGTATTCTTCTTCATCTCAAACCTAATATATATATATATATATATATATATATATGTGTGTGTGTGTGTGTGTGTGTGTGTGTCATAGATTGGCAACACTAGGAGTTACATTCCAAGTTGTACTCAGTCATCCTTGACTGACTTACAAGCAATGGGCTTGGGCTTCAGTGGCAATTCAAGCCACCCACGTCAACAAATCTCCACCTTTGCTTGAATTGATCAAGCTACACGAGCAAACTTCTCCATCGCCTCCACCTTAGCCCTTAAAGGCTCACAAACTGCAAACACCAATCAAGTCCAAGCAGTGCTTGAACTTGTTTGTTGGAACTGGCTTTGTTAACATATCAGAGGCATTCTCACTAGTGAGAATTTTCAACAAAGAAATATCACCAGTCGAAACCCATTCTCTGATCTTGTGATACTGCACAACAATATGCTTTGTTCTTGCACGATATACCTAATTCTTCACCAAATGAATTGCACTCTGACTATCACAATTTAGCACCATGCTATCCTGCTTGAAACCAAGCTCATTAACCAGTCCACTAAGCCAAACAGCTTTTTTTCTTACCTCTGTCATCGCCATATATTCCGCTTCTGTAGTGGATAAAGCAACTACATCTTGTAGTGTAGACTTCTAGCAAATTGGGCTACCAGCAAACCTAAACACATAGCCTGTCATGGACTTTCTAGAATCAAGGTCTCCTGCATAGTTGGAATCCACATAACCCACAACTTCTGTACTAGCTCTCTGATCAAATAGGATACTGAAATCACAAGTGCCTGTAAGATATCTAAAGATCCACTTTATTGCATTCCAATGCTCTTTGCCTGGATCTGCCATATACCTACTAACCACACTGACTGCATGAGAAATATCAGGCCTAGTGAACACCATCAAATACATGAGACACCCAACTGCATTCACATATGACACTTTAGACATATACTCTGACTCCTCATCTAAACTTGGACACAACTGTGATGACAATTTAAAATGGGCAGAAAGCAGTATACTAACAGGTTTTGCATCAAGCATACTAAACCTCTCTAACACATTCTTAAGATATCCCTTCTGAGATAACCATAATTTACCAGCCCCTCTATCTCGGTGAATTTCTATCCCAAGGATCTTCTTGGTAGCTCCAAGATCCTTCATGTTAAATTCACTACTCAACAAAGACTTCAACTTCACAATTTCTTGCTTACTCTTTGCAGCTACTAACATGTCATCAACATATAGAGCAAGAAATATATGAGTCATCAACAAGTACTCTAAAATAAACACAACAATCATACTCACAGTGCATGTACCCATGTGTGACCATGAATGAATCAAACCGTTTGTACCATTGCCTGGGAGACTACTTCAAGCCATATAATGATCTCTTTAACAGACACACATAATCTTCCTTGCCAAGTTCTTTGAAGCCTTCGGGCTATTGCATGTAAATCTCTTCTTCTAAATCTCCATGGAGGAATGCGGTCTTCATATCTAGCTGCTCTATCTCCATGTCATGCATTGTCACAAATCCTAGGATTACTCGAATTGAGGTGTGCTTCACAACTGGTGAAAAAATCTCATTATAATCAATTCCTTCTCTCTGTGAGTAACCTTTAGCCACTAACCGTGCCTTGAATTTTTCACCTTTCTTTTCTGACAATGCTTCTTTCTTGCAGAATATCCACTTGCAACCAATAGCCTTCTTTCCCTTGGGCAATTTCACTAATTCCCAAGTCTTATTCTTCTATAATGACTCCATCTCTTCTAACATTGCTACAAGCCATTTATCATTGTCTTTCCTATTGGTAGCCTCCTTGAAAGTGAATGGATCTCCACCGCTAGTTACGAGAGCAAAAATAACCATGTCTTCAAAGCCATATCTCTGTGGTGCTTTGTGAACTCGCTTCTCTCTACCTTTAGCAATTGAATAAGGCTCTTTTTTTTGTTGCTGTGGATCAATCTCAAATTCACCCTTATCACTGGATGACCTATTCTCGCCAAACTCCACCTCAACAGTTAATTTCTCCTGTGGACTATCATCATATGTCTCTGCTTCATTCTATTTCAACCTAAAGGTTTCATCAAATATGACATCTCTGCTAGTCACCTTTTTCAAAACCAAGAAATATGCATTTTCTTGAATTCGAATCCAATTTAGAACGCTCTCCACTCTGCACATGCACATAAGCTGGACAACCAAAGATTTTTAGACTCGAATAATCAACTGGTCTACCCGACCAAACCTTTTCTGGAAATCTATGGCTGATGATGGAGATCTATTAATAATGAAGTTTGTTGTGTTAACTGTCTCTGCCCAGAACACCTTAAGCAACCCTGCATTTAATCTCATGCATCTAGCTCTTTCTTCTAAGGTTCTGTTCATTCTCTCTGCAACCTCATTTTGCTGTGGAGTTCCTTTAACTGTGGAGTGATGAGTAATACCTTCTAATTCAAAAAATCTTATGAATTCTTTATCTCTATACTTTAGTCTATTATCTATTCAAAGGTAATTTATTTTCCTGCCAGTCTGATTCTTAACCTGTGCTTTCCACTTTTTAAATATGCCAAACACATCAGACTTATGCTTCATAAAATAAATCCATGCCTTTCTAGAGTAGTCATCAATGAAATTGACGAAATACTGAGCACCGCTATGAGAAGAAATTGATACTGGATCCCAAACATCTGAATGAATGTAGTTAAGAACACCCTTACTTGTATGAGAGCTTGTCTTGAAATTGACTCTATGCTGCTTCTCATACACACAATACTTGCAGAAGTCTAGCTTGCATGTCTTCACCCCTTTCAATAAATTTCTCTTGTGCAACTCTAACATACCACGTTCACCAATATGGCCAAGTCGCATATGCCATAATTTTGTGTCGTCAGTGCTGGACTCCACCGAAGTGGTGACTGCAACTCTTCCTACAACTATGTTCCCAATCAATCTGTAAAGCGTGCTTACTTTTTGTCCCTTCATCACCATCAAAGCACTTTTGGTAATCTTCATGATTCCACCCTTTGATGAGTATGAATAGCCCAAATCATCCAATACTCCTAAAGAAATTAAATTCTTTCAAAGATCTGGAACATGTCTGACATTACTAAGAACTCTCACAACTCCATCAAACATCTTGATCTTCACAATACCAATTCCAATAACCGGGCATGTAGCGTCATTACCCATTTAGACCATACCACCGTTGTAAGGCTTATACGTGTCAAACCAATCTTTCTTTGGAGTCATATGATATGAGCATGCTGAATCTAAAACCCAAGATTCCAATAAAACATTGTTACTTGATGAAACTGAAAGTAAATCTGCACCAACTTCACTGTCATCTGATGTTTCTTCAGCAACACTAGCTGATTCTAGGGGCTTCTTTCCATTCTTCTTCTCCTTTAAATGCTCTTTCAACTCTTTACACTGATTCTTGTAGTGGCCTTTCTTGTGACAATAAAAGCACTCTACATCTTTCTTTGCACGTGATTTAGACTGTGATCTATTCTAGTTGGAGTTCCGTCCTCTTGACCTGCTTCTAACCCTATTGCTTGACTCAGACTTTACAATAAGTCCATCAGTCTGAGAACCATCGCCATCTTGCTTCATCTTTATGTGTGACAAGAGAGCACTAATCACCTCATCGAGTACTATAGTCTCTTTGCCGTACATCAACGTAGTCACTAGATGATTAAAAGAAGTAGGAAGTGACGCTAATAAGAGTAACGCTTTATCTTAGTCCTCATAATTCACCCCAAAACTTGACAGGTGGGTGTTCAACATATTAAATGTGTTGAGATGCTCCAACAGATCAAAACCCTCCTTCATATGCAAACTATACGATTGCTTCTTCACGTACAACTTGTTCATCAGATTCTTTCTCATATAAAGACCTTCTAGTTTTTCCCAAACCTCCTTTGCGGTCTTTGCTTCTAGGATTTTGTGAATGACCTCATCACCTAGGTTGAGACAAATAGCGCTAGCTGCTTTCTCATCCATCTCTACCCATTCTACATCCTTCATCATTTCCGGTTTCTTCTCCTTCCCAAGCAAGGCCTTGTGAACTCCTTCTTGAATTAGGAGATCCTTCATTCGCCTTTACCAAAGAGAAAAATTTCTCTTACCACAAAACTTATCTACATCATACTTTGTGCTTGACATCTTTACTGTGTTCAAAAGATTGAATCCTAACTTGGCTCTGATACCACTTGTTGTGCAGATAACACCCTAGGACTCAAATAAATAATAGTAAATAAGCGGAAATTAAATAACAAGCACACACAAAGAATACAAGAATTTATGTTGTTCGGTAAACTGCCTACCTCCACGGCGACGACAAAAAAATTTCATTATAAAATAGGGAGATACAATAGTGCACAAGAACACTCTCAAGAAACCCAAATCCAAATACACCCTAACTCTCTCTCACCCACAACACAAGAAAACTTTATTCTTCTTCTTAAGCAGCTGCTGCTAGGTTTTAGGAATTCTCTAATTCTCTCTCTGTATTCTTCTTCATCTCAAACCTAATATATATTTATATATATGTCATAGGTCGGCAACACTAGGAGTTACATTCCTAGTTGTACTCGGTCATCCTTGACCGACTTACAAGCAATGGGCTTGGGCTTTAATGGCAATTCAAGCCACCCACGTCAACAAGTTCCTTAGATTACTTGGCCAAACTATAAACTGGCCCTATAGGGACTAAAGTGATCATTTTAAGTTTTTTAGGAACTTAAAATGATAATGTTAAACTTTAGAGACCACAATCACTCATGAGCTTAAGTTTAAAACCACTGCCAAGGCTTCACCACCAACCTGAAGGAAACTAGATTCACTAGATTCACTAAATTTTAACCATATTCTAAATTGTACTTATTAGCATTATCCAACTCTGTTGAACATGAACAACTCACTTATGAGTCCAAATATCCTCTTGAAGCTTTGACTTCTGTAAGGTTGAAATTTATCAACCATCTTGTTGGCTTTATTCCGTGCCAATTTTCTTGTAATTTAAGCACTTAGTAACCCTGTATTTAGGTGGGATTATTGTAAGGGTAGTGTGTGAGAAGATGTGAAGAAAAGCTCAAGTATGTGCAAAGAAGCAGAGCTTTGCGGCTAGGACTCGCGGGTGGCTCGCGGCTGCAAGTCGCCAACTTCAGGCACGTGAGATGCACACAGGGAAGCTGAAGGGTCGCGCCAGCTGTCGCACTACAGGACAAAAGTCCCAGGCTGGCCAGGCCGTTACGTCGCGACTTGATTTCGCGACTTGGACAAGCCACGAGACCAAGCCGCCAATTTACCCTGTTTGGCAAAAACTGTCTCTTCGTATTCTTTTCTCACCTCACTATATATAGACCCTTATACCCACTAAATTGAGAGAGCTTCCAGAGAGAATTTTATGAGAGAAAACCCTAGAGAAAAACAAGATTGCTTCATCCTCAATCTTCATCTAAGAGACTCTACAAATTCCTCTACTCTCTTCCTCTCCATTGTCATACCCTTGAGAGGTCTTTTACCAAATCCTTATCTCACCACACCCACGTCTGTGAGAAGGTTTATTTGGTGCTAAGGGAAGCAGTTTGGGAAGGAACCAATGGTGATTGGTTGATGCTATGGTCTAGTAGCGGAATCCGGGAAGCTAAAGAAGAAATAGGTTCGGCGCAACCTCGTTGGAGCAAGAAGCTTGGAGGGCTTAGGTACTTGGGTAGATTAGGCTTGGAGGGTCTTCTGCTGTTCATGTATCCCAACTATATTCTTTAGTGGATTTTATCACCGCTTGGAGGGCGGCGGAGAGGTTTTACGCCGAGGACTTCGGTTTCCTCTTCGATAACACATCGTGTGTTGTCCGTGTGTTTGCATCTTTCTTCCCTTTATCTTTGCCTTATATTTACTGCTGTGGATGTGTTTATATTTGGCTTAGATTGTTTATTAATTCTGTTATAAGCTTACTATCTTGTTCCGCACATTAATTGTTTGATATAAAAGCTTGAATTGGTAATTTTGTAATTTGGGGTCTAAATGTTCAAGGGTGTTTCATACCCATATTGAACTTTCAATTGGTATCAGAGCAGGTACACTTGTTGTGGTTTTAATACCTGAGTGTGATCCTTGACCCCTTGTTGAGATGGATAGGTCTCAATCTCTCACTATTCCACCATTTTTTTATGGTAATAATTATGCCTTCTGGAAAGTTAGAATGAGGGCATTTCTATGCTCTATTGATGACACCGTTTGGGATGCGGTTGAAGTCGGTTGGACTAGGCCGGAGGCTGCTAAATCTACTTGGGATAAGGCAGCTCTTGCGGCAGCCAATGCTAACAGTAAAGCGTTAAATGCTATTTTCCGTGGTGTGTCTCCAGATGAATTCCACAAGATATCTCACATGACAGTGGCCAAGAAAGCTTGGGAGATTTTGGAGACAACTTATGAGGGGACTAAGAAGGTGAAGGACACAAAGCTCCAAATGCTTACCACCAAATTTGAAGAGCTCAAGATGGGTGAAGATGAATCATTTGATTCATTCTATGGGAAGCTCAATGAAATTGTCATTGCTAAGCTCATTCTTGGTGAGAAGATTGAAGATACTAAAGTGGTGAGAAAATTTTTGAGGTCCTTACCGGAGAGCTTTCGAGCAAAGGTCACCGCCATAAAGGAAAGTAAGGATTTGGATGAAATCCAAGAGCTCATTGGGTCACTTCAAACGTATGAGCTTGGACTACCTTCCCACAAGACGAGTAAATCGCTTGCTCTTAAAACCATCACCGAAAGAATGGATGATCCTTCCGAAGAAGATGGAGTGGAGAAGGAAGTAGCATATCTTGCGAAAAACTTCCGAAAATTCCTGAAGATGAAGAACAGTGGGAAACCATTCAATAGAGGGAAATTTTCATCTTCAAGAGGTGATAGGAAAGAGTTTACGAGGAAAGAAGGGAAGGAGTCTTAATCTTCTTTGGACATTGTGTGTTTCGAGTGTAATGGATATGGACACTTCAAAAAGGAATGTCCCAATTATTTGAAGACAAAAGGAAAGGTCTATGCCACTACCTTGAGTGATGCTGATTCATCAAATTTTGACTCTGAAGATAGCTGTGACGGAGAAGGAAATTACTCCGCTTTCATGACCATTGCACATGTGGAGACCTCGGATGATTTGGGTACACTTGTGAAGGAGCTTGGGGAACATTTTGATTTGGAGTCTATTGGAATAGTTGAGGAGTTTGAAGATGAGGAAGTTGGAGAAGCAATGGGATTGCAAGAGACTTACAACTCACTCCTTGAGAAGATCGGTGAATATACTAAGGTGGCTAATGCAGCCATTAAGAAGATGAAGAGGGCTGAGGAAGATTACAAAAGTCTCCTAGCACGATACAAGGAGGCAAAATGTGAGATTGAAGCACTTAATGGTGAGCTGTCAAAAGCTTACACAAAAATGAGATTCCTTGAGCAAGAGGTAGTGGAAGCTCATGCCAAGATAGATAGGGTCTCCTCCAGGAAGTTAGATGATGTTATTTCATCTTAAAAACATGCCTCAGACAAGTCCGGATTGGGATACGCCGGAGGAAGTAGCTCATCAGCAAATGTCACCAAAGAAGTGAAGTTTGTAAAGGCTAAGGAGACAACTATGGATAGATCCAGTCCTGAGAAAATTAAGGCTGAGAAGAAGAAGAATGTGGCTGATCAACGGGTATTACATAAGTCCCGTAATCAATCAGAATCCAGATATGGAACTAGAGGAAGATCACTCCCAAGATAGTAGCAGGGTCCTAGAACAGAGTATGTTTGTCACTATTGCGGATTGTAAGGACATACCAGACCCAACTGTCAAAAGCTAAGAGCAGACAACAATGCAAGTGCACCTCGGTCACGAGGAAGAAGAAATGATATGAGGACTTGGGGTGGTGAGCAACCAAGAAGCCAAAACCGTGATCCAGGAATGATGGACGTGATGAAGATGATCGGTGCGTTCACAAATTGATTGGAAAGCTTCACACGAAGGTTTGACAGTCCCAACTCTCGTACTCGATCCGTCAAGGATATCGCCCCAAACACACGTGACGTGTGGGTGACAAAGGGTACTCATGCATAAGCATTACAACATGTCCATGCATCAATACTTCCCATGTTTGTGTATATGTTTGGTTGTGTGCTTCTTGCTAGTTTTTAGATTTTTTTGTGTGTGTTTGTCTTTGGTTCAAATGTTTTTACATTGTTCTTTATGTTATGTTTTTTATTATTCTTTTACTGTTTTTGTGTCAAAAATCCAAAAACACATAAAAAGTAGAAAATCCAAAAAGTTTGATCACTTTGTTGAGTTTTGTCTCAAAGCATATTTTGCCTTGTACCTTTGTACTTATGGCTTTGAGTATTTAACGAACGTAGCTTGTCTTTCATGCACACATATCATTGTGGAAGAAATTCTGAAATCTATGTGATTGTTGTAAATACATCTTCAACCTTGTCATAAATGATTAGTGAATGGTTTTGTTGATCTTGAGACATGCATAAACTCATGCCTATATATCTTCCCACTTTTTATTTTTTTGCTTAAAAGAGCTCTCTAAATGTAAATCTCTAAATGAAAAGAGATATAGAGCTGCAAAAGCATGTCGCACAAACTAGTATTCGACTAGAAAAAAGGAAAAGCGACCAAAATAAAATATATGATACCAAAAAGCCAAAGGCTAACTCATCAATTGAAATATCAAAAATTTCAGGCATCTATCTCTCAATGAGATTTTCTTTGCTCAAAAATTGCAAATGGAATGTTGAATTTGGAGCCAAATGAAAAGCTTCAAAGAATTGTTATCAAGTACTTGTGGGAGGTCATATATGCATGTTTCTATAATTGAGATAGGTCACATTATCTAGTGCTAGTTGTGTATGCCTTGATTGAATTGATCATTGAAGCTTCACATTGGATTAAGGACTATCTCATTTTTGATATCCACACACAACATACAAGTCTATGTTCAATGAATGTCATATTCATTTGTGTGATTGTACTTGATTAAATATGTTTTCACAAGCTCAATCTTTGTTGATCAAACACAAAAAGATTTTTGAGAGTTTTGTTTTGTTTTTGGAAAGTACTTTATTTTTACAAAAATGTCAAAATTTTCAAAAACAATGTTGCCCTGTTTTGGCGACTAAGTCGCGGGTTAGCCCAGTCGCATGCCCCAGTCGCGAGCTCACTCAGAGATTTTTCGTGGCTCACTGGCGAGTAAATGCTCTAATCGCGAAAAAGACTTAGAAAATTTTTCCAAAATTTGAGTTTCATGTTTTTCGCGGCTCAGTGTGGTGACTTGTTCGCGGGTGGAAGGTCCAGTCGCGAGGGGTACTCAGGGATTTTCGTGGCTCATATCGCGACTATCTCGCAGTTAGACCTTCCAGTCGCGAAAAACACTTAGAGAAAATTTTCAGATTTCTTTCCCTCACAGTGTTTCGCGGCTTACCCTGACGACTTGATACAGTTGCGAAAAACGCGTGTTTTGCGTTTTGAAGACAGTTTTAAAATTGTTTTTCAGTTTTTTTTTTCCCTCGAAACTTTGTGACTGTTCATTGCCTTCCTCATTTCTCACTCAAACACTCCGTGTATCACTGTAAAAGAATCCATTTTTGCATCATGTCTTCTTCAAACACCAAGAATAAGGTATGGGTTTTCTTTCCCTCATTTCATTCTTACTATGTTGATCATTACCTTCTTGATTTGAACATTGCACATGTGTTCTGCGATATACTGTGTTCAAAAATGGGTTTGCCTAAAATGGTGAATATGTTTGTTTGAGGTTAATGTCTTTTGTTGCTGAGTTTATTTTGTATCTTGTCTGTGCTTCAGTATGCTTGTCTCTAGTCTGAGCATTGTTCATTTGATAGAGTTTCTCTTTACTCATTAGACATATGGGTTTGGGGTTTATGTGGTGCACTATGTATGTGGCCTTGGGTCATTTGTCTATGGTTCTGTGGTCTTTATAGTTTTTGTGCTCCATGGAATGTTTCTGTGCTTCAGTGTGGAGTGTGTATCATTTTAACCATTTGTTATCTTAATGTTTATCTGATTCTTGTGTTTGTGATTAAGTGAAATTTTCTCACATTCTTAACTGAATCTAATCAAGTTGATGTTGGTTCCCTATGGTATTGCATTTGGTACTTTGTTGTGTGTTTGCTCTCTTACAGATGTCTCGACAATCCTCTTAAGGAAAAGAGGTTATGACAGAAGAGGACACATTACCTGTTACAAAAAGAACACGGTCTTCCTCACAGCCATCTACTGAACTCAATATTGAGTTGTTCAGAACTCCTTAACACCTAGATGCTTACTCAAGCATTTTTGACCGGGGAACTCCTATAGTGGAACGGGAGGTCAGATTTGACACTTTGGACACCACTTTTGTCCCTCGGATCTTCGAGGCAAAAGATTGGGCAGCATTATTTGGAAATTTTGTTGATCCGATGCTTGAACTAGTGAAGGAGTGTTTCGCCAACACAGTTGATCTTGAGAGTGAACTACATTGTCTGGTAAAAGGAACAGAGTTCATCATTAGTCCAAACGCCATAGCTGAACTTCTCCAAATCACACGACCTGCGGATGCCGACCTAACTCCTTATGATGATCGTACTCCAGTGATTCAGGACATTCTCCAAGTTCTTGGTCCTGACCATGACATTTCCAGTGCCGGCACATCCATCAGTACTACCAAGTTTTCACCTAAGTTGACAACATTGAAGCTGATTATGTTTTCAAACCTCTATCTGTTGACCAACACGGTGTATATCAACCTTGGAAGGGCTCAATTTCTATGTGATCTCATCACAGGCACCACCATTGACATCTGTGCCCATATTTTTCATATTATAAGAAAGACAGCAACCCGAACAGTAGCACGAGGGTGCCTTCCATTCTGCAGTCTTATTATGAAGTTCATTCTAAGTGAAGGTGTTACTCCTCCCTCAGTTGGGAACATAATTGCTCGTCCTCGACCAATCTCTATGTTCACTCTACAAGCTAGCAGGAGTCATTCATCCAAAACTCCAAAGAATGCACCTCTCTTTCCTGCTACTTCTTCTACTCCTGAGCCAGATTCACCTGTACATGCCACCCATGCTTCATAGCAACCCAGCACTACACAAGCATAGTCTGCTCCTCAGCCTGATAGATTGGAAATGCTCTTTGATAACCTCCACAAACGTCTTGAGGAAGTGGAAAAGACCTTCAGTGATGGCCAGAGAGAGCAGTCAGAGAGATTGGCCGTCATGCAGGACCAAATTGATGTATTAGCAGCTCAAATTGATGGCATTTTCACAAAGTTGCAACAGTGACCTTTTGGCCATTCCGGTCAAAAAAAGGGAGAACTTTTGGGGCAGCTCTTGAGGGGGAGTGCTTGTTTTGAGGGGGAGATTTCTTTATCATCTCTCTATCACTTGATTTTTTTATGTATAACTCTGATAATTCAAAATACTGTGGTGTTAGTTGTTTTTCAGCATATATTACTTTTTGTTAGTTTTGTACCCATGTTGCTTCTGTAAGCTTTAAGGGTTTGTTTTTATACACATTTGTAGGCCTTTGTGGTTTGTGCCATGCTTTATGCAGCATTTGTGCTTTGTTAAAATCAGTACTTTCAACTAAATGTCTTGCATTTTCTTCTAAGTACTGTCACTCTTGTGGCCTTGTAGGATTTGTCCTAGATGCACATACTTCATGTACTGTGCATTGGTTGAGTGTTGGTCATTCAAGCTATTTACCTTGTGTTTATCATCTTGAATGTCCGGATGTTCATTCCAAGTGTGAATGAGCATTGTGATCACTTGGTTATAGTGATTACCTGTTTTGGTCTTGCCATGGTTTATTGCTTTATTCCATTGTGCATGATCGCATTGTGCTTGCTCCATACGCATTACAAGTTTCTGTGTACAATGAACTTACTGTGTTGTTATGTTTCAGGAGTTACTTGTTCTTATGGTTTTAAAGCTTCACAGATTCTAGAGTTAGGTGTGAGTGAGTTTTCCAACTGTTCCCAACTCACGCGTTAAGTCTAGAGTTTGTTTTAGGGTTTTGTCACGGAATAGCCAAAGGGGGAGATTGTAAGGTTGAAATTTATCAACCATCTTGTTGGCTTTATTCCGTGCCAATTTGCTTGTAATTTAAGCACTTAGTAACCCTGTATTTAGGTGGGATTATTGTAAGGGTAGTGTGTGAGAAGATGTGAAGAAAAGCTCAAGTATGTGCAAAGAAGCAGAGTTTCGCGGCTAGGACTCGCAGGTGGCTCGCGGCTGCAAGTCGCCAACTTCAGGCACGTGAGATGCACACAGGGAAGCTAAAGGGTTGCACCAGCTGTCGCACTACAGGACAAAAGTCCCAGGCTGGCCAGGCCGTTACGTCGCGACTTGATTTCGCGACTTGGACAAGCCGCGAGACCAAGCCGCCAATTTACCCTGTTTGGCAAAAACTGTCTCTTCGTATTCTTTTCTCACCTCACTATATAGAGCCTTATACCCACTAAATTGAGAGAGCTTCTAGAGAGAATTTTGTGAGACAAAACCCTAGAGAAAAACAAGATTGCCTCATCCCCAATCTTCATCTAAGAGACTCTACAAATTCCTCTACTCTCTTCCTCTCCATTGTCATACCCTTGAGAGGTCTTTTACCAAATCCTTATCTCACCACACCCACGTCTGTGAGAAGGTTTATTTGGTGCTAAGGGAAGCAGTTTGGGAAGGAACCAATGGTGATTGGTTGATGCTATGGTCTAGTAGCGGAATCCGGGAAACTAAAGAAGAAATAGATTAGGCATAACCTCGTTGGAGCAAGAAGCTTGGAGGGCTTAGGTACCTGGGTAGATTAGGCTTGGAGGGTCTTCTGCTATTCATGTATCCCAACTATATTCTTTAGTGGATTTTATCACCGCTTGGAGGGCGGCAGAGAGGTTTTACGCCGAGGACTTCGGTTTCCTCTTCGATAACACATCGTGTGTTGTCCGTGTGTTTACATCTTTCTTCTCTTTATCTTTGCCTTATATTTACTGCTGTGGATGTGTTTATATTTGGCTTAGATTGTTTATCAATTCTGTTATAAGCTTACTATCTTGTTCCGCACATTAATTGTTTGATATAAAAGCTTGAATTGGTAATTTTGTAATTTGGGGTCTAAACGTTCAAGGGTGTTTCATACCCATATTGATCTTTCAACTTCTAGTAACAATGTATTCTAGATGTGGCAGTAACTTTTACACCACTAGATCTTGGGTTTCTTCAAATTTAATCACTAGAAGAGGCTTTTTGAGAGCTTGGCACATGTGAACATTAGATGTACATTAATGGACTCTCCGACCTCTAGATGTTAATGTACTTAAACCTCTTTATCATAAATAATTCAGTTTTATATTAAATTTTTAATAAATTAAAAATTCTTTCCGCTTGTAATAATTTATTTATTAACACTAATAATTTATTTATTGTTCTATAATATATATATATATATATATATATATCAGCAAATCAAATATTTAGTTTACTTTGACTAGAATTTTTTAAGTGTACCAAACTAATCTATTTTGTCTCTATTTTTCTTCGTGAATAACGATAATGTCTCCATTGAAAAAGCAGATATTCTTTTACTTGAGATTTTTTTTTTTTTGAGAGATTCTTTTACTTGAGATTGTTTAACTCGTTTACTTATTTTCCGAGAAGAGTTAATACATTTATATGCTGTACAATAGATTTTAATGCTCTCTCTAGGGAATGGAACTTTGGTGACAGACTTTTCTTTAAAAATGTAATCCATTAATTATGCTTAATGTTGAGTTTAACTTCTTTCTTCCCAAAGACCAAGAATATATTTTACCCTTCCTCATTCACGGTACTGAATTCTCCAATATGAGATTCTTTTTTCGTGCTGGATATGCTCTGTAATCACCAGATAGCATCCTCTGTCTAATATTTGATGTTCCTTTCCATTTCCTTGGTTCTAATCAACATTGATGAAGAAAGGTTGTCCAAGTTAGTATCTAGCTCAGGAACACCAGTAAGTATACTTTTAATCAATATGCTGATCCTAAAGAAACTTTCCTGGATGATGTAATTTTAATCAATGTGCTGATCATAAAGTTTGGTTTTTAGACCGTATACATTGAATGCACATTCATAACCTATAGAAAAATTACAGAGGGTCAGTAATCTGGAATGATGCATTTCATGCAAGGATGAAAAACTTTTTAAAAGATGAGCATGCTTGGATCACTGATTCTTAGCTTTGGAACTGATTTGACATTAATTCATTAAAACTGTGATTAGCCACCAACACCTCTCTTAGTACTAGGTATAGACTATTGAATTTCTTTTGTATTTATGATCCTATATCCAAAACAACCAAATCAAAGCTACCCTTAAAATTTACTCTAAAGCCACCAAGCTCTCTGCCTTTTTCCAAGTATCAAAGGTCTCTCTCTCCTAGACACTAAATTTCACTTCACTTGATATAATGAAGAAGTCACTAAACTGAATTTATTTGTTGAATTTCTTATAGCTCTCTTTTACATCAGAAAGAAACTCACACTAAATAGTTAGGATTCATAAAAAAAAATGATTTCACCAAATTAAATACAAGCTCCTAACCATGCCTGTTACTTTCAGTACAGTGTGTCACGAACATGTTGCTAAGAATAAAATAAATGCGGCATAATTGAGGAAACAGACAGTTCAATTTCCATTCCTTTCAACTAAACCAAGAGTTTGAATGTTTGGAGAGCATATAAGAGAGACTTGGACATCGTCAGAAATAAATCTCCTCCTGCAACACCTCTGTAAAGCTGAGAAGCCCAAACATACTCAGTGAATAAGCCATGCCATCATGTATACCCACCCACGTAG
Organism: Quercus aquifolioides; assembly: GCA_019022515.1. NCBI lineage: Eukaryota > Viridiplantae > Streptophyta > Magnoliopsida > Fagales > Fagaceae > Quercus > Quercus aquifolioides. Next base: position 65,766,249 of record CM032329.1, on the reverse strand, counting down.
ACACAATTTAAAATCAACAATGAAGAACATGTATGTTATATTAATTCACTTTTTAGAATTAAGGAAGATTCTGGGAGGTTGTACCTGATTAGCCTAGCAAGACATGGGAGGCATGAGGCTGTTCCATGGTCCCTCTAACCCTTGATAGAGGGAAAAGCGGTTTTGGTCATGTTAAATTTAAGTCCCCATATGATTTACGTCCACCATGAACCTCACGTCATCTATTCCCTGTCTCTCCAATTTTCTTTGATTGTAAATGTTTCTCTTTGATCAAACTCTTTACCTTCAACGATTCTGATCTAAAAAATACACTCACAAAAGATGGAACCACATGGAAAACTTACTGTAAATTATTTTGAAGCAAAACTATAGCTTGCCTACCCTAGCTCCCAATAAACATCGATCGAAGGCTGGGGCTTTCCCCAAGGAATCTGTCAAATAGCCTTTGAATTTGTGTCTAAGAGCCTGTTAGGACATATGTGATTCAATGTTAGGAACATATGTCAACATTTTATGTAATTGGCTAATCTTTTGACAAAACGCACTTTACTTGTAATTAGGTAGATCTATGATGTGTTTAATGCTTCAAGAAACAAGGTTTCAAGTTCAAGTGTTAAAACCATGCAAATCTGTCTAAGAATTAAGTGAGAAAGTGCTGGATTTTAAAGTTCGACAGCTAGCATCTATCGAGGTTTAAAAGCTGTTGAAACCCGTGGCTCAACAGCTAGCTCGATAGATGGCTATCTATCGAAATTTATGAAACTCAGTTTTTCAAAACTGTTTTTCATCCAATCCGTGAGTATATGTTTGGACTTTCTTTTCTCACAACCCTAAACATATATAAGGATTATTTTAAGGACTATAAAAGGTTACGCACAGTTGCATAAGAGCACAATTCCACAAGTATGAAGAAATGTGTGACCGGAAACCTAATTTGCCTTAGTTCTTCTTTCTCTTAAAGAAGTTACTGTGTTTGTACACCATAGGGTTTTGTGACCAAACAACTTCATGGTCTTCATCGTGTGATGAACAGAAGAACTTTGCAGCCAACATCCTTCTCAAGTTGGTGATCAAGTCGCGTACTGGAATCTGCGCAATTAGTTAGTCACGTACTGGGAGCTGTGCATTGAAAATGAGAGATTGTCACTATAGAACAAGTTTAATTGGGTATTGGGATAAGGGTTCAACTATAGGTTGGTATAAGGTACTAGGATTCCTTTACTTGTAATCGCTTATTTTGATAATAGTAGATTATCGGGAGTGGTAACCTTAAAATCACCCGGTGGAGTTTTTGCCATGTAGGTTTCCCTTATTCGTAAACAAATCACCGTATCAATTTAATTTCCGTTGCATACTTAGTTTAATTAGTGATTTGTTTGTGCTACCACGCATCTTGCATGTTAATTTGATTAATTAATAAATTTAGCTAATTAATCAATTAATTCATCACAAGGGGTCAATACATTCTTAGCCTATCAAGTGGTATCAGAGCAGGCACACTCTGATTAAGGTTAATCTTTGTTGTGTGATCCATTGACCCCTATTTGTCATGGATAGATGACAGTCTCTTATTATACCTTCTTTATTTGATGGCACTAACTATGCATACTGGAAAGTACGTATGAGAGCTTTCTTGTAGTCATTAGATGAAAAGGTGTGGCAAGCTATGAAAATAGGCTGGACCAAGCCTACGGAAGCGCCAGCCGATTGGGATGATGCTAAGATCAAGGCGGCAAACTTCAATAGCAGGGCATTGAATGCTCTATTCAGTGCAGTCACGAATGAGGAGTTCAAGAAGATATCCTCTACTAAAACTGCTAAGGAAGCATGGACCATTCTCCAGACAACCTATGAAGGAACCAAGGCTGTCAAGGATTCAAAGTTTCAGAGGCTCACTACAAGCTTTGAAGAGATCAAGATGGAGGAGGATGAGTCGTTTGATGAGTTCTATGCCAAGCTCAAGGACATGGTGAACTCAACTTTTAATCTTGGGAAACCATTCCTGAACCTAAGATTGTGAGAAAGGTGCTCAGATCTCTACTCGAGAGATTCCATGCCAAGATCACTGCCATTGAGGAATCAAAGGACATTGACAAAATTCCTTTGACAGAGTTGGTTGGCAATCTGCAAACCTATGAGTTGGGTTTGACAAGGATCGGGAAATCGAGCAAGAGCAAGAGCATGGCATTGAAGGTTTTTGATGATGAAGATTCTAAGATGAAGTCCTACATCACCAAGCAATTCAAGAAGTTCATGAAGAATGCCAATGCAAAGGGCTTCGACAAGGACCATAGACAATCAAGTTCTTTTCAGTCTAAGAGCCAAGACAAAGGGAAGAAGGATGCCAGAGATGGCGGTCAGTACATTGTTTCCTCAAGACCTAAGTGCTTTGAGTGTCAAGGTTTCGGACATATAAAACAAGAGTGCCCTATTTATCGCAAGACCGTCGGAAAAAACAAGGCACTTGCTGCTACCTTGAGCAACACTGAGCCTGAGGATGACAGAATCCTAAATGCCTTCACTACCACTATAAATCCTACTGAGAAGATTGTTAAAGATGTGGATGAAGAAGAGGAATTGGTGGAGTCTAAGTTTGAAAAGATAGATGAGCAAAATGACATCCACACAACTTATGCAAAGTTATACAAGGTCTCAAAAAAGTACGAGAAGTTGTATAGGTTGGCCACCAAGAAGCTTAGTGATGTGGAACTTGAGCGAAAAGAAATCTCTACAAAGTTTGATGAAGCCAATCAGACTATTGGAGTACTGAGATTTGAGAATGATTTCTTGGCTGAGAAGACCAAGAAGCTTGAAGCAGAACTATTCCAAGTCAGAGCTCAGCTGGAAAGGACTTTAAGCGCTAAGCTCGATGAGATGCTCAGTCTTCAGAAATCTACTTTCGATTGAACAGGTTTAGGGTATGATTTCTCTTCTCCTAGTATTGCTTCTACTAGTACTACTATTTTTGCTTCTCCTGCTAATAATGTTGAAACTGAGAATAATGATGTTAAGAATGAATTAGCTAGTGAGAACGTAGACAATGGTAAATCTATCTTAGGAGCACTCCCTAAGCTTGATAAGAAAGAGATTAAGAACCCTAGAGCTAAGAAGGGAAACTCTCAAAAGCCTAAGCAGAAAAAGCAACATTTCTATCATCACTATGGCGCAGCTGGACGTACTCGACCTAATTGCTATAAGTGGTTAGCCACTCAAAAGAGCAACAACATGATCACGTCGGGAGATTAGAATCAGCTTCCATCCTCTTTTTCTCCTCTTGGAGATCTTCTCAAAACTCTCATGTTCCTATCAAACTTAAACGGTTTTAACTCTTCCCCTTCACTGCCGGATCAAGAGTTCTCTAAACGAAAAGGTTTTTCCAAGGTGTGGAAGGAAAAGGGCTCTAAGTGATTATGTCACTTTCTCTCTCTCTCTCTCCTTCTTGTTTTTGTTTTGCATTACTTGTGTTTTGCTTTCATGTTTTGAGTCAGTCTAGTTTTATGCATTGATTTGTCTTGTTTAACATGTTTTTGTTTGGTTATTTTCAGTTTTGCTTTGTTTTGTTTTTTATATAAAAATAAAATAAAATAATTGAAAATTTGAAAAATACAAAAATAATGTGTGTTTGTGTACATTGGTACTTGTGTACCTTGGATGGCCATTGAAACAAAGTTTTCTAAACTTTGTATCTTTTATAGCTTAGATGAGCGTCTCTATGCACAACTAAGCAAGTGAGCTTTGTGGCTCATGTTTATGATGAGTAAGGTTAAGTGATCTCTTGTACTTAACACTCATATCACTCTTTTTGACGAGAAGGACTAGAAAATCCTAAGAGAGAGGCATAAATAACCATCTCATCATTGTTGCCTACCAATCATGAAATGACATTTGTATGTTTCGGCGTAGCAAAAGTGGAATGTCAAATGCTTAACATAATTGGGTATTTCTTTTCTCTCTCATATATTCCCATGCATGGTTTGCTTAAAAGAAAAATATGCAAAGAAAAATAAAAGCAAAAAGATCAAATTGCTTTATATATGATTGCAAGTGTGTATTCTAGGAAATGTAAGAGTTATAGGATGTACGTCGAAGGTGATAGTTCCCATCAAACAGTTATGATTGTGTGTGAGTTAAAGTGATTTTCTCATATCTCAAATTGTCATAACATGTAGACACTTATGCAATCTTGCGATATTTTTCACACACAACACGCAATATTCTTTGCTACTTTTAATACATGTGCAAGTACAATGTGATTTGGCCATCACAAGGAATACTTTTGTTTATGTATGCTTACTAAACTGTCTTGACTTGTTTTTGAAATATAAAATTGGTTACTCTTGTTTAGTGTGTGTGTGTGTTTTAGATCTAAATGCCCATCATTTTTATTGTTGAGAGATGATTTTGAGAGCTTAAAATGTTGTTTGAATATGTGTTTGAGGAGCATGTTTGATTGCATTCATATCTGTGTTTTTCTCTTCTTTGAAAAACTTTTTTAAGCAATCTCGATAGCTTCTCGATACCTCTCAATAGATAAGCTATCTATCGAGACCTTTCTAGCTTTTTCTTATCGCATTCTCGATAGCTTTCGATAGCTAGTTCGATCAATCAATAAACTTTCTATCTCCTCGATAGCTACTCGATAGCTACCACAATCCATCGAACTTCTTTGTGTTGAAAACCTCTCGTTAGATCCTCGATAGCAGGTTTGACAGCTGGAACACGCGTTTTTAAACTTCGATAGCTTCTCGACAACTCTTGATTGATTGAAATTTATGAGATTTCTATATAAGGAGGCATCACAATTTCAAATCTCATTCCCTCGATCTCTCTTGACAGATTTCAAGCTTTTCACCTCCCAAACTCACTTTTCTCTCTCTAAACCTTCACTCCACGTGATTTTTGTCATGTTCTTGCCTCTAATCACTTGGTATGATCTCTCTATCTCTCATTCTTCATGCATTTCATGCATTTAGATCTAGGTTTTGGGTTGTTTGAAAAATTTTGGAGTTTTTCAAAATTGATGAAGGTTTTGTGCAATTTTTGGGATGGGTGTTGCTTAAATAAGTTTTAAACCTCATGCATTGCATCACACTCGCATTATAACAATGTTTCATGCATTTAGATGTGTGTTTACTTTGTTGTTGTGATGTGTGCTGGTAGGTTTGGATTAGGTTGAGCCCATGATGCATTTAAATTTGCATGTTACATGTTCATGCATTTTCGTGCATACGTACCTTTTTGTTTTTAACTTTTGATATTAAAACTGCTTGGTACTTTTCTGATTGTCTCCCTCTCTTTCTCTCTTTCTCTCCCCTTTACGTTAGTTGTGTTATGGCACCTAAACGTAAGTCTATTCCGTCCTGGAACCCTCTTCGTTCCGGGGCATCTTCTTCTTCTTCTCCATCTGACCCCACTCCCTCTCAAGTCCAATTCCATGATGAGAAGGCCAAATCGGACTTCTTTAAGAACTTTTCACGACGCGGTATTCATTCGGAATGCCAAGTCATTCTGTCTAACTTCTCTAACACTGACCTACCCACTGTCATCCACAGTAGGGGTTAGGAGTCACTTTATGGCGTCTCGGTCACATGCCCTTCTGTGATCATATAGGAGTTCTACTCTAATATGCACGAATTTGATTACTCTATACCTTAGTTTTCTACTTGCATTCGAGGTATACACATGGTAGTTACTCCGAAGATTGTTTTAGAGGTACTACACATGCCTAGGCTAGCGCATCCTGACTACCCTGGCTGTGCACGTCTGAGGACAGTGTCCAAAGATGAACTCGTCTCTATTTTGTGAGACACCATCATCTTGGGGTAACCGTCAATACACCCCTTGCTCGGCCTTTGCTAAAGGTCCAAAATTCCTAAACATGGTGATGACATTTGTTCTTCATTCGTTGTCTCATTATAACACTATCACAGAGCCTCGTGCTCGGTTTTTGTTGTCCTTCATTGAGGATATCTTTATCGACTTTCCTTCACACTTTATACTCTCCCTTATAGATGTCTATAAGGACACGGCGACTTGTGATAAGCTCATTTTTCCTTCCACTATCATGAGACTCCTTCGCCATTCTTTCGTCTCCTATCCTGTGTCTTCCCACTTCTCTTTTATGTGTGCCATTGACACTGCTACCGTGGAGTCTTGCACAGCTTCACTCGAGGCAGCCCCAGCCAGAGACAGTAGCTCCTCCAGTTTCTACCGCTTCATCCACCTCTGCTCCTTCTTCTTTAGCGGGTGAAGTGACATTTGAGGCCATTATGGCACAGCTTGTGCGCATGGATGCTTGCCTTGACACTCTCAGCGATGAGTTGTGTCAGGTAAACACCCATGTCGATCGTATCGCGCGACGACAGGCTGTGATGGGTGGTTTCACTTTCGCTTCCTCTCTATCTCCACCAACTTCTGAGTGTTGTGAAATTTTAAAGTACTCGCAAGTGTACGAACTGTACCGAAATATAGTTTGACAAGAACAAGGTCGAACCCACAGGGACTTGAATGAACATAAGAAAATTAATTAAATCTTAACCAAATTAATCCTAATCTAGTTTAATAAAAAGATTGGTTGTTTTGAAATTAAATAAACTAAATAAATAATAAAATTAAGCAAATAGTTAAATTAAGCAAAAGATATAAAGCAATAAAAAGATGTAAACAATCAAGGGAAATGAATTAAGGTTTTGGAATCCGCCTTGTAAGTCATATCAACATATATTTATGATCATTAATTTTTCCCAACCACTGCATAATAATCTAGAAATCAATCTTGCTATCATGGAAAATATCATCGTTAAAACTTATGTTTAAAAACCTAAAGCATGTTCTTCTTCGCTTCTTAAGTATAAAACCAAATCATCAATTGTATCCGTAGCCAAATAAATCACAAGATATATCAAATTCTAAAAATCAAATCATAAATTGTATCCATTGGCAAACAAATCACAAATGATATCCAATTTTATAATCAAGAATTAATAAACCAAGCATTCAATTAATTAAGACAAATCCTAAATCATGAGAAAAACATGATTGAACTCATATCTAGAATCCTATCTTAGTCAATTGATATGAAGCAAGAACAATTTAAATCATTAAAGAACAATTATTATGGGAAAAATCAAATCACATAAATATTATTAATAATCCTTAACAAGGTTTCATCCTCAACCCTAATTATAAATTTAGCTACTCATGGTAATTGAAATAAAACAAAAGAATAAAATACTAAACATTAAACTAGACAAATAAAATAAAACTAACTGTCATGGAAGAAGTAGCCGCAGCTCTCTATACATTCAGCCCTCAGCCCTAGCACTAGCCTTTGCCTCCCCTGAATTTTGCTCTAAAGAGCCTTTAAATAGGTCAAGGAATCCTATTACAAGTTGAATTCCCGTTTGGAGAAAATTCCAGATTTTTAGGCTTCACTTAACCGGCGATTTCGGCCCATTTAACGTCAGAATTCGGACTTTCGGTAAACTACAAAGTTGTAGCCCTTTAAGTTAAATTTCCAACCCAACTTGAATCATCTCGATTGAATATCTGAGCTGAAAGTTATGTCAAAAATACTAACTGATGTACAGGCTGGAATCCTAATCCGAATTGGACTTAGATTTGGTAAAAATTTCCTTTGATTCCTTGCTCCAATTGGACTTAAATTTAATTGGGTTGGATTTCTCTTGAATTCATGCCTGGCTGGATGTAAGTTGGCTTGATTCAATTGGTCTAGCCCCACTTTGCATGTAAAGCCCGTGTTACCTGCAACACAAAGATATATTATATAATCAGTCACAAAATAACATAAAAGTAAAGCTAAATATGTAAATATGTGAGTACTTTATTGTATATATTTCATGCACATCACTGAGGATGAGAGTGATGATGACTCTAGCAATGCTGATGATGCTGAGGATGATGATGATGGCTCGCCTAGTGATGATGAGATGTCTACTTGATTTACTTGCCCTTTGTCACTCGTGACAAAAAGGGGGAGTAGTTTTAAGATGAGAGTAGTCATACTCATAGGGGGAGGGTTAGTTAAGGAGATAAGGGGAGTGTATATTGAGGGATGTAGTGAGGACTTGTATGTATCTTTTTCTTTTCTTTCTATTTCAGATACGTTATATCTTGTATATTGGTCTTGTAATCATTTTGACATATGTTGTATTTATATTTGATTTATATATTTTAATGTATGTTCTTTCACCTATCTCTCCATGTGTTGGTTTTTTTCTTTCTTTATACACATGTTTCTTACATAATGTATGCAATCTATTATTTCTGTTTCACACTAAGATGTCTTGATGAATTTTGTTTAAAGTGTTTCAGAAATACAGGTTGTCAAAGTTTACTTGCCATAAACTCTCTTCTTGCAAAGTTTTTCAAGAGTTTGTGTTATGTTAGATTTTATTGTATTCAACAAGTGAATATGAGTTGAGTGATTTATGACTTCTCTCATATCTCATTTGTTTGTTATGGTTTTGTCACAGATTGCCGAATGGGGAGATTGTTAGGACATATGTGATTCAATGTTAGGAACATATGTCAACATTTTATGTAATTGGCTAACCCTTTGACAAATGCATTTTACTTGTAATTGGGTAGATCTAGGGTGTGTTTAATGCTTCAAGAAACAAGATTTCAAGTTCAAGTGTTAAAGCCATGCAAGTCTGTCCAAGAATCAAGTGAGAATGTGCTGGATTTTAAAGCTCGACAGCTAGCATCTATTGAGGTTTAAAAGCTACTAAAACTCGTGGCTCGATAGCTAGCTCAATAGATGGCTATCTATCGAGGTTTATGAAACTCAGTTTTTCAAAGTTGTTTTTCATCCAATTCGTGAGCAAATGTCTGGGCTTTCTTTTCTCACAACCCTAAACATATATAAGGATTATTTTAAGGGCTGTAAAAGGTTACACACAATTGCACAAGAGCACAATTCCATAAGTGTGAATAAAGGTGTGACCGGAAACCTAATTTGCCCTAGTTCTTCTTTCTCTTGAAGAAGTTGCTGTGTTTGTACACCATAAGGTTTTGTGACCAAGCAACTTCATTATCTTCATCGTGTGATGAACAGAAAAACTTTGCAGCCAACATCCTTCTCAAGTTGGTGATCAAGTCGCGTACTAAGAACCACGCAATTGGTTTGCCACGTACTGGGAGCCGTGCTTTGAAACAGGGCCGGCTCAATGCATGAAGCAATTGAGGCAACCGCCTAAGGCCCCCTAAGTTCCTAAGGCCCCCAAATTTAAGCAATACAAATATCTCTTTGTCATTGTGAGATTAATTAGGCCTAAAATATTAACCAATAAAAGTAAAAGAAAAAATCAAATTTAAGTAATAGAGATATTTCTTTACCATTGAGAGTATGAATTAAGCCCCAAATATTAACCAATAAATTGAAAGTATTATTAATTTTTATATAAAAAAACCACCAAAAAAAAAAAAAAACATTGACTGTGCAAAACAGAAATCAAAAGACAAAAAAATCAAAATCAAAATCAATCTCAAACCTCAAACCTCAAATATTTTTAATGAATTGTTGGAGAGTGACTTTTTCATACGTTTCTTAGCAGCGCATTGGACCCTCCTCTCTGTTGAGCGTTGCCCTCCTTGAGGTTTTTGCACTTCTCTGAAATGTCTTATTCTTGCTTACTTATGTCGTTGTTTGGTTCTTGCTACTTTGTTTTATTTTCTCAGAATGTTTACTTGGTTGTTTGATACTTTTGCTACACTGTGAAACTTTAACCTTCTGACAAAGCATAGACGCGTCAAATTGGGTTGGGCTAGGGTCCTTGGGACATGTGGTAGCATAGTAATCTCCAACCACTCATCCCTACATGCTTATCTCTTAGGGTTTTTTTTTTTTTTAATTTTATTATTATTTTAGTCACAAAAAAAAAAAAAAAAAATTAAACAAATTTTACGTTCAATTTCTTCTTTGTTTCTATGTATATATGCATATATATTTTTTTGGGTTTTTAATTATAATATTCTAGTTGTTAACAAAAAAAAATTAATTTTGCGAAAAAAAAGTATAAATAATCAGTTATGCCACATAAAAAAAAAAAAAGGTTGATTAGTTATATTGAAGAAAATGTTAAGGAAACTTGAATACAAATTTTTTTTCAATAACTTTGTATCTTAAAAAGCAGAAAAAATATATTTAAATAAAAATTGATATAAAAAGTTAAATAAAAAATTTATTAATTTAATATTATAGTATGAGAAAGGCCCCACATAACATTTTTACCTTAGGCCCACAATGTATTGAGCCGGTCCTGCTTTGAAAATAAGATATTGTCACTACAGAACAAGTCCAATTGGATATTGGGGTAAGAGTTCAACTGTAGGTTGGTATAAGGTACTATGATTCCTTTGCTTGTAACCGCTTGTTTTGATAATATTAGATTCTCAGGAGTGGTGATATTAAAATCACCCAGTGAGGTTTTTGCCGTGTAGGTTTTCCCCATTCGTAAACAAATCACTGTGTCAATTTAATTTCCGCTGAATACTTAGTTTAATTGGTGATTTGTTTGTGCTACCACGCATCTTGCATGTTAATTTGATTAATTAATAAACTTGGCTAATTAATCAATTAATTCATCACAATGGGTCAATACATTCTTGGCCTATCAGAGCCCATTTACTTTGCCGAGATATGCATAACTTTGTTGTCTTTCGTCGGGACTTTACAAAGTGATCACTAATAGATTGAGAAAACTTGCGTCATTTCAAGGTATTGTATATTGCTTTTTTTTTAACTTATCAATTGCTTGTATTTAATAAAAAGTGATTTTACATTGTATTATATATGGAAAAACTATAACTCGGATTGCATTCGATGTTCATAAAAAGAAACATCACATTCATATTTGTCAATGGATTGAATATGGCAAATACTACAATTATTAACCAGCTCAAGCATTATAAAGAAATCATCAAAATATTGATAAATATGATTACATGATATTTGCTAAATATTAAGAATCTTACAGCATTTATTTACAATGCTACCAAGTTTGTGCCACAACACCACAAAGTTTGTAAGAGAGCATTATTATTGGTGGTGCTAAAAAGTCATATTGCTATTTTTAGCACCACCAATTCTAAAAACTAAGTTGCAATGGTGGAGCTAAATTTAAAAATTTTAGCCCCTCATCTACCATGCACAGCCATCTATAGTTGTGCACGGTAGCAAGAAGCTAAATATATATATTTTATTGAACTTTCCATTAAAATAATGTTTCTTTCCCTTTATTTATTTATTTTTTTCTCTTCTCGTTACACAAACTCTCTTCTAACCAAGTATCAAGCATGTGTGATACTCCCTTTGCATGTGTTTGGTTTTTACCTTTAGCTCTACTTTTTTTTTTTTTTGGTTTTTCTGCTCTCCCTTTTTTGTTCTTCTTTGCTGGTTTTTGATGGGTATTGGTTACAATGGTAGGGTTGTGGCTATGTTGGTGGTTTCCATGGCTTTGATGGTGGTTGTGGTTGTGTTTTGGCTGTTGAATGAAATATTTTTTTATTGTAGTGTTTATGTTGTTTTATTGTGTTAAAAGCTAAAATAAAATCATTAATGTTAAATGTTTTGTAAAGTGAGAAGATAAAATAGATAAAGTACCTTTCTGTGGTGCCAAATAACTAAAAAAATAGCTCCACCAATGTGGATGCCAAATCGAGTACCATGCTCACGTAAAACCAATTTGCTTCAAGTCCTCAAAAATCCTCACTCCTTTTGTTTCCAGTGTTGGGTTTTACATCAATTATAGTACAATTATCAATAAGTGGAGGTCCACAAAGTCTGTTTCCAAAAAAATGGACGCATAGAGGCTTGGTAGCTGGAGAAGGTATATGGTGTATCCGGCATATATGCTGGGTACAAGATATAATTTTTGTTGTAGCTGAGCGCTTGAAGGGATTTTCCCAGTTAAATTGTTGTTTGACAAGTTCAACCGGCTCAAAAATGTCATACTTGACATACTTTAAGGAATTTGACCAAAAAGTTGGTTTAAATCAATAGATTCCAGTGATCTCATATCACCTATATTCTATGGAATCCCTCCAGTCAAGATATTAAATGACAGATTCAATGATTGTAGTCCTTGGAGGCTACGTTTGTTTGGGAACAACTTATTTAGCTAAAACTGAAAACTTTTTGCTAAAAATACTGTAAAAAAAAAAAAAAAAAAAAAAAAAAAAAAAAAAAAAACAAGTCAGCTCAATAGTATAGTAAGACTCATGAATAATACTAAAAAACTGTAATATGACCCATGAATAGTAGCAAAAAAAAGCTGAAAACTCTAAAAAGTTTCAACTTTCATCACTTCCCAAACGCACTCTTTATCATACATACAAAATAAGCATCGATTTTTTTTTTTCTTAAAAAAAGAAAAAAAAAAGGGCTATTGCCATGAATTGAGCCCTCCCCCCCCCCCCGCCCCCCCCCAATTTACTAATTTTAGCAAATTTTTTTTTATAAAAGTACATTTTTTACCCCCTAAACAATATCATTGATTATTTTAAGAGTACTGTTATAGTCATAAATTTTTCTACAACACTTTTACAAACTGTTAAAGTAGCAAATTCTTATTGGTTCGCATTTGGGCCCACCGCTTACATTATTTTTTTACTTACCAATAACTACTCATCACATTAACAATTTGTAAAAAAGTTTGTGGCTCTAGAATTTTCCTCATTTTAAAGACTATAAAAAAATTATAAATCTAAAATCTAAAACAAAATATATAAGCTAAAAAAAAAAAAGTCCAACAACAAAAATTACCAATAATAAAACTAAAAAAAATTAAGCCTAATTAACCAATTTTACCCAAAATAAACAACTTGACCCTTTCAAAAATTTTAAACAAAATAGTTTTGTTCTTACCTAGCAACGCATAAAAAAAAAAAAAAAAAAAAAAAATCAATGGCTAAGCAGTAGCAGAGTCGGAGACCAAAGTCGTTGCACACAACTAATAGGAAAGCAACCCCCTTAACTCTAAGTTTTGGCTCCATTCCTAACTATTGCTATTGTGTTCATCCTTGTAAGAATTGAAGCATAGATTAAATATTTGTTATGTTTGACAAATATTTTATATAAGAAAAATCGTTTATAATTTCTTATTTTGTGTTGGTTCAAATGGATTTTTTTTCCTCAAGCTTGCAAGGCATGGACTTTAGATAAGAGGTTCGACTCTTTATAACGCCAAGCATTAACTGTAAGTCTGTAAGTCTTGTACATGGTACAAATCAAGATAGTCCATTTGGTCAGCCTTATAGCTTGATTTGCTAGACATCAATTTTCTTCCCTGGCAAAAGTCGGACATATTTTAGATAGAAATTTCACTAATTATTACTAACTGTGTACAAAATTTAAGGATCATTAAATTGGAATAAGTCCCTTACTGACCGAACCAATTGGAATAGGATGAAATTTCTTCCCATGCACAATAATGTTGTGTACGCTCCAAATTTTTTTTGCATTTGATAATGATATGTTGTGGAAAGGTGTCATCCAAGTCCAACATGCTTGAGAGTTGTAGTTGAGACCATGGCCCAAAAGCTTTACTATTCAATACTTTTGTGTGGAAAATTAAACACTCATTTGATGTAACAGGAAACAATGGAATTTATTATATTGTGTGATTAACTATTATTTGTTCCACATTGTTAAATCACAAAAGGGTCTAAATTAATCGGATTAGTATTTTCATACACAAATCAAAAATGTACGGAACAATATATCTCCTAACTCAGAATCCTTGCTTTGTGTGAAGAATTCAACACTCATTCAGTACAATATATAGGAGACAATGGAATTTGATACATTGTTTTTTCTTTTTTCTTTTTTCTTTTTTCTTTTTTCTTTTGTGGTGGATTTAAAGCTTTTGTTTGTTGGTATTATGAAATTGTTGTAGGCACTGAAAGTCTGGAATGATTTTTCAGCTGGCAAGTCTTGTGCTTTACGCCTAAAGAGGTGAAGTCATTAGAATCCAAAATAGCGATTTTTTTTTTCTTTAAAAAAAAAAAAAAGTGATGTTTTAAAATTATAGAAAATATTGATTATTCTTAGTTTTTTAAGATAAAATAGTGATTATTAAGTATGCATTTTATGAAAGTTGACGTAAACCGTCCACTATTTCAACATTTTTCCCATTAAAAAAAAAAAAAAAAACCTCCTTTTTTTTTTATTTTTTTTTTTTCTCTTATTTGGGGAGTTCTAGTCGTTGATCAGCAGGATTTAGACTCGAAATGTCAAATAAAAGACTATATAGAGGAGGTTTAATATCAGGGGTGATATTATTCAAACTCAAAAGTAATTTTCTCTTGGAGAATATTTTTATTTTTTATTTATTTTAATTTGAAACTATGCCCATTGTTGTTGTTATAAAGTTTTCAATTGTTTGCCTATGTTTGATTTAGATTCAAAATGTTAAGTGAAAAAAAAAAAAACTAAATAGAGAATGTTGGGAGATGATAGTACCAAAAAACATGAGAGATTTAAAAATATATATACACAATAAAAGAATGGTATTTTTTGGGTATGTGTTGATTGCAAAGTAGATAATTTATTAATTAAAATTTATATTTTATAAAGATGATAAGTTATCTTCAAATATATATACAACAACCACAACAAAGTTTTAGTCCCAATCTTTTGGGAACGAACTATAGATTCTCACCGACTTAGTAAAGATCAGTCACATCATTTTTGTTTTTTTTGTCAATATTTAATTGGCCCCAAACCAAAATTCTTGCTTCGCCCCTGCGGCAAGTTAGAAAATTGATACCTTAGACAAATCAGCCAAATTGACCACAAAATGGAGCATCATCACCGAAATAATGTGTGGTGCAAATTTTATTTTTTATTTTTTATGGGATGTGGTATAATATTAAGGATAAATTGGCGGTTAATTTGTTTACATCTGCAACTTGTTGAACTACTTCTGATGGTAGTTTACTGAGAAAGTTTTGGAAGAAACTTTGGTCTTTGCCCATTCCCCATAATGTGCGTCACTTTTGTTGGCGTGCTTGTCGTGACACTTTACCAACCAAAGTCAAGTTAAGGAAGCATAATGTGGTTGCTAAAGATAGGTGTGTTTGCTGTCATGAAGAGACTGAGATGAATGGACACATTTTTTTGGGGCTGTCTGAAAGCACAGACAAAATGCCTTATGCCCTTTTCAGGAAAATTATATAGCATTATGCTCTCATTCCCAAACTAATTAGGGAAATGCTCATCTTTTAAAACTCGATTTTTGATAAATCGAGTTAGGCTCTATAGTGACGTTTTTAAGGAGCCTATAGTGACGTTTTAAGGATATATAGTGACGTTTTTTAACTCGACTTCACTGAAATCGAGTTATAGGCAATGAAATTGACCTATAGTGGCTTTTTTTACCTATAACTCGATTTTATTAAAATCGAACTAAAAAACGTCACTATAGGTCCTTAAAACGTCACTATAGGGCCTAAGATTTTTTTTTTTTTTTCTTAAACTCGATTTATCAAAAATCGAGTTTAAAAGAGATGCATTTCTCTATTTAGTTTGGGAAGGGAGGCATAATGCTATATAAATTTCCCGAAAATGGCAAAACCCATTTTGTCCCTAAAAGCACAAGAAACTTGGGCTGCTTCAAAATTACAACTACTGCCTTTGGATGTTCATCTTGGTTCTTTTATGGATTTGTTATGGTTTGTCATGATGACTAATGTAGCAGGAGAGGAAAAATGTTCACAAATTGTTACAACGGCTTGGGCACTTTGGAGTAACAGAAATGAAATTCTTTATGGTGGTGAAGGCAAAACAGGTCCGGCCATAGCTCTTTGGATAGCACATTACCTTCAGGAGTACTGGTCTGCAGTGGATTCGTGCATTCATGCTACATTAGATTCGGTTCAGCACACACCTGATGCACAACAACAGCCTCTGCTTTCGGCCTGGCGTCCTTCTTCAGTGGGTTTATTTAAAATCAATGTAGATGGGGCTCTTTTTTCATCAAAGAAGCAAGCTGGGATTGGTGTTGTGATAAGAGATGTTGAAGGCAGATTAAAGGCAGCTTTGTGCAGAAAGATTAAAGCCCCATTGGGGTTACTTGAAGTTGAAGCTAAGGCCTATGAGGCTGGTCTACTGTTAGCAAGGCATTTGGGGCTGCGAGGTGTTGTGTTGGAAGGTGATTCCTTGATAATCTCTAATGCTCTCATGTGACTTACACTATCACCCTCTTCCGTTGATGCTATTGTGGAAGGCATTCATGAGTTAGGTGCTGAAATTGGTGTTGTTCATTTTTCTCATGTATGCAGGATTGGCAATAAGCGAGCCCATATTTTAGCAAGACAAGCTCAAAACCTTGTCAATGATGTAATTTGGATTGAAGAGATTCCTTGCTATATTTAGCAAGCTCTTATCCAGGATATATATGTATTGTGATATTGTTATAATAATAGTTTCAGTGTGTTTTCTATCAAAAAAAAAAAAAAGCATCATCACTGAAATTTTCATTATCCAAGTTTACATAGTTATCACAAATCCTCTTCCATCCACACTAATGTAAAATCATTATTCTCACCCTCCTATTTGTATTCAAATGTCTTACTCCTATCTGTATTTATTATTTATTTGAATTCAAATACTTCAATTATCTTTATAAAAAAAAATACAAAATTACTTCTTTCAAAAAATATTAAAAGAGTAATACTATCTCACATATAAAGGGAAAATAAAAAACCATTATTCTCATCATCCATTTGTATTCGAATGTCTAATTTCTATTTGTATTTGTTATCTCTATATATTAAAAAGATTCAAAAAGTTAGTTATGATTTCAAAAAATGTCAAAAATACCCTTAATCTAATTAGATTATCCTTATTCTTAAAAAAAATAAAAATAAAAATAGGGTTAAAATTATAATTCAACAAAAATTAAAAAAACTACCAAAGAAACTTTTTTCCAAAAAATTAGCACACTTTCTATTTAAATATATCTCATGCATGTTTAATATATATATTTTTTTTTTCCAAAAGACAAACACACGCTAAACCTAACAGTTTACTCCATTTCAAACTCTAAATTTTAGTTTCTTAAAAATCCCTTCCTGTGTAACCTCACTAACAATAGATAAATTCAAATTGAAAAATTACATTAAATTTTTTTTTTTTTTAAAAGCCTCATCAGACTAGTCTATTTGTATTCAAATACTTCAATTATCTTTGTAAAAAAATACAAAATTAATTCTTAAAAAAAAAAAACCACTACCTTATGTAAAAATTACTCATTCTTATCCTGAAATTTCTATGGTTTTTTTTTTTTTTTTTTGAATTCTTTAAAACATTCTAAAATTTTTGTTATTCAAATTCTATACAGTTATCACAAATCCTCATCCATCTACACTAACGTATATCATCTTTATTTTGTTTAAATCTCAAATTTTTTTACTTATCACAATTCTTATCCCAATCAATAAATTCAAATGTCTCATTGGGTTTCAACTTCTTACAGTTCTCTATCTCATTTTTAAACATTATTTCACGTTACCTTAATTAACTCTTTCTTTAAAAAGAAAAAAAAAATACACATGGTTATTTATATATCACTTTTAAATATTATAACATAAATAAATAATAGAAATAAAAAATAGAAAAGAGCATTATTGCACGCGTAAAGCACGTGTGATGAGTCTAGTATACAATAAAAGAATGGTATTTTTATAAAGATTGAAAGTTCGAATAGCGTTGAAAACACTATGAACGTTTAGACCCCCAATTACAAATTATCAATTCAAGCTTATTATCAAACAATTAATGTGTGGAACATGAACATAAGCCAAACACAGAATTGATAAACAATCTTAGCCAATTATAATCACATCCACAACAGAAAATAAAAGGCAAAGATAAAGGGAAGAGAGATGCAAACACAAGGACAACATGCAATGTGTTATTGAAGAGGAAACCGAAGCCTTCGGCGTAAAACCTCTCCGCCGCCCTCCAAGCGGTCAATAATCCACTAGAAAAATGTAGTTGGGATAAATGAACAGCAATAGACCCTCCAAGCCTAATCTACCCAGGTACCTAAGCCCTCCAAGCTTCTTACTCCAACGAGGTTGCGTCGAACTGCCCATAGCATCAACCAATAACCATTGGTCCCTTCCAAACTGCTTCCCTTAGCACCAAAAGACCTTCTCACAGACGTGGGTGTGGTGAGAAAAGGATTTGGTCAAGAACCTCTCAAGGATGTATCAATGGAGAGGAAGAGAGTAGAGGAATTTGAAGAGTCTTTTAGATGAAGATTGTGGATGAATCAATCTTGTTTTTCTCTAGGGTTTCTCTCTCAAAATTCTCTCTGGAAGCTCTCTACATTTCGTGGGTATAAGGGTCTATATATAGTGGTGTGTGTTTGGAATACGAAGAGACAGTTTTTCCCAAATAGGGTAAGTTGGCGGCTTGGCCTCTCGACTAGTCTAAGTTGCGAGTTCAAGCCGCGAGTTAACGGCCTAGCCAGCCTGGGAATTTTGTCCTGTAGTGCGACAGCTGGCGTGACCCTTCACCTCCCTGCATGCTTCTCACGTGTGCTGCAGTTGGTGGCTTGCCAGTCGCAAGTCAGCCATGAGTCCTAGCCGTGAGTCCTTGCTTCTTTGCACAATCTTGAGCATTTCTTCACACTCTCTCACACACTACCCTTACATAAATCCCACCTAAATACAGGGTTACTAAGTGCTGAAATACAAGCAAATTGACATGGAATAAAGCCAACAAGATGGTTGACGAAATTCAACCTTACAATCTCCCCCTTTGGCTATTTCGTGACAAAACCCTATTACAAACTCTAGACTTAACCTGTGAGTTGGGAACAGTTGGAAAACTCACTCACACCTAACTCTAGAATCTGTGTAGCTCTTGAACCATAAGAACAAGTATCTCCTGAAACACAACAACACAATCTAATCATTGTATGCAGAAAACTTGTAATGCATATGGAGCAAGTATAATGCGATCAAGCAAAATGGAATAAAGCAATAGACCATGGCTTGACCAAACATCCAATCACTATACAATAGTGATCACAATGCTCATTCTCACAAGGAATGAACATCCGGACATGAAAGCAAATAAACTCAATTGCAGAGTATCATTTGCATGTCCAACACTCAACCAATGCATAAAACATATATGCATCTAGGAATAAGATCCTACAAGGGCACAAGAGTGATGTACTAAAAGAAAATGCATGGCATTTAACATCAAGTACGAACTACAAAGCATGAGAACATTAACCTTAAAAGCTTACAAAAGCAACAGGTACATACATATAAACTAATAACCTTAAAAACCTACAAAGGTACCAGGTACAAACATAAACATAAAAAGTACTGAATAACATCATTTTATATACTATAACTAATTAGCCACAGTGTATCAAACTCATAATCAAAGCAAACATTATCCAAAGTATAAACGTAAAATAAAACTGAACATTAAACTAAAGTTTATAAACATTGTTTTTGATTGCTCCCCCTCAAAAATAGCACTCCCCCTCAAGAGATGCTCCTCAAAAAATCTCCCCCTTTTTGACCGGAATGGCCAAAGGGTCACTATTGGGTGTTGAAGCTGTCAAACTTGGCCGAAAGTATGTTAAGCTAATCCTGAATTGCTGCCATCCTGTCAGTATGCTCATTTTGAACTTCTCTGAGTCCATCAATCCTTTCCGATATGATCTGAAATGCATCTGGAGGAGGCGCAGCTGATGAAGTTGAAGCTCTGCTCCTTTTGCCTCTGCTTCTGGGTGTGGATGTCTATCCTTTAGCTCCTGCTTCAGTTTCCATAGGATCACCTTCTCCTTGGTCACCCTCCTCTTCATCTCCTGGAAGACGAACTTGTATCCTTATGAGAGTTAATTTGTTTATGGTTGATGGAGGAGTCATAGGACTGATATCTTGAGGGATTGCAACCCCTTTTGCTCTGAAAATTCTCATAAGAAGACTAGGAAAGATCAGCTTGAGCCTGGAGGTGGTTCTTGTCTCTTCCACAATTGTGTCAAATATGTGGGAGCTAATGTCAATGAAAGTTTTCTCCTTGAGCTCCATGAGGAAGATAACTCTGGCATTAGTCAGTGTAGTCAGCTTCCTTATTGGATACAAGTTGAACATCATGATGGTGGTTAGACACCTCAAGTCAGCAAGAAAGTCAGTAGTGTTGAGACATCTCTTTTTTTTAACACCACCAATCCGAGCCTAGACAGTGTCTAAAGATAGCGTCCTGTCTTTGTAGTTGGTGAACTCATGATCCTTTAGTCCCTTAAACCCCAGAACCTCATCAATATCATGAGCATCTATGGTGAACTCATGTCCTCTAATCCAGCAGTTCAGCTCATCCTCCTTTATAACAGCATTTGCATAGAATTCCCATATTAAGGGTTCATACACAAGAGGTAGGTCACCCAGTAACTTCTCCCATCATCTGCCTTCAAAGCATTCTGGAATGAAGGTATCTTTCAAGTCATTTAGATCCACAAACCTTTTCTGGATAATTGTTTCCTTTATGAAAGAATCTCTGTATCTCTTAAAGTGCTGAACAGACCTAAACAGGTTATGGTCCATTTTCAGCCTTTTGTCAGCCTTCTTAGCAGGAGTCTTCTTCTTTGAAGGTGTGGGAGGCATCTGTAAGCAAGCAGAAGAGGCCACAACAAGAGTAAACACCATATGTGGAAATACTCATTGATTAGTAACAAGGTAGTTGCAAAGGGAGTAACAAAGTGTCAGTCAACACACAGATTAAGCACCGTTAAGAAACAAAGATAACTCAAATTATAGCCCAACAACTCAAACAAGTTCAGTCTGTATTGATGCAGATTTGAACAAGCAATAAACAACTAAACATGTATAGTGTAAACCACATTCTGACAAAAAGAGTATATGTCAATGAGACATAACTTAATGAATATGAAATGTGCAAGTAAAACCCCAAGGCAGAGCCACACATATGATATGGTAACACACAATCACAGCACTTTTGGACAACCAAACCAATCACTCAAACATTCTGCAATACCCAATTTTTCATTCAAAGTAAATCACAGAAAAACCCCAAACCCATATACCCAATGGGTATGAAATTTATCAAGCACCAAAGCTCAGACCTAAGATAAGCACAATGATACTAAAACATGATATCAAAAATATTCAGCATCAAAAGAAATCAATTCAAAAACAACCAAACCCAACATTTTAATCAAAAACCATGTTCGAACACAGTATTTCGCAGAACACAATGGCAACAACACACTCACATATTCAAGAAAATAACACACAAATCATGAAATATGAAGTGAGGGAAAGAAAACCCATACATTTTTCTTGAAGATTTGAGAAGAAATGATGCCAAAATGAAGGATTTTCGAGGAAATACTTGGAGTGTTTAAGAGAGTGAAATGGGGAAGACAATGAACAGTCACAAAGTACGAGGGAAAACTGAAAAACTTTTTTTTTTTTTTAACTGACTTTAAAACGCAAAACACGCGTTTTTCGCGACTGGATCAAGTCGCTAGTAAGTTGCCATGGTAAGCTGCGAAACACTATGAAACCAAGACTCTTGAAAAATCTTCCAAGTGTTTTTCGTGACTGGAAGGTCTACCTACGAGAGAGTCGTGAGGTGAACCGCGAAAATCTCTGAGTACTCCTCGCGACTGGACCCTCCACCTGCGAACAAGTCGCCACACTGAGCCCCGAAAGTCACAAAAACTCAAATTTTGAAAAATTTTCTAAGTATTTTTCGCGACTAGGACATTAACTCGCCAGTGAGCCGCGAAAAATCTCAGAGTGGGCTTGCGACTGGAGCATGTGACTAGGCCAACCCGCGACTGAGTCGCCAAAACAGGGCAACACTATTTTTGAAATCTTTATAAAAACAAAATACTTTCCAAAAACAACTAAAAACACTCAAAAATCTTTTTGTGTTTGATCAACAAAGATTGAGCATGTGAAAACACATTTAATCAAGTACAATCACACAAATGAGTATGGCATTCATTGAACATAAACTTGTGTGATGTGTGTGGGTATCAAAAATGAGATAGTCCTTAGTCTAATGTGAAGCTTCAATGATCAATTCAATCAAGGCATACACAACTAGAACTAGATATGTGATCCATCTTAATTATAGAAGTACGCATATATGACCTCCCACATAAACTTGAGTACATTTCTTTGAAGCTTTTCATTTGGCTCCATATACATCATATCATTTGACCTTTTTGATTCAATACATCTCATTGTGAGATGGATGCCTGAAATTTTTGATATTTCACTTTGATGAATTAGCCTTTGGCTTTTGGGCATCATACATTTTATTTTGGTCGCTTTCCCTTTTTCCTAGTCAAATACTAGAATGTGCGACAGACTTTTGCAGCTCAATATCTCTTTTCATTTGGAGATTTACATTTGGAGAGCTCTTTAAGCAAAAACAACAAAATAAAGAGTGGGAAGATATATAGGCATAAGTCTATGCATGTTTTAAGATCAACAAAATCATTCACTAATCATTCATGACAAGGTTGAAGATCTATTTACAACAGTCACATAGATGTCAAGAGTTCTCCCACAATGATAAGAGTGCATAAGAGACAAGCTAAGCTCGTAGATGCACAAGGCCATTAGTACAAAGGTACAAGGCAAAACATGTTTGAGACAAAACTCAACAATGCGATCAAACTTTTTGGATTTTCTACTTTTTATGTGTTTTTGGATTTTTGACACAAAAGCAATAAAAGGATGATAAAAAACAAACAACAATAACAATGTCAAAACTTTGAAACAAAAACAAAAACAAACCAATTTTCAACACTCAAAAGCAAAAGGCATATAACCAAGCATATTCACAAATCATAGGAAGAATTAATGCATGGATATGTTGTAATGTTTATGCATGAGTACCCCTCTTCACCCACAAGTCACGTTCGTTTGGGGTGATATCCTTGACGGATTGGGTACGAGAGTTAGGACTTTCAAACCTTCTTGTGAAGCTTTCCAAGCAATTGGTGAAGGCACTGATCATCTTCATCACGTCTATCATTCCTGGATCACGGTTTTGACTTCTTGGTTGCTCACCACCCCAAGACCTTTCGTCATTTCTCCATCCTCGTAACTAAGGAGTGCTTGCATTATTCAATGCTCTCAGCTTATGATAGTTGGGTCTTGTATGTCCTTGCAATCTGCAAAAGTGACACAAATGATTCGTTCTAGGACCCTGTTGTGATCTTGGAAGTGATCTTCCTCTTTCAAATCTGGCTTCTGATTGATTTCGAGACTTATTTAACACCCGTTGATCAGCTACCTCTTCTTCTTAATTTTCTCAGTAATAGGCTCTTCTACAACCATTTCTTTGGACTTCACAAATTTCACTTCTTTGGTGACATTGGCTGATGAGCTACTCCCTTCGGTGTATCCTAACCCGGACTTGTCTGAGGAAGGTTTTTGAGATGAAATAACATCTTTCAACTTCTTGGAGGAGAACCTTTCTATCTTGGCATGAGCTTGCACTACCTCTTGCTCAAGAAATCTCACTTTTGTGTAAGCTTCTGATAGCTCACCATTTAGTGTTTCAATCTCACACTTCGCCTCCTTGTATCGCACCAGAAGACTTTTGTAATCTTCCTCAACCCTCTTCATCTTTTTAATGGCTGCGTTAGCCACCTTTGCATATCCACCGATCTTCTCAAGGAGGGAATTATAAGTCTCTTGCAGACCCACTACTTCTCCATCTACCTCATCTTCAGATTCCTCAACTATTCCAATTGATTCCAAATCAGAATGCTCACCAAGCTCCTTCACAAGTTCACCCAAATCATCTGAGGAATCCACATGAGCAATGGTCATAAATGTGGAGTAGTTTCCTTCTCCATCACAGCTATCCTCTGAATCAGAATGTGATGAATCCAAGTCACTTAGAGTGGTGGCATAGACATTCCCCTTCGATTTCAAATAATTAGGACATTCCTTTTTGAAGTGTCCGTGTCCATTACACTCGAAGCACGTGATTCCTTGTGAGGATTGGGAATCTCTACCATCTTTCCTTCGGAATTCTTTCTTCTCCTTCCCGAAACTCTGAAATTTTCTTTTGTCACCAATTTTCCCGCTATTCTTGAGTTTTAAGAATTTTCGGAAGTTTTTCACAAGATACGCCACATTTTTATCTACTACATCTTCTTCCGAAGAATCATGAGATACTACCCTCTCATCAATTGCCTTAAAAGCAAGAGATTTGTTCTTCTTCTGTGTGGGTAGTGACAATTCATACGTCTGCAATGAGCCAACCAACTCTTGAACTTTAATGTCGTCAAGATCCTTGCTCTCTTCAATGGCCGTTACTTTGGCACGAAAACTTTCTGGCAGTGACTGAAGGATCTTCCTCACTATTTTAGAATCCTCCGTCTTTTCTCCCAAATTGAATTTGCCGACGACCACCTCGTTCAGCTTACTGTAAAAAGAGTCAAAAGACTCCTCCTCGCTCATTTTGAGTTCCTCAAAGCGAGTGGTCAACATCTGAAGTTTGGTGTCCTTTACTTTCTTAGTTCCTCCATAAGTTGTCTCCAGAATCTCCCATGCTTCCTTAACAATAGTGATATGTGAAATCCTGTGAAATTCTTCTGGAGAGACACCACAGAAAATAGCATTCAAGGCTTTACTATTAGCATTAGCCGCCGCAAGAGCTGCCTTATCCCAAGTGGATTTGGCAGCCTCCGGCCTAGTCCAACCAACTTCAACTGCATCCCACACAGCATCATCAATAGAACACAAAAACGCCCTCATTCGGACTTTCCAAAATGCATAATTATTACCATCAAAAAATGGTGGTACATTAAGAGATTGAGACCTATCCATCTCAACAAGGGGTCAGGGATCACACTTAGGTATTAAAACCACAGCAAGTGTACCCGCTCTGATACCAATTGAAAGTTCGAATAGCGTTGAAAACACTATGAACGTTTAGACCCCCAATTACAAATTATCAATTCAAGCTTATTATCAAACAATTAATGTGCGGAACATGAACATAAGCCAAACACAGAATTGATAAACAATCTTAGCCAATTATAATCACATCCACAACAGAAAATAAAAGGCAAAGATAGAGGGAAGAGAGATGCAAACACAAAGACAACATGCGATATGTTATCGAAGAGTAAACCGAAGCCCTCGACGTAAAACCTCTCCACCGCCCTCCAAGCGGTCAATAATCCACTAGAAAATGTAGTTGGGATACATGAACAGCAATAGACCCTCCAAGCCTAATCTATCCAGGTACCTAAGCCCTCCAAGCTTCTTGCTCTAACGAGGTTGCGCCGAACCTTTTTTTTTTCTAACTTATCAGATTCCGCTATAGCCCATAGCATCAACCAATAACCATTGGTCCCTTCCGAACTGCTTCCTTTAGCACCAAAAGACCTTCTCACAGACGTGGGTGTGGTGAGAAAAGGATTTGGTCAAGAACCTCTCAAGGATGTATTAATGGAGAGGAAGAAAGTAGAGGAATTTGAAGAGTCTCTTAGTGAAGATTGGGGATGAGGCAATCTTGTTTTTCTCTAGGGTTTTCTTTCTCAAAATTCTCTCTGGAAACTCTCTACATGTCGTGGGTATAAGGGTCTATATATAGTGCTGTGTGTTTGGAATACGAAGAGACAGTTTTTCCCAAACAGGGTAAGTTGGCGGCTTGGCCTCGCGACTGGTCTGAGTCACGAGTTCAAGCTGCGAGTTAACGACCTGGCCAGCCTGTGACTTTTGTCCTGTAGTGCGATAACTGGTGTGACCCTTCACCTCCCCGCATGCTTCTCACGTGTGCTGCAGTTGGCGGCTTGCCAGTCGCAAGTCAGCCGCGAGTCCCTGCTTCTTTGCACAATCTTGAGCGTTTCTTCACACTCTCTCACACACTAACCTTACATGAATCCCACCTAAATACAGAGTTACTAAGTGCTGAAATATAAGCAAATTGGCACGGAATAAAGCCAACAAGATGGTTGATAAAATTCAACCTTACAAAGATGATAAGTTATTTTCAAATATATATACAACAACCACAACAAAGTTTTAGTCCCAATATTTTGGAAACGAATTAGTTAAGATCAGCCATATCATTTTTGTTTTTTTAGTGTGTATATATATACATATATTAGCCTCTGAGCAAGTATAATACGTGCTCAGAGGCTCTTTTATTTTTTTAGGTAAAGGTTAATAATTTGTATCTATTATAATTTAAAAACATATATTTTTATATTTCAAACAAATATAAAAGATAAACTTTAGAGATAGATAATAACTGTAATTTTTTTTTTTTTTTTTTGAATGTGAAGGGAAAAAAAATTCTAAATTTTGGAGTTCTCTTTTTGAATTCAAAATGAAATTTGTTACCCTTTATTAATGAGGGTATTTTTGAATTATATAAAAGTTCAATTGAAAGAGGGGAATTCTCTTATTTATATGTGTGTGTGTGTGTGTATATCTACACACACAGATATATCAATATTTAATTGGCCCTTAAACTAAAATTCTTACTCCGCCCCTGCAGCAAGTTAGAAAATTAATACCTTAGCCAAATCAACCAAATGGACCACAAAATGAAGCATCATCACCGAAGGATAAAATTTAGATACAGTACTTTAGGTGCTGTTCCTTAGCTAGGTTTCTCTCTTAAAATTCAGTTATGTAGTTACTTAACGAAAAAATACACTTTCATCTTATGAGAAAAAATTTACATGGCAGAATCTTAAAAAATGAATTTAAGGAATAGCACATAAGGATGAAAAAAAAAAAAAAAAACAGAATGCAGAAATAAAATAAGCACAGGACTCCGCCTCCTATAAATAAGTAAACCATGTAATTAATTAGTAGTATTTACATAATCATATAGATTTTTGCATAACCATGACGGTTCCATCAGATTAAGAGCCGTTACATTAACCCTTTTCCTTGTGTTTCTCACTTTGGCAACTATTGATCCTAAGTTCTGCTATGGAAAATCTAAGGTTCATTGCATCCAAAGTGAGCAACAGGCCCTTCTCAGATTCAAGCAAGATCTTACTGATCCTTTAAACCGGCTTGCCTCTTGGGCTGGTGATGGGGATTGTTGTCGATGGGTGGGAGTTGTCTGCAACAATGATACTGGTCAGGTCCAAGAACTCAATCTCAAAAGCCTTCTTCCTCCTCTGCTTGAATAATTTCAAATTAAATTTTCGTTATTTTTGACAAAATATTTTTTTTATAAGAAAAATCCTTTATAATTTCTTATTTTGTGTTGGCTTAAATGGATTTTTTTTCCCTTAAGCTTGCAGAGCATGGGCTTTAGATAAGAGGTTCGACTCTTTATAATGCTAAGCATTGATCGTAAGTCTTGTACATGGAAAAAATCAAAATAAGAATATAGTCCATTTGGTCAGCCTTATAGCTTGATTTGCTAGACATCAATTTTCTTCCCTGCCAAAATTCAGACTTATTCTAGACGGAAATTTCATTGATTAATACTTGTATACAAAATTCAAGGATCACTAAAATGGAATAGTCCCTTACTAATTTAAGCAATTGGAATAGGATGAAATTTCTTCCCATGCACACTAACGTTGTGTACACTCCAAATTTTTTCTGTATTTGATATTGATATGTTGTGGAAAGGTGTCATCCAAGTCCAACATGCTTGAGAGTTGTAGTTGAGACCATGGCCCAAGAGCTTTACTATTCAATACTTTTGTGTGGAAAATTAAACACTCATTTGATGTAACAGGAAACAATGGAATTTATTATATTGTGTGATTAACTATTAAATTATTTATTCCACCTTGTTAAATCACAAAAGGGTCTAAATTAATCGGATTAGTATTTTCATACACAAATCACAAATGTACGGAACAATATATCTCCTAACTCAGGATCTTTGCTTTGTGTGAAGAATTCAACACTCATTCAGTACAATACATATATAGGAGACAATGGAATTTGATACACTGGCTTTTTTTTTTTTTTTTTTTTTTTTTTTTTTTGTTGTGGATTTAAAGCTTTTGTTTGTTGGTATTATGAAATTGTTGTAGGCACTGAAAGTCTGGAATGATTTTGCAGCTGGCAAGTCTTGTGCTTTACGCCTAAAGAGGTGAAGTCATTAGTATCCAAAATACCGATTTTTTTTTTCTTTAACAAAAAAAAGTGATTTTTTAAAATTATAGAAAATATTGATTATTGTTAGTTTTTTAAGATAAAAATAGTGATTATTAAGTATGCATTTTATGAAAGTTGACGTAAACCGTCCACTATTTCAACATTTTTTCCCATTAAAAAAAAAAAAAGCTCCTTTTTAGTTTTTATTTTTTTATTTTTTTCCTTCTCTTATTTGGGGAGTTCTAGTCGTTGATCAGCAGGATTTAGACTCGAAATGTCAAATAAAAGACTATATAGAGGAGGTTTAATATCAGGGGTGATATTATTCAAACTCAAAAGTAATTTTCTCTTGGAGAATATTTTTATTTATTTTAATTTGAAACTATGCCCATTGTTGTTGTCATAAAGTTTTCAATTGTTTGCCTATGTTTGATTTAGATTCAAAATGTTAAGTGAAAAAAAAAAAAAAAAACTAAATAGAGAATGTTTGGAGATGATAGTACTAAAAAACATGAGAGATTTAAATAGAAAAAATTGCCAAATGCCATTTTCGGGAAAAAATAGCACCTCTTTACCCATTTTCCCAAACTAATTAGGGAAATGCCCATCTTTTAAAACTCGATTTGTGATAAATCGAGTTAAGCCCTATAGCGGCGTTTTTAAGAAGCCTATAGTAACGTTTTCAAGACCTATAGTTGCGTTTTGTAACTCGGTCTCTATGAAATCGAGTTATAAGTAAAAAAAAAAAAAAAAAAAAAAAAAATTGTCTATAACTCGATTTCATGAAAGTTGAGTTACAAAACGCCACTATAGGTCCTTAAAACGTCACTATAGGTCCTTAAAAATGCCGCTATAGAGCTTCAAGATATATATATATATATATTTTTTTAACTCGATTTATCACAAATCGAGTTACAAAATATGAGAATTTCCCTAATTAGTTTGGAAAATGGGGTAAAGAGCTGCTATTTTTGCCCGAAAAGGACATTTGACAATTTATTCCGATTTAAATATATATATATATATATACACAATAAAAGAATGGTATTTTTTGGGTATGTGTTGATTGCAAAGTAGATAATTTATTAATTTATATTTATATTTTATAAAGATGATAAGTTATCTTCAAATATACATACAACAATCACAACAAAGTTTTAGTCCCAATTTTTTGGGAACGAACTATAAATCCTCACCAACTTAGTTAAGATCAGTCACATCATTTAGTTAAGATTAATATTTAATTGGCCCCAAACCAACATTCTTGCTCCACCCCTGCTGCAAGTTAGAAAATTGATACCTTAGACAAATCAACCAAATTGACCACAAAATGGGGCATCATAACCGAAATAATGTGTGGTGGAAATTTTTATTTTTATTTTTTATGGGATGTGGTAGAATATTAAGGATAAAAAATAAAATAAAAGCACAGGACTCCGCCTCCTATAAATAAGTAAACCATGTCATTGATTAGTAGCATTTACATAATCATACAGTTTTTTTTGCATAACCATGGACGGTTCCTTCAGATTAAGAGCCGTTACATTAACCCTTTTCCTTGTGTTTCTCACTTTGGCAGCTATTGATCCTAAGTTCTGCTATGGAAACTCTGAGGTTCATTGCATCCAAAGTGAGCAACAGGCCCTTCTCAGATTCAAGCAAGATCTTACTGATCCTTTAAACCGGCTTGCCTCTTGGGCTGGTGATGGGGATTGTTGTCAGTGGGTGGGAGTTGTCTGCAACAATGTTACTGGTCACGTCCAAGAACTCAATCTCAGAAGCTTTCCTCCTCCTCTGCTTCAATATTTTTCAATTGAAGCCCAATATGAAGCTGCTATTCAATCTTATGCACAGTCAATGTTTGGTGGTAAGATAAATCCTTCCCTACTTGATTTGAAGCATTTGTTTTACTTGGACTTGAGCTACAATAATTTTGGTCTATTTCCAATTCCTGAATTCCTCGGTTCCATGAAGAGTTTAAGATATCTTAATCTCTTTAGTGCGGGATTTGGGGACTTGATACCTCCTCAAATTGGAAATCTCTCAAATTTGCACTATCTTTTAATCTTGGAGGCTTTAGTTATAATTTTTTATCTGTCAATAACCTTCAATGGCTTTCTAGTCTTCCTTTACTACAAGTGCTAGATTTGAGTGGTGTAGACCTTAGCCAAGCCTCCGATTTGCTTCAGGTGACAAACAAAATCACTTCCTTGTCAGAGTTGTGGTTATCACATTGCAGCCTTGGTTCCATCCCACCAACACCCAATTCTAACTTTTCATCTCTAGCCACCCTCGATCTTTCTTATAACAGCTTTGAAAACGCTTTGATTCCATCATGGGTCTTTGGTTATCAAACTTTGGTTGCTCTTAATCTATCTGCCAATGGTTTTCAAGGTCCAATCCCTATTGGTTTGCAAAACATGACTTCTCTTAAGCACCTTGATCTATCTGCCAACAATTTCAACTCTTCAATTCCCAATTGGTTGTATAGTTTTACTCATCTTGAGTTCCTCAACCTCCGCAAGAATCTTTTGCAGGGTACAATCTCTAGTTCCATTAGAAACCTAACATCTGCCATTAGCATAGACTTGACAAGCAATCAACTTGATGGAAAGGTACCAAGATCTTTGGGCAATGTTTGCAATTTAAGGGAACTAAGATTGTCAGACAACAAATTGAGTCAAGAGGTATCGGAAATCTTAGAAAGCTTATTAAGATGTGTTTCGTATGGACTAGAGGTCTTAGAAGTGTATGATGCTCAACTATCTGGTCATTTGACTGAGGAACTTGGGCAATTTCAAAATCTTACTACACTTTCTTTGGAGGGTAATTCAATTTGGGGTCCAATTCCAATTTCAATAGGAAAACTTTCATCTTTGAGATTCTTAGACCTTTCAAATAATCAATTTAATGGAACTCTTCCTCAAAGTTTTGGAGGACTCTCCAAATTAGAGTATGTCTTCATTGGTGGGAATATGTTGGAGGGCATAGTATCTGAAACTCATTTTGCCAATTTAAGAAGATTAAAGGAACTTAGCACAACTCCAACCCGTTTGACTTTAAAAGTGAGTCCCAATTGGAATCCTCCTTTTCAAGTTGTCATTTTAGGATTGGGATCGTGGATTTTAGGGCCAAATTTTCCCTTATGGATTTGTTCACAAAAGCGAGTTTGGTCTTTGGATATATCCAACACAAATATTAAGGATGCAATTCCTCCTTTGTTTTGGAACATGTCCTCTCAGCTCAATTATCTGAACTTGTCTCACAATCATATCTATGGAGAGATTCCAAATATCCCTGTGACTTTGTATCCTTCTTCCATGATTGATATGAGTTCTAATTCATTCAATGGTTCATTACCTTGTATATCCTCTAACGTGAGCTTTCTAGATCTATCTAACAATTTATTGTATGGATCTATTTCTCACTTTTTGTGTTACAAGAAGAATGAGCCCAAACAAATGGAACTTCTCAATCTTGGAAAAAATCATTTATCAGGAAATATAAGTTATTGTTGGAAGAATTGGCAAAAATTGTTGGTCTTAAGTCTGGGAAACAATAATTTCACTGGTAGCATTCCAGCATCCATTGCACATTTGAGTCTTCTTAAGTCTTTGCACCTAAGCAACAACAAAATCTCTGGGAAATTACTACATATTTTGAAAAATTGCACTAATTTGGAGATTATTGATATTAGTGAGAATCAGTTTTTTGGAATCATACCTTCATGGATAGGAAAAAGACATTCAAGCTTGATCATTCTCAACCTTCGCTCAAACAATTTCCATGGCCACATACCGAAACAACTATGTGCTCTTACTTCACTCCAAATCTTGGACCTTTCACATAACAAGCTATTTGGAAGCATACCTGGTTGTGTTAACAATTTGACTGCCATGGCTTCAACTTCTAACAATATTTTACAAGACTTGTTTGTGGTTGATGGTGATTCTGTGGATTTTGAAAGGGCATTGCTTGTGATAAAAGGGCAAGTTCTTGAGTATACCACCAATCTTCGACTACTAAGAACTATAGACCTTTCAAAGAATAATTTATCAGGAGAGATCCCTAAAGAAGTGACTAGTCTCCAAGGATTAATATCATTGAATTTGTCATTTAATATATTGACTGGATGGATTCCTGAAAATATAGGGGCTATGGGATCACTAGAATCTCTTGATTTCTCTGTAAACCAACTTTCAGGTGAAATTCCCCCAAGCATGTCAAGTTTGACATTTTTGAGTCAGTTGAACTTGGCAAACAACAATTTAATTGGGAGAATCCCTTTAAGCACTCAATTGCAAAGCCTTAATGCTTCTGGTTTTATTGGAAATAAACTTTGTGGGCCTCCACTTACTGATAATTGCACTATAAATAATGTAAAACCTAACACTAAAAATGAGGGAAGCACATATACTGGTGGACGTGAAGTGGACTGGTTCTATGTGAGCATGGCACTTGGATATGTGGTTGGGTTTTGGGTTGTATTGTATTCTTTATTGCTGAACAAGCAGTGGAGAATTATGTATTTTCAATTCTTAGATAACGTGGAGTGTAAATTTAGGGGTGATGTGGCACAAATTTGGTAGCTATACAAGTAAACGTTGTAAGGCTCTTATCTTATTACTAATTGATGTTACTTTTGGTGTGTTGATATGTAATATTTCATTTGAAATAATTTGTATCAAGTTTTCTTCATGCCCCTTGTTTTGTATTTATTTTCACGTATAATATACAGAAAATTAATTCCAGTTGTATTATATTTCATTATAAAGAGATAAAAATTAGGAAATGTAAATGGTTATGAAAACGGATAATCTATAATCTATAATATATCTACAAATATTAGATAAAAACCCTTCTCTTTTATATAATTTCTCCCCAAAGCCCTTCTCTTTTGGCTCCAAGCAGCAGAGCCTGGGTTTGGTTCCATTGGCAATTGCGAAGGCGAATTCTTCAATCCTCAATTAAAAGAAGCTTTCAAAAGCCTTTGTACTGAAGGTAATTTCTCTTTTGTCTCTTTTAATAATGTTCGTTGTCTTTTTTTTTCGAAGGTTGCTGATTCAAGTACCTCTGACGTTTTTGGGCTTAGACTAAATGATTGTTATAAGTATATTGCTGATAACTTTTTTATATATTTTTAAATTTCTTTTATTCTTTGGCATCATCTCTCTCCCTTTCATTTTAGTAGCCATAGATATAATTCCAAGTATAACAGTACATTATTCTAATGTTGATTATTATTATTTTTTTTTGGGTATAATTTTTGGGTGGATTCATGTTGCAAAAAAAATTCTTCTCATTCTCAGTTTGAAATGTGCAAATATATTTGACCAAATGTCTCATTCACTGGCATTAGTATAAGTCAACTTAATGGTTTGTGCCTCTTGGTTTTAGTTGCCATAGGTCATCCCATTTTTTATCATGTGCATTTAGGCTCACTAGGTTATCAACATTATTGGCAATTTATAGTACATCAGCACTTACCATCATCAAACCCAAGTTGCAACATTAAAATATTTTGTAATTTTCCTTAATAGGAATGTGTTATGAATTATGTTTTAAAATTTTGGGATTAAGACTTTAGTGTTGCTGTTGTAAAGGGGACCCAACCAGGTCCTTGGACCAAGACGACAATGAAGCAGCCAGGTTTCTCTACTGCTAAAGCTGAGAAGTTTAAGCTGGGGTCATTGACAACATTGCTGTCAGTCAAGGAAGTTCAAAGCTTGGCATCGCTGGCGTTGAAGGCAAGAGTAGCAGTGGTGGCTGGGCTGTTGATTTTTTCTAATTTGTAACTGCACAAATTTGTGAGTTCTGAAAAGTTATTGATGGTATTAACTTGACATTTGAAAATCTGTGTCCAACATTCAGTTGATCTATTCTAATATTATTTATTCACCTTTGTCTTAAATTTCAGAGCACATTGAAGATGCTACTCTTTACTTTGATGCTGGTTGTACAGAAAGTTTCCAATTCAGACTGGGTTGCAACATAATCCGTGGCTTTGTTCACTCTGAGTGAGTAAGTCAACCATGGCTGCATCTACAGAATGTTTCCAATTTTTGGGGCAAAAAAAAGAAAAGAAAGATCGAAATAAATACAAAAGGAATTTCATCAACCAAGGTTCTCACCTTCTAGGTCTTTGTTTCTCTATTACTTTATCCAAGGCTTGATTTTTATTTTAATCTAAAGTTTGGTTGGGTGGGATTTTGGAATTTGAGTTGGGTTGCATCAAAATCAACTGTGTGTCAACAATGGCTTTGCATGTTGCTTATTATTTAACATACACACCACCTGCATGTGAAATAACAAGTAAGAACTTTTACATATTCAAAAAATTGTCATTCTATTGCCACACCTCCATGTCTCTCACAAATTGTGCTGCTTCACTCAGCTGAAAAAGAAAATAGAATCAGAGGCCTTCTCTTAGTTGTTTTAATGCTACAGCTGGAGCATCATCCCGCTTCTTTTTGTCTAAGTTAATTGGCAGGTCTTTGGTTAGTTGGTTGTGGCATTAAAAGTTGAGATTCTTCCAAGCAGAGGTATATCTTTGCCTTGTCTTTTCTTTGTATCATAAAATTAATCTATTTTCGTGTGCTATTCAATTAAGCTGAAATTCTTGAAAGCAGATAGCTAAAGGTAGAGATAAGCTGCTAAATTACATGCTCTTTATGACAATAACTCCATCATTGCCCAACCTTTTCATTAATCTTTGATTGGTCTAATTCCAGCATCCTATGTCCTGTTCAGAGTAAGTCCCTCTCTCCCACCCTTTAATTTCACAGTTATTATCTTCTTCTTCTTCTTCTTGTTTTCTTAATCACAGTTATTATCTAAGTTGTCTCATGTTATACTTTCTTTTCATTATTCAATTTATGAGACCTTTTTAATGTTGTGGTTGTTGTCACTTTAAAAAAAAGGTAGTTGTATTGCTTCTTTTTCGTACTTTTTTTTTCTTCTTTTTTTTTTTTAATTTTTTGTGGGTAGTCCTTGGTCCTTTCCAGTTGGTGTTACAGTCATAACATTGTTATAGGAATCCTTGACATGTGATTTAGATTTTAAAGGCACATTTAAAACTGGTTAACACTTATTATTCTGATAATGATGAACTTTATTCACTTTTAACTGCTGAGTTCGACCTTGAACTTCATTTTTCTGAAGTAGATGGCTCCAAGGGGAGTCACTCATCAAAGAAAAACAAAAAAACAAAAAACAAAAAAGAGTGGACCTTAGAGGAGAAACTTGCTGGAAATGAAGGTGTATGGTTCTATTTGTTTCTCTCTATTCTCTCTGTTTTTCCTCTAAGACTCCCTGCTCTTCTCAGACCCTCGCTAAATTTGAACTCATTCTTATTTTCTATCTGTTTTGTCCTCCCACCCCAGCTGTTTGTGCTTTGAATCTTTACATCTTTTTCGGTAAGGTTTTAGTTTGATTTTGGGGAATAGAGTAGAGTTGGCTAAATATAGGCTAATTTTGGGCTAAATCTACTCTACTCTACTCTATTTCCCCTCCCTCCCCCTCAATCCAAACGGACCAGTGTTTGATTGAGGATAGATTTTAATGCACTCTAGGGGATTAAACTTTGGTGACAGACTTTTTTTTAACAATGCACTCTCTAGGGAATTAAACTATGTTGAGATTAACTTCTGGATTCTCCAAATATGGAATTCCTCTTTGGGCTGTTCTTGAGACCCTTGATATTAATGTGCCTAGTAGTGGTGACATGGTGTGGGTTGGGCTAAATTCCTTCGTCACAAATTAAATCAAAATTGACATTACAAAACCTCTAATTATTAGAGCACCAACATCAGGTAGGGCTGAGCAAGGACCCAACCTGACCCGATGGGTTTTGGGTGGGTCTGAGAATATTCAAGTGGGGTTTGGGTTTAAAGATCGGATTATTTTAATTTTGGGTCAGTGTCAGGTCGGATCGGGTTCGGGTTCATATAAATATACCTCTTTTGGTCCCAAATTTTTTTTAGAAAAAATCCCTAAGCTCTCTCTCCACCTCTCTTAGGCTTCAGCTCTCTCTTGGTCTCTCCGCCTCTCTCAGCTTTCTCAGCTCTCTAGCCTCAAATCACCATCACGATTTGGCGGTGCTTCTCCACCTTTCTCATCGAGTTCTCTCTCTACGTGTGTAAGTCATCCTTCTCTTTGTTGGGTTTTTTTTTTTTTTTTTTTTTTTTTTTTTTTTTTTTTTCCTTCTTAATTTCCTTCTCTTAGTCTCTAATTTTGGGTTTTTTTTTTTTTTCAACACAAACTTATCTCGTTGGTTTATTTATCTCATAGAGGAAAGCAATTTGGTTTCAGCAAGATCTTTAACCAATTGGATTCTAAGATATAATTGTTTTTACTCAAATGGGGTTGCTTCTGATTTCGTCCTGAGTTTGATTTTTTATTTTATTTTTTTGATGTGAATATCCTGTTTGGGTTTTATTTTCTTACCTTTTGTGATCTAGGTTTGGCGTGAATCTTACTCAAATGGGGTTGCTTCCAATTCTGCCCTAGGTTTGATTTTTTATTGTATTTTATTTTTATGTGAATATCCTGTTTGGGTTTAATTTTCTTGCATTTTGTGATTTGGTTTGGCATGAATCTTACTCAAATGGGGTTGCTTATGTAATTATGGTTAAATGATCTACAAGGAAAATAGGAAATACCCAGATTAATTTTTTGGGTATTTGTTGATCTAGGTTTGCGTTTAAGTTCTTATAGATATTATGTGTAAAGTATTTCAAATAAAAAGGTTTTTCATTTAATAAGTCAATGAATAGGCTTAAGGGGCCGAACCTAAAAGGAGAGAATCTAGCTAAGTTTTCTAATTAAGTGAAAAACGACTTGATTTGCGAACATCATGATTATAACTCTTTTGAGCAGGTTAATTATTTATGCATATACATCAATAAATGTTATTTGTTACTCTTATTTTTGGTGAATTATGTGATTTGTTAATATATCATGACTAATGCTATCTCTTGAATGTGAGATGGCTATGAAAGAGGTTGAAGTAGTTTTGTTTATTTTTAGTTGGGCTTACAGTGAATGAGTCCTTACTGTAACCAGTGGCTGTTAGGTAACTAGTAGTACTTTTTGAATTGTCAATGATGGACTAGTGGCTGTTAGGTAACTAGTAGTACTTTTTAAATTGTCAATTATGTAATTTTCTTTATTTTATTGGATTTTCATTAGTTCCTTGCTGGTGGCATGTTGTTTCTTTACTAAAGTTTGAGTTTTGTAATGAATATCTCAAACTAAATGATATTTATTACTTCTTGTCTAGTTGAATCTATGATTTTTATATTCGATCGTGTTTGTCTTTTATTTCTCCAACTGTATGA
This sequence comes from Quercus aquifolioides, assembly GCA_019022515.1. Lineage (NCBI taxonomy): Eukaryota > Viridiplantae > Streptophyta > Magnoliopsida > Fagales > Fagaceae > Quercus > Quercus aquifolioides. The sequence goes on along the minus strand of CM032329.1, from coordinate 65,728,777 downwards.
CTAAGAAAGTTCAAGGAAGAGTGATTTTACCTTTGAACTTTAATTAGTACTGACTTTTTCATACTTGGTAAAACAAATAATTACTTTGTAGTAGGTATTTAATTTGTCATAGGATTGGTCTTATATAGTGAATTGGGCGGGGGTTTGAGCAGATTAATTCATTTTTTGTAATAGTTAATTAGTAATAAGCTTTTAGCAAGTCAGTTAAATGCACAAATTTGACTGCCTTCGCTTGTAGAATGCATGTCTAACAAACTGTCCTGGTCCATATGAAAATTTGGAATTGAGACCTTGTTTTTATGCTTGTGTAAAATTTAGAATGTGTTATAGGTCTCTGCCATGGTTGGGGAGTGCTACAACTTAATGTCTCCTTAATCACAAAAATTAATTGGACTTTCTCAATCTTCATATAACTGAAGTTTAAAAGACTTACATTATTATTGTTGTATTCCACAAATGTTGCTATCAAAAGAAAAAACCCCTTAAGTAGTCAATTGTATGGACAGATTTGTGGAAGGAAGCATAAGATCATTAGGAAACGGTATTGTTACAATATGAGTATATGTTTAGTTATTATTATTAAGTAATGGTTCAATAGCATCAATTCTTAGTTTTAGGACGACTTGACAAGTTGTAATGACCTGATCCTTTCTACAGTTATGTTGTTGATGTTGCTGATCCTGACAACATGAAGATCTCAAGTAGTGAGCATTATAATTTGCTGAGCAAACCCTCTCTTAGTGGTATCCCATTGCCAGTGCCAGGGAACAAGATTGACAAACCAGGAGTTCTGTCTAACAGGCTTTGATCAGTGTAAACTAACAAATTCCCAGTTATGGTGAATGTTAAGATGATTTAAGTACCATCTATTTTTCATTTAAGGGATATGAACTCAGGTTGTTTTATTATTGTGTTCTTTCTTTTGAGATGCTATGTACTATATATTTCTTCCTATCTAATTGATGAATTCAGGTTGTTTTATTATTGATTTTTTGAAAATATTGGATGATTTGGGTTTTCTTTGAAGATGTGAATGATGGTTCTGTTTAATTTATTTGATTTAGATTTGTTGAAGTTTGAAGGATATTGAGTGTGTGCTATCTTGGTACTCAACAGATTGGCCATGGTGACTTGGATGTTATAAAATTGTACTAGTCTTGGTATTGATGTGAGTCAAATTGATCATAGAATGGAAAAAAGTTAATTGTTATCAAAAAGGGTACATGTATTATTATACCTTTGGCTCTGGTACTTGCTGCCTCAGAATGAAGCTGATCAAGCTAGGCACGTAGTTGCTCTGTGTTTTTTTTTTTTTTTTTTTTTAAAACCTGTCCAACCTGAGACCCGATCCGAGACCTGATAAACTGACTCGAGACCAGAAAACAACCCGAATTTTTGGGTTGGGTTGGGTTTTAGCTAGGCAAATCCAATTTCTATCAGGTCAAGTTGTGTGTCACATTGAATTCGACCCAACCCGACCCGACCCAATATCACTCCTGGCATCAGGTGTGCTAAATGTTAAAAATTAGCATTTAGCACCCCAAACACAAAAAAGGAAAAAAGAAAAATCACCTTCATGAGATGTGATATAGGAACATTCCAAGTAGCATTGTACGGATAAGAATGCTATTAATTTTAAAGATTTTTTTATTCAAATTTGCTCTCTCATGTGTGACGTTGGACTTGGAACCAAAAATAAATAATAATAAAATAATAAAAATAATATTCAAATAAAGTGCTAAAAGAATAGAAGATGTGATACAAGATGTATTATAAAGTGATGTGTTAAAATAAATAAAGTAATTTTTTGAAATGTCAAAATATAAGGTATATTATAAAGTGATGTGTTAAAATAAATAAAATTACTTTTAATGCATCAAAATAGCATTTTTTAGAACGCATGATACTAATGTTTTCACATTGAAAAAGTTGTGTTTTGATAAAGGAACGCGATTTGGCATTTCCAATTTTCCATATGAAATTCGGCATTGCAATATGCAAACGAGCTCTTGTTTTGGAAGATTTCCAGTTGGAATAGGGAGCGACGTGCACGGGAAAAAGGATCTACGTGCATGGCTCGCAGGAAGTAAGGAATTCATTGGATACACAACAAATGCTTTTATTAGTGGACCCAAAAGGCCCAATTATGGTCCAGGAAAACCCAACTAAATTCTAATTACAAAAGGCCCAAATAACACAAGTCTTGGAAGAAGAGGGCTAAGAAGGTTTTGGACTCAAAACTAGTGGGCTTCTTGGGAGAGACTTCAACAATGCAGAAAAGAAAGGAGGATCCTTGAACAACACACCCAGAAAGTTCTTCCAAACACATGCAGTAAACTGATGTCGCCATGAAACTGTTAAGCTTGAACTGTAAGTCTTGAGATTGAGAACCCACAATCTTGAGTTCGTTAGCGTCACACTTCACAGCTTAGTGAACCATGCAGATCCTAATTAAGGTCGTGTTTTTTTGAGTGTACGTTATGATTATAGCCACATAGATGTGCTATTACAGGATGATGGAGCAAATAGGGTGGGTCAAGTAGGCATGAGTCATGGGACCTGCCCCGTAGATTACAACCACATAGCTGTTGGGATTTACTCCCACAGTCTATGTGTGTACATAAATTTATTAAGGAAAATATTTACGTCCACTATTTTATATAAATATTTATTATTGATGCGAAAATTTACTTATTTAAAAAAAAAAATCACATTTAAAATATGAAAGTGAATGTGAAAAAATGGATGTAAACAAGTGGATGTGAGAATATCATTGCCCAATTTATAAAAACCCAAGCAATTGATAGAATGAAAATAATCCAAGCAAGCCCCCAAAAAAAATATATATTACACAAGTCTGCTATAATAAAATTAAAATTGCAATCCTCAAGTTTATGCTTAAATTTTATTTAAAAATTCTCACAACCAAAAAGGAATATTTGATTTCTTTGAATTTTTTAAGCATTCGGAGCTTTGATTTCGAAAAGGTAGGTATCTAACACTAAAACCAGTGTTAGACTTCTCATTGTTTTTTGTTTTTTTTGTTTTTTTTTTTTTTTTTACAAGATAGAAATTCTATCTAGCCCAATCTAAGTGTGTATATGTATGTGAAACTTGTGGAGTGACCATCGTCCCAAGTGAGTGCAGTAGTACTTCCCATTGTTTTAAATTTCTCCTCTTATGACGAAAAGCTACTCACCATCTCTATCACAATAATGCCACCACAAGAATGAACGAACACACCACACCACACCACACAACACCAGCGCCACCATGAGCACAACTAAACACACTACATTAGTCGCCATACAGTGGCAGCTCTAGAAATTTTTTTTGAAGATAGTCATTAAGAAACTTAAATTATAAAAAATCTAATAAAAAGATAACTTCATATATTGACCAAAAAACACACACACACACACACACACATAAAGTCTTACAATTTCTTTCTACAAATTTTCTTATTTTGAAATCGTTACATAATAGTCTCATTATTAATGTTGCAAACTACGTCTCTTTCAAAATTTTAGTTAAATAAAAATTTTCTTGGACTTTCTTTTTGTTTGTAAGGACATAGTATATTGTCAATGGGACCAAAGTTTAAGGACAATGTTTCTTTACAAACTTAGTTGTAGCCTAAGGCTACAAGTCTCACTAAACAAATTAAGATTACTATATATTTTGAAAATTTAACTATTAAATTGCATGTTCTCTATATTCTTAAAACACATATAAAATTTTATGTCAATTAGATGTTCTTTACTATTCGATGCATAAACTTATTTTTTATGTATATTTTTAGATTTCAAAAACTCGAAATTTAAACATTTGGTTGATAAAATAGCTATTAATCTTAATTTTCTTAAAATTTTGCAAGTATAGAGGATATAGGAAGAAAATGTAATCAAATTGTGGATTTGTCAAAACTCACATCCAATAAAAAAAATATTGAATGAAGTTGTAACCCTAATCTACAATCAAATTTGTTGCCGAATTTTGTCCAAAGTTTAATTATATTGGGCCTCAAAAAAATTTAGGGTTGTCACAAAATTTTTTTAAGGATTAAAAAATCATAAATTTTTAAAATTTATACATAATAATTATTATTTTTTGGGGGCCAAGGTGGTCCTGTGACCACCGTGTACTCTATGTGGAGCCGCCAGGGCCACACTACCATCAACGTGTCATTCTTTCCCCCAATTAATAGCGGCATGCACGCAAAGATAACCATCCAAATCATTAGCCAAACAAGAACCAAAAAATAAAATCCATAGACACAAATAATGATGTCTTACTAAAGTCCTCGTAATTTTATTTTATTTTATATTTTCGTTACTGATTTACTCACTAATTTAACTTTCCTATACTGCTCAAACACAAAAATTCAGTTAGTACTCCTATACTAGCATAGGAGTACTACTAACCTCACTCTCTCTCTCTGTCTCTCTCTCTCTATATATATATATATATATAACTGGTCGTCCAGATAAACTTAACTGAAGCCTGTATGGGCTCTTACGATACCGTTTTGATTACAGGATATTTGGCAGTTATTAGGACACCTGTCATTAGGCCATTCGCCATGTAAAGTGGGTTCTCGGTGTTTCCACTTTCTTATTTTCTCTCACTTTCTTTCTCTATTGCTCTTTCATTTTCTTTAATTTAATTTCTCATTCAAATCAGTTTTCAACCTTGGCTATAACTAAATTGAAATATATCAGAAGACTAATGCCAGCCCAGAAATTAAGTAGCAAGACTTATGCTGGCAATGGATGGTGGTACTGGTATGCAAGCTGGGGAAACTCGATACCTCGGGTTCCTGGCAATAGATTCTATGTTGTTCACACACAAGTTGGGACAAATGGCTGCAAATTTGGCCAAAGAGAGGAAAATTCTGAAGAACCGTAAGGACTCTCCTCTAGAAACACCTCTAGCCATGGCTAGATTTCAGTCGAGCCAGCAGTTGAAAGACACTTGAAGCTTATTATGTTGTATATTAGTTTTAAACGATCAATGGCTCGCCTGTTTGAACAATATAAAATTTGATTTTGCAACCTATACGGATTAAAATGATAGCTCCAACAGTAATTAACGTTCATGTGAAGAAACATCATATTCCCACATGTCAATGGAGTGGATATAGATAACAATATTATTATTAACCAGCTCAAAGATCATCTAGAAAACATCGAAACATTGATTGACAACATTGAATGACATTCGCACTAAATATTAAGAATTGTAACAAAATTTACATAGCTACCAAGTTTTTGCCACGGCACCCCTAAGCTTGTACTCCATGCGGTCCAGGAATTGAAAGTACAAAATTCTCCATTGTTTATTTAAAAGCAAAGGACCCCATAAAACCCAAAAACCAACAACAAATCCAAGTGCCATGCTCACGTAGAACCAATCCACTTCAAGTCCACTTGTATCTTTGCTACCTTTGTTTTCAATGTGAGGGTTTACATCATTTAAATTACACTTATCAGTAAGCGGAGGTCCACAAAGTTTGTTCCCTACAAAACTATAAGCATCGAGGCTCTGTAGCTGAGTGCTTAAAGGAATTTTGCCAATTAATTTGTTGTTTGACAAATTCAACCGACTCAAAAATGTCAAATTTGATATACTAGGAGGAATTTCACCTGAAAGTTGGTTTCCAGAGAAGTCCATAGATTCCAGCGATCCCATAACACCTATACTCTCAGGAATCCTTCCAATGAAGGTGTTAAATGACAAATTTAATGATTGTAATCCTTGGAGACTAGTCACTTCTTTAGGGATCTCTCCTGAAAAATTGTTCCTTGAAAGGTCTATGCTTTTTACCAGTCGAAGAATGGTGCCATACTCAACAATTTGCCCCTTTATCACAAGCATTGCACTTTCTAATTGCTCATTTTCAACCTTTCCCATTGAGAATCCATATGAAATAAGGGCATCATGTGAATTGTTATTTGTGGCCATGGCATTGAAATTCTTAACACATATAGGTATGCCTCCAACTAGCTTATTGCGTGAAAGGTCCAAAATTTGGAGTGAAGTTAAAGCACAAACTTCTTTTGTTATGCGACCATGTAAATTATTTGAGCGAAGGCTGAGAATCATCAAGTTTGAAAGTCTAAGGCCTATCCATGATGGTATGCTTCCAACAAATTCATTTTCACCAATATCAATGGTCACCAGCTCTTTACAATTTATCAAAGATGATAATAATTTTCCAGAGAATGTGTTGTTGTATAGGTGCAAATACCTAAGATCAATCAAAGACCCAATGGATGCTGGAATACTACCAGTGAAATTGTTGTTTCCCAAATTTAAGGCAGTCAAGCTTTGCCACATCATCCAACAATCAGGTATTTCCCCAAATAAAAGATTTTTTCCAAGATCGAGATATTGCATTTGTTTGGGCACATTCATCTTGTAACACAAAAAGTGAGAAATAGATCCAGATAATAAATTGTTTGAAAGATCTAATATGCTCACATTTGAGGATATACAAGGTAATGGACCTTTGAAGCAATTTGAGCTCATATCAATCATTGAATCAAAAGAAAAGATCATTGGAATATTTGGAATCTCTCCATACATCATATTTTGAGACAAATTTAGATAATAAAAATGGCAAGATAAGTTCCAAAACAAAGGAGGAACTGCATCTGAAATGTTGGTGTTGGATATATCCAAATACCCAAAATGCTTTTGTAAACAAAGCCATGATGGAAATTTTGGCCCTAAATTCCATGATCTCAATACTAACATCTGCAGTTGAAAAGGAGGGATCCAATTGTGACTTACTTCTAAAGTTAGTCGATTTTGAGATGCCAAAAGTTCTGTTAATCTTGTTAAATTGGCAAAATGAAGTTCAGATACAACACCCTCCAACATATTGAAATCAATATTTAGAGACTCTAATTTGGAAGGTTGTCCAAAACTATGAGGGAGAGTTCCATTCAATTGATTTTTTGCAAGGTCCAAGAATTTCAAAGATGAAAGATTTCCTATAGACTCTGGAATTGGACCCGAAATCGATGTGCCCCTTAAAGAAAGTTCAACCAGATTTTTAAATTGCCCAATTCGTTCACTAGTCAAATGACCAAAAAGTTGAGCTTTAGTCAAGTCTAGTATCTCTAGTCCATTTGAAGCACATCCCGATAAACTTTCTAAGATTTCAGATATGTCTTGACTCCATTTGTTGTATTCCAACATAATTTCCCTTAAGTTACAGAGATTTCCCAATGATCTTGGTATCTTTCCCCCAAGTTCATTAATTGACAAGTCTATTTTGATGGCAGACGTTAGGTTTCCAATAGAACTAGAGATTGTACCTTGCAAATTATTGGAGTTAAGGTTGAGAAACTCAAGACAACTAAAACTATACAACCAATTAGGAATTGAAGAGTTGAAAATGTTGCCAGATAGATCAAGGTGTACAAGAGAAGTCATGTTTTGGAGACCAACAGGGAACGGACCTTGAAACCAATTGTTAGATAGATCAAGGGTGGTGAGAGATGAAAAGTTAATATTGGATATCGGTAGGATGAAACCAGAAAGGTCGCAATTTGACAATCGCAACTCTAACAAAGAAGGGAGTTTGTTTGTCACCTGCAGCCAATTAGTGGCTTTGGTAAGATTTACACTACTCATTTCAAGGTATTGTATTGATGGAAGACCAAAAAGCCATTGAAGGTTCATGACATATAAATTATTATAATAGCCCCCAACATTGAGATAGTGCAAGTTTGAGAGATTTCCAAGTTCATGAGGTATCAACCCCCCAAATCCTGCATTCAAGAGATTAAGATATCTTAAGTTTTCTATTGAACCCAAGAATTTGGGAATTTGACTACCACCAAAATCATTGTAGCTGAGGTCTAAGTAAATCAAATGCTTCAAATCAAGCAGAGAAGGATTTATCTTACCACCCAATCTTGATCGCTCATAAGATGCAGAATCGTCCATCCAAGGAAAGCTTCTGAGACGGAGTTCATGGACATGACCAGTAACGTTGTGGCAGACAACTCCCACCCACTGACAACAATCTCCATCACCAGCCCAAGAGACAAGCCGGTTTAAAGGGTCTTTAAGATCTTGCTTGAACTTAAGAAGTGCCTGTCGCTCACTTTCTTTGCAACGAACCTGATCAGACTCTCCACTGCTGAACTTAGGATTGATAGATGCTATACTGAGCAGCCCAAGTAAAAGGATTAATGTAACGGCTCTTATTCTCAAGAAAAGGTCCATGATCAAAGATTTTGTAAATGACAGCAAAGGTAATCCACGAAAATGATACTAATGTCATGGTCATTTATAGGAGACGAAGACACCTACGTCTTTTTGATTAGTATAGAGACGTGTAATAATAACTCTTTTGCTGAGTTTCTTTCGGCTTTCGGTTTCAATTTCCAGCTGAATTCGGAAGCTTCAGTGGAAAGCATATATACTAATCTTGATAGAGACATGACTGTAAGTCTTGTAGATAGGACCCTCTGTTTTGTGGTTGGGAACGAATTGAAGGTATCAATTTTCTTACCCGCCAAAGTGGAACGTTGATTGGGCTAGTTGGAAATTTCATCGCTCATTACTACAAATAATTGAGGTATTATTTATTCGGTTTGTCCTAGAGTTTTCTTTTTTCTTTGTGAGAAAAACCTTGAGGTAGAATTGGATGATTCGTACTAAAAAAAAAAAAACAAAACATGGTGGAGTTGCAAAACAATAATTGATGTTATCATCAAGAAAATCAAAAGCTTTTTTTTATTTGAAGAAATATCAAAAGTTGACCAATGAGTCAAAGCACATGTAGCATGCGTGTGATGTGTGTCTTTGAAGTTTCCCTCATGCTAGGCAGAATTTTCTCGATAAAGACTAATACCTAATTATTAACATGCACACTAACGAAGCGCATGAAGCATGCATCTTTCCATTGAATTCAACATTCATTCAATAGAATATAGAAAACGTTCGATTTGTTTTCCCCATTAATTTTATAGATAAAGGAGAAGCTGGAATTTAATATCCTGTTTTTTAGTACAAATTCAATTCCTAATGCACAGGTTTTTTTTTTTTTTTTTTAAGCGAATATACACTGGGTTTTGTTTGTTGATGTTGTGAAATTGTTGTAGGAACTGAAAGTTAGAATTAGAATTTCCACTATAAGTTAGAATTAGGGTTTGTAGTATAATCATAGTATTGTACTCTTATGAATAGAGGGACTGTTTTAATGATGAATAAATTTCTCCTAAAATTATCCAAATGGTTATATGATACTGATTCCATCCAACCTTAAGCACTGATTTCTAGAGATTCTCTTTCAATTGGTGCTGACTCCAAACAGATGTAGGCGGATGCTTTGTAACGGTGCAAATTTATCATACATACAATATAAGAATAGATTAAAACCTATTGTTTCTGTGTTGATACTTGATAATTGATATGGTGAAAATTCTATGCTAGCGTGCCTATAAGAACTTGAGAAAGAAGAAACTGACGAGTCCAATCTTGTTGCATAAGCCATTAACTAAGTTTAAGACAGCTAATGTACACTATGTAGAAGTAGTATAGTATGGAACTAGATGATCCTCTTCCAACAAAAGCATCACCTAAATAATGAATTACTATTGCACATGATTCCCCGATAAACATTGAAGTTGGAATGACCCCCAAAAAAGGCAAATTACAACTTACCCATACATAGTTTGTCTGAAATTTAAGTTGCTTACATGTGATTTGAAATTTGACACTTTATCCACATGAGTTTAGCTCAGTTAGAGTTCCATAACTTACCTCTGTTAAAAACAGAGCTAAATATGTAATTTTACTCCGCTTTTATGTCTCCCTCCTTCAAAAACACAAAAAACATAAAAATACAAGATCAAAAAGAATCCAACGGAACATTTGCATTATGAGATTTCAAACCACTGGTAGACAACTTAAATTTCGGTCAAACCTCAGTGGGTAAAATGTCAAATTTCAAATCATAGTTAAACAACTTAAATTTCAGTCAAACCACAACAGCCACAAGTGAGGTGAGTAAGTTGTAATTTTCCCAAAAAAAAAAAAGAAAGTAAATCGAGCTGTCATCACAGGTGATATTGATTGTGTGCATCAATTATTGGTTCCCGAAACTTAAAACAGTATTCGTGATAACTATGTTGCAGAGAAGAACAAAGAAAGAGAATAATATGTATTTCCATTTCATAGTAGCAGTTGAGATCTTAAAACTTTTTTTTTTTTTTTTTTCTTTTTGTATTTTTTATTTTATTTTTTTCCAAGGCCAAACATCATAGGTGAGTCCGCACTTGAAAACCTCTGATATTTCTAACATGGAGCTGAAACAAATCAAGCCTATGTGCATTGTTGAGTTGATCTCGTGCGAAAGTTTGAGTGCGCGTCAAAAGCAAAGAACCACTTTGAGTTCTTGTCTGAGGTTTCAAGAACTTGACCTTTTATGAACTTTCCAATATTTGTTCTTACTTGGTCTAAAAACATAGTAAACAACAATGGTACCAAACAAAGCCACAGGTGGCAGCTTCAAAACTGCCACTATTGAAGTACAGCAAATCGAAAATGTATTTCTCCATATACCTTATCAATATTTCTCTTTCATGATTCTGTGGTCTTGTTACAAATGACTAGTAGCCCAAACTGTTACCAGTTACTAACAGACTGTGACTTCATGACTGTTTACATAACATGCATGAATGTAACATCACATAGAAGATAAATTTCTTTTAATTGAATGCCACATTGAAGTTAACTAATTACTGTATTACATTGGTTGTGTCACATACTGAAAAAATTAGTCATTAAAACGTTGGAACCAATGGAGAAAGATGTCCTCATCTGATGGACCAAAACAATAAGAGGAGCAATCATGTAGCAAGATTCTTGAGTATCAGATTTGAGATTCCTTTTGAGAACAAAGAAAAAATTCCCACTAGCATAATTCATTCAGTTCTGATGATCCAACATAATATTAATAACAACAAATATGGAGAGCAGGAGGGATCTGGATCTGTTTTTGAAGAGGCTGGTATGCATTACTGTCCTTCCTCTCTTAATCACGGTCTGTATCGGAGGTCAGTTATCAGAATCTGAATCTTTTTTTAATTTCATTAAAGCTGTTGATCCACAAAATGTACTAGGAATTGCCTGGAATGGGTTGGTGGCACATCCCTGCTTGCATAAGTTGAGGGGTGTAAAATGCAATTCACAGTCTATAGTAGAAATCAGGCTTGAAAATTTGAATCTTAGTGGCATACTTGATGTTGATGCCCTTTGCAAGCTCCCAAATCTGAAAGTTCTTAGCTTAGCAAAGAATCACATCAGAGGAAATATTCCTAACTCAATATTGCACTGCACAAGGCTGACTTATTTAAATCTAAGCAACAATCATCTGAGTGGAAGGTTACCTTTGGCTCTAACTAAATTGAAATATCTCAGGAGATTGGACATCTCTAAAAATCATTTTACTAGCATCAAGCCGCATTTTGTGCAGGAATTTAGGTCTCATTATACTTATTACTCGAAATCAAGTTCATTACAGAGAAATAGTACTGGTGACTGGGTAGAGGCAGTGCATTCTCGCATACTTTCAGAGGGCCCAAGTCTTATGATGACCATGATAGTGAGCTTAATGGACAGTGGATTGCATTGTTTGGAGTACTACCTCTGGTTCTTGGCATTGGACTCTTTTTGTTGTACATATACATAGTGGGACAGAAGGCCGCCAAAGAGAGGGAGATTCTAAAGAAAGTTCAGGACTCTCCTCTCAAAACACCTCCAGTTAAAGCTAGAGAGGAAGTCAAGCCTGTTGAAAGGCACTCGGGGCTTGTGTTCTTTGTTGAAGAGCATGAAAGGTTCATATTGGAGGACCTCCTTGAAGCCACAGCTGACTTGCAAAGCCAGACCGTTTGCAGCAGCCTTTACAAGGTAGTACTGAAAAATAGTGCCCTCTATGCAGTCAAAAGATTGAAGCAATTGCAGGTATCCTTTGAGGAGTTTAGCCAAACGATGATCCAGATAGGGAGCTTAAAGCATCCAAACATTCTACCCCTTGTTGGTTACCATTCAACCAATGAAGAAAAGCTTTTCATCTATAAGTATCAAAGCCAAGGGAGTCTGCTAAACTTGCTAGAAGGTAAGTTGACATAAAATGCAAAAGAGAACATGATTGCTTTTGAATTGCAAATACATACACACTTATTACACTGTTGCACCCATGCCTCAACTCAAAATAAAACGGAAAAAAAGGCCACTTCTAGGCCTTTAACTGAAATAGGGAGCTGGACTATTTCAGGTTCTAAGACTTTAAAAATTAGTCTTTATCAAAAACTTAGTTGTAGCAGCCATACGATGCATATAAGGCAGCAAGGTTCATCTTAGTAAGAATTTTTCATAATGCCTTTCTAAGTCTTGTTACCAGAAAAATGTAGTAATGTAATATTTGGAGTTTCAGACTCAAACTGGAGTTTTACAGTTGAAAATGTCGGATTCATTCAGTCTCAAAAATAATGCCTTAACACTTGATTGACTAGTTGGCTAGTTATCTTTCTTCGTTCAAATAACATCACTTGATTATCATCCAAAGAAACAAAAATCCGCTTAACATTATTAAAGTGAACTGCCTAATCTTTTTATGAGCTGCATGAGCTCAAACTTTGGAGTGAAGAAACCTGATTTTGGGCAGGAAAATAAAAATAAAAATAAATATAATAATTAGAAACTCCCAGACAGATATGTCTTTAAATAGTTCCTATATTTCAGCAAATATTTGTGGTTATCTGCAGATTATATTGATGGCAAGAGGGATTTCCCTTGGGAGCTTCGGTTGTCCATAGCAAGTGGGATAGCAAGTGGCTTGAACTTCATATATCAAAGTTCTGATAACCAGGAGATCATCCCTCATGGGAATCTAAAGCTATCAAATATACTTTTGGATGAAAACAATAAAGCACTAATAAGTGAATATGGTTTTTCAAGATTTCTAAACCCGAAAGCTTGCAACTTGACCGCCAATGGTTACACAGCTCCTGAGAAACTTTTAACAGAACAAGGTGATGTTTTTAGCTTTGGAGTGATTCTATTGGAGCTGCTAACAAGCAGAACTGTAGAGAAAAGTGGGATAGACCTTCCTAAGTGGGTAAGGGCCATGGTGAGGGAGGAATGGACAGGAGAGGTCTTTGACAAAGAGGTCAGCAAAGCTGCAACACAATGGGCATTTCCTTTGCTGAATATTGCTCTCGAGTGTGTATCACATTCTCCCGAGGATAGGCCAACAATTGCAGAAGTTTGGGACAAGATAGAAGAAAATGTGAATGCACAAAGAGAACTTCCTCATTCACCAGGGAAATGTTGTGAATCCAATGAACATGATTGTTGTTTTCTTCACACCATCTTATCTGATACATGGGATACTCCTGGATCAAACTATTGACTGTTGTGGTCTACAGATATCACATATTTTGACCTTTTAATTTGGAGCAATAGAAGCTATCTATAGCTCAGAGTCAAGCACAGAGAACCCACTCGCATGTCACGTATAGTTTTAAGTTTCCACTATAAGAGTGAGGGAACCAATCTCTGCCAATGTATGTATCAAGCACAGAGTAATGCTTTTTTTTTTTTCCCAAACTATAGTCGAAGTGTTTATGAGTGCAGGCATGTACATGTGTATATGCATTATTACATGTTTCTCTTTGTTAATCTTAATTTAAGTAGCACAGACTTCAAAACACACTTCTACATATGTGTTCCCATTATGTTAGCAGAAAAAAAAAATTAATTAAAAAAAAAATCCTTTAATTATATATATTTTTAATGATTTTAATAGTTGTAATTATTTTGAAAACTTATAAATAAACTTGAAATATGCCTATTTAAGTAAATAAAATCACCTAAAAATATTTTTTAATTAATCAATTAATTGTGGTATCTCTATAGTGTTGTGTCCAATGCCGGCTTCATATGTGAAGCAACGATGCAGCTGCCTAAGGTCCAAGTAGAAAAAAGGCTCCCAAATTATAGTTGTGCGCACCAAAAACTCAAACCCGTTGGGCTGGGCCTCACTTGGGCTCACAACTTATTTGTATGGTGGGTTTGGATTTCCCACAATGGGTCGTTCTAAACACCAAGGCTCAACTGTGGCGCTTTCCTCTCCTCGGGGACCTGACCCAATTCCTTACTCTGCTCTCTCTGTTTACACTCTTCCTTCCCTCAATTCACCAACCCTTGTCTTCTCAAAACTTCTTGTATTTATAGCTCATAGTATAGTGGAGAGCCATAATTACTTGCCAGTAGGTGCAACCGGCGGTCCAGTATTATCGATTGTAAGTGGGTGGTTAGGTGGGAGTGGGAAGCGGTGCCGGTGGCGTTGGAACTTGGTTCCCACTTCCACGATAGTTCTCGGCAGCGGTGCCTCCCCGAGGCGCGGCCGGGTAGGTACAGGGCGGGATCTACCGCGAGTATATTATCAATCAATGCTCGGTAAGGTATCGCCGATAAATGACGAAGATGCCAGGCTTGGGCCAGCAACACGCGTGGCCCGGGGGTGGGCCGCGAGGCAGAGGGAGGCCGGCCTTATGGGCCCTATACCCAGGCCAGGGTCCAAGGCCCAATATAGGACGCGGTGCGGGGGCCGTACAATAGTCAATAGGATTTTTTTTAATATTATAATATTATTAATTAAGTCCAAATATTAGCCAATAAATCAAATAATATTTTTTTATTAAATGAAAAATAAATAAAAAAATATTACGTCCATAACATTTTTCACAACACTTTCAGAATAAGTTCTAAGTGGTAGGTTGTTACAAGGTATTATTGATAGCAAAAATTAATTTCAGTAATGAGTTCAAATTAGAATTAGTAACAAATTAACACCTAAGATTTGTTATGAAAATATTATGAATGTAACACTTCAAAAAAAAAAAAAATTCACAACATTTTTCACAAGTTGAGTTGACAAACTTTTACTAGTTTTAATCTAAGAAAGATGCTACGTTTACAACAATTTTACAACATTTTTACAACAAATCACAGGTGGTTAGTTGTTATTGGTTCAAATTTGAAACTAACACTAAGATTACTTTTTTGCCCCAACAATAACAACCAATAACAACCTACTACTTAGAAAATGTTGTAGAAATGTTGTAGACATAGCATTTCTCTTAATCTAAATCCACCACTAACATCATTTTTTTACTTACCATTATCAATTTGCCACATCAACAGGTGTGAAAAGTTTTGTCAAATTTTATTGTCTATAGACTTCCAAAAAAAAAAAAAGCTACATTGTTCATGTTAATTAGTAGTAATTTTGCATCTGAACAAGATAATAAAATTTAAGTAATATTTAATTTTTTTAAAATCAAATTTAAATATATAAAGTGCCTCAATTTCAATTTTCACCTTAAGCCTCCAAATACATTAAACCGCCCTGCTTGTGTCCTACTTTTTCAATAACTTTAATATTCTCATGTCTTATATCATGTGTCCATGTTCATACTTCATAGATCATTAACGAAACACCTTTAGGCTTTAGTCAAGGTCTCTTTTTGTTGTCTTGCCACGTGTTGAGATTCAATTGGCTCATCATTGGACCCGGATTCAAATCAGGAGGTCAAGCCCACTACTCACGTCAATGTAGGAAGCATGGAGGCTACTGGTGCATCCTTGTTTCTGCCAAGGCATCATGACAGCAAAGAAAGGAAATAACAAATTGTTCATGAATAATAATCTACATCAATGAGTTATACATGAGAAGCAGAGATTAGGTGAGGGGGGGAAAAGATGACATTCTTATTATGTTACTAAATGAGGGAAGACTAGGTTCTGCACCTGCTGAATGTCACACAAGTTTTTGGAATCAGGAATTGATGAAGAAAAAATCCGTGAACACAACTTTTGTGCCACAACTTGATAGAATCAGTGTCTTGAGCTATTGTTAAATTTTAAATTTTCTGATTTTTGTAGCAACTTGGGATGTTGGGAAAATCCTTCAGGAAGGGAAAATGGCATGTTTAGAATAGTGGGCTTCAGCAGAACTCAAGGTTTGGGCAGTGAATACTAAGTACTAAATACTATCACAAATCTCATAGTTTGCAGCATTCAAATTAAATGTTTCTCTCTGCTAGTGAAGGGTGGGTTCCCATCTCCTCCTAGAGTGTAGAATAGTGGTCCCTTCTCTTGAAGGTGTTTCTGTACCCCAAGGTAACAAGTTTACCTTGAGGCTTTGTGGGGATTTTCTTCAGGGTTTTAGGGAAACAGTTACTAGTGTAGGATGTAAGAGCTTACAAAAACCTGGAACAGTTTAACCCTTTTGGAATGTGAAGGCTCAAACTTTCGCATCAAGGAGGACCAGGCGAAGACTGAATTTATTATAGCAGCAAAATTTTTGACTAAGCAAGCTCTTAACATAGAGGCTATCGCTTAAACTTTCACACCCATTTGGAGATCCAAAAATGGCTTCAAAATAAAAAAGGAAAGTAGTTACATGGTATTGTTTACGTTTGATGATAAGAAGGAGATGGAGAAAGTCATGGCAGCTGAGCCTTGGAGCTTTGACAAGCGTCTAATGGTGCTGCAACGGTATGGGAAGGAAACGGACTTGGGGGATATGGAGTTCAATAAAGTGACATTCTGGGTGCAAGTACATGACCTTCCAATTAGATTTCGGACAAGGAAGATTGCGGAACAGCTGTGTGAAGTGATTGGGAAGGTGAACAAAGGAACTGATGAAGCAGAAACAGAGGGAGATAACTTCCTGAGAGTCCGAGTTACCATTGATATCTCCCAACCATTGTGCTGGGGGCAAGTTATCTCTCTTGACAGTGGGAAAGAAATGTGGGTGCCCTTCAAATATGAAAGACTTCCAAGCCTATGCTTCTGGTGTGGATGTCTAACGCACGATGACCGTGATTGCGAAGTTTGGGTTGAAAGTAAAGGGAGTCTCTCACCGGAGTCCCAACAGTTTGGCCCCTGGCTTAAGGCAGCACCTTTTGTGCCAACACGAAGGTACATGGTGAAAGTACCTGTTTTTTTTTTGCAGGGAAAAAAACTGGTCCGTCGACAGAAAACTGTGCAGCGAAGAAGACACCGGTTGTGTTGGTGCGCATTGAGAAACTTGCTCCAGAAATTTTCAAAACTAATAAGGAAAGTTTAGAAACTCACGTTGAAGGAGACATGGATCTGGTTTTTAAGGAAGGCAATAAAGAAAAGTCAAGGCTATCAATGGATGAGGAAACTATGGAGGACGTGACATTACACCAAGCCGAGCCAGCAAAGGAAAAAGGTGTAACTGATGCTTTTGAGGAGGAAATTAGGGAGATGGATAGGGAAATAAAAAAGCATGATAGCAAAGTTGTAAGGCCACTCGGTTTTGAAGTTAGTATAGGAAATGGAAACTTGGTGTGTCAACCATGTGATATGAAGCTACACCAACCCGTGAGTCAGGCATGTGATAGGAAGCTACACCAAACCGAGTTACCAAAGGAAAAGTTGTCTACTGAAGCTTTTAAGGAGGAAATTAGAGAGCTTGATAGGGAAATAAAAAAGTATGATAGAAAAATCACAGGAGTACCCGGTTTTGGAGTTGGTACAAGTAAGGAAAATTTTGTGAGTCAGCCTTGCATTTATGAACCTAATGTGTCGTGCCCAACAACCCATGCAGCTAACGTGTTAGGTCCGGCAGCCCATGCAACTCAATTGTCTCTATCAACACGCATGCCTTTAGCTAAAATTCCAAACTCTTCTGTCAATCATGTGCATACTGAAGGTACGAGGAAAAGGGTCACTAGAACAGGTGTGGCATCAGATGTGGGTATGGCTGAAACAGTGGGAGAAAAAAGAAGGGCAGAATATACAACAAACCAAACTGAGTTACAAAAAAAAAAGAAGGGTTTCCCAGGGAAGTGCAACAAAAAATAAGATATTGGAGGAGGCTGGTTGTCAACCCTGCCAGAAGCAATGAGTCTATTATTATGGAACTGTCGTGGGCTTGGGAACCTACGTACAGAGAATGAGTTTGTTAGATTGATACAGGCAAAAGATCCCTCTGTCGTGTTTATAGCTGAAACATGGGCAGATGAAGCAAGGCTAGATCGTACTTTAAGTAAGATTAATTTTGATCAAAAATGGGTGGTTCCAAGATTGAATAGAGGTGGTGGATTAGCATTATTTTGGAAAAATTCTATTAGCATTGAGGTTGTTAACTCTCATAGGTATTTTATTGATACGATCATCAATGGGAATATTGAGAATGCATGGCGATTCACTGGTTTTTATGGTGAGCCCGAAACTCACCGGAGGAGTGAAGCATGGAGTAAACTGAGAAGCTTAAATTCTAGTATGGACATTCCTTGGATTTGTGGTGGAGATTTTAATGAAATCATTAGTCAAGAGGAGAAGTGGGGTGGGGCTCCTAGAGACCATAATCAAATGCAACTATTTTGAGATGTGATCAATGAATGTAGTTTCATGGACTTGGGATATGTGGGGCCGAAATTCACGTGGGCAAAACATTATGTTGATGGGCATTCCATAAGAATTAGATTGGATTGATGTATGGCTACAAATTCTTGGTTTCAAAAATTTCTTGGAACTAGGGTACATCACCTTAGTTGTATGTCATCGAACCATTCTCCTCTTTTGATTAATTTGTCGGGATTGCCTGAACCTAGGAAGAAAAGGTGTTTCAAATTTCAAATCCTTCTTGTGGTGAAACGGTGGAGGAAGTGTGGAGTAGTACAAGGGAACCAAATCCAAGTTTAGCTATTTTGAAAAAAGTGGCTAGATGTGAGAAAGAATTAACTTGGTGGAACAAGCACAACTTTGGGCACGTGAGGAGGGAATTAGAGATTAAAAAGAGTCAACTAACTTTGGCTGAGATTGAGGCTATGGAGAGTGGGAACAATACTCAGATTAAGAGCTTAAGAATGGAGATTAACGTGTTGCAAGACCGGGAATCAAGGATGTGGTGTCAAAGATCTAGGGTGTTGTGGCTAAGCAAAGGTGACAATAATACAACCTTCTTCCACAGTAAGGCTACAAAAAGGCTTAGGAAGAATTTGATTCGTGGAATAAGAGATGGCAATGGAGCGTGGGTGACCGATCATGCTGACATTGGAAAAGTGATGGAGAGTTACTACAAAGAACTCTTCTCCTCCTCCAATCCGAATTTAGAAGTTGACTCTCTTGAGAAAATTCCATGCATGGTAACCGATGAGATGAATGGTGATTTGATGAAGGAATTTACAGAATTGGAAGTAAAGGAAGCCTTGAATCAGATGGCACCTCTAAAAGCGCCAGGTCCTGATGGCATGCCACCCTTGTTCTATCAACACTTTTGGTCGACAATGCAGCATGATGTTACTTCAGCCATTCTCTCATGGCTAAACTCAGGTATCCTACCCGATCCCATCAACCATAGTCTCATTACTCTTGTTCCAAAAATAGATAATCCTGAATTTGTATCTAATTTTCGACCTATTAGTCTTTCCAATGTCTTATATAAGATTTACTCTAAGGTTTTAGCAAATAGGTTGAAGAAATTCTTACCTTCCTTAATTATGAAACATCAATCTGCCTTGCGAAGGAAAGACTTATCTTAGACAATATTATGGTTGCTTTTGAGACCCTTCATCATATGAAGCAACATAATTCAGGAAAACATGGTTTTATGGCTATCAAATTAGACATGAGTAAAGCTTATGATCGGGTGGAATGGGTGTATTTGGAGAAGCTCATGGAGAAAATGGGTTTTTGTGCTAGATGGGTAGCTCTCATGATGAGTTGTGTGAAGTCGGTGTCATACTCCATCATGGTGAATGGGGAGCCCATTGGATTGATCCATCCTAAAAGATGAATTAGACAAGGAGACCCCTTATCTCCTTTCCTTTTCATTTTATGCACGAAAGGCCTTCATGCTCTCATCAAACACTCGGCAAGGCATGGGGATATTAAGGGTTTTTCCTTATGCAAATGAGGCCCTAAACTAACCCACTTGTTTTTTGCAGATGATAGCCTACTATTTTACAGGTCAATCACTGAGGATTGTAACAATGTTCTGAAGTTGGGTGAATATGAATCTTGGTCCGGGCAAAAAATCAACAAAGATAAGACTGCTATCTTCTTTAGCAAATCCACCTCGGATGAAGCAAAATCAAGCATAAAGAATATTTTCCAAGTTCAAGAAGTGAAGTCATGTGAGAAATATTTAGGGCTTCCCTCCCTTGTGGGTAGAGAGAAAAAGGCTAGCTTTAACTATATAAAAGAGAGGGTCTGGCGAAAACTTCAAGGTTGGGAGGGTAAACTATTGTCACAAGCCGGAAGAGAGGTCCTTATCAAATCCGTGATCCAAGCTATCCCTACCTATGCTATGGGTTGCTTTAAGCTACCCTTGGGGCTTTGTGATGACATTGAGGCAATGATAAAGAAGTTTTGGTAGGGGCAAAGGGGCAATAGAAGGAAAGTGCATTGGATCCGGTGGAGTGAATTGACTAAGTCCAAAATGGTAAGTGGTATGGGTTTTCGCGACTTGGCTCATTTTAATGATGCTCTGTTGGCGACACAAGCTTGGCGGCTCTTGCATAATAAGGAAAGTCTCTTCTACAAAGTCTTTAAGGCAACCACTCCCTTCTAGAAGCTAAGGAATCCAGTTTTGGGTCTTACGCTTGGAAGAGTTTTTACAAGGCTGTGATGTCATCCTAGATGGGGCGTGCTGGCGGGTGGGGGATGGAAAATCTATAAAAATTTGGCAACACCATTGGCTGTCCCGAAAACATCCTACTAAGGTGTTTTCCCCAATGGTGGAATCAATGGAAGAAGCTACAGTGGAGTGTTTAATTGACAAGGACATTAGGACGTGGAACTCAACAATGGTGGATGGGATTTTTGCATCACAAGAAGCGGAAGAAATAAAAAATATTCCGTTGGCTAGAAAAGAAAGGGAGGACACACTATTTTGGCCGTGGGAGCAAGATGGGAGATATAATTGCAAAACGGGCTATAGATTCTTAAAAGAAGAGGAAGTGGGTTTTCAGGAATCGAAGCATCAAGTCCATGGGAAAGAGCTTTGGAAGAAGATTTGGGCTCTTGAATGTCCTAATAAAGTAAGAAATCTAATTTGGAGGGCTTGCCGTAATTCACTCCCCTCAAAGTGCAACCTTATGCGTCGAACAATTATTACTAAGCAAAGGTGTGATCGGTGTAAGGAAGAAAATGAAGACATTGTGCATGCTGTTTGGAGTTGCAAGGGGCTGGACGGTGTATGGGGAGTTCATAATAATTGGAGTTTTAGGAACCAAAGGTGTTTTTCTAATTTTAGTAAGCTACTGATCTGGATTTTTGAGCACAACAAGAACCCGGTCCTATTTGCCTTCATCATTTGGTCCGTTTGGCATCACAGGAACCAGGTACAAACCCAGCAAGCTCACCGTCCCTTGTTCCAGCTTTTCTAGTGGGCTCATGACAGCTATTTGGAGTTTAAAGCCTTGCAAACAAGACCGGTTCCCAGCAGAACAAAGAGGAGAGTACGGTGGATACCACCTGATTCAGGTTCATACAAGATCAACTTCGACGGAGCTACTTTAGCCGGAGAAAAGCGTTTCGGTCTGGGTGTCATAGTTCGAAACAAGGAAGGTTTAGTTATTGTTGCCATGGCTACTCGGGTTCCTCAACTTCTCCAGGTGATAGAGATTGAAGCTTTGGGTGCCTACAAAGCTATTGAGTTTGCACAGGAGATGGGTTTATCTGATGTTGTTTTGGAAGGTGATTCTTCACTGGTGATGGCGGCTTTGAATTCTAAGAATCCTGGTCTGGCTCCTTATGGCTTGATGATTCAGGACTCTCTTTCTTTATCTTCAGCTTTTTCCAAGTTGTCCTACTCTCAAACTAAGAGAGAGGGCAACACAGTTGCACACAACTTGGCTCAGTTAGCAGTTTATTTATCAAATTGTGTAATATGGATGAAAGATGTTCCATCTAATATACTATCTTTTTACCAAGCTGATTTAGCTGGTATTTTCTAATTAAAAGCATTACTATGCGGTTCCTCAAAAAAAAAAAAAAAGGTTTGGGCAGTGAATGCAAAGGTCTTCCTCTTATACATAGACTTATGACATTTACTGCTTTTCAATCCCTGTGCCTAATTACAATGTTTCCCATAGAGCCCAACATAGGTAGGAAGGACCCTCTCTTGCTCTCCAAATCACAAGTCCCAAACAACTCTCTTGGGCTCTGCATGTGGGCTTGGACCACACAATAAAAAGTGAAAGATAATTATTTGGGGTTAAGCCCATATTATATCTTTGTGGAAAACATAATGTATGGGCTTTCAGATTTTGTATCCCTCTCATCCCAATTTTGTTCTGGGATTGGCCTTGACTTGGCCTTATTTATTAACAAATTTTGTGCACTTTGTGTCTAGTTATTTACCCAACAAAGCCCGTTTCATGTAGTCTTGAGGTCGGGCCTTCAGCAATATTCAAGCCCAAACAAACTAAATTTATTTTGTTGGGCTTATTGCATTGGATGAAAAATTAGCCCAACACACCAAAACTCCCTTAAGACAAGAAAGATTGGCCTCGACTTGGCCTTGTTTATTTACACTCTTGGGCACTTTGGGTCTAGCTATTTACCCAACAAAGCCAGTTTCATCTAGTCTTGGGGATCGGGCCTTGAGCAATATTTAAGCCCAAAAAACTAAATTTATTTTATTGGGCTTATTTCATTGGATGAAAAATTAGCCCAACACACCAAAACCCCTTAAGACATGAAAGATTTGCCGATGACTTTGTACCCACAAATACAAGAGAAAGCTCATATGTGCTACTCATTTTTTTTTGAAAACTATGTGCTACACTGCTACTCATTTGGGACAGTGCTTGACATACTCGAACAAATAAAATAAACTGTGTAAACAACCTGTAAAATATATCTAGGATGTTAGAAAAGCTCATATGTGCTATCCAAGACAGACAACACAACAGGCTAAAATTCTTATCAGTCATGGATGCACAGTGCCAAGGTCATACTCTCAAAACTAAATGGCTCTTTTGCAGCTCATGTAATGAGATGCCAGTGCAGAACACATATGATCTAACATGGTAGTCTAAAACTTAGCCATCAATGACAAATTAAAATGGACCCAGATATGAGAAGGGCATGCTTTTAAAATTAAAAACGCAGTACGGTACTAAATATGTCAAAGCCTAATATTATACTCTTTAGACCCATTTGCATGTGCCAAGATGAGACATTACATTTCACATCATTGTGGCAGGAATTAATCTCTTTTTTTTTCTTTCTTTCTTTTTTTATGTAGAATTTCAACCTATATGACATTCGCTTATGATGATTGCTATATTTATTATCAAACCACGACACCAATCAGTTTTAATGTAGGTGGGGATTAAATTTCAAATTTTTTATTTAGCTATCAAAGACTTTATTAATTGAGTTAACTGGAACCCACAAAATTAATCTAATAAGTCTAAGAAACACAAAATTTTACAATCTTTTTTTTTTAACACAAATAAGGTGGTATGTTGTAATTATGTAACTCAGATATATATATATATATATATATATATATATATATATATAAGTCATGCTTTGAGGTTTCGTTTCAAACACGTCCTTCATAGAAGTGACTTTGAATATATAATAAAAAAGGTAGCATTTTTGTAGCCAAAAACAATGTTTTTGAGTCTCTGATAATGTTAAAAAACCAGATAAATGAAAAAGAAAAATCTGTTACCCCCAACTACCAAAGTTACCCTGTCAAATTTTTTACGTATATTAAGGAAATTGCTAACAAACAAAGTAACAGTTACACTTAAATTAGAAGCCAACCCTAAATACAAGGTGAGGTTTCCTCATCCATATGATTTTGACTATTAAGCATTAATGGTTGGGACCTCTCTTTGCTCTCTTAGCTGTGGCCTAGTCACTTTTTGCTTATTTTGGTGTGTCACATCTTAACAATCATCTTTGATTGTGATTTTCTTTTTTTTGGGTTAAATCTTATACTTGTTAAGCACACAAACTTGGCTATTAGATGAAGGTTCCTTATGCCACCTCATTGTTAGGCACCCCCATAACAAGTCTCATCAATGCCTTCAATTGTTTTTCTTGAAAAGTCATTAGTGTAACTCAATCTTAAGTTTTCTTAGTTCTATCAATTTCTCTAAACTCTATTAATGTTGATAGTTGGACCTTAATCATACACTGCCTTTTGTTATATATCTTTTGTCCTCCTAGTCAATACTAAAAGCAATTGGATGATATAGCAAATTTCTTATGGGGACAAGGCTAAAAGATTGCCTCATAGAGGAGTCAAATGCTACAGCATTCTATTCAAGCATTTTTCTCTTCATCACAAAATGACAATATTTAATAAAGTGTTTAGAAATTTATTGATCACAAACGTCATTGACAATGACAAAAATTAATAGAGAGGCTAATATCTAAATTACACATTTAGGTTTAGGTAAATTGCCATCTTTGACTCTTAAGGTTTATTTTTTGTCATTTTAGTCCTTAAATGTTTACATTTCTATCCTATTAATCCTTCTGTCTATTGGCATCTATAAAATTATTACTCTTCACACCTGTGATGCGGCATTGTTTCACTGGATTTAAAAAAAATTTATAGATGGTAATGATTAGAATGGATCAACTTGATATAAATGTTAAAGTTTAAGGATTAAAATGACAAAAAAAAAAAAGTTTCAAAAAGAAAATCACAATTCACTCTAACCTCAATGATGTAATGATTTTGACCAAATATGAATGTATGAGGTTAATTTTTAATTATTTTTGTTTAATAATGGGGAGGATGCAATGCAAACCTAACTTTTGAAATCCTTTGGAGAATCCCTTCTCCCATTTCATTTTATTTATAGCTATATTTGTGTTGCATCATATATCATTTGAACTTTATTTGTTATATAGGTTAAAACTCACACCCTTTCCAAAACTCAAATTAATCTCTTCCTCTTTTTCCCATTTTATTAAGCCAACCTCAATATAAGTAGTTCCTTTTGGTACACTCAATTCCAATCAGTAAATGTTAAACTGAATTAAATCAGCTAATTTTAAAAAAATTTAAAAAAAAAAAAAAAAAAAAAAAAAAAAAACTTAAAATTTTTTAAGGTAAAAAAAAATTTAAGCACACCTCTTGTTGTACCTGTTGCTTTCTGTTATATTCACACGTCTCTTTTCCTATATGGCTCTGCTTTCACACATAATCCTTACCTAATTCAAATTCCCCACAAGTTTATTTCTCTTTTAAGTAAAATAAGTGTTCTAATAATGACTTTAAAATGTAATTTATGCTTACAGGCTTCACCAGAAAAGTTTTTCATATCAGTTTAGGCCTAAATAGCTGTTTCACTAGAGTAAGGAATATCATATGAGAATCTTTTGCAAAACAAGCATATATATGGAAATTACCAAAACAACTTTTGTTTAGGATTACAGTCAGACAAAAAACACTAAAAAGGTTTTGAGAAAAATTAAAATGAAATATTGCAATAATGAGTTGTCCCATTTGCCCAATTTTCATATTTTAAGAATTTGCAACAGGAAGTGGGAGTTGGTAACTTCTCAATTTGGATAACAAGTTGTATAGACTATTGCCAAGAACATGGTTTGGATTCAAACTTTACACATGAAACTTTGAACCAAGTCCATATTTCTGTTCAGTGGTACTTATACTTTGTATCTATATGACTGTATAGCCTGAAAAACTTCTTTAACAATATTTTCCTTCCCTTCAATCAAAAGGCTTTAGTAACTATCCCAAAGTAACTTTCAAAAACATCATTAACTCAAGGTGTAGTTGAAACCCATAAAGTTTAACCAAAAAGAGAAATAGGGTAAAAGAGAGAAAAAATGGTCCATTTTTTCATGCTTTGCACTCTCAAAATCGTCAACATCTAAAATCTTGCAACTTTGAGGTACACCATACAATGAACCCCCAAGCATTAGAGAGAACATCATCATGCCAAATGTCCATAAGGTTGAATAATTTGGAAACAACCTCTAAAATATATATATATATATATATATATATCATTTTTTTAGAATAAGACTTTGAATTCTAGGAAAAAGTAAAAGAAACGAACGAACGAAAAAACTAAAACGTGAAGTAAATTGTATTTTAATCAATTTTTTTATTAGTCTCCAAAAGTATGTCCCAAGACCAAAAAAAAACTGCAAAGGTCAAATATGACTTGCTCTTAACATGCAAATATGCAGTCGATTTCTAGATGAAAGAAAATTGAAGAACATCTCTCTTTTTTCTTTTTTCTTTTCTTTTTTTTTCTTTTTTTTAACATAAAATACCTATTATTGAACCTTAACCTATATTTGTGCCACAAGTATACATAGCTTTTCAAGATTGACTTGAACTTGGAGAGGTGACAGTTCATATCCGTTAAAATAGTACATGGTTTGGATTAATGCTACACGTTTATGATTTTTTTTTTTTTTTTTTGGGGTTTAAATCCCATGTTATGAGGTCCATTGTTAACTTCTCTATAATTAGAGAATATAGTTACACCAAATTTTTTATATGGCTTGATTGATTTTGAACCACTTTTTGATAAAAGATTAAAAGCATCAACCTTATGAGACATTGCACTCAAAACAAATAAATAAAAAGATGTAAAATATTATTCAAAATTTTCCTTTCAAAAATGAAAAATGGAAATGATATTCAAATTTTAATCCAAGTGGTCCAAAAGAATGTTCCCATGCCAAAAATGCATAGGTCCAATATACACATAGCTCTATCATTGCAATTCCAAGCAATACTTTGTGAATTGCTCATATGGGTATGGTTACAACTTCCATTGCTTTCCAAAAACATAAAAAAAAAATATATAAATAAATATTAAACACATTAAAAATATAATTTTTTTCAAAAATAAAAATAAAAAGAAAAATATCATCATCTGCTGTCATCTCTCTTGGCTCCTCCAAATATTCTTACACCAGAGGATTTTGCCAGTCTCTCTCTCTTTCTTTCTTTCTCTCTCTCTCTATTTATAAATTGTCTCTCACCCATCTTCAGCAGCAAATTCCATTTCTTTTGATTTAATTAAGGGAAGTGGAATAACCAACAAAAAAGATAAAAAAGAAAGAGAGAGACACACAGAGAGAGAACCATAGAGGATGAGCACATCCTCTGTTTCCATTACCATTATTCCTCATCCTAGATCTTAGTTTTCTCTCATTTCCTCATCTGGGTCCTCGTCATATGGTAAAAATTCTCTCTTTTTTCTTTGATCTCTATTGCAAAATTGGAACTTTATATATATATATATTATCTGGGTCTTTTTGATCCATCAGAATTTTTGTCATTCTGAGCTTATTTGGTTTTGTTGGGTCATTAGGATTTTTGGGTCATGTTCTGATTGGTGGAACAAGGATCCGATGGTTCTAAATCGAATTTGATCAATACCCACTTTGTGTTTTGATCAGAGCACCAATCGGGTTCTGTCTGAATTTTCATTGAAGGTATGGATTTTCAAGCTCGATTGTTGTTTCTGCATTTTGATCGTGTTGATTTGCCTTTGTTGATAAAGTTTGAATTTTTATTGGATGTATAAAAGTCTAAGTTTGTGGACAATCTATGTAATTGTATGATTTAGATTGGTTCTGATGGTAAAAGTTGCAGATTCTTGTTGAATTATGAAACTTTTGTTGTGGGGGTGTTGAATTTGAATTGAATTGGGTGTTTTTTTGTTGGAGTTGTTTAATTTTTGTATGTTGAGATTGAGATTATTGATTGAGGTGGTAATTTGTTGGTTGATTGTAGAAGAGATGGAATCAGATCTTGGAAAGCTCTTCATTGGTGGGATTTCTTGGGACACAGATGAAGAAAGACTTAAGGACTATTTTAGGAAATATGGGGAGGTGGTGGAAGCAGTGATCATGAGAGATCGTGCCACTGGTCGTGCTCGTGGCTTTGGTTTCGTTGTGTTTGCAGATCCTGCTGTTGCAGAAAGAGTCATCATGGACAAGCACATAATTGATGGCCGCACAGTGAGTGGTTTCTTTGCAAATACACTTTTTGCATCATGGATTTCATTGGCATTCTGTTAGTTTTCTTATTTGATCCTAGAAAATGCTCTATCTTTTGTTTCTAGGACCGTTTCCAATTAGATTCTGAATTCACATTTCCCTTACTAAGTTGTAGATTGGATTCATTGTTATTGCTCACTCTCTCCAGCTACAATCAATGATTCTGAGATTTGCTGTAACTTTGACTTATAATAACCTGCATTGGATGAAACTTTGACCCCATTTGTTGAAGTAAAACTAAAAATGACATGCAATTGTTTGCTTTTTAGTTACTTGTTTTCTCAATTTTCAGGTTGAGGCAAAGAAGGCTGTACCTAAGGATGATCAGCACATTTTAAATAGAACCCCTGGTAGTGTTCATGGTTCTCCAGGCCCTGGACGTACCAAAAAGATTTTTGTGGGAGGTTTAGCATCCACAGTCACTGAGAGTGACTTTAAGAAATACTTTGATCAGTTTGGTACAATTACCGATGTTGTAGTGATGTATGATCACAACACCCAAAGGCCAAGAGGCTTTGGCTTCATCACCTATGATTCTGAGGATGCAGTGGATAGAGTGCTCCTCAAACAGTTTCATGAATTGAATGGTAAAATGGTTGAGGTCAAGAGGGCAGTCCCTAAAGAACTATCCCCAGGTTCCAGTCGGAGCCCTATTGTAGGATATAACTATAATTTGAGTAGGGCCAATAGCTTCCTTAACAATTATGTTCAGGGTTATAATATGAGCCCAGTTGGAGGTTATGGAGTCAGGATGGATGGTAGGTTTAATCAGGTTGCTAGTGGTCGTAGTGGGTTTTCCCCATTTGGTACAACTGGTTATGGAATGAGTCTGAATTTGGAGCCAGGGTTGAGCCCAAGCTATGGTGGCAATTCGAACTTTGGCAATAGTCTTGGCTATGCACGGATGCTGAGTCCTTATTATAGTGGAAATTCAAACAGGTATAGCACTCCTATTGGGTATAGTGGGGGTAGTGGAAGAAATGATTCTCTACTAAGCTCCACCACTCGAAATGTCTGGGGAAATGGGGGCCTTAACAATGCTGTGAACTCTTCAAGCCCTGGTGCTTACTTGAACTCTGGAAGTGGGGGTTTTGGAGTTTTTGGAAATAGTAGTGCAAATTGGGGCCCTTCTCCTGGTTCAACTCAAGGTGGAGGGAGTCCTCCTGGTTATACTAGTGGGAATATTGGTTATGGCAATGGAGACAACAGCTTTGGGTTGGGAGCTGGGGGAGGGTATGGAAGAAACAGTGGCACAGGTTTAGCCCAATCTTCATCATTCGCTGCATCAAGTGGAAGCTATGAGGGATCCTACGGTGACTTGTATCGTAGTGGTTCTGTTTATGGCGATTCAACTTGGCGATCTACTACTCCTGAGCTAGATGGTTCTGGCTCATTTGGTTATGCGCTTGGCAATATGTCTTCAGATGTCACAGCCAAAAGTTCTGAGGGTTATATTGGAAGTTACAATGTTACAAGTAGACAAGCAAATAGAGGTAACACTTTGGCTTCATTAAATGATTTTTGGTCATCTTCTTTGCACTTAGTTTGGTTTAGAAGCAAAAAATTTAATGAAAGAGAAATAGAAAACCTGTTCTTGAGTGTTGATTCATCTTCTTTGCACTTGGTTGTTTAGAAGCAAAAATGCAATGAGAGGGAAATAGACAATCTATAAACTTGAGTTTTGAGTCAAGCTTGTTGACTTCAGAAAAGAATTTCTATAACTAGGCAAGTTGGTCTAATATTTTTATACAGTAACATTTATTATTGTGTTAAAAGATTTTTTTTTTTTTTTTTAATTTCTATAAATCAATAGTTACCTCAAAGAAGGGCAGATTTGAACTCTAAACATCTCCATTGGAAATGCGAGGAGATGTCAGTTGAGCTACAAAGCTCTTGGCAACTACATATTGAAACTAATGGTGTTATAAACCCAAGATTGGAAAACTGGTTTCATGCCTCATTGGTTCATGATATTAGTGATTGGGCTAACTTGCATTATACTCACTTACAATGCTGATATCCTGAGATGCTGTCATATAAAGTAGCTGTTATTAATTTTTGCAATCTTTTGCTAGAATTCTGATAGATACCTAACTTTATTTCCCAAGTGACCTTGCAATTGCTGAAAATCTGATTCGGTAAATGTGAGAACTTGAATTTTTTATGCAAAAAAGTTGTAAGCGATCCATCATTCATGTCAAGCTTTTCTCATACAGCTAATAAGTACTAACAGAACCATCCCTCTCCCTCTCTCTCTCTCTCTCTCTCTCTCTCTCTCTCTCTCTCTCTCTGTGTTTACAGAAATTCAGGAGCTTCCATTTTCTGTCTTAGGCATTTAGACTTTTACTTCCTCCAGAATCAACACCTTCTGTCTCTCTCCATTTAACACTATGCTCATGATAATCACAAAGGAGGATGCTATATTTCCACATGCTGCATGTGCTTGCTGATCTAGTTTTAGCAATATATTCAAAACCCTGTCTCTTTTTCTTTTTTTTTTAAGATAATATGCAATTGAATTTGCTGATCTATTCAAAATTATACAAGAAGATAAATTTCCATCAACTATGTGATAGTTTAAAAGTTGGCACTTGGTTTTGAGAATTATTTGTTGCTTATACACTTGTCTGAAAATATTTATACCAATACAATATCCTTTGCTTCAGGAATTGCTACATAGGAGATTTGTTATTTGGACAGCACATGGTAATGTTAGGTGAAGAACAGCTGAAGGATTGTGAATTTCATACATCTTCCTTATTAAGATATTTCTGCTTACAAGGAAGTTGATCATATAGTGCTAACGGAGTTCCTTGATTTGATGTATACATATTCAGAGAGAAGCAGTTTACAAGGTATTTTGTGTAAGGTTTGGGATTTCTTTTTTCTTTCTTCAGAACATAGGTTCCTTTCTTGGAATTTGGTTGAGCTGTAAAATCAGATTGCGGGATATATACTCAGGAAGAGTGGTTCCAATTAATGTATCGTGCATCTCTGGTGAGGAGCACCAGTGGTAGTAGTATGTTTAAAAAAAAAAAAAAAATAGAGTATTAATTTTTTGAATTTTTTTCAATGCTGTAATGTCTGGCAAAGTTGCCAGCTCTTGTCCTTATATTTCTTCCTCTGTTCGGATTTGATTCTCTCAGTTTGTACGTGAGGTTCAGTTTGATTTACTAGTGTGAAACATTAGAGGGATACCCTTCTAGGTTCCCCATCAAATAAGCTACTGAATATTTTGATTTATTTTTTAATTGAACATTTACACAGAAGTTCACACTTATTTCTGAATGAAATGAATGTTTGATCACAATTCCCGTTTTATCATGGTGATATTTTGGAACCCTGGACTGCATGTAAATTTACAGTGTATGTTTATAGCTTTTGTAGTTGTATCTTTTATGGGTTTCCATCTGCTAATGGACTGTTCCTAATCTTTTGAGGCTACTGTGTGGTCATACTGACTCTTATCCTTACTTTCAAAGATTAGGATATGATTTGCTTTGCTTGGTCTTTCATATCACTTTCATTTGAATTACCTTTCATAAATGCCTCAAAGCAAATACAATACATGTGGTCCTGTCTCTCTCCCTCTCTCACACACGCACACACACATACACATACACACGTGAAGAGATTTTTGAGGAATGTGTTAACCATGCCAAATATGGCTCTGAAATTTATGACATTTATTATGAATCCTATAAAAATGAATTCTGGGCCTCTTGGCTTCTCCTCCACCTTTGGAACACAAAGTTAGGACAGCCAGCTTCAGAAATTTAGGGCCCTGCTTAAGAAAAATTCTGGAAACTTTGCTTGAATGGGAGAGTTCTTTGTCCATGCCTAATCTGGATAAGATTCGTTATAGTTGTCATGTAGGTCACCCTCCAATGTTTTCTGTTCTACCTATCTTGCTTATACAATTATTCTTAGTCTATTTTCCCACACAAGAAGTCAAAGAACCAAATAAGAATGTATTATTTTCTCTGACAGTTTTGTTTCTGAACAAGAGTACCCTGAATCCTTTCTTCTCCTAAACAATTTTAATTAATACATTACTGAATGCTGCATTTTGGCAAAATATTTCTATAAACATTGCTTCATTAACTTTAAGTTCAGATTAGCCCTATAGATATTTCTTCTGATTCTTTATTCATTTTTGGGGGGCTTTTGAATTGATTTTGTTTTACCAATAAAATGTCCAATGTTTAATGTAAGCAGCCGGACTGTTAGTTGAGTTAAATATCTTTCCCGGGAACAGGCTATTTCAGTAGCCTTTCCTGTTTTACCAAGACTTTAAAGCTGTTATCATAAATGAATCCTCATTAAAAGTAGAGGCCACACATTAACAATGAGCAGTTCCAACTTCCAAATCATGCTGTTCATTTATAGTGGCCAGGAAATTTTCAGAAAGCTTTTTGAACAAATTGGGTAGATTTAAGGAAAGGAAAACCTTCACATGATGGATTCTTAGACAGCCGCTTGACTTATTTTGAATCAAGTGGTTCAAATTTTGGAAATCATGATGTCTAGAAGTATCAACCCCTTTTCCAATCCAAATGCTTAATTAGCTTTTACTTTGACATGGAAAGAAAGAAAAGATTAACTGTACAAACTAATAAACCTTCTCTCCCTGAAGAAAAGAAAGAGTTTTCCCAAACAAAAGGAAAAGTATGACAAAAATAATTATCTTGTGCACCATAAATAAGCTTTTTCCAATTGTTTTGCCAACCTGTGATACAATAGAATCACTGGACATGTGCTTTTCTTTTCTTGAAGGTTATACGGGTTTAGTGGGACCACTATTGACGGTTTTGATCACATGGATAGTAGACATGGGGGCCCATTGCACGCCCAACGGAGCTTGAATACTATTTCTGGGTTGATGCCAGAGAAGCACAACCTTGTGGTAGCATGATTAACTAGGCTTATCTTGCCAAAATTCTTACAGTTAAATCTACACCTTCTGTTTTTATTGTAAACGTTTAAGATTCAAATCCTTCTTCCCTAATTATTAAATTATCAAAAAAAAAAAAAAAAAAACCAGGCTTATCTCCTAGGCTCATTTGGTAATTCCGTAAAAATAAAATCATTGTCTGCTAAAAATATAATAATAAGATCATTGTGATTTGCCCAACATGATTGAATCCAAGTCTATTACATTTTTTTCCTTCCACCAGAAACAAGTCTTATTATTCTGAGCATCTATGAGTACTTCATAGTATGAAATTGTTCTATCTTTTTCCTTCATACTCGATGGAAGACAGTAAGAGGATCATTAGTCCATACATGACCACAGTCAAATTAGACAATAAACAGGATGATTGAGATTCCTTAAAGAGAGGATAATTTGTCCCGCACACACATTTTCCCTTTTATTCTACTTTATAGGATTCCCTATTCCTTACAATGGGAAAAGAAGAGAAAAGAAAGAGTGGTATTTTCCAACATTGCAAAAGGTCAAAAAAAGTAGGTATTTTAACTCCACGCTCCAATTTCATCCATTGTAAGCTATGATAGCTCAAATATTTATAGAGGTGAATTTTACCTGAGCCCAAGTGTACACATGAGCAAAACATTCAATAATGATCAATACTTAGATAAACTATCACAAAACAATCATGTGGTTAAGATATAGGTGATCATCAGTACTAATGCACCATCATGCATAGAATAAGTGCAAGGTATAGACAGGAATACTTGTGTGAAAGAATCATACCTTTAGAAGGAGGTTTCTCAAAGGAATATCTTTACAAAGAAGTAGAGAATATAACATTAGACAAAATCAGTTTATGAGAACCCCAATCAAATCTGTCATGGACATCATTGTCAATATCATAGACAAAAGGCACTCACAATTGCAGGCAATTCTGCCAAATAAAAGGTAACAAGGAATGCATATTACTATACCCCTCAATTAAGCAACAGCTATAATCAGCATACCCAACTTTCAAAAGAGCACTTAAATATATTGATAAAGAAAAGCTCTCCAGAGATCTTGGTTTTCTAGTGTTCTACCAAACCAAACCAGTTTCTATTACCTTGAAAGAGTTCTCACAGTAACAATGGCATCAAACCAAAACTTCAGAGATCTTCAGTGGGTTCTGCATGCAATCAAATCTGAAACACTCAACCTTCATAACATCTCATTCTACCTTTCTCAACCAACTTCAGGTTGTTTCCAAGAAACAGAAAACTCTATGAATATAAACATTTCCAAGGACAGCCTCCTATACTTCCTTCACCTCCTCACAGTATTAGGAACAGCCAAAAACATCCAATCATCTCTGAGAAACTTAGAGTTCCACCAGGTTGAATGGGAACTACAACAACTACTAAATCTTGGCGTGTTGCTTGAGAATAGCACAAATATTAAGCAACTTGTGTTTCGAAGAAACAGATTCAATACCGAATGTTTGTCAGAGTTTTCTGATGTTCTAAAGAGAAATAATGTGATCAAAGAGATCACATTTTCAGAATCTGCTATTGGCTATGTTGGAGCTGGCATTCTTTCTTCTGCACTTAAGGTGAATGATAGCTTAGAAGAGTTGCAAATATGGGAAGACTCAATTGGGTCAAAAGGGGCAGAGGAGCTTTCAAAGATGATCGAAGGAAACCCAACACTGAAACTGTTGACAATTTTCGACTCAAGTTCAATCACAGCAACCCCACTTATTTCTGCAGTTTTAGCAAGGAACAGGACTATGGAAGTTCATATTTGGAGTGGAGAAAATGGAGAAAAGATTTCAAAGGTTGTTGAGTTTTCACCTGAAAACAGCACACTTCGAATTTACAGACTTAACATTTCAGGTGCTTGTAGAGTTGCTTGTGCTCTTGGGTGTAACTCAACTGTCAAGTCACTTGACATGACTGGAGTCCGGCTAAAATCCAAGTGGGCTAAGGAGTTTCGATGGGTTTTAGAACAGAATAAGAGTCTTAAAGAGGTAAACTTATCAAAAACTTGCCTCAAAGACAAGGGAGTTGTATATGTTGCAGCTGGACTCTTCAAGAACCAGAGTTTGGAAAGCCTGTATCTTGATGGAAACTGGTTCAGCGGAATAGGTGTGGAACATCTACTCTGCCCTTTGAGCAGGTTTTCTGCCCTGCAGTACCAAGCCAACATTACTCTGAAGGCTGTAACTTTTGGAGGTGGGAGTACTAAAATCGGAAGGGATGGGCTTGCAGCCATTTTACAGATGCTGACAAGCAATGAAAGTTTGACCCGTCTAGGAATATACGATGATGAGAGTTTGAGACCAGATGATATTGTCAAAATATTCAAGAGCTTGGAGAGGAATGCCACTTTGAGACACTTATCTCTACAGGGCTGCAAAGGGGTTCAAGGAGAGTTGGTACTTCAGACAATTACAGAGACATTACAGGTCAATCCTTGGATTGAAGACATTGATCTATCAAGGACACCGCTGCAAAATTCAGGAAAGACTGATGGAATTTATAAAAGATTGGGCCAGAATGGGAAGAGTGAACCAGATATGGATTTGCTAAAGGACATGCCACTTACAGTGCCAAAAAGCTGTAGAGTTTTCTTCTGTGGGCAAGAATATGCAGGTAAGGGTTTTAAAAGATTCTGAGTTGCTTAATGAACTAAATTAACATTTATGCTCTTTTATAGAACTCAAGAAATTATACTGAAATAATTGCGCTTTTTTATTTGTATTTGCAGGTAAGTCTACACTCTGTAACTCTATATCACAAAACTTCTCTTCTTCAAAGGTACCATACCTGGACCAAGTTAGAACTTTTGTCAACCCAGTTGAACAAGCTATTAGAACAAATGGAATGAAGATAAGAACTTTCAAAGATGAGGACACAAAGATTTCAATATGGAACCTTGCTGGTCAGCATGAGTTTTATTCCCTCCATGACCTCATGTTTCCGGGGCATGGGAGTGCATCATTCTTCTTGATCATATCCAGTTTATTCCGGAAGCCCAGCAACAGAGAACCAAAAACCCCAGCCGAAATAGAAGAAGACCTTCAGTATTGGCTCAGGTTCATAGTTTCGAACTCTAGAAGAGCAGTCCAACAATGTATGCTACCAAATGTAACTATAGTTCTCACACACTATGACAAAATCAGTCAACCATCACAAAACTTGCAGGCTACTGTAAATTCAATTCAGAGACTGCGAGACAAGTTCCAGGGGTTTGTTGACTTCTATCCAACTGTATTCACAATTGATGCAAGATCGTCTGCATCAGTCAGTAAACTCACACATCACCTTCGGAAAACAAGCAAGACAATTCTCCAAAGAGTCCCTCGGATTTATCAACTTTGCAATGATCTGATACAAATTTTATCAGACTGGAGATCAGAGAATTTCAATAAGCCAGCAATGAAGTTGAAAGAGTTCGGTGAGCTATGCCAAGTCAAGGTTCCACCATTAAGAATTCGATCAAGACACGATAATAAAGAGAAGGTGGAAATGAGAAGGCGGGCTGTTGCTACTTGTCTTCATAATATAGGTGAGGTCATTTATTTCGATGATCCGGGGTTTCTAATCTTAGATTGTGAATGGTTTTGCTGTGAAGTACTTGGCCAACTAATAAGATTAGATGTTAGAAGGCAAAGCTCCACAGAGAATAATGGATTCATTAGTAGGAAAGAATTGGAAAAGATTCTAAGAGGAAGTTTACAAAGCCAGATTCCTGGAATGGGTTCAAAGGTATTTGAGAACTTAGATGCAAGTGACCTTGTGAGGATGATGCTGAAACTTGAACTCTGCTATGAACAAGATCCATCAAACCCAAATTCCCTTTTATTGATCCCTTCAATTCTGGAAGAAGGCAGAGGAAAGCCACAAAGATGGCAGTTAAGCACACCTGACTGCCTTTATGCAGGAAGGCATCTTGAGTGTGATGATTCAAGCCACACGTTTCTCACACCAGGTTTCTTTCCTCGTTTGCAGGCAAGAATATTAATCCCCATCTCTGCCATTCTTTTTTTTCTTTTTTTTTTTCTTTTTCTTTTTATCTTTTTCTTCTTCTTTTTAGCTTTATCTTTTTCAATTTAAATTCTTCCGTCTTGTTTAACTCCTGTATACACATTATGCATGAAATCATTGGTTCTGAGCTTTAGAGAGCATAGAGAATACAATGCTATAGACATAAAGAAAACTGAACTTTTCTTTTTGTAATGACTTTATTAGGAGTCCACTTCTATGTCACAGTTCATATGTAGATTAATCTAAAGTAAGACACTAAAGTAAATAAGGATAAATTTTAGATAATAGCAAAGCATCAATTGAATTTTGCTTTTAGTTTGATCCCTTTTCCCTTTAGTACATAATCAGATGGCTATTCTAATTTAAACATTTCCGGTTTTTGTTGTATAGTTAATCCATGCCACATATAACCAGGTGTATATTATCTAGTAGATATATTCTTCTTAATTAAGGAATAATCAGATGTGAATTTAATTGGTGCTTAATCGCATTTGCAATTGAATATATGTTTATATCAGCATTGTCATATTTGTAGCCAACCGTGAGACAATCACAACTGAGCACTGTAGGTAGTAGTACCATGAGACTATCAGATTCCAATTCTTAAGCAGCAATGTGATAAAAATTCCCTACAATCTTTTCTTGGTTCTATTTTCTAATTGAACTTTATTTGTATAAAAACCCAGGTGCATCTCCACAACAGAATTATAGGGTTACATAACCAACACGGAGCAACTTACAGTCTTGAGAAGTACCTCATCTCAATAAACATCAATGGAATCTATATCAGAATAGAGCTTGGAGGACAGTTGGGTTACTACATTGATGTCCTCGCTTGCTCAACCAAGAACCTGACAGAAACCCTTAGGCTCATCCAGCAGCTCATAATCCCAGCAATCCATAGCTTCTGCAATGGAATCACCTTGATTGAAAATGTCCTGCGGCCAGAATGTGTGCAAAACCTGACACCCCCAAGATATAGGAAAACCCAACTTGTGTCTCTGCAACAATTGAAACAGGCACTGCTCTCAGTTTCTGCAGAGAGTATGTATGATTATCAACACACCTGGAGTCCAGTATCGGATTCTGGCAGACCTATTCTAAGATCTGGGTTTGATCTTGCCAGAGACCTACTATCAGATGATGACTTTCGGGAAGTACTGCATCGAAGATATCATGACCTATACAACCTTGCTGTGGAATTGCAAGTCCCACCTGAGAACAACTCAGATGGACCAGATCAGTCTTTATCCACAAGTAATGAACCCGACAAAGTTGATCCAACTTTTGGTGGTATTGCCAAGGGTGTGGAAGCAGTTCTGCAGAGACTGAAGATCATTGAACAAGAAATCAGAGATTTGAAACAGGAGATCCAAGGGCTGAGATATTATGAACACAGACTCCTCATCGAGCTTCATCGCAAAGTGAACTACCTAGTGAACTACAATGTCCAACTTGAAGAGAGGAAAGTACCCAACATGTTCTTTTTTGTTAGAACAGAAAACTACACGAGGAGATTGGTCACAAACATGATATCTGGGATGAATGCACTCCGGCTTCACATGCTCTGTGAGTACCGGCAAGAAATGCATGTTGTTGAAGATCAGATGGGCTGTGAAATGATGCAAGTTGATAACAGGGCTGTTCAATGTTTGGCTCCATACATGAAGAAGTTCATGAAATTGTTAACATTTGCTCTTAAGATAGGAGCTCATCTAGCGGCCGGGATGGGAGAAATGATACCCGATTTGAGCAGGGAAGTTGCCCACCTATCCGGCTCTTCGCTTCTTTATGGGGCAGGAGGAGCAGTTGCTGCGGGTGCTGTGGGGGCTGCAGCTATGGGACGGAGCAGAAGTAGGGCTGTAGAAGGCTCAAGGGATATTCAGCAAGATCTAAAAACAGCACAGCAATGGGTTGTGGATTTTCTGAGGCAGCGGAGGTGCTCAAGTGGAAAGGATATTGCAGAAAAGTTTGGATTATTTAGAGTGAGATACAGGGACAATGGCCAGATTGCATGGATCTGTAGGAGGCATATGAGCATCAGAGCAAATGAAATAATTGAAGTGCCTATTTGAAATTTATAAGATTGGGAAATAGAATTGCTTTTTTATAATTATTATTATCTATCTTGTTCTCTTTTCAAAGTATGTCAGATTGTAGAAGTGCTTCAATGCATTTTAATGTTTATGGATCTCGGTTTGCAGTTGTTAACTTTCACATTCGGAAGCTCGTTAACGCCATTTGAAGATAACACAATATTCTGTTTGTTGATACATACATACATAGATGTCTTAAAGTGAAAATCAATAAACCTGGTCCAAAATTATTAACCAGACAGTCAAACTGGAAGATGAAAATAAGAATGAATGAAGCCCATTGGATTATGAGTTTAATTATGCTAAATTGCCGAAAGCAAAATCATAGATGCTTGGCCTAATCAACTTTTAGATTTGAATCCCCATGTGAGTGTGGGACCAAAACATCACTCATGATTAAACACATTATTGGCCTATTGTTAAATAGAATTTGATTTCATAATTATTGGTAGTTGAAACGAAAAGTTGCTAAAAAAGAACAAATGATAAAACAGAAATAGTTCATATATACTAATAGCAGTTGCAATAGAAGAAAAGCTTATAACCGGTACAAGTCATGATTTGTGTCATCTAAAACATCTCAACATACAAAGGAAGACACCACACTACATAACACATTATTACACCTTCACTACTAGTATTAGTCCTTCATTCTAAATCTAAAGTCACCTGTCTGTCTTCCTCTGAACTAGTGAAACCAAAGCTCAGAAGAAAGCCCTACTTCCATAAAACACACGGGAACCAGTATTCTTTGATGCCTGTAATTTCTGATCAGAGCTTGAATTTCCTGAATTGGTTGATCCATTGTCCATGTCCAAAGGTAGCTTCATTTTTGCCAATGACTCAGTAAACTGCTGCATGCTTTTCATGTACATGTCCACTATATCCTGCTGCACCACATTTTGTTCTGGCTCAATGTTCACTGTGACAACAGGCTTGTTTACTGCATCACTTGGCTCCCCACCAGAGGAATCAGTATCACCATCCTTAACATCCACAGTACTCTCTTTTGGAGCTGAAACATGTTCCTTACTAGCAGATTTTGATGCTGCTTGAGCATCAGAAGACTCTGAGTTTGCAGGGACTGAAGGAGAGGAAACCCCATTAGTTGACACACTGCTCGGTGGAGAATCAGGCTTTGGACATTGGATGGACTCAACTGTACCAGCTGAGAAGCTTTCCACAACATGACCACCCACTTCTGAACTAAGTTGGTTTTCAGTATCAGAAGTGGTCAAGCTCTCAGAGCTCTGAGAGTCCAAACTGTTACATGGTAACGCAAAATACTCAGAAACCATCAACTGGTCTTCATTTGCAATCTTAGGATCTGGGAATTCAATCTTATCAAAATCACTTTGGATTGACTCAGATATTTCTGTATCCTCCACAGTTGCATCCCTGGCCAAAGCATTTGGCATTGCAGGAATAGCCATTACTTCTGGTGAAGCTCCATTATAAGAGAGAGACAATTGAACAAACCCAGCTGGGGAATGGAACAGATCAGTTGAAGATAGAGAGAACTCTTTCTCCAACTTGCCATTCTTCATAAGGACTTCAGACAATGGAACCAAAGCAAACCCCAGTAACTGATCTTCCAGATAATTCCTCACCCTGCTCAACATCCATATCTCACATTTGAGTGAGGAATCAACAGTCCTAACATTGAGACGAACATTGTCGTTGAACACCGGATTCCTCCCACCACCATTGATGGTTTTGGTGGAGACTGTGTCTTCAGGATCACTAGTCAGGCAAAGCTTAGCATAAACATCTTGCTTGTGGTATATGCATATGTTATGGATGTCCCTAGCCTGATGTACATAAACCTCAAGAACACCAATGAAGTCCTCTATGTTATACACTGCAGTTTCCTTGCTGTTGACCTCAACACCCTTGGAAAAGGAGTCTGATTTCTGCTTCTCAGGCTCAGCGACGAGGGAGCTCTTGAATGGTGACACAACAGATTGTGGAGAGTCCATGATAAAACCCAGAAGTGAAACCTGGCAAAGCACAACAAATCTATTTGAAGAAAATCAAATGAAACTCAAATATAACTCAAAATTAGAAAATTTCTACTTTAGGTAATCAGTCCCAATGACACAAAGCTTAAATACAAACCTCTTACAAGTCAAAACCAAAAAACCCAAAGTAGAACTTAAATAGAAACTCCAGGTCAAGAAAAAACTCAGGACTTAAGATCCAAAATCAAAGCCAAATTTTGAAACGAACTGTTGCTTAAAAGTTAAAACACAGAATCAGCACAGAGAATCAAACAAATTGAGGGCCCAGACTAAGCTAATTTAGCAAAATTCAGAAGCTAAACTTTCAAAAAAGGACCTTTTTTAACTTGACCAACTACAAAACCTAGCTTGAGCTGAGAAGAAGAGAAAAATTCTCAAATTCCAGAAGCCAAAGATCACACAACTTCAAAGCTGAGGGCCAAACCTTAAATTAGACAAAAGCCAGTTCTGTGAGACAGCCGCAAAACCAGAACCAAGCCAGAGCTGGAAATTAAGTAATTAACACTAAACTCTCATAACCCAACAAGCAAGAAACCCCAGAAATGGAACTTCCAAATCAAGTACTACTTGAAAACCCAAAAACCCACAGAAGCACAACTAGCTTAAGCTGAAATGAACCAGAATTAGCAAAACCCAGAAGCCAAAACCCCTAAAAACTGTGACTTTCTTTCAGTGAGTTACTTCAAAAACAAGACCCCCAAACTTATAAACATAGACTCATCAACAGTGACCCTCGGATATGAACATATTCCAATAAAGCTACTAACTTTATCCTACAAAGAAAAACACTATTACCGGAATCCAAGGGAGTGAAACAAGGAAAGCAAAAAAAGAAAGAAAAGCACAGTGACCCAGATCGTGTCACAAAATTCTAAAACGAAAAAGTCCACTTAAAACTCTTACTACTTCAAAGCCATCAACACCACAAGAAATACCAAAAAAGAAAAAAAAAAGATTATTTTTTTCTGAGATATGAGTATGTCTTATCCTTTACCTTTGGCTCTAAAAGTCAAACTGGTTTTTCTCACTGTGTGGCTCTCCAATCCAAGATCCGTTAAAGACCCAGTTCGTGAATCGAGGTGGTGGTGGTGTTGGGGAGCTAATAAAAGCTGTGAACTTTTTTTTTTTTTCCTTGGTTTTTAAAGTTTTTTGCAGAAAATAGAGGCGTGTGTGAACTGTGAACTGAGAAACAGAACAAAATCTATAATACACTGAGAATTTTAGGTGAGTGTGCTAATAAAAGCTTTGTCGGAAGCGTTTCAATAAGCAGTAGAATTGATGATACGTGTAGGAGTAATTGTTTTTTGCTTGTTTGTTTTTGTGTCCTATAAAAAAATAAGACTATTTATGGGATATTTATGTGTGTGGCTTAGGGGATAGTTTTGTAATGCTCATATTTAATTATGGGGATTAGAGAGAGTGTCACAGAGAGAGACAGGGAGAGAGGATGGGTTTTGCAGATACACCGCCCCACGCGTTGGCATAAGGCGGACCAATGAGAGAAGAGATGAGTGCGGTTTGTAGGTGGGACATCAAACAATGGGTCACACACACTGTACCAACTGTGCAGTTTGTCATATTCCCAACAGGGCCTTCTTTTTCAGATTGTGTTTGGGCTTTGCACTCATATCCATGTCATCTCAATTTCTTTTCACATTCTATATCCATTTCAATCAACCCATTTTAGCTTCCCTTCTTTTTTTTTCTTTTTTTTTCTTTTTTTTTTTTAATTGATCAATTTGGTTAATAAACTTTGCTTAGTTTTTAAATTGTTACTATTTTTTTTTTTTCACCTTTATAGTTAGAGCTGTACACGGTATGGTGCGGCCGATTTTTGTGGCGGTTTCTGCACTACACCAGAATTTTTAGTTTTCTAAAAACCCAAGTCGCCGCCACGCTTGAGAAACGGTTCTCCAGCAACATCGATGGCGGTTCTAGTTAGTGTCCACCTGTCTATCACACACACACACATAGGCAGAGATATCTAAAACCAAAATCAAACCTAGAAAACTCAAGGATTCAAACCACAAATCAAAACTTAGATCAAATCTAAATATCAAAATATTCAAAACCCATTACAAA
This sequence comes from Quercus aquifolioides, assembly GCA_019022515.1. Lineage (NCBI taxonomy): Eukaryota > Viridiplantae > Streptophyta > Magnoliopsida > Fagales > Fagaceae > Quercus > Quercus aquifolioides. The sequence continues at coordinate 65,685,528 of CM032329.1, read as the reverse complement.
CCCAAATATTAAAACCCAAACAAGCTCAAGATTCTTGGGACTAACCATCGATTGACTCACCTGCGAAGACTAATTGAGTAATCGACCACCAGGCAATGGAGGCAAAGACAACAACTTGAAGATCTAACTTGGGTGGCAGCAAAAATAGAGGTGCTTGAAGATAAAAAGCTGAAATAATGGTGGGTTTTGTGTTGTGGGTGGGGATGGAAATCTTAGATCTGACTTGAAGGGGGTAGAAATCTCAAGTTTTGTATATATATATATATAAGCAAATTGGTGCAGTTCGGTGTTCATCGGAATCCAAAAACCTTCGTCGACAACCGTACTGGCCGACTTCGGTGCTTGAAAATCGCTGCTGACCATTGTGCCTAACACCTGTGGTGGAGGTTTGAGGCGGGCGGATTGGTTCGGCTATGGCCGGTTTCGTCGGTGGCGGGCAGTGCTTGTACAACCCTAGTTATAGTAATTAAAAACCAAATTAATCAGTTTTGAAAAGTCTTGAACTTGGTTAGTTTTAACTTTAAACTGCAGGGATGTTAACTGTATTTTATCCTTTTAATTTTTGGATTCTATTAACAAATGTCTTTAGGGCATTTGTTAGTGGACTAATTAAAAAAAAAAAAAAAAAATTGATACCACTTTTATTGGAAATATAAAATGATGTCCAAAAAATCAATTTTTTTTTTTTCTTTTCTGATAAAAAGTTTCTAAAAATATTTCTAAATCAATACCCTTATTCTATCGGTTAACTTTTTCCTTAATTTTTTTTTTCCACTTTTCAACTTTGTTCTAATAAATCAAAGCACTTTCTTTTTTATTCAATAATTACAATGAAAAATAAGAAATTTGAACCTAAATATTCAAAAAGTGCAGATAAATTATAAGACTTTTGACAAATTAGAGTAATTTTTGTTTATGAGGAAGAAAGTCTTAAACATATCAAACTTTCTCTAAGGACCAGGTTTGAGATCCCAGCCCACTACGTGGATGGACTTAGGCCCAAAAATCCAAAACAATGAATTTGTAGAGAATGAGTTGGAAAACTGGGTTTCGGTTGATCAAACAAACATTGGAATAGATTCAGATGATCAGAGAATGAAAAGAAATAGGGTTGTATTTAAGAAAAATAGTCTTCGGCAGGGTCCGAGGTGCACTATTCTTGTATATTATTCTTAAATTGGGTTACAAGTTTGGTTCCTGAATGCTACCGTGTGTCTTCTTCTGATTTTCGATCCCCCTTCTTGTTGCTTCCTTTTCCTTTTATATCACCCTCTCTTCTCATTCCCACTTCACACGTGTATACCGATGGGTTGGTGTTGATACTTGTCTCATCAGCCTATCCTCTAAGTCACGATGCAGTAGCTGTAAGACTGAAACGCATTGTTTAGGCATCACCTCCATATTAATGCAGCCAGAGAGTTAGCTGCAGTGCATTTAATGTGGAGGCAGCAGCTTTCCTTGGAGATACTACATGATTATGTTCTATTCTATTCACCTATAGTACTTATCTTCTCATATGGAATGGTATGGAAGGTTGCATTTGTCGGTAAAACACTCTTTCATACCTCGGCTTTGGTTAATCAAAGATGGGTTCGTCCTCGGCGTAGTTTCCTAGACCGTTACGATCAACACTGTCTCCTTCGCCTACAACTGTGGGCTTCTATGACATCTCGTGTTTGTCCTCGGACATGAACTCGTCCTCAGTTTCGGCCTCGGGCCCAATACATATGTGGATGAGTACCTTTGGACCCTCCGGCCCTACAATAGCCCTTCAAAATCTTGCTTTTTAGCACCTCGGACAAAAAGGAGGATTTTGATATTCTCAGGCTTGTTTTGGACTCCTCATGTCTTGTCTTCCGCCAGTACAAATGCCTCTTTAACTGCCCGAGGCTCGCTCCAATCGCTTCGGCGTCTAGAGCACACCCTCATTAAATTTTGGCTGCTCCTTGTCCCCCATGTTCTATGGTGCGAGACAAATCCAATGGCTGAGGTTTTTATGGGATACGAAGTGGGAATTTTCCCGCTTCTAGCTTGCTCCTTGATATAAATACCTTTCAAATCAACTTCTCCTTTCATTTCAGCATTCACTTCATCCTAGCGCATATACTTTGAATCTGTACCCTTTTTCAATTCACCTAAACTCTTACAAATACCAAAAGCCTGTCCGAGGACACCATTACTACTTCTGTAAGTCTTCTTAAACTTTACTCTTTTAATTTTCTATACATTCTTTCTTCCTTTTCTCCTCGGCACCATTCCCTCTTCTTAATTTCTTTAGTTCTTCCAACCTTTCCTAGAAATTGGTAGATTTAAGAGCTTAGTGGATTCTGAGGAGTGAGGAGGGGATAGAAAATTTTAAGGCACAGTGTAGGATTCCCCCAAACGTAGGTATTAGGTATTGCAAAGAGGGAGAGTGGCATATCAAAAGGGAGGAGGGAGAAGTAGTGATCCCAATTATTGCATTCATAGAGGGGGGAATGAGAATTCCCATGAGCCCCGTGACTAGGGATTATCTTAGGGCTCATAAGTTAGCCCCTACTCAATGCGCTCCAAATGTATTTAGGATTTTAGGATGCCTAGATGCCCTCAACAAAAAGATGGGTTTAAGGCTTACCCATCACAACGTCAACTAGGTTTATAACCTCCACCATCTGAAGGGACATGGGTATTACCTAAAATCTAGGTATCCCGAAGTCAGACTTATTCAGTGCCTTCCGGAGTCTAACAAAGGCCTTAAAAAAGATTTTTTGATCGTGTCCGGGGAGTGGCATGATGGCCTTCCCTGCCCAATGACAAAGGGATAGCTAGGTGGGGTTTTAGGCATACGGCGTTTACTTACTAATTTTTCCTTTCTTTTTGGGGTTTGTTCTCCCCCTTTTTTGTTTTCTTCTAACAAAAGATTTCCTTTGTTCTTGATGATTTTGCAGATAGACGCGCTGCCGAACCGAACTTTAGCTTAGTAAATAGGGAGAGCTTGAATAACATACTAAAAGCCGAGGTCTTTGTACAAGACGACGGCCAATTACGAGCAGCTTATATAATTTTAGGGTACAAGACGATCTCAACTGGCTTTCAAGCTCCCAAGTGTGTGATCAAGGCCAAGGATCCCCGCCTACACTGCATAAGTGTAGTCGTCCCTGGTTTTCTCCTCCCCGAAGGTGCACCCGTTCCAGAAGGCACCCTCCTCACTTAACCTATCCCAAGAGGCGATCTTACTTCTCAATCGATCCCAGATGGCATTCCTGCCGTAGTTTCTTCATTCCGAGTTGCCACTGGTGAATCCACTTCTTCTCAACCCATTAGTAAAGAAGAAAGTGAGGGGGAGGAAGAAAAAGATAAGGAAGTGTTTAACGTCTCAGACTCAGATGACATCTACGAAGTTTTCTACCATCCTCCATCTCCTGTGACCGAGGAAGCAGTTACCTTTCCAGATAAGATGGGTATTCAACGAAAACAGAGGTCAACCCTACAAGAGCTGCTGGAATCCCAGCCTGGGGGAAAAACGTCTAGGAAGTCTGCCCAATCCCAGCTTCCACCACCCCCAGCTCAGACTCGTTTACCTACTCCTCCTCCTGCCCAACAGACCCACGCCGACCTTGCCGACCATAAAAGTAAAAGGGACGACAAGGGTAAAGAGCTCATGGAGGTTAGGAAGAACCTCCCTCACCAAGAAGGTGATCCCCAGAGGGGGGTCTAAGCATCCCCAGGGCATGCAGACAAGGTCGGCTTATGAAGCTGACAGGAGGGGTGAACACCAGGTTACACTCTCGACCTGGGCTCCTCCCATGGAACTGAACGGGGCCCCCCTGACTAGCAAAACTTCCATACGGGACTTCTAAGGGGGGACGGCTGGGTACATAGCCCATGCCGTGGAACAACCTTTGCTTCTCCCCAAGGACATGGCTGACCTCAGATCTTTGAGGCAGCATGAAGTGTTCCTCAGGCTTGAAATAGACCTGGCAATGGTAACCACTTTAACTTAAAATCCTTTCTCTCTTCTCTCTCTTTTTATTTATTTATTTATTTAACTTAACTTTTCTTTCTTCTCAGGCTACCCAGGTAGTCTTTAGGGCCGAGGAGATAGTTAACTCCTCCCACTGAAGGATGAAAGAGGAGGAAGGGAGGAGGATAATGGCCATGAATGCCTTCCACGTAGCTGATAAGAGCATAAAATACCTGAAGGTTCAGCTGGCCGAGGAGCAAAAAGAAAGAAAATATGTTGCGGCCGCCTTAGAAAACGTTGAGAAGCAAGCCGAGAGTCAATGGTTACTTCTTTAAAGTACCGAGGAGCAACTGGCCACTTCCAAAGAGCAGATAGCCTCTCTGAAGAAGAAATTGGAGGAGGTTGAAAAGGCTAAAGCTTTAGCCGAGAAGGCCAAAGACGAGGCAGAGAAGGCCAGGGACGGAACAGAGCAACACGGATACGAGGTGGGGGTGGCCGAGACTAAAGACGCCCTGAGGGCCGAGGTCCCTCAAGTATGTAGAACTTACTGTGCCCTGATATGGGATGAAACCCTAAACCAACCCGGGGTTGAGGCTTCTTCCGCACTCAGGAGAGCAGAAAGTGTCTACTACCCCCCTGCCATACGCCCTCGAAGCTCTGCAGACTCCAAGGCCGACCCTGTGTCCTTAGAGACGGGTGAAATTCAAGGCAGCCCACCACAACCTCCTCCTGCAGCCAAAAATTCTTCGAAGGGGAAAAGGCAGGCCAAGGACACCTCAGTGACAGGGGAGGCCGATAAAGAAACAATCCAAAGTTCTGACCTTCCTCCTCTTGCTCCAAAGGGCACCTCTAAGGATCAAGAAGCTTCTCAAAGTATGGAAGTGGTATTGGCAACCCTTACCATACCCCCAAAAGAGGGCCATAAGGAGAAAGCCGAAGTGTCCACCACGGCAACGAATGCACAACCTCCCAAGGATCCAAAAGATAAACTTGTTATAAAAATGAAGAAGTAGATTATCTTCTTTTCTTTTTTGTTTGTTTTAGGTTTCTAGTTCTATATTTACATCAAGCTTATGTAATCCATCTACTTTTGTCAGAGGTTCACTATTAATGAGACTTGTAAATTTTCATCTTTATAATCTTAGTGTCAATGTTGTTTCCAATTTAGCCTTTGTTTGCTTTAACATTTTGAGAAAAACCATGATAAATGACCTTATCTTGAACTCCTGATCTGTCTAAATAATAGCACAAGTTTTACACATAACATGATTAATAACAAAACAAACGAAGACTACTAAGTCTGTCACCTTGGCAAAGAACAGTCCTGATTTTAAGAATGCACATAATGTTGCAATATGCACATAAGTTCACATTACTTTGTGCCTTACTCATCACCAAGCTTATAGGGTCAAAAAGGACAGTCAAATTTTACACAAATACAGGTATGCCTGTAAATGCTTTAAGTGATGCTCATGAGAATCTATTTGGGACTCTTATTATAATGGAGATCATTGTTATTTGGAGTAATCATACTGGGTGCCAATGTAGTTAATAAAAGATACTAATTTACCTTGAACATGTATCTCACAAAATCTGCAATAACCAAAGTTCTACACCGACACTTTGCAATTTGAGGGAAAAAGTTAATTTGCCCTAAATATATGGTCTGAGGAGCCACGCATAGCTTAGGGTCTGTTTTAACAGCTGGAATAATAATTAAAAGTTATCAACTTCCCCAAGGTATGTGGTCCGAGAATCCAAGCATGACCTAGGTTCCGTCTGATACTCAGGTGATTATAATACTGTGTTAATTTTTCCAAAGCAGATGGTCTGAGGAACTAGACATTACTAAGGTTCTGTTTAACACTTAGAAAGATGATTGAGAGATATCAATTTTTCCAAGGTACGTGGTCCGAGGAGCCAGGCATGACCAATGTTCTGTTTGATACTTATATAGATGTCATATCGTGTTAATTTTCCTAAAGCAGATGGTCCGAGGAACCAGGCATAGTTAAGGTTATGTTTAACACTTAGAAAAAATAATTGAGAGATATCAATTTTCCCAAGGTATGCGGTCTGAGGAGTCAGGCATGACCAATATTCTGTTTGATACTTAGATAGATGGTAAAGACGCCAGATAAGTAATATAACAAACCCAAACAAGGTGAAGAAAACTTTTATTTATAATAATATCTTCTAAGATTATTTACATTCTAGGGACGAGGTACAACCCTTTCCTCTAGATCTTCAAGAAAATACACGCCTATACCAGCCACTGATATTATACGATATGGCCCCTCCCAGTTGGATCCTAACTTCCCCCATGCTGGGTTCTTGGCAGCTCCCACAACCTTTCTTAAGACCAAATCCCCCACTGTTAGCGACCTTAGCTTTACGTTAGTATCATACCCTTGCTTGAGCTTGTGTTGATAATATGCCAACTGGACCATGGCATTTTCTCTTCGTTCTTCAATTAAATCTAAACTCTTCTCCAATAGTCCATCGTTGCTGCTCGAAGTGAAAAAACTTGTTCTTAGGGTGGGGAATCCCGTTTCCAGAGGAATAATAGTCTCAACCCCATATGTCATTGAAAAAGGCGTCTCCCTTGTGGACCTACGTGGCGTGGTTCGATAAGTCCATAGAACGTGTGACAGCTCTTCGAACCATTTCCCCTTGGCATCATCCAGCCTCTTTTTGAGTCCACTTACTATAACCTTATTTACAGTTTCAGCTTGTCCATTCCCCTGTGGATATGCCAGGGTGGAGTATTTATTCGTTATGCCCAGGTCACAACAATATCTTTTAAAGGCCTTGCTATCAAATTGCAAACAATTGTCCGAGATGAGGGTGCGAGGGACTTTGAACCTGGTAACAATGTTTTTCCAAATAAACCGTTTGGCATCCACGTCTCTAATATTGGCCAGTGGTTCAGGTTCAGCCCACTTGGTGAAGTAGTCTGTACCGACCAGTAAATATCTCTTATTCCCTGCTGCCTTAGGGAAAGGGCCTACAATATCCAGGCCCCATTGAGCGAAAGGCCAGGGACTGGATAAAGGATTAAGGACTCCCCTAGGTTGGTGAATGTTTGGGACAAACCTCTGACACTGGTCACATTTCTTTATATAGTCCTCTGCTTCTTTCTGCATCCTCGGCCACCAGTAGCCTTGCGTAAGGGCCCTATGTGATAAAGACCTGCCCCCCGTATGACTTCCGTAAATTCCTTCATGCAATTCTTCCAGAATTAGTTCAACTCCCTCTAGGTGTACACACAGCAGATACGGGCCAGAAAAAGACCTTTTATACAACTTCTGGTCTTTGGACAGCCAGAACCGATGAGCTTTTCTTCGCACTTTGTCAGCCTCGAACTTATCCTCTGGCAAAACATCTTCCTTGAGGAACAATACAATAAAGTCCATCCAGCTAGGACCTGCCCTTATTTGATTAACATGAACTATGCTTCTTCCAGCCTCGGTAGGTCTATATAAGTCTTCTACAAGAATTACCCGAGGTAAACTTTGTGCCGAGGAGGTTGCTAATGTAGTAAGGGAGTCCGCATGTGTATTTTTACTTCTAGGGACTTGTGATAAATTGAAAGATTCTAACTTAGACTGTAAATGTCTAACCTGGTTTGAGTATTCTTGCATTTTGGGATCTCTGGCTTCCAGCTCTCCTCGGACTTAGCCAACGACCAATCTTGAATCAGAGACCAATTCCATTGCCTTTCCACCCATTTTTTGTACCATGATCATACCTTCCAGCAGAGCTTCATATTCAGCTTCATTGTTTGTAGCCGAGAAGCCCAATCTTAAGGATTTTTCGATCGTGATGCTTTCTGGAGATGTCAAGACTAGCCCATACTAGATCCCCTATGGTTCGCTGCACTATCAACATAGACTTTCCAGGATGCAGGTTCTTGTACGGAAATCATTCCAACCGATTTTCCATCCATGTTTTGCTCTTCTATCTTTTCTTCTTCCGAGGATTTAGCAAACTCAACAACTAGGTTGGCAAGAACCTGACCCTTGATAGAGGTGCGTGGCATGTACTTAATGTTAAAAGCCCCTAAAATTATGCCCCACTTTGCAATTCTTCCTATGTAATCCGCACTCCGTAGTAAAGATTTAAGTGGGAGCTGGGTTAGGACGACAACTGTGTGTGACTGAAAATAGTGGGGAAACTTACGTGTAGCATGCACCACTGCCAAAATGGCCCTCTCTAGTGGTAAGTAACGAACCTCAGCCTCATGTAATGACTTACTCACGTAGTAAACTGGTCTCTGAACGCCATCATCAACATATATTAGCACCAAGCTCACCGCGTGGGAAGCTACCACGATGTAGGCAAACAAAACTTCGTCCATCTTAGGTCTGGACATTATGGGTGGCTAAGACAAATACTCTTTCAATTGCTGGAAAGCTAGGGCGCACTCTTCGGTCCATTCAAATCCTTTCCACTTATTCAACAACTGAAAGAAAGGTCTACACCTGTCAGCTGACCGAGAGATGAATCGGTTTAGATCCGCAGTCATCCTTGTAAGCCTCTGAACCTCTTTGGGATTTTGAGGTGGTTTCAAGTTGTTAATTGCCTTAATCTGGTTAAGGTTGACTTCAATTCCACGATGCGTGACCATGTAGCCCAAGAACTTCCCTGATCCGACACCAAAAGAATAATTTGAGGCATTAAGTCGTAGCTTATATCTCCTCAAGATACCAAAAATACTTCCGAGGTCATTAACATTATCAGACTTGACCTTGCTCTTTACCACCATATCATCAATGTATATTTCAATGTTTTTCCCTAACTGTAGCTCAAACATCCTAGTCATCATCCTGTGATAAGTAGCCCATGCATTTTTCAAACCAAAAGGCATCACCTTATAATGATATTTTCCAGTATGAGTGACGAAAGCTATCTTTTCCTGGTGGTCCAAAGCTAAAGGTATCTGATGATACCCTTGGAAGGCATCCAGAAAGCTCATGGATCCGAGGCATCCAGAAAGCTAAAGGTATCTGATTGACCCATAGTTACGTCTACCAGCTGGTCAATCCGAGGCATAGGGAAAGGGTCCCTTGGGCAGGCTTTGTTTAAGTCCGTAAAATCTACACATACACGCCATTTCCCCGTCTTCTTCTTTACCACCACTGTGTTAGCCAACCATTCCGGGTAAAAAACCTCTTTAATAGCTCCAGCGTGCTTAAGCTTCGTCACCTCGTCCTTGACAGCATTAGAGTGCTCCTTGGACGAACACCAAGGAGGTTGCTTTTTGGGGGTGAAGGATGGATTAACATTCAGATGATGACATATGAAACTCAGATTTACCCTCGAAGCTTCGTAGGCATTCCAAGCGAATACATCCATGTTTCCCCTAAGAAATTCCACAAATTCCTTCTTTTCTTGGGGTGGCAACTGAGCACCAACTTGGAAAAACTTCTCCGGATCATCACCTATGGCAAATCTCTCCAAATCTTCACATTTGGCCTCCTCGGCTGATCCCTTCGCGAGTGACTCCGGAGACTTTGACTACTATAAGCCCTCTTTAGATGTGGCCGAGGATTCAGCTGCTAGCTGATGCAAAATTGTGGACACCAGGCATTGCCTAGCCATGGATTGGTCCCCTACTAGTTCTTCAATCCGATCCCCTGATGGATACTTCACCTTTTGATGCAAAGTTGAAGAAACAGCCCCTAGGGTGTGGAGCCAAGGTCTGGCCACAATGGCCGTATAGGGGGAGTACGCATCCACCACTTTGAAGTTCACTTCCACTACTTCTGAGCCTGCTTGCTTAGGTAACCTGATCTGGCCCTTTGGGATAACAACATTCCCATCAAAACTCACCAGGGGTGAATTATAGGCGGTCAGATCCTCGGGTTTTAGGTTCAACCCTTTATATAAATCAGGGTACATGATCTCTGCACAACTGCCTTGGTCTACCATCACACTTCTCACATCATACCCTCATATTCTGAGGGTTACCACCAAAGCATCATCATGCAGCTAAATGGTCCCTGCCTTATCTTCATCTAAAAAACTCAATGCCGATCAAATTTCTACTCTGGTCCTTTTCAGTCCAAAGCCAGTGTCCTCATCTAGGAGCCGAGTTACAGACATTACTCTGGAGGGCTGTGAACCAGTATTCCCAGGTGCTGCAAAGATGACATTGATTGTGCCTATTGGGGGCCTTGAGGAAGCATTCCCCTGGTTCCCGGACCTTGACTGGTCACCTTGCCCATTGGGGCGGTACAAGAGATGCTGCAATTTCCCCTCCTTGACCAGTTGCTCCAGATGATTCCACAATGTTTGACAGTCCTCGGTGGTATGTCCCTACTCCTGGTGGTATTGGCAATGAAGGCTCTGGTTATGGCGCAAGGGATCCCCACTCATCTTGTTCGGCCATTTGAAGTATGGCTCATTCTTTATCTTCTCTAAAACTTGATGCACCAGGTCTCTAAACACAGTATTTACAACTTAAGGAGCTGCAGGTGAAGATTGCCCAGCAAAATCTCTCCGAAGTCTGTTATAGTTGTAGCGGTCTGACCTGAAATCCCTTCTCTCATGAGGGATAACCTTGCTCTTTCCCCTATCTTGCTGCTGATCCTTCTCAACCCTCTTGTATTTGTCAATCTAATCCATGAGTTGACGTATATTGTTAACAGGTTTCCTAGTTAAAGACTTCCTTAAGCCATGCTCGGCAGGTAGGCTGAGCTTAAAAGTGTTAATAGTAACATTGTCAAAATCATCATCTATCTCGTTGAACATCTCACAGTATCTATCTGAATATGTCTTCAGGGTTTCTCCTTCTCTCATGGACAAAGACAACAAAGAGGCTAAAGGCCGAGGAACCCTTCTACACATGACAAATCAGGATTCAAATGCTTGAGTAAGTTCCTTGAAAGAATCAATGGAACCTAACCTCAAACTATCAAACCACCTCATCGCCACAGGCCCCAAACTGGACGGGAATACCTTGCACATCAAAGGCTCGTTCTTGGAGTGTACGACCATCCTTTGATTAAAGTGGCTAACATGCTCCACTGGGTTTGTTCTTCCGTTGCACATGGTGAACGTGGGTTGGGAGAATCGTTGACGAAGTCTCCCTCTCTCAATCCAGCATGTGAAAGGTGACCTTGCAATCTGGTTCAGTGCTCTACTCATAGCATCGTTTCCCAGGCCGACCGAGGACGAATTTCTATCTCTACGCTCATGATGATAGTCTTCATCATATGAGAAAGTCTCGCTAGGGGGAGTCCTCGATCTGCGCCTGTAGCTCTCATCCTCCTCGTTGTCAAAAGAGAAATTAAGATTGGACAGGGTTCGCCTTTGCCGTTCATGACGCAGGCTTCTCCTCAGGTGGTCAATCTCCCTCTACATGTTTTTGGTATTATCCTCCTGAGAGACATGGCTTTTACCCTTCGCTTGACTTTTACTAGTATGGGTAGTATGTACACTTCCCTCCCGGTCTCTTTGCCGTTCAAGATCACGAAAGTGATCTTGAGATCTCAGCCCACTACGTGGATGGACTTAGGCCCAAAAATCCAAAACAATGAATTTGTAAAGAATGAGTTGGAAAAATGGGTTTTGGTTGATCAAACAAACATTGGAATAGATTCAGATGATTAGAGAATGAAAAGAAATAGGGTTGTATTGAAGAAAAATAGTCATCGGCAGGGTTCGAGGTGTACTGTTCTTGTATATTATTCTTAAATTGGGTTACAAGTTTGGTTCCTGAATGCTACTGTGTGTCTTCTTCTGATTCTCGATCCCCCTTCTTGTTGTTTCCTTTTCCTTTTATATCACCCTCTCTTCTCATTCCCACTTCACATGTGTATACCGATGGGTTGGTGTTAATACTTGTCCCATCAGCCTATCTTCTAAGTCACGATGCAATAGCTGTAAGGCTGAAACACACTGTTCAGGCAACACCTCCACATTAATGCGGCCAGAGAGTTAGCTGCAGTGCATTTGATGTGGAGGCAGTAGCTTTCCTTGGAGATACTACATGATTACGTTCTGTCCTATTCACCTATAATACTTATCTTCTCATATGGAATGGTATGGAAGGTTGCCTTTGTCGGTAAAACACTCTTTCATACCTCGGCTTTGGTTAATCAAAGATGGGTTCGTCCTTGGCGTAGTTTCTTGGACCATTACGATCAACACTGTCTTCTTCGCCTACAACTGTGGGCTTCTATGACATCTTGTGTTTGTCCTTGGACATGTACTCGTCCTCAGTTTGGGTTTCGGGCCCAATACATATGTGGATGAGTACCTTTGAACCCTCCGGCCCCACACTTTCTATTTGTGAATCAAGGATGTTATAAAGTTTCATTTATATATTATTTCTTAAGATTATTTATGTTAAGTTTTTTTTTTAATTTTTTTAGTTTTTTTTTTAATTTTTTAATTTTTAATTTTTTTAATTTTTTTAATTTTTTTTTTTAAGTTATGGATATTTTTAGTCGAATTGATTAAATGCAAATGTTATCATTCCATTTGTCCAATTTTGACTCTTGCATTTTAATACTGCTTTAGAATGGTCCAAAATATAATTGAAAAGTCAATAAGTACAATAGTCTAATTATTTCTTAGTTTATTAATTGTTTTATTAAAAAATTTAATATCTTTTAACTTTTTTGAGTTTAAAATAAAGAAATTTGTTTCACAGTTTATACTTTTTATGTGAAAGATAATGCATGAAATGATGCTTATATATAAAAATAATATATTATCTTCTAAAATAAATCAACAAAATGACAAAAGTAGAAGTTAGCAATTTGACCCTTGATTTCAATAAAAAGGTGGAGGAAGGTGTGGAATCTATGTTTTGAATTTAAAATCATTAGTAAAAGCACTTAGGGAAAAAAATAGTAAGAGAAAAAACATGGAACTTCTTAAATAAAATAAACAAAAGAACACAGGAAGTACAAAATAACAATTTGACTCTTGATTTCAATAAAAAGGCTAAGAGACATGTAGAATTAGTGGTCTTTTAATTTAAAATAATTACTTAAATATATATATATATATATATATATATACACACACCAAAAGGCAAGAGATTAATTCCTTCTTTGATCATCATATAGTTGGGTGAAAATGCAATTCAAGAAAACAACCAATTACACTTCAAAGCTATAAAATGGAGCATCGATGAAGCACCTGGGAATTGGGACAGTTGGACTGCTAAAGTCTTAAAGCAGATTATCTTAAAATAAGTTAAATTTACAGTAACATGTCAAAGCAATCATCTGGGTAAGTATTATAATAACCATTTAATCTTTTAGAATAAGTAAAATGGTACTACATTTGGACTGTTCTTGATGTTACAATTTGTGGTAATTATCCTGTTTTTGGATTATTATAGGAAGGAGATTATTCCAATTTATCCACCATGCTCATAGAGCAATACGTCTAGTCCTGCTTTGGAATTGACCTTTTAGCATGGTACAGAGAAATATTTATTCGGTGTGTATTTTTTTTATTTTATTGGTTTGCTGGCAACTTAGAAAATTAAGCAGAACTTCTGGACAGTGTTTGAATATTCTTGAATTTCGGGGTGTGCACATGTCGGGTTGGACGGATGGGGGTAATATTTTTAACCAATTCGTCAATGGCGGGTTGGAAAATTTTCAATTCACCACCTACCTAGCAATCTATAAATCTAGTGGGTCGGTTGAAAATCTTAATGGTTTCAACTTGACAGATTAAGCGGGTTGGGCGGGTTAAATAATTCAATTTACTAAATAAAATTATTTTAATTAAAATGGAATAATTGTTTGCTCCCTCAAATGAGAAAAAACAAGAGAAGGAAAGAAATTTTTTCAATTTTTATTAAAAATAATTACAAATACTACATAATTTTTATTAGAATGGCTGAAATTTTATCACATTGAAAAGAAAAAATATTTCAAAATCTAAAATTAGACATGTACATAAAGTAAGAATAATAACAAAATTTTGGAGAGAATAGCTAGAGTTTATTAGGGAAAATAAATGTGAAAATGAAGAAAATATATGTATAGGTTGAGTCAAGTCAAACAAGTTAACAAGTCAAGCAGTTTTTTTGCACAACCCTAATTTGAATGAATTTGATGAAACATGGGAATGAGGCATGACCAATTTTAGACATGTGTTGTATTTGTCCACGTAAAGTGCCCCAAGGCACTAGATGCAAGCCAACTTTCTATAGTTGAAAGATGGAAAAAAGAATGAAAGGATAGAAAAATTTATGAAAAATAGGAAAAAAAAAAAGAAAAAAAAATGTTTAAGTTTCTCTCATGTTTATTTGGTGGATAAGATAGAAAGCAAAAGGATAAAAAAAAATGTGATTTTAATAATATATTGCTATATCGTTATTACATAAGAGAGGATAAAAAAAAATTGTAATTAAAATGGAGTATAATAGTATCCACTTTTCCTCTCAACTTGGGAGAATTGCTTTTGGTGGGCTGAGTGAAAAACTCCATACACTTCCTTTTATATCATTCTTTAGTCTTTTCCACCACACCAAACAAAGAAAAACTTTGTGTTTGTTTGTTTGTTTGGTTTTTTTTTTAGGACAAATTATAGTTTTCACCATAAAATTATCACCCTGATTATCCTTGACTCTCTGAACTATCAAAATACACAATCAACTTCCTAATTATAAAATTATATTACACTTAACCTCTTTGTGCTATCAAAATGCATAATCGACCTCTCAATTCAAAAATTACATTACACTTAACTTTTTTGTTGTTGACTCTAGCTGATTGGAGTATTGAAAGACCAATTTACCCATCAACTGTCTATTTAGGAAAGAATGATAAATTAGTCTTTTAATATAAAATTCTATCAAATTCAACACTAAAATTGACGGCATGAGGAAATTGAAATCAAGTTATAATTTTAGGGGATCGATTGTGTGTTTCAATGGTTAATGGGGGTGAAATGTAGTTGGGGGGTAATACTTGAGTATGGAAAATTGTAATTTCACATTTCCTTTATTTTCCACCCTCATTCCTTTTTCACCTAACCAACCAGTATCTCCAGCAGCAGATGGTACAGAATCTACAGATCAATAGTGCACGATTATCACGAAATGAGCATGAAAATACCTGAATGCGTTCAAGTGATTGATGCGCATGAAAATGACTTCATTTATTCAGGTGACACAGTTAAGGCATCAAAAAATTTTGCAAGGCGATTTATGATTATTATAGCCGTTGGGTCGGGTCTAACTTCTATTTTTATTGCTCTAATTAAATGTGTACTATTCTCAAAAAAAAAAATTATATATATATATATGTACCTTGAATGGCTCAATTATTTGGTGGATCATTCTAGGCTATTCAACATGTATAAACTTTGGAAAGGAACAGAGAGAGGACCCAAATAGTAAATTCGACCCAACTAACTAATGGTTCCAATGCTCCAATGGTCGGTGTTGTCAAAGAGGGTGCATTTATTATTGAAAATTTTTTCCAACACTCATTTATTATTATTACTATCATTGAACAAATGTGTACACTACTATAAATCGAAGTACATACTAAATATAGACGTTATGTAGACATAGGCATGATTTATGAATTTATTCTGATTATGATTTTGTCAGTGGAAAACAGATAAAATATTTATTGTGCTGCACACATTGTATTGTTGATTCTTCCTTATCTCCTTTTCCCTTCATGATAATTTTTTCTGGTTTAAAAAACTTGTGCATAATTTGGGTTGATCGACTTGGTTTGCAGATTTGTTTATTTTAATGTATTTATATAGGCAGTGCCGTGTAGTTCATATATGGTGCTTTGTATTTGGTATCTTTTTTATATACTATGTGTGTGACTCCTTTTGGAGCGTTGTTGTTTGTGATTAATGAAAATCTTATCATTCCAAAGAAGTTGTGCTAAATTGTACATTATAAATTAATCAAATTAATCAAGCCCACCTAAAAGTTAAAAAGAATGTAGAATTTAACATAATTTGTAATTTAATATACCAAAATTGCATCCACTAAAGGGTGTGAGAGCACTAGCTTTTTTATTTTAATTTTGCCACTTTTGCTATTGGGGCCTAGTTCATGCTTCTCCCAAGGTCATGTACTGTATTATTCAAACTAAAGTCACAATTAAGAAAACCAAATTATGGAAATCAAAGCCCAATTATGGTGGGTCCTTTGCTTTATTAATTCGAAAGACTTGAAGGGGGTCACTATTCAATGATCCTTAACTCCCTTTGAAAATCAAACAATCCATCCAAAGTAGACTTTTGAAGAGATGGCCTACTAGAAGGAGACCCTCTTAGCCCAAAAGGTCTCTTTCCCTCTTCTCAAGGTGACGCTTGGCAAAAAAGAAGTCTCCCACGATAGAGATTGGGATGAATGAAAACTCTCACTCTTTTCCCTTTTTTTTCTTTTCCTTTTTTCAATTTTTGTTTTCCCTTTTGGAGTGATAGAGATGGATGAGACAAGGTGGGTAGAATTTCATGAACTTTGTATACTTTTATTTTGCCTTTATACCTATGCCTATGTAAACATATTCAGCGTATGTGGTGGCGAAATTGATGAATACTTTTTTTGCGAAACAGTACTATCATTCAACTAAGAAAAGAGATGAATAATTTTCAAGAACTACTAGTCTTTTGTATTTGGTAATTGCTATGAAGAACGGATAAGCATGAAACCAAAAAAGATACACATTTTTGTACCTACTATTTGATTACTAATCCCCACCACTAAACTAGCCTTGAGTCTAGAAATCCTATACTAGTTGTCTGTTGAAAATTTGTATATTTGGAAGGTGAGGAATTGTTGAATATTAAATTGAGGATCAATTATTTTTATGCTCCACTTGATGTTACAATAAGATATCCAATCAACCTCACATTACACTAGCTTCAACGCCTTGTTCATATGTTCAATTTGATTCCCTAAATCTTTATCTTTATAGAATGATTGCTTTAATGGTTTATGACACTGTTAGTGACATCCTACAGTCATTGTAGATCTCTACTAGGGCCCAAACTATTGTATATATAGCCTATAAAAGTATTTTAATTGTAGGACAAGTAACCTAATCCTAATTGAATTACAAGATGGGTTAAACTAAGTTTTTCTATAAATACTCTCTAATTTTACAGATTTGTTCTGTGATTATTATTCAATTTACTCTATGAATGTTGAAAACTTTTTAACCAAAAAGAAAAAGAAAAAGCTTTGATCCCCTCCTGCTCTTTCTAGAATTCATGCTTTAATGGTTTTATGTCATCAATGAGACACTAGTCATGTCGAGAATAAAGCTTTGGAAATTTTCAACCAAAGAACAAAAAT
Organism: Quercus aquifolioides; assembly: GCA_019022515.1. Classification (NCBI taxonomy): domain Eukaryota; kingdom Viridiplantae; phylum Streptophyta; class Magnoliopsida; order Fagales; family Fagaceae; genus Quercus; species Quercus aquifolioides. The sequence continues at coordinate 65,668,279 of CM032329.1, read as the reverse complement.
GAAAAAGTTTTTTTGGACACTGTGTGTGTATCTTTAAGTTTTGTCACCGAATCTTCTTCTTTTATTTATTTATTTATTTATTTTGATGGGTTTTGTCACCAAATCTTGACCCTTAATGAAAACGTTTTGTAGATGACCACTAAATTATAGGTGTTTTATAAAAATGGCAACCCGTGAGCCCTTTTTTAATCGCTAAAATAGCTGTTAATTTAAACGGCTTCTTTGACTTTTTAACCCTAGTGTCTCGTTTAAAACTCAACTAATCCCACATTCCTTGATCAAAACAAGCATTATACATTATAAAATCATTCTCAAAACATTCCCGTTGCGAGTTGCGAGTTGCGAAATGCAACAAGTAACCCATTTTGCTAATAAAAATATGGATTTTGCAAGATATAGGGTACTCGAATCAATGGAATCCAACATGAACTTTTTCTCTAGACTTGTGTCCCGATCACTTGACTAGCCTAATATACTTTGGACTTGTTCTACACTTGACTTTCGGTCACTTATCAGTGTGTTTAGATTAGCTTAGCCGATACTATTTTCTAGCGTTTTCAACAAACACATTTAGGCTTAATCACCGTCTCTTGTCATTATCGAAAATTATGATAAAAAAAAGTTGTATATAAACCAATAAACTAAAACGTGAAAGTTTATCCAAAATGCGACTATATTGTTTGATGCTTCCTGAGTTTAATATTGGCTGGTAGAAACTGTTGGTATCTTGAAAACTACAGAGAGTATGATAACAACGGAGAGCCTACCAAGTTAACTGTTGAAACTTGAAATAGAAAAATCACAAGTGAACTGACAGAGCAATGTGAACTAAACTGAGTCTCAGTCTGCATGAATATCATGTCTCTAGTACTTGAGTTTCAATTTACATTGGTGGTGAGAAAAGTTTGAAATCTCTGACTTCAACATGCAATCCGTGAAAACTTTGAAATGAAGTGCCCCCTAAGAAAAACAGTGAGACTTGCTCCACTAGGAAATTGAAATATGCCTTTGTGGAAAGAAAAACAAAAATGCCTTGTTTGAGTGTTTCCTATATCCAAAATTTCTAATAGAAAATTGTACAAGATGTCCCTTTTTGAAGATATTACCCCAATATTGCAAATGGACCTTAATCACGCAGTAAATAGAACTCAACTCAATCATTAGCTTTACTTCTATATTCCAACAAGATGGCTACCGTGATTTACGTCATAGATCACTAGAAATTGTTGTTTTTTTTTTTGCCAAAATTGACTCCAAATTTCCTTATTATTGTTTGAAGTAATCTTCATTAGCCTGAATAGGCATGGACGATTCTAGTGGCGGAGGCAGAAAAGTTTCCTTTGGGGGGTAGTGTCTATTAATTATGAATTGACAATTGTATATGTAATCACTCCAACTAAAAAAAAAAAAAAAACTACAATAGTTTATATCATTATCATTTATATGTAAATAATTTGAAGATGATTTCTTTTTATAATTTCATTTTAGATATACACAGTAAACACACACAATTTTATTCTCAAATCAAATGATTATGTACTTTGTGATTTATAAACCACATGAATACCATATAATGTTCACCTACCTGGACTTGCCGCCATGTTCATTGCTACTGACATATGATACATCAATAGCCATTCCTTTTCTCTCATTCAAGCCTGGCAAACAACTTTTTTGTTAATCATCTGATTTGAGAATTTACAAACCCCATGAATATTGTAGGGTCAACTTTTACAGCCCAAGCCCAAAACGGTTTGGATTGTGAGCCCAATGAACCCAAGACAATAAATTTGTAGAGAGTGGGTGAAAGAGCTAGGCTAGCAATGAATTAACAGTATAAGACTGCAGTGTTTGTGGATAAATTTGTATTCAAACGTGCTCGGACAGATGCAAACGTAACGTCCGAAGAGGAATTTGTATTGAATAAACTTGGGTTACAATTCTTGGAGCTACAGCAATGAAGTTCTCTCCTTTTTCACTTTTAGTTTTTCGATCCACCCTATCAGAGGGTTTTCCCTCTCTTATATAGTACTCCCTTCCTACATCTTCACCGTCCACTTGTTCATCATCTAGACGCCCACTTGAGTGCATGTCCCATCATGCACCATCTTTAGCCTTGTGTGAGTGGCGGTAGCTGAGAGTGCACTGTTCAGGTGTCTTCTCCACATTAATGCGGCCAGGGAAGTAGGTGCAGTGCATTTAATGCGGTGGTTGAAGTCTGTTTCCTAGATATTTCTCCGTTCTTGTTATCCTCATGCGCGCCTGAGGTTCATTTCCATCATTACACTTGTCAGGGGGATCATTTGAGCTTCCTAGACACCTGTCGGACCAAGCTTCTTCGGATCCGAGGATATTGGACTCCTCGGACAATTGAACATCTCCTCGGATCATAACCATGCTCCTCTCCAGACATGCTCCTTTCACATGGGCTTCTGCTTGAATGTTTTCATCTCTTCGGACCAACAGTGATCTTCAAATAGGGCCTTGGGCCCAATACGTTAGGTTGGGCTTTTTACCCCCCACAAATATTATATGACATTTAGTTTTAACAATTTGTTTACAAAATATATTGGACCAAAATTGTTAGTAAATCTATTACAAATTGTAGACACGTGATCAAAACAATTAAAACCTAAATGGCATAATATAAAAAAATGATCACAGTTAAAGATATATTAATCATTACATTTTACGCACTCAAAAACAATACTTATTCTAAATTTATAAACTATATACGGTTTGGGAGAATTATAACTTACACTAGCGTTTAAAGTTGGGAAAAAAAAATAGGGGGCCAAGAAGTATTTTTTGTAAGGGTATTGTGCAAATATATTACACTATATGGGGTAAATAGAGAGATTTTAAAAAAATTGGAAGGGTCATGACCTCACAAACCTTGTGAGAGGAGAAGAGAGGAGGGAAAGCTCCTTCCGTAAAAGAGAATAATTTCTTGTTGGTTAGGGGTACAAAAATATGAACCCAACGATTTTGAGTGCAACATGAAGGCTTGCATTAAAAAAAAAAAAAAAGCTAGCATAAGATTTGGAGAAAATAAATAAATAACTTTATAGGGGAAAAATTTACAATCTTTTTCACAATCCGTACTTGAAAAATTATGATTGGAACATTACTTAACATGAATGCACTATTGTCACTACTTTTATTAAAACCAGTTTTCTCAACCAAAAAAAAAAAAAAAAAAACTCCATTTTTACTGTTCAATTGTTGCGGTGTGAGTTTTACTAACGCAATGAGTCTGGTGGGCTTTCAATAAATTAACAAGATGTTGATGAATAGTAGTAGTCTACTAGAAAGATGGGTTCTGGGCTCAGTTTTGGGATTGAGTTAAAAAGCAGCAAGGCCTGCTTGGCTCAATGCACCTTCAAGTTTTTAAAGAAGATACTGTTCAGCTAAAATTTTGGGGAAAATGATAGGAAATTTGGGTAAAAGCTACTCCATTTAAAATTAATTGTTTAATTGGAATTAAAGTGTAAAAATTTGGATCTATATGATAACCAAAAAAAAACTTAATTTATACACCTGGTGTTGGAAAAGAATAATTTATACACCTGGATCTACAATGATGTTTATGTTCAATAGCTATGATAAATTGAAAAGAATAAGATCTTAAATCCACCTGGTGTTGGAAAACATGTGTACTTCAAATTTTGTGTCACGTTTAACTTACTTTATGTTTTCATTTATTTCGTTGTAAATTATTTTTTAGTCATAATTTTTTTTTTTTTTTGATGTTTGGTACGCTTGAAAATATTGGCCAAAAATTTCTGAAGTCAGCGTGAAATAAGCCCATTCCAAACACTTGAATATCTTGGTCAAGAGAAAACCTTTTCCAAAGTCAAGTGTGAAATAAGCCTAAATATTAGCTTTTATACATTTATATAAGATATATATATATATATATATATAGTGTACATCTTAATAGAACAAGGGAAGTGATACTCTCATTTCTTGAGGTTTGAGGTTTTCAACTCATGAGCATTAGCATTGGGGGTTTTATACCCTTCCCCCACCAAATTGCTATTTTACATTCCTAGAGGCCTAGAAGATGCTTTATCAGGATTGCTATTGGCAAAAAATTTAGCAACTATGAACAGTAAGTTTGTATATATACAAACTACTATAGCATGGTTGTAAAACAAAAAAAAATTATTTTATTTGGTTTGTTTTCAAGGAAGAGATAGAAAATGAGTGGAAGATAGAAAAGAGTTGGGGAGGAAGAGAGAGAAATGAATAAATAAATGAAAGGGTCGAAATATAAAAATTAAGATGTTAGATGAGTTATAAAATAAGATGGTAAAATAAATAAAATAACTTTTAAGTGCGTAAAATATGTATTTTTTTTAGTTATTTCATAGATAACATAACTATAAGATTTCAAAATTTGAAAAGACTCCCTTGACCAAAACTTAACTATGATTGGAGTAAATCTTGGGCAAAGTGTCATTCTCCCATAGGCGGAGAAGGGCACTTGCCCCACTTCTCTCTAACCTTCCCCAAAAGGCCAAAACTCTACCCTTCTCTAGAGAAAAATATGTTTTCCATCCTTCCTCTAAATAGAAAATATCTTGAGGAATTTTTATATGAGGAATATTCTTTTAGAAGCTAAAACTCACAACACTTGGATCTCAATGTCCCATTTCTTGTATCACTGCAGTTTTTAAGTATAAAAGTAGAATAAATTGGTATTCTCAGGACACTTGACTACACTCAATATCTTTTTAGAATTTGAATTTGCTGCAAACTAAATTGTAGCAATTCTTGCAAAAATACACACATGTCAATGCCTCAATAGACACTTTTCCAAACTTATATTTAAATGAAAACTTTTATGTCAAGATTAAATTTTTCACCAAATCCTTGCCTATCTTTTTATTAGATGTGAATTTTAACAAATTTACCATTAAATTATTTTTTTTTTCTTATATCCTTCATGCTTACAAATGTCTCTCTTACATAAGTCAAAAACTCTTTTACTCCTTATCATTGTTCTCATAAGAAATACGGGTCCGATTAAAAGTTCAATTTTTTATTATTTGACACTCTTTCATCCAAAGCTTACAAATTTTTTCATACAACAATTAGGTTTAAAGTTTTGTATTTTTTTTTTTTAAGTCTCTTCATATTAGGTTTAGGGTGTGTTTGGTTGGGGTGATTTTAGGGAGGATGGAAAATGAAAGAGAGAAAAGTGGAGAGAAAATGATGTTTTTGATTGTTTGGTTGAGGGTGGAAAAGATGAGAGATTTTGGTGGAGTCCACAAGTTTTCTCTCCTCTCCTTTCAAAATGCAATCTCTCCAAATTGGAGAGAAAATTAGAGTGAAAAGTGGGAAAAATATTTGGACAAAACTATCCCCACCTCTTTTACCGTTTCTGGCTCTTTTTTTTTTTTGACTTTTCCTTTCTCTGGTAGCGCTGGCTTTTTGTTTTTGTTTTTGTTCTTTTTTGTTTTTTCTTTCTTTGGTTTTGTCAGGACATGGTGGGCTCTTCTTCTTTTCCTTCTTAAAAAAAAAAAAAACAAATTTATTATTTTTTTTAAGAAAACACTTTTGGATGATTTCTTAGGCTATTTTTTGAAATGTTCACTTTCATCTATACAAATTTTTTTTAAAAAAAGTATAATGTATTACTTTTTTTTTTTTTTAAGAGAGACACGATGGTAAATTTAGACAAACCTTATTTTCAACCAAACCAACAAATTTTTCCACCCTCTCAACCTAACACAAATGAGGAAAATTAAAAACTTTTTTATCCTCCTACTTTTCCATCTCTTTCTATTTTTTATCTTCTCACTTTTCCATCATCTCAACCAAACAGACCCTTAGTGTAGTAGTGTGCCACCATTTGTGAGTTTATCAAACCCTCAACGATTCAGCTGATGACAGCTGCTACGGTGACCGTAACTTTAGTCTAAAAAGTCATCACTAGATTTTTGTGGTTTAGGTTAGGCCCACCGGCCACAACGGCTAGTTATTTGAATATTCGAGATGTACCAATTTGCCCTTGGCCTCTGAAACAAACAGCTACCTAATTTTTAATTTTCATAGGCCCGCGCCTTGTCTCATTGTCATCGCATGTTGATTATGAAAGCAGAGAGGTGGGTCCATAATCCATATCCTCCATAATAATTAAATAGATGAAGACATTGAAGAGATGGCAAACGAAAAAAAAATCAAAACAATCAATTACGTTTTGTGCTCAGAATTAACTTTTTCAATATGTTATGTATTAATGTATGCATATAATGTATGTTTTTTGACTAAAAAGATAGAGCATATAATGTATGTTATTTTTTGAATTAATGAAATAATCTCTTCTTTTTTTTTTTTTTGGAGAAAAAAGTTTGCTCATTTTATTATCCAAGGCCGATTAAATCAGCCTGATTTTAGTGAAATAATCTTATATGTGAACAATCCATTTAATTTGTTCAGGATTTAATATTTATAGCCTATTCCACAGTTTTGGTACTAGGATTTTTTTTTCATTTTTTGTTTAAAATTTTTTATAGTTGTTATAATCTCGTTGTTGTCATTTTTATTATCCAATTTATCCATATTGATGGAAAGGTTCATAAACTCAATTAATCATTCATCAATGAAACTGTAAAATTCAATTGATTTCACGATGAAACAACAAACTTACATTCCCTCTGTTTTTGCGAATGTTGTTGAGAAGGAGAAGGCCTAGATTTTCCTTTTGTAATTAATTTTTGCTTTAATATAGTCTTTTCTTAGTTGATTATCCAAAAAAAAAAAAAAAAAAAATTTAAACTTACATTCCCTAATGAAATTAATATACCCTTTTGTGATTTCTAAGTTGGTTATCTAATTTTTTTTTTTTTGCTAAACAAGTTGGTTATCTAATTATTTCCTTAAATGTGTACAGTTCATTGTTTAACACATCCCAAGTAATTATAGAGGGAGTCTCTAAGAGGTGTTATCAAAGATAGCCATATGTGGAGTGTGAGAGGCAATGGCTGTGATTCAAGTTTTTAAGAGGAAGTTTCACACACATATACACTTAAATTAAACTAAAATAGAATTTTTATATTGTAAAAATAAATAATAAAAAAAGATAGCCATATGAATTAAAAAAAAAAAAAAATGTACATTGAATATAAGCCACATAGTTGTGTGCATTGGTCAATACATTAAAGGCAAAATATCTTCTGGTTCCTTATAATTTGCACTTCTTGTCATTTTGGTTCATTGTGTTCTAAAATGTCAAACTTACACCCTCATCTTTAAGAGCACACCCAACATGTCTCTTCCCTCTACTCCATATCCGTTACATTTTCTTGTTCATTCTAATTTTACTTTTTCCTAATATTAACTCATTTTAAATGAAAAATAAATAGTGACCAAAACATAAATAAAAGAGAACATTCTTCCTCCTCCAAATCTAACCATTGAAATAAAAATAAAAAACCAAAATATTTTCCTTTAGAAATAAAACATGGTCTTCTCCAAAAAAATAAAAAAAAAAAAACAAAAAAACATGGATATGAAATGTCATTGCCCGTAAAGTGGAAGAACTCAATCTCGATATTTAGAGGAATTTGGATCGGAAAACCTTTGAAATTTCCTTATACAGGGACATAGCCATGCTTGACTTGGGGCAATGGCCCCTCCCTCCCTCTTCCCCTTCCTCCCCAATTTTTTTAAAATATACTAGTTTATATATAGTTATTAATTTTAGAAATAAAATTACACTTGACCACCACTTAACAATATCAGTGATCATTTTCATGACCATACACATATTTATAGAACTAAATGGAAACTATTTTTTATTTTTTATTTTATTTTGGCTGTTAACTATGTTAGCAATTTCCATCCAATAGATAATGATAGAGACACGATATTGAAAGGTTAGGGATCAAATTGACACAATTAAAAGGTTATGGACCAAATTGAAATATAGTGTAAAGGATATGGACCAAATATGTAGTTTATCCAAAAAAATTAACAAACTCAAAAAAAATTAGCCTAACAATAAAAATTATCAATAGCAAAGCTAAAAAAAATTAAATCCAATAAACCAATTTTACCAAAAACAAATAACTTGACCCTTTAAAAATTTTAAACAAACTAATTTTCCCCTTACCCATCCATAGACGCACGCCTAATTTTGTTGCACGTCAAATTCTTTTTTCATAAATAATTGTATTTTAATGTATTAAGAAATAATTTTCTTTATTGATGGTTTGTAAATATTAAATAGATGCTTATTTGAAATTTCATAATGATTTTTTTATATACTTTTGCCTTCTCCAATTCCAAGTCCTAGCTCCACCTTTGGCCTTATAGCGGCTATGAACTTATATGACATAATTGCCAATGATCCTCTCCATCCTTTCAATTCCTAAGCCAAATATACTCAGTCTATTCTATGTCGCAGTGTGAATTCCAGTGAGCTCAATTGGTAAAATTTTGATGGTTGAATAAGACATTTGGAGTTCAATCTCCGTCTACATCAAAAAATATATTCTAAAGAGTGAAGGATTTTTGTATTGAAAAAAAAAAAAAAAGAGAGTGAAAGTTTTTATTTCAAGTCTGCCCTTGCAACCAAAGCTTTGAGACATAGTTTTCCTTCAAACACTAGACTAGTTTTTTTTTTTTTTTGGCTGAACACATTTGAAGCTGGTTAAAATTTGGTAAGAACAAGTCACTTTTTTTTTTTTTTTTTTGTTTCATTTAAAATGTGTTAATAAAAAAAGAAAGATATTTTACAGTAAAACCTATTAGAAATGGACGGTAGGAACATATTGGGTGTGCCCTCAAAGTTTGTTGTTTAAATTGACAATTTTGGACCAAAATGATAACAAGTACAAATTAATAGTGTCCAAAATGAATCTTTGCTTAAATTAAACTATTGAATTTAATTAGATAAAGAAAACATAGTAAAGTAGAGAGAGAGAGCGTGGAAGATTATAGGGCATTTCGGTCATTTCAAACAAAAATTTCAAAAGTAGTTTAAAAATTCAAATTTTCTCAACGGTCAAATATCCCCCCACCACTCCCCTCCTAGCTACTCAACACACCCAAAAAAAATAAAATAACGTTCGTCGTCTTCTTCTTCATCTTCTTCTTCATTTTCTTCCCCTTCTCAACTCTCAATCCACCTCTGAAAATCCAAGCACTTCTCTCTCTCTCTCTCTCTCTCTCTCGCTTGCTCTCTCTTTCTCTCTCTAGCTCTCACAGAGAACAATGAGGCACAACAAACACAGCACAGAGGCCACCGAGTCTCGATTCTTAGGAACCATATCCGCCTCCTCCATTCGAAGCCTCCTTCCCAGATCTCTCTCCAAACACTCCAAATCCACCTCCAAATCCAACGCCGAGAACACTCCGCCCTCCGATCCCAACATCCCCACCGTCAAATCTCCACCGTCCAAACCACAGGTACAGTTTCTCAGTTCTCAATTTCTTTTTATCACTAAAAATGTCTCATTCATCAACATATAATCAAATAATTAAACCTGAAAGACTGAGCAATTTTGAAATTGTAGGATGAGATTGTCAGATCGGACCGTCCATCTGAAGTATCAGCGCCACCAGATCCACCGGTGAAGGTGAGCTTAGTCTTAATTTTTAAAAAAATTATAATTAATAAATAATCAAATAATTAACCTGAAAAATTGAGCATTTTGAAATTATAGGATGAGATTGTCAGATCGGACGGTCCAGGTGAAGTATCGGCGCCTCCAGATCCATCGGTGAAGGTACATGATTTCTGAGCTTAGCCTTAAATTTTAGTCTTAGGGCTAGTGTTTGTAAATAAATTTTCTGATTTTTATTTTTATTTTTAAAATTTATTTTTATTTCTATTTTTGGATAGGTTGTGGTGAGAATTAGGCCTGTTAATCGGGCGGATCAGGTGGTTAAGAAGGTCTCCTCGGACACATTGTCGGTCGAGGATCGGAAATTTAGGTTTGATTCGGTGATTGATTCGAATGCAAAACAGGTATGCAGCTTGATCCTGGTGTTTTTATGTTTGTTTTGAGTAATTCTTTGTTTGGATTTGTCAGAAAGTTTAGGGAATTTAAAGAAATTTGAATTTTGTATGTTAGGTTAGTTTGTTCAGTTGAATTTTATAGAAAGTAGAAACAATTTAGATTAGTAGAACTGAGATGTTGAATAGCTTTCTTAGTAACCAAACAAGGGGTTAAGACTCAAAATTTTTTAATTATTATTTATGAATATATATGTTTTTTGGTGGGTTTATCCAGGAAGATGTGTTCCAGTTAGTTGGAGTGCCTTTGGTGAAAAATGCATTAGCTGGTTACAATGCTTCAATTTTGTCATATGGACAGGTAATTCTAGATTTGTGTTTAAATTTCGACATTCAAGTGTGGATTTATGTGATTGTGTATTTTACCAATGAAGAAATTTTTGTTGGATTTTTCACTAGACTGGAAGTGGAAAGACTTACACGATGTGGGGTCCGCCTAGCGCGATGGTTGAGGATCCTTCAGCCAGTAGTCACCAGGGAATTGTTCCTCGGATTTTCCAAATGTTGTTCTCCGAGATTCAGAAAGTATGTTTTGTTTATAGGTTTTTATTGCAAGTGAAAATAAGTAGTGTTTAATATGCAGGTTCATGACTGTTTGGTTTGAATTGTTATATGTAGGAGCAAGAGAACTCAGAAGGGAAGCAGATAAATTTTCAGTGCCGATGCTCTTTTCTTGAGGTATTTGCTTTTATTGAAAATCTACAAGTGTGGTATATGCTCTTCTTCCTGCACTTGTTTTATATGTCTTGTCTAATTGATTTATTATGACAGATATACAATGAGCAAATTGGGGATTTACTTGACCCAATCCAGAGAAACCTTGAGGTGAAGATTAGCTTTCCTTTGTTTTAGCAGATGTGTCATTAGTATACTGGATTTAATTAATATGTTTGGTCAAAATTGTTCCAGATAAAAGATGATGCAAAAAATGGATTGTATGTTGAGAATTTGACTGAGGAATATGTGACTAGCTATGAGGATGTGACACAAATACTGATCAAGGTATGCACACATCATTACAGCCTTTCACCTTTGCTATACATACTTCTGAGGTTTGGCTATTGAGGTTTTGAGTTTTTGTTTGCAATCCCTTTTAAAAAAGCCTGCTTCACATCTTGTGGTGATTTTATAGGCATAATTGTCTGCTTTTACATTATCAAAATGGTTTTCTTTTTCTACTTAATTTGATTAACTTGTTTGTATATGATGCAGGGGCTTTCTAGTAGAAAAGTTGGAGCAACTAGCTTAAATTCTAAGAGCTCAAGATCCCATATTGTTTTTACTTTCATCATTGAGTCATGGTGCAAGGTATCATTGGACATTTCTGTCAGTTATCAGTAAAATATTTTGTTCTGAATAAGAGATTGTTTGTTTGTGATAAACTATTCATTGAATGACTTATTCCTTGCACACAAGGTGCTTGAGTGGTCTTAATGTTTAATGGAATCATATGTTTATATACCATTTTAACTCATTATCCATGATAGAGTCCTAAAGTTGCTATTATTAACTGTTATTATCCCTTTATAAGTTTTATCACTCAGATATGTTCTTTTATCCACTGATGCCACAGGGAACCTCATCTAAATGTTTTAATAGTTCAAAAACAAGCAGAATCACCCTTGTTGATCTAGCTGGACTTGATAGAAATAAAGTTGATGATGCGGGCAGACAAGGTGTGAAGGAAGGCAAACATGTGAAGAAGTCCTTATCACAACTTGGGTATGACGATGCCATGAGCCTTATTAAGTTAGAGAAATTTGTTTTATAAGATGTTCTTTATGTAGAATACTGATTAGATGTTGTATTTGTGATCCTACTATTGCAATTAATCTATAATCAGTTCTTTTCCCCATATTATGATAAAAGTGTGGGTGCGACTGGATATCAACTTATTTTCTTGCCATGCTACACTTATTTTCTTGCCATATTATGCCAAAAGTGTGGGTGCGACTGGATAGGAACTTATTTTCTTGCCATGCTAAAGGTTCACCAATTATTTTGGGTTAATTACATATGCTATCAAGATATCAAGAATATAGCCACGGTTGGGTTTAATGACTGTGTTTCATCATCACTGTTCTATTATATTGGTGCAGGCACTTGGTTAATATTCTTGCAAAGGCTGCTCAGTCTGGAAATTCTGAAGATATTACATATAGAGGTTCCTGTTTAACACATTTACTGCAAGAATCACTTGGTGGCAATTCAAAACTGACAGTTCTCTGTGCCATCTCACCAGAAAACAAGTATATATGACTTGAACTACTTATAGTTTTCTATTTACAGAATCTGCACAATAACTATATGAACCTTTAGAATGTTTACAGTTTGATGTTACATACTAATGCTCACCTAGATTGAGTCTTTTCATAAGATAGTAATTATAAAACAAATTTTCAACATTCTTTCGAAAAATTTCTTGAGATTTTGGTATTTTTCTGAAATTAAGAATGCCTTTTGATTGCAGAAATAGTGGTGATACACTGAGAACTCTCAGATTTGGACAACGAGTAAAATTCATTAGAAATGAGCCTGTAATAAATGAAATCACAGAGGATGATGTTAATGGTCTCAGTGATCAAATTCGTCAGTTGAAGGTATTAAGTTATCCTGCAAGAGTTATAACTGAAATCTTATTTTGATGGCCGTAGCAAGAAGCAAGCTAAGGTTTAAGAAATTTATATTCTACTGATGTTAAAGAAATTTGTATCTTGTTGGTTGCAGGAGGAACTTATAAGAGCAAAGTCTAGTAAATCAGTGGGAAGTCAAAATGGATATTTTCAAGGGCGTAATGTACGTGAAAGCTTGAATCAATTGAGAGTAAGCCTTAACCGCTCTTTGATTCTACCCCCCATAGATAATGATTCTGATGAAGAGGTAAATGTTGATGAGGATGATGTAAGGGAGATTCGTCAACATCTAGATAAGTTGCATAGCTCTTCTGAAGACAATATTAGAGACAAGCCTGTTAGTAGGGATTCCATCCAGTTTTATTCAATGGAGGAAAGTGGTGAGACAGACTTGATGAGTGAAGTAAGTATGACTGAAGAAGTCTGTATGGAAGAACCTTGGAACGAACTTCCTCAGATGGCCAATGATTCTATGGAAGACAATTTTGTAAGTGCTGCTAACACCTTAACAGCTTCTGGTCCTGCAACCAGAAGGAGCATTTCAATTAGCTCATGCTGTCAGTCCCCACTCCTCCAAGACCCACCATTGTCTGAATCTCCAAAAATTGGAAATATACAAAGGAAAAGCATGAATATATCATCATCAAGTCATTTAGTAAGTCAGAACAGTGTGTCAGAAAGTTCCAAGTTCAACTTGGATGTTTTAAGACAGTCACTTAAACAGAGTGAGCAGGTCCATTCTTCTTTGCGGTCAAGCAAGACATTTGCTGGCCCTGCTGAGACCTTGGCTGCTAGCCTTCACAGAGGCTTAAAGATTATTGACTATCACCAACGGAACTCTGCATCAAAAAAATCTTCAGTTTCCTTCTCCTTTGAGCACTTGAAATTGGAACCTTGTGCAGAAATTGATAAGGCCAATGCTTCTGTTCAGACACTACCAGAAGACAGACCATCTTCAAATGGACCATCTGCTTCTTTCCTTTGTACATCTTGCCAACGAAGAATATCTGAGAAGGATTCCAATGAGGTTAAGGATAGCTTGAAGACATGGATTGTAGCAGTGGATGAGGCAGAGAATCCTACTCAATTGACAGATAAAGTGCCTAAAGTATGGCTAGACTAAATTTCTGGCAAGTGTAGTTAAGAGAAATCCATTTCTGCATTTTTAAATTAGTTTCTATTTTTGCTGTTTCAGGATGCAGGCAATGCTATGATAAAAGGTCTTAAGCGAGAGGAGCTTGAAAACGTGTGTGTGGAGCAAGCTGCCAAAATTGAGCAGTTGAATCGACAGGTAACAAGAATTTACAAAGCTCTATAATTTTTTGGGATTTTATAATGTGGATTCTTCATTATTGACGTTTTAAATATGTACAGGTAGAGCAGTACAAACTGATGGAAGAAGAACACAGTCAAGAAATTAATAAACTTCACCTTGAGGCTTCAAAGAATGAAATAGTTCCATTTAAGGATTCCAAGAATGATGATTATCATTCACTGAGGGGTGAAGACAAGGTCAGTAATTGTTTTCCTCTATCACACTTAGCATTTCAAATGTTGGAAATCCCTTCTAACTTTGTTCTTGGTGTGTTTTGTGCAGCTTCTAAGGTACAATTCTGTTGAAAATTATCAGCTGGAGATTATAAAGGAAAAATGTGAAATAAAGGAAGTTGTGGAAGCTGGGACTGGGAACCAATATTTTGATCTGAATGAGAAGGAAGCACTTCTTAAGGAAATTGAAAGTTTAAAAAGCAAGTTGCAGTCATATTCTGATCCATCTTCTAACAAGTCTACCAAAAAATTGAGATCCTCTTTGTTGTCACGATCATTCCAATTACCAAAAAGTGGTGTAGATGAACTTGGTTATAGCAAGGAAGAACTAGGGAAGGAAAGAGAGAGATGGACAGAAATGGAGAGCGATTGGATTTCTTTAACTGATGAACTGAGAATTGATATTGAATCCCACCGTCGACGTGCAGAGAAGCTGGAGATGGAGTTGACATTAGAGAAGAAGTGCACTTCGGAGTTGGATGATGTACTTCACAGATCAGTCCTTGGGCATGCTAGAATGGTTGAACACTATGCTGAACTACAGGAGAAGTACAATGACTTGGTTGGAAAGCATCGTGCAATCATGGAAGGGATAGCAGAAGTGAAGAGGGCAGCTGCAAAGGCAGGGAAAAAAGGTCATGGCTCTCGTTTTGCAAAATCCCTTGCTGCAGAGCTTTCTACATTGAGGGTGGAGAGGGAGAGGGAGAGAGAATTGTTGAAAAAGGAGAACAAGAGTCTTAGAATTCAACTTAGAGACACTGCAGAAGCTGTTCATGCTGCTGGAGAACTCCTTGTTAGGTTGAGAGAAGCTGAGCATGTAGCATCAGTTGCAGAGGTAGCTTATCTGTCACTTTTGACTGGACTAATATTTAACACGGTTTCATTTAGTGACCATTCTGTCTAGATTGGCTTCACAATCAGACTATTCAATAATGCTTTCTGATTGCTTCTGTTTGGTGGTGGTACCTCACATAGAGGGTCCTGATCATTAATCAGATTGATCATTTATCAACAAAACGTATTTATGAACACTGAATATTATGATAGCATTTTCTGGAAAAGGTGATATCGAATTATTAAAGATTGTTGTCAATTTAATGATATATTAGGTTATTAATTAACAAGGAGGGGGGAGGGGTTAAGTGTTGGTAGCTTTCTGACTCATCACTTATGATTTCCATATCAATGCAGGACAACTTTACAAAGGTTCAACAAGACAATGAAACGTTAAAGAAGCAAGTGGAGAAGCTCAAAAGAAAACACAAGATGGAGATGGTCACCATGAAGCAGTATCTTGCAGAGAGCAGATTGCCTGAATCTGCATTGCAACCGCTATATCGACAGGATTCAGATGTAGCACACAACACCACAATCCCATATGCAGATGATGATCAGGCATGGAGGGCAGAGTTTGGAGCAATATATCAAGAGCACTACTAATTCTCCTTGTGAAGTTAAAATCGGCTCTTGAGAATTGGAGGTGATGAATATTGTTGTGGCAATGGCAGTGCTTAGCCGTAAATCTGCTGAGGGGCTTGCATCATTCCGACCCTACTTGGGTCGAAGCAATATACGATTCTTGTATCTTTCATTTGTTGTCTTTAATTTCCTTTTATTCTTTTAATGGTTGGCGTGATTATGTGTAGGGGGAATGTGTTCATCTTTGTTGACTCTGGATGATAATGCATGCGATTGAATGTTCATTCTTTAGTGATAATTGTGGTCCCTGTAGATGCTTCTTTGGACTTTGGTTGCTAGAATTATTCTTAGCATCTTCAAGCATACACTATATTTGGACAGCAAGACTTGATGGTGAAACCTGCGAAAGTTGATTAGGATTGTGGAATAGATTTTATGTCCAGGCTAATACCAATCCAACCCATTTCATGAATAAAACGTGACCAATTAACCAACCAGCAAAACTACTTGTTATAAATAATATCTTCTTGTTGCATTGAAACAAGAATGAGATTATCCAGGAATACACATTGAAACATCTAAGATTGAGCATTACCAGGACCCCGCATTAGTGCACAACTTCTCTCTTTGAAATAATGAATATAACAGAAAAAATGAAAATTATCAACGCTTGACCATTTAGGTTTCCAAAAAGAGGTTGTAAAAACAAGGCATAGCATTATTGAAAGGCAGCATGCCAGCATGATCAAAAAGCAACCAACGTTTAATCCTTAATAGAATTCCTTGTTTATTTTTTTTTTAAATTTTAATTTTCATTAAAACCCGCAGAATGAGGACATCATAAAAAAATGTATGAGCTTTTTATCCCTTGGGGAGAACCTTAACATATAGGCAACCACACCCTCTTCAACCACTCTTGAGCCCGAATGTTTATGACTAAAAAATATAGCCTTTTTGAGTTTGTAAGGCATTGACATTTCCAATAAATATAGGGATACCCAATTTCACAACATATTGAAGTATTTTACTATGAGTAATTGACACTTTCTGCTTGCTACTTTTTACACGGATTAATAGACCCACCACTCAATTAACCAGTTTAGCATGTAGTGAAATTATTGTCAATGTGTTTTGCATTCAGCAGATGCTGCTTTTATTGCGTTACATATCGTGTCTATTGAGGTCATAGTATAGAATTTTAGCAGATCTTGCTAATACATATTGAAGAGTGCCATTTCTAGTTTTGTCATTGATGCATTTCATTGTTTTCCAGGTGCCCTGCGTTGAAGGCTCTGTATTTTCCACCTGCAATATGGGACAATTCTTCATTTGTTTTGCCAAAACTCATACTTAAGTGGAAAAATCTAGAGCTGCTGAAACTTGGAAAATCCATTAACACAGTTAAGATATACTTGAAGGAATCAGCCTTCACTGCAAGAATTTCTGTCAGTTAGACATTGACTGATTATACAGCATATATTGGGAGACGTGCAGCAGCAGCCATTCCCACCCTTCTGCCAAACATAAAGTACTCAAACCTGAGACGGGCAAACATTAGTCGGACGAGTTTGAACTTGAAGAGAATTCTGCGGGGCTACAAGAAGCTTGTGCATTTGGATGTCAGGGACAATTTAGGTTTTGAATGTGATGACAAGTTACTGAAGCTTGCTTCACACATTAGTAATTTCCAAATTTTCAAAGATGATGATGCATACATTGTGGGATTCATTGGTGAAGTCGAAATTTATGCTGGTTTTGAAGAAAATGCATCACAGACCTGACAGTTTCTAACATAAACAAGAAGGAAGATGATAGGATGAAGAATAGAGCAGGAGGTTGAGAGAGAGAGAGAGAGAGAGAGAGAGAGAATATGATGCTGAATTCTCATTAATTATTATTCTGTACAGAGAACTCCTTATACACCAGAGGAGTAGGATTAATTACAGAAATGTATACTAACAAAATTGATGTAATTGCAACAGATTAATCAAATTCTTCCAAACGACTCTAACAGCTAACTGCCTAACATGTTCTACAATAGAAAGCTACAGGTAGCTGACAAAATTTTATCTATTACAAAATTGACTTGATTTTAAAATTTGAGAAACAAAATTGAAAATACCCCATTATTGGAGGACCAAAAGTGTGGTTTGGCCTTCATTTTTCCTCCTTTTTTGTTTTACTAATCACTTTGACATACATAAGTTTTGAAATGGAGGAGTTGGAAATGGTTTCCAAGGGTCAAATGCCACAAGAAACATTGTAGTCCGATTTTAATGGAGATAATTAAAAAAAAAAAAAATCAGGATATCAAAGCCCATCAAGGTAGTTATTGTTCTCTCTTCCTACAATAATATGCACTAGTAGAAATAATGTGTCAGTCAAAAAAAGAAATAATGTTTCTGTTAGTGTAGTCAGTCCATTAATTAGCCCATTACAATAAATTTCTTTATTGATGAAGATGAACCAAACCCTTAATTTCTTCGGCCCTGGCAACTGAGGACTGGGCCTGGGAATTCAAGGGACGTGGCTCTAAGGGAAAGAAGCTCTACTGAAGCCCAACATAGCTAGGGTCCAGCCGAGAAGAGCATAATGCCACGCTAGGCGGCAATGAGCACTCCAAAACTCAAGTTAGCAGCTAATTTTGTAAAGAAAAAATGAAGAGAGGAAATTGAGAGTTATGGCCTACCTCCACAGAGAGAGAGAGAGAGAGAGAGAGAGAGAGAGAGAGAGAGAGAGAGAGAGATTTATATCTTTAACACCACGTGGGAATGGCAACAGGTTGTGTTTGGGCCGGGTTTTTTGATACCCAGACCCGACCTGCGGCTCCTCCCCTGTTACCCGGACCCGGCCCGTTTAATAAACGGGTCTTTTTTTTAGCCCCAAACCCAGCCCGTTGGGTCTCTGTGGGCCCTGTCCAGCCACTTCTGGGCCTATTCCGTGGCAGCCCAATCCAACCCAATCTTATTAAAAAAAAAAAAAAAAAAAAGACCCAAACACAAACACACACACAAACACAAATCAATCAACATTGTTATCAATTAAATCCTCAAACTCCATTTATCATTTGTGGAAGAAACAAAACTCCGATTTTTACATTTATGGACAGATTTTTACATCAACACAACATTCACTCCGATTTTCACATATTGAATCCTCAAACAAATACCCAAAAACAAAAACTATTGAGAGAGGAACAAAACTCCATTTATCATTTATGGACAGATTTTTACATATTAAATCCTCAAACAAATACCCAAAAACAAAAACTACTAAGAGAGGAAATGAACCCAAAAAAAAAAAAAAATGAACCAAAAAAGAAAAAGAAAAAAAAGAACTCAGACCACTAAATCTCTCTTTGATCTAACAATCACGGCCTCCTCTGTGACAAAAACGGCAACCACCACGTGATTCTACAAGTTCTCCTTTCAAAAACAAAACCAACGACGCTGTTCAACAAGTCACACGTGAGATGGAAGAAAATCCATGGAGAATTGAGGGTGAGGATAAGATGTAACTATCTAAACTTGATTTGTGACTTTGAGAGTCTTGGTGGAGCTGATTAAAGAGTGAGAGTCAGTGAGGGAGGCGGCTGAGTTGAGAGAGAAAGGAGAGAGGCGGCTAAGTTGAGAGAAAAAGGTGAGAAATGAGTTTTAGGTTAGGGTTATGATATATATATATATATATATATATATATATATAGGTAGGTTTTTTTGTAATTTTATATTTAAGCTAACCGGGTTGGGTCAGGTTCGGGTTCGGGTTGGGTTTTTGCCAAAACCTGGACTCGATCCGGACTTATTTCGGGTTTTTAAAAAAAAACCCAAACCTGACCCTATTCTTTATCAGACCGAGTAAAACCTGACCCATTAGGGTCGAGTACCCGCGGGTCGGGCTTAAATTGCCATCCCTACATGTGACATGGTAGGGAGCATTATTGCTTTGTAAAGCTACTTTTGACTAATGAGACCACCTCCTAATAGGACAATTTGATGGGACAAGGTAGGCTGGCCATAGCTAGTGTAGCCCATGAATGTCTCCAACCAGTATGATACACACTGTCTTAAGCTAGTCTTAATGCATAGAGCCTGAGCGGCCTTGTCTCGGATGAATTTTCCCTTTTACTGCCTTATGTTTATTTGGCTACCTCCCACAATAAGTTTTCCAAAAGTGGCCGGTCAAAAGACACTAGCACACAAAAGTGATCAAAGTGGGTGGCCCTTGATCTCCTTAGAGCACCTCCAATAGCTTCTTTAAAGCCAATTTTAGAGAGAAAACACCTCAAAAACCCACTCCAACAGCTTCTCCATCTCCATTTTTTAGATTAGAATTGCTACAGTGCTTCTCTACAAGTAGAGAACATTGGCCAAATTGGCCATTTACCACTTTTTGCTGAAATTATTAGCAACATACCACTGTTTGCAAAATAAGTAGTAATATACCACTTTTTTTGAAACTTGAGTTCATGAAACTCGAGTTTGCATAAATTATTATCTGTTCACTGCTTATGTTTGTGCATTCAAATGAAAAAAATTACTTATTTTTATGTTTATGTTTTTTTGTTGATTATTGGAAAAAAAAAAAAAAGGAATAAGGAACTCGAGCTTGCCAAACTCGAGTTGCATACAAAGAACTCGAGCTTGGTAAGCTCAAGTACCATAGAAGTACAAAAGAGAGCATTTACACAAGTTTTTTTTTTATTTTTTATTTTTTATGAAACTCGAGTATTTAAAACTTGATTTACATAGCAAACTTGAGTTTCCTGAACTCGAGTTTCAAAAAAGTGGTATATTGCTACTTATTTTGTAAACAGTGGTATGTTGCTAATAATTTCCGCGAAAAGTGGTAAATGGTCGATTTCACCAGTGAACATTGTAGCGTTTACTGTTCACCCTTCAAACATTTTTAGCTATTATAATAATTAGCTATTGAATAAAAAAAATATTGAAGATGTGTAGTTGTTAAAAAAAAAAAATGAATAAAGAATGAATGAAAAAATAATATTTAAATGAGATGGAGAAAATGATAGAAAATTTGTTGGAAAGTGTATTTGAAAAAGTAGGTAGGTAAAAGCTAAATATCACTGTTCACTGTCTAAACAGTACAAAAATTTAGATAAGCTGCCGGAGATGCTCTTAGAGGATATGTTTTTTTACCCAACTAGGATAAAAAATAATCAACTTGGACTTCAGTTAGAAGCTGAGTTAGATGTAAGTGATTGAAACTGATGTGCTAGGCTTGTAGTTGATTCGGGTCTAGCCCTTCACAACCCCAAGCCTACTAGGTAAATTGGTTTGCTTTTTTTAACCATTTTCACATAGTTTCTTATTCCAAAATGAAGAAGGGGAAAAAAAATGACATTTACCCTTCACAAGAATCTCAAATTTTTGACTTTACCAATTCTTGTTATCCATTCCTTCCGCATTTTTATCTGAGATATGAACTTACAATTTCTCTTCCTAGTACACCAAATGTTACAAATTTTATGTACAAGCATTCTTTATACAATATTGATGACAAAACTTATTTAACACTTGAAAACACTACATTTACAATTCTAAATTTGTAAGCACAACATTGAAGTGTATTTCATTTACATAACAACATATAAGTATTGTTTTGTGGAGACCAGATCGCTGTAAACTATAACCGTTGAATCTGTGTAGACAATTTCAGCATCCTGAATTATAAAACCAGGAAGGATTGGTAGAGGAAATCTTCTTATTAGGTATAAGTTCACATATGGCAAGAAAACGGTTTTCAGGATAGTTGACATTACTGGCTACAAAGATCAATACTGAATGAGATTTATAGCAAGAAAGTAATGTCCCTTTATTCTATTAAGAGAAATGCAATAAACAAGAGGAATTAAATTGATTGTTGTCTCAAATATTTATATTATATCATATATCTTACAATAAACATGATATTCAAGGTATAATTTGGTAAAAATAAAAAAAATATAAGTTTCCAACAACCTATTTTAAACCTCCTTTCCCCCTTCAAGTTCACCCATGGGCCATGGGCGCAGAAGTGCTCACAAGTGATTATTACTGAATGAACAACCAACACTATGAGATCCAGAACTTTGCATCTTTTAGCTCATTGACTCAGACTCCTAGACCACCATGTTCAAGAGAGAATTTCACACACATACACTTAGTTAGGCTAGAGTAGGATTTCTATCTCAGATAAATAATAATAATAATAAATAAATAAGCTTGTAAAGAAAATTTTGTTCACTTTTTGGCTTTCTATTTCTCTTTGAGAAGTCATGTTTTTAGTGTTGGCTTTATTCAGTGACAAAAGTTGTTTGTAATGTTTTTATTGTTAATGTTCTTTTTCTTGGGTTTTCATGTTACTTAGGGTAGAGTACTTGAGCCTCTCCTTGAAAATTAGAAGTAGCATTAGACAGAGATTTTGTGACCTAGAGGCGACAATCTTGTGACCTAGTTTGCCCGCGAAATCCATGTGGCAGGGTTTTGGCTGAGAGTGCAATCATGAACCTCGCGACTGTCTCGTGACCTTAAGGGGTGACCAGGTCACGAGTTGCATGATCTCTATATTGTGCACTAAACATATTTGCTGCTCATCTACCAGCACACATAAACAGCTGTGAGGTGTGGCAAGGGGCTTCAAATAAGGGTTGAACAAACCCTAGAAATGAGATAAGAGAGAAGAAATTGAAGCCAAGCCTTTGTATGAAAAGAGAGACATTTTTCTGCAAAAAAAACCAAGTTCCCACCTCTCTTTTCCATCTCTTCATTGCATTGATAGAGATTATGTAAACACATTCGTCATCCACAAACATAGACATTGTGAGTGAGAGAATGACATTGGAAATGTGAGAAGCCATATCTAAACCCAAATCCTTTGGTGGCTTTCTATTGGCAACTCAACGGTGGTGACTCTGGGAAGCTAGGTGAAGAAAAGACTCATGGAGTTGGTTGCTAGCTGGAGCTTGGAGGGCTCAAGTACACGGGCAGATATAGGCTTGGAAGGTTTATAGTCATCTATGTATTGCAACTAACTATTCTAGTGGAGTGTTCATACAGGAGGTCGGGGGAGAGTTTTTTACTCCCGGTACTCGGTTTTTCCTCTTTCATAACACTTTGTGGTGTTATGTGTGGTGTGCTTGCTTTCCTCTATATTTCCTTTACCTTTCTACATTGCCATGTTTGTGTAGTGTGTAGTTAGTTAGTTTGGAAATTTGCTAAGTCACACTTGGACTATATTGATTAGTTTAGTGTTAAAATCAACTTAGCTGTAAAACTTTGTGTTAAGTTTCTAAATACGTGCTAGGGATAATATAGCATACTTAACTCATCAATTTCCTAACAACAATATGTTTGATCTTACAGAGACCAAGATGACACCAACCTGAAGAAGATGTATTTGTAGGTCACCAATCTCACTCCACTTCAAATACATAGAGAAGTCTTTCAATCTGACACTACCAGCAAAATTATTCCTCAAGATTTTTGCAGAGCCAGATGTACTTATCTCCTGCTATTGCACCAACAAATTGCACACCTAAAAAAGAAACAATAACAACACACATGGATCCCATCAAATTTTGTATTTTGTTTTGTTATAAATATGTACTAAGTGGTTACATTTTAGAACTATCATAAACAGATAAAAGCTATGTTCGTTCTTCTAAAAAGAAACCCACATCCATTTTTATTTCCATAAAAAATGTTACATGCAGTTTCTTGGTTTTAAAGGTAGTTGTTAAATCTCGAATTAAAGCTCTTTTTGACTATTATTATGGATGTGTAGTAAGTGGCTAAATATTAGGATTAAAGATAAGTAGATAACTACCATAAATAAATCATAATTTTTTCTTAAAAATATATAAGAAACAATTGAGGAAAGAGGTGTAAATAAAAGTTTGGATAAATGAATCATTTCAAAATGAAGAATTCTTTTTCTATACTTCACTAAAAAGAAAAAAGAAAAAAAAGGTTTAGATATGCGTACAAATATCAGACTAAATTCAGTACTAGTAATAAAAAGGAATAGATAAGAACTATAACAATTTTAACTTAGTAATACTATTATTTAAGCACATTTGATATTTTAGATGGTAGACTCGATCCAGTTGGGTGTTAAAAAACAAAAACTACTTCTAATAAAGAGTAACTAGACATGATACAATTGTTTCTCAAAAAAAGAGAAAAGAAGAAGACATGATTCAATTGTCCTTGCACTCTAGCACGCTTATTTATTTGGGACGGTAAAATGCATTGGACTAACATGGGCTTAAATTTGATTGTAACTACAGAATTTTACATTAAAAAAGAACTGTGAAAAAGCAATATAATATATTAGTATTAGCTCCAGTGGGTAAGCAAATTTTACTGGCTAATTAGAACTTGAACTTGGCCTTACAAAAAAGCATGATTTTGTTTTAAAGTGTGTCAAATTTGTTTGACAAATTTAATCTAATTTTATGTAGAAATGAGCTTGGAAAATAAAATTTAGACATTTTCTAAATTATATTTTGGTCACATTCATCTAACAATTCATAACCTAAATCTAAATATATTCTCAAAACTTCTACCTAAAATAATAATTTAATAATTTTAAAAAGTGTAACTTATTTCTCCTATTTTACAAACTCTTACTCAAATAAACTTAGCACATGCTTCCATTTTTACTAAAATTTTATTACAATTGCCCATATTATTACAATTCTTACATGTAATTTGTTCAAAATTAGTTCAATTTTTTTAATGTTTTAATACACCCTATCTGTGATAATGAAAGATCTATTACTTAGGATCCGTTTGGATACATCTTATTTTGCTAAAAACTGAAAACAATAAAAAAATAATAAAAAAGTTACTGTTCACGCATGTTGCACTGTTCACATGCCTAAATGCACTGTTCATGGGACATGAACAGTGCAAGAGGAGTTGAAAAAAAAAAAAATGCAAACGCAAGATGTGGGAAGCGCAAAATGTGCTTCCCAAACGCACACTTAATGTGTATGTATGTGCAACGATCGCTATAAATTTAATTTAATTTTATGAAGAAATGAGCTTGGAAAATATAGTGATGGCTCATACCGATGACATTGAATGTTGTCTATATCACTACAAAAAAAAGGGCCTTAGGTCCAAAAAACGTGGTCATAGGCCGATTTGGCCTATGGCCGCGTTTTTAAATGTGGCCCAAACCCCGTCAGAGGAGGTCTATGGCCGCACTTTTCAAACGCGGCCTAAGACCAGGTCCTATGGCCGCGTTCAAAACGCGGCCTAAGGTTACAGACTATGGCCGCGTTTTGAACGTGGCCATAGACCCCCTTCTTAGGCCGCGTTTTGAAAATGCGGCCATAGGACCCTTGTCTTTTAGCCGCGTTTAAAAACGCGGCCATTGCCCTTTTCTTTTCTTTTTTTTTCCTAGGCCAGATGGCTTTAGAAGGACCTCCACACCTGAGTTTAAGTTAAATGAGCTTTAGCTCTGTTTTCAACAAACAGTTTTAATCTTGCATAAGTCTCACATTTACTATAAAAACTCCGAAACTACATGCATAGTAATATCTCTTGCAAAGATAAAATGCAAGAGAGGAGGGCAATTAACTCACAATGCACTTTAGATAAAATTTGTGGTGAGGACTATATAAAATTTGACATGCCAAGTTTCTTGATTAGTATCTAATCTATCCTACATGGTAGATGTTAGGCATATATTTTGCTACAACATAGTGTACAAATGCATAATTAAGATTTCCCCAAATAGGTTGAAGGGTATAGTGGTAGACTTAAACTTTTAATGAGAAATTGAGCATTACCTTCTAAAGACAAAATCCTCCCAATGTTTTTATTGACGTATCTACACCATTAAAACATATTATAGGAAAAAATTGAACCCAAGGTTAAAGAATAAAAATTCTTGGTTATAATTAAAAAAATAAAACAATAGACGGATAATTATAAGAATAGGGGCAACTAACCTTTGTCGCATGCACAATAGCTAACACAAAGATAAATATGTGAAGATGATGCAAATTCATCTATTCCTAGGCTGTAATGACAATGTGAGCTTTGTACACTGTAGGAGGTTTTCCCTTGGATACGTGCTACATATTAGTGTCATTTGAGCCACAACAAAGAGCAACTGTTCCTTCATTTAACCAAACTCTTATATCTTTTATTAATAACAATGAGTTACAACACAACAACTGCAATATAATGTTCATACTGACATGGACAAAAGCTTTACTAACTGATATATGACATTGATTATGAGCTAAATATAAAGAATGAGAAAACAAAATTTGAAGGCAACCTAAGTGCTGATGAAGTTTTGGATCTATAACTTGAGTAATTGCAGCCAAATTACTAGTTGTGCCTCCACTCCAACGGAGCTATCAATGCATCTGAAATTTCCTCGCTATAATTTTAAAACAAGAACACATATTGTAAGGAACTGGAATTAAAATTAGAAACAAAAATGATTAATCTAAAAAAAAAATTCCAGCTCTAGAAGAACAATATGTTAACAGATTATATAGAATGGAACATAGTGAGGTTACTTGTAAATAGAGAATATTTAACTTAAGTACACTACTTAATACTAATAATATGGCCTACAAAATTTTCCACCCAAAATGGTTATTTGGACAATTCTGTCTACCTACTAATAGAGAAAGAGGGATCTAAGGAGCTTCCTGGACCTAATCTCTTATGATTTCATGTCATGAAAATGCCATGAGAGCATGGAGAAACATATTATCAAGACCCACTGGCAAATGGACCCCAATTTGTAAATCATGTTTGTAGACACTTTATACTAAAAGTAGTCCACTAGATATGTGTCCCTAGCCATAGATGTTGAAAAATTATTTCATAACATTTCAAGCATGTAATAAACGGTATTCATATCCAGTATTTTTCACTCTTTTATGGTGCAAACATCATATCTACTCAAACCCATGACAATTTAAGATTTATGAAATGGATAGTTAAAAAGAGGACAATTAAATGGCCCAAAAGAAAATTGAACTTAATCACTCATTTGATCCTTCAAGCAACAACACCCTTAAGCTCTCCCTAACCCGTCCCCATTAATTCCCCCATGTGATACAATTTATAATTTAAAGAAAAGAAAGAAACTGTGCTATCCATTACAAACCTTAAGAAACTAAATTTTGGATTTCATGGAAAAGGAAATTGGACTACCTTCGACATTGCCGTATTTGCTCACGTTCTTCAAATGTACTCTGAGGATCATAACAACCAAGTAGAAATTCTCATACTTCTCCTCTAATTGATGGACGTACCCCCTAATTTGGAAAATAATTATGATAAGCATCAACCCTCACAGCTTTGTTTCCTTTATGAATGGAAAAACAAAAATGAACTCATGAAAAAGAAAATATCTACAAAATGAAGAAATAGAGAAGATTCCGTAAAAGAATTGCTCAAGTACACATATACTATTTGGGACAAATAGTAAACAATTATTAAATCATTAAACAACTATTTGGAAATGATGAATTCAATAAAAAAAAAAAAAAAAAAAAAAAATTAAAACACTTCCTCTCACATGTGGGCCTAGAATCCCCCCTTAATAAGTGGGGCCCAACTCATGGGATTTAATCTTTTAAGTGGAGTTTTTTTTTTTTGGCTCTAATTCCACAGTTACTATTTGTCCCCAAAACATGAACAATTAGGAAAAAGAAAATTTAATCATCTAACCATTATTAAAACAACTTCAATAAAAATGATTCAAAAGCTTTATTGAGACCCTTAACGAATTACATTGGGTGTTTGTTCAAGTAAGACAAATTTATAGATTTTACAAAGCAATTGAGCTCCATATTGATAACATCTACCTCAAGGGTGATTAATTTAAGTTGGATTTTTTGTAAATTTAATGGATTTTCTAGGGACAAAAAATGAGTTTAGTAAAACGCAGGAAATAGGTTTCTTCCATTTTTGTATATATCATTGAGACTAACTCGTAGATCAAGATCGTTGAAATAAATCTATTAACAATATGGATGAACAATCATTTGAATTTGTTTGAATTAATAAGCCCAATGATTAGTTTTTTTTCATTAAAAGTTGGGTAATAGTGCATATATGAGTGAAAAAAGAATTCCTATTTTCATTGATGGACCGAAATAGACCGAATGGACCGAAGTGGACTGAAATAGAAGGAGTGGACCTAACTAACAAAAGGTACCGAATTGGACCAAATAAAAGGCAAGCTTATCATCAACTTGCTTGTCTTTTTGGTGTTTTTCTAATGGATATATATGGTAAATGTCACTAGTATATTTTTGTGGAAATTAATTCTATTGAGCTTTTATACTAATTAAACCAAACTACATGACAAAACCTTGACTAAATTCCTTTTTTCCTTTTCGGTTTCTTTTCTAATTTCTTCAATATTCCAGGCATAAACTGTATGATTAAGGGTTTTCTTTTGAAAGCAAGCAGGAACTTTTATTAGAATCAAACTCAGTTACAGAAGTCATAGTCCGAAAGCATATTAGTATACAATCACAGTTGTGGATACAAAGAAAAAAAATACATCAACTAATAAGAACACAGCTACAGCTACAATAATTCAATCAGCTTTAACCCAATAACAGCATAAAGCCTAAAACAGAATGAATGAACCTTTCTTTAGCAGCTACATTCGTTTTTAGTTTAGACTTGATGGACTAGACAATACTTATTTTAGACTTGACTTGTTCACCAAAGACAATTTTGTTTCTTTAAATCCAAATATGCATGGTAGGCTGTAGCTCCCCCATGAGAGCTTACTAATTAATAACAGCTTGTAGATTACTCCCTTTCCATTTGTTAATATCCTAATCCACCACATTTTCCCATTCAATTGGTGGGGTTAGAGTTCAAACAAATATCTATGGTCTTTTTCCAAACTCTCTTTGTGAAACCACACTCAAAGAACAAATAATCTCTGCAGTCAATATTCTCAGGCCATATTTAGTATATAAAATCCCATTTGGGTGCCACCAAATTTGTGTGCAGGTCTCATGTATAGGGTCATTTTTGCTTAAGCTACCAAGGCCAGAAACTAGTTGATGACAAAGCATATATCCAGCTATTTGGAATCAAGGATGGGATCACTAACAATAATGGGAAAATAAATTCAATACCGACAAACTTACAACAATAAAATCTTAAAATTCAATACCAATAAAGTAAGTAATAACAACTATATGAACCTTGAATGCTTCTTCAAATTGGTCACATGGGACAGTCTCACACTTGGGGTATGCCTTCAGAGCTGCAGCGTCGCTATATGCTCCTGGTAACCCCTACATAAAGCAATAAAACCAACATGAGAATAACAAGAATGCCATGGGCATGTTGAAGAATAATAATAAAAAAACTATACCTGATAGGCAACCCGCACTTTTGAACCATCTTTTGAACAAGAAGGTAAGTCATTTGCAGACAAAGGTTCTGCAATTTATTCATAAATTCAAAGCTATCACCAGATTGCAAAAAAAAGATCACATCACATCATATCAATCTACATTGTACAATAACTAATCATATGATCTAGCAAATCCATTATAGGCAAAAATCTGTTCTTTCATACAGAGTACAAGTCTCAATGATTGGAAAACATTAAAAAAAAAAAAAAAAAAAAAAACCGTTCTATGCTGTCTACCTAATAAAAAATAAACATAAAACATTGATAAAGCAAAGAACTTTCAATTAAAAAACAAATGTGAGATTGAGTTGACTTACTAGGAAGAAGGTTCAAATCCTTGTGAAACCCTCTGGACTCATTGCCCTGAGTCCTTTCAATGCCCCAAGAAGGTTCAACACCAGACACGTTTGGCTTCTCATCTTCCACAGAAGTAATAGCTCTCTGAGCCAAAACAGCCAAACAACAACATTCCCATTTGCGAGACATTTCCAAATCGAACCTCAAATTGAAAGCTGACCCAGAATTCCTAGACCACAAATCTGAGGACCCCAAATCAAAACAAGGAGTGCTAGGACAAACCCATATAGGAGAAGCTTTGAGAGCCATAAAAAAAAAAAAAAAAAAACACAAAAACAAACAAACATACAAAGAAGAAACCAATCTGGGAAACAAAGGAACAGAAAGGCTTATTTAGACAAAAATGCAAAAAACTAAATTTGTGATTGGGTTGAGTTGACTCGGCGGCTTTGACTTTGAGGACGAAACGGTGTGTTTTGGGAGGAATGGGTTTGAAGAAACAAACAGATTCAAAAACACCAATCCACCACATAGATCAATACCCACAAAAAAAAACAAAAATCATAAAAATAGAAATCGAAAAACTGAAACAACCAGATCTAACCGAATTCTGAAAATCAAAACCAAAAAAACTCAGAAAAAATTTAGAGAGAGAGAGAGAGAGGACCTGAGGGAAGGTGGCGTTCTGAGCCCAGATTGTTGATCCCCAAATTCAACAATCTCTCAATCATTCTGCTACTAAACATTTCAAAAACCCTACAACCCTCATTAAGAAAATACAAAATCAATCCGAAATCACAACAATGAATCAAAAGTCATCAGCCAAAACCCCAGAATTCGAAATCACATCAAACAATATTTATAAAAAATACAAACTATAATTACGAAACCCTAAAATAGAAAAGAGAGACTGACATCGTTGAGGACCAAGGCCATCGTCGGACTTGAGGGAGTCGAAGTTGGAGTTGGCGAGTCTCGAAGGCCGGTCGGCCGATTCGGGGTGGTGGTCGTCACGGAACCCACGCCCTTTGGTCTTCCTAGCTGCCCAAAATCTCCTGCTTTATTTGTTTGAAATGTTAGTGGTGAAATAGGAAATTTAGCAAGTGATCGGAGAGAGACAGATGTGCGATGTGCGATGGGAGAGGGCTTGAGATTGGAGAGATGGAGGCTAGAGTTGAAAAGGTTTTTAGTATTTATATAATTCCTGAAGCCGCGTTTTTAAACTGCGGCTTTAGGGGCTAGATCAGGCCGCGTTTAATAAACGGGGCCAAATCCTAACACTGAAGCCGCGTTTTATACACGCGGCTACAGACAAAACTTAAAGCCGCGTGTACGAAACGCGGCTTCAGGCAAGCTGGACTTGCATTTTCTAAACACAGCCTTACTTAAGATTAAAAAAAAAGAAAAAGAAAAATGCAGGTCCTATAGCCGCGTTTTTAAACGGGGCCATAGCTAACGTGGCTTGGGCCGCGTTTTGAACGCGACTTTAGACCCATTCTATGGCCCCGTTTTTAAAACGGGGCTTTAGTCCGTCTGGGGCCGCGTTTTTATAAACGCGGCCTAATGGGCCCGCGTTTTGTAGTGCTAGAATGATGGAGATATTATGCTCGCCTAAGATGACAAAGAGAAGACAATGAAAGCAAAAATATTCGATTGACAAGACGTCATGCCAATTACTCAATACTTTGGGTGGTGAATACGTTTTGGTGGGAAGTCCGGGCAAATTTAAATGAAGATGTTGTGCATTCTAATTCAACATCAACAAACTCATCACTAATACCACCTAATCACGAAGCTGGACAAAGTCGCTAGCTGACACATATATGTAACTTGGCACACAATATGCCAGTTGAGCAAAGTTATGCAAGAAGCATGTGAGATTAGAGTTTTGTATCTTTAAACAATCTTCATTTCTTGAAATATTATTATTTTGAGGAAATCTATAGTTTTTGGCATGTTAGTTATATGTCAATGTTGATAAAGACACTAACTTAATGTTTATATATTAAATTTAGGTCTCCCTTCAACCTATCCAACTATAAAGGCAAATGACTTTGAGGCTGGACCAAGTCATATAAATTTTGATGTCAATAATGGTAAGTTTTATATAATATATTTATAAAGCTTTCACCAGTATTTTTTTATATATAATTACACAAGTTGAGCATTTTATATAATTACATTTCAATTTCAAAAGGAATTGAATGAAGGGGTTGAAAATATAGTTGAGCAAAACCAAGGGGATGCCTACAGAGAACAAGGTTTGTTACTCAATGCCACCATTTTTATTTCGAATTTCATGTTTATCCTTCTATAAAGCTTTCACCATTATTTTTTATTATTATATATAATTAAATCAATTGAGCATTTTATATAATTACATTGCAGTTACATAAAGAATTGAAGGGGTTGAAAATATAGTTGAGCAAAACCAAGGGGATGCTTACAGAGAACAAGGTTCGTTCCTCAATGTCACCATTTTTTATTCGAATTTCACATTTATCCTTATAAATTTTGTAATTTGTTTATACAATGCATATTCAAAACTTTATTAATATTTCACTACATCATATTTGGTACAAATTTTAGTATTGAATTTAATAAAATCACTAATTGTTTCCTTAAAACTAAAATTAGGTGTTGACAACACATGTGATGGTATTGCACATGTAATAAATTGTATGCAAGGGAGATATAATTGTGCAAAAAACTATAAAGAAGGTAGAGAGGTCATAAGGTACAACTACCACCCCCAAAAACATGTTGCTTTTGTAATGCCTGTTTGTCGAGAGACATCCTCAATATATTGCAATAATGGAAAAATATCTTTACCCAATTTACCAATTTGTCCTAAATTAATGGAGCTCAATTGTGAGCAAACACCGCGAGGCAGACATTTCAGGCATTATATATGGTTTTATAACAACATGTTTGCATTTATCTTATCGGGTGTGCATGTGAATGACACCGTAGCCTCCAATAGTTGAGGAATATATATATATTCTGTGCTCAAGGTGCCATCTATCATAGAATTGGTAGTCTTTTACCACATACACCTCGTAGTGTGCGGCATCTACAATTGTATATCTAAGATACTGATCTTGAAATACAACATAGAATAAAATCGAATCTCCCTAATATAGTATGATGGGGAACTAAAAATCGAACCTATCTCCAATTCGTCCATAGGAGTCGTCCAGAGCTAAAGATCAGCCCAACGTAAAAAGATCGTCCATAACAAGAAAGTCATCCATAGAAGTACGAGTCGTCCATCTGGGGAGAACACGGATGACCCCCTAACACTTGGGAAATTTCCAAAGATGGATTTGTCTACGATAGCTTGTAATTCGGACCACGTGTTACCATTTTAAAGCATGAGTAAAACCCTTATTCATCGCTATGACAGTTGTGGAGGATAAGGTTTATTATTCTAACTTCTATAGTATTTGTGGAAGTTAAAGTCTGAACTTTCGAAACCTCCACAAATACTGGAGCAGTTACTAAACAAGTAAAAGCCGTAAGGCCAACTATATAAGGACTCATCCAGACAAAGTAAAGGTAAGTTTTTCACTATTCTAAAAAGTTGGGAATTCTTGAGTTTCTAGAGAACAAAAAACTAACTTAAGCATCGGAAGGTTCTTGGCCGGTCCACCCCGGTCACCTTTGATCTTTTGTCTTTTTCATTTCAGGCCTTCCAAGCAACCACCAGACCATTGAAATTCGGAGCATTCAGCCTATTGATTTTCTGTGCATTATCATAGTAAATTAGTAATATTTCATATTTCTCTATATACTTGAAGTGGAGTGAGATTGGTAAATAGTATGCTTTTCAAATGCCGTTCATGAACTAAAAAGTCTAGACTTAAACCTCATTTGGTTCCCCAAAAGCAAAGGAAAAGAAAGAAAAGAAAATTTCAATTTCAGCTTATAAAATGGCATCTCATTTACTTAGGGGCCTCCAAAAAATATATTTTTAATGTTTTATTTTATTTTATAATTAAGGTCATATAATAATCCACAGGATAACCTTTTTTTTTTTTTTTGGAGAAAGAAAACTGGGAACTTTTATTGAAATTTTTTTTATATTCTCCATACTTGCAAAATATTCAGAAAATCAAATATCAATAGCTATATCATCAATTAAATGTTTGTTGAGGTCTAAAAAATCATAATGCCAAGGCCCAAAAATAGCACAATGGGCCAACTCCATAGAAAGTAATATTAAAGTGGTTGAGCTCACCATAAAGGAAAAGGATGGTAAGCCCAAAAGATCTAAAGCCCTGAACTCATGAGAAGATAGGCCTTAGAAAAAAACAAGCGAAAGAAAGAAAGGAAATAGGCCCAGCCTGCCAAAACTAGAAAATCAAAAGAAACTGGCCTCGGATACATAAAGGCTGCCAGAGGCTCGGGATCCTCGGGGCAAGCAACACAGCTAGGGTAAGATTGAGAAAGTTCAAAAGAGCATCAAGAAGCACAAGAAACGAAGGACAGACACATCCTTCTCAACAGCCCAATGTTGCAAAAAGGGATCAGAAAGCTTGAGACTAACAATTTATGAACAAAGGGGCGGTACCTCGGGAAACCAGGAGGAAGAACCACGAAGGGAAGTAGTTGGGAAACTTTCAATCTGGCAGAGAAGGAATCAGCTCACTTAGGAAAATGACAAAAAGAAAAGGTAACCAAAAGCTGAATCTGAAAAGCTAAGGTCTTGAAGGAAGAGAGATTAAGAAGTCAGCCCTTTAAAAAAACACCTCAGAATAGAAAGTTAGCAAGAAGCATTTGGGGAAATAGCACAAAAAGAAGGAAACTATGAGAAGCAAGGAAAGTACCAATCATCAAAGTGGCTGGCGCAGCCTGGGCTTTGGTACCCAGGGAACAGGGGAGGGGAATTAGTGGTACCCCGGAACCCTAGAGTAACACTATAAAATGGAGAAGTAGTCAACATTGAAAAGGGGCTAGCAATAGTAAAATCACAATAGAATCATTGAGAAAACTTTGTAAAAAACTCAGAAAAAATAGGGAAACATCGCCCGATATCCCAAAAAACAGTCAC
This sequence comes from Quercus aquifolioides, assembly GCA_019022515.1. Taxonomy (NCBI): domain Eukaryota; kingdom Viridiplantae; phylum Streptophyta; class Magnoliopsida; order Fagales; family Fagaceae; genus Quercus; species Quercus aquifolioides. The sequence continues at coordinate 65,633,874 of CM032329.1, read as the reverse complement.
TGTAGAACATACTTGGATTCAAAGGGATTCAAACTTTGCAAGTCTTAGAGGCTTAGATAGCCATCTAAGTCTGTAATTTTTGAGCTTATTTGGACCTTGTAATACGTCTCAGTGAACACATTGTAACCCATGATTAAAAAAAATAATGAAATATTTTACACGGGTCTGAGGATCCTTAACAGTATTTGTGTATTTCTTATTTACATTGTTTTTCCTTTGCTGTTTTCCTTACTGTTCAATACATATATTCTTGCTTGCTAGTATGTACGTATTGTAGGATTCTTGCTCTGTGCACCACTTGGTTTGCAAACAGTCCATTTAGCTGCGGTGAACCAAGCCCAGTCCCTTCAAACTACAACAACAGGCCCCTAGGGTCCTCGCTTCAGCTTGGGCCTGGATACTGTCAAAAAAGGGACCTTCACAATGTTTAAATTTTAAGTTTTTAATTTAAAATTATGCATAAAAAATAAGTTTATGGATTGAATAGTAAATAAAATCCAATTGGCATAAAATTTGACATGTGTTTAAGGATATACAGTATACGTAATCTAACAGTTAGATTTTCAAAATATGTAATTATGTTAATTTTTTTAGTGAGAATTGTAGCCAAATTTGAAAACTAATATTCCGTTTGGTTTGTAAAGGAGATGAAAGAAAGGGATAGAAAGGAGGAAAAACTAAGGGAAGGGAAGAGAAGAAGAGAGAGCAGTAAACAAGCATAGAAGGATTGCATTAATACAATTTCTTGGAAAGAAAAGTCTTCTTGAAAAAGTAATAATTGGTGGAATGGTATGAAGGATTGTGTTAAAAAAGAAAAATGATATGTTTACAATATTTTTACAATAAATCTTAAGTGACAGGTTGTTATGAGTTGTTATTGGTAGAAAAAAAATATTTTAACACTAAGTTCAAATTAGAACCAATAACAACATACCACCTATGATTTTTTATAAAAGCGTTGTGAAAATGTTGTGAACGTAGCACTTCAAACTAAGAATGTTTCTATAATACAACCTTTAGTCAAAATTAGTGGTTGTGAGAAAAGTATTAAACTCCATAAAAAGAGGAGAAGAAGAAGAAAAGTTTGAAATATTGGTAAATTGGTCAAATTGTGTATTCACACTTTTCAATGGAAAACTGAAAATGTGTGGGACTGTCACAACTCATATATAACCTATGGATCGAGAAAGTTTCTATAATACAAACTTTAGTCAAAAGTGGTGGTGGTGAGAAAAGTATGAAACTTCATTAAAAAAGAAGAAGAAGAAAAGTATGAAATATTGGTGAGTTGGATAAATTGTGTTTTCACGCTTTTTAATGGAAAACTGAAAATGTGTGGGACCGTCACAACTCATATATAACCTATGGATCACATATAGTTTTGTAATTAAATTCATTTTGTTTCACATTTCATTGTATCTTTCTTCTCTCTACATTTTCTCAACTTTTTGATCATAGATTCCAATGGCTCTCCAAATCAACGATGGAGCCTCTTCTTCTTTCACTCTCTGATTCATCTACGATGTTTTCTTAAATTTCAGAGGTGAAGATACCCGCTATAATTTTACAGGTCATTTATATCAAGCTTTATGTGATAAGGGTTTTAACACTTTTATCGATAATGACCTTCAGAGAGGAGAAGAAATTTCAACAAAACTTCTTAAAGCTATTGAATTGTCAATGATTTTGATTGTTGTGTTCTCTGAAAATTATGCATCTTCTAGTTGGTGCTTAGATGAGCTAGTAAAGATTCTTGAGTGTAGGAATAACGGACAGTTAGTTCTACCAATATTTTACAAAGTAGATCCATCAGAAATACGTAAACAAAAGGAAAAGTTTGGAGTAGCGTTAGCTCAACATGAAGAAAATTTAAAGGATAACATGGAGAAGGTTCAGAGGTGGAGGACAGCTTTGACTAAAGCAACTGACTTGTCTGGGTTGCATTACAAGGAGGGGTATGTAACTATTCATTGCTCTTCTATAAGTTAGAGTTTAATAGTTTTGTTATAGGAATCACAAAAAAAAAAAAAATATATATATATATATATATAGATATATTTTTCATAGAATCTTCTACTACTAAGGTAGTTAAGTTATAAAAGTCGACGATAGAAATTATAAAAAAAAAAATTAACGCCATATAATTTTACCAATTTTGACTACTAATTTTTGTGTGCTTTTATGAGTTACAAACTTTAAATCATCTTCAAGCAGCATTTGGATAGCGCTGATGCGCGTCCAGCATTTGCGTTTTCTATTTTTTTTTCTATTTTTTTTTAAAGACCAGCGCCTCTTGCACTGTTCATGGGACATGAACAGTGCAAAAAAGAAAATGAACAGTAACCCACATGTGAACAGTAAATTTTTTATTATTTTTTTATTGGTTTTAGTTTTCAGTAGGCCCAATCATGGATTAGAAATAGGTTACAAGGAAATTAGGATTTCATCATCTTTGGCAAACCCCAATCATGAATGATAAAAAAATTCACATAAGAAATATACAAAAGCTCAAAACTACATTAATACGTAAAAAATATACTAGTATTTATTCAGTATTAATAAAATATAAACTTCAGTCAAAAAAATATAAGAACAAAAAAAAAAAAAAAACTGTTTTTAATATATTTCAACTCAATTATATATGATCTATCAAAATGACAAAATGGCATTCGATCTTCTTTTTTACTCTAAAAAAAATCTATAATTAATTTTGTTTAAAATTTAGGCGAAAACCACATTTTTGTCTCTACATTTCAGGCGATTCCCACTATGGTCCATATCTTTTATTTTCATCGCTTTTAGTCCCTATTTAGAAAAACACCATCTATTTTAGTCCTTTCTGTCAGTGCCCTAACGGCAAAGTCTTAGGTGATAGACGAAACTATTAAAATAATAATAATAAATTTTATTTTGGCATTAAAAAATGCCACGTTAGCATCTAAATTAAATAAATAAATTTATTAATTTTAAGTAAATAAAAAAATTAAAACAAAATTAAAAACAAAAAATTACATGAATTGAGATCTAAGTGTGTTTTGAACAAGAACAGTAGGAACACAAACCCAAATCTAACACACAAACACGCTCCCTTTCGCTTCTGGGTTTTTCTCTTTCATTTATACTCCACACCACCACCCTATCATAACTTTTACTTAAGTTAACCTCAAAATCAAAACCCTCCATTTTCTTTTAAAAAAAAAAAAAAAAAAAAAACACATCAACCAGAAAAGCCCCAAACTTAAAAAAGCTCTCTCTCTCTCTCTCTCTCAATTTGGACTCACAGGTTTTCAGTTTCTTTCACTCTTTTTCTCTCTCTGTGTAAATCGGACACATCTAAGCAAAAAAGTGTCATTCTCAACAAAATTTTCCAAACCTTAGAGGGGGGTTTTGAAGAAACTTGCAATCGCTACTCCGATCTCTCTCTCGGTGTGAGAGATCGCCACCGTGTACTTTCCCGACGAGACAACCCTAGCCGATCGAGTCTTCTCCGCCGAGTTTCCTCTTCAGTAACCCCACTCGCGGGATTCTCATCCAACTTCTCAAATCGTCAAGGGCATCACCATGACCACTCCGCCGAGAAACTGTTCAAGTTCCTCGAATCTTTAGCAACCTCACGCGTGCGAGTACTTGCTCTCTCCTTCCATCTCTAGTCTCTACTTTTCTTGGACTCACACACTCAATCTCCCTTCTTCAATCTGTGATGGTGTGGGGGTTTGAGTTGTTTGATGGTTAATATATCTGAGCTATGGTTGAAATTGGTTTTAGGGTTTGGTTGTGATGGATCTGGGTTTGGTAGTGGTGGATCTAGGGAAGAAGAACAAGAAAAGGAACTGAGATTTTGGGTGTGGCCTGTTATAGGTCTTTGATGATTTTGTTGGGTTTGAGAAAATAGGGGCATTGGGATTTATGAATTTGAACTCGAGCTAAATTTTTTGGGTTTATTTTGTGTTTGTTTCCTAAGAAAATATAGGTTTATGGGTTTGTTGGAGATTGGTTTGTTTACTGGGTTTATGGGTTTGATTTGCTAGAGAATTCGGTGTTGTATGGCTGATTAGTTATTCAATTATGAACTTTGTGAAAATCATGTGGATTAGTGATTCGCTGGAGAATTCGGTGTTGAATGGTTGTTTGTTGGTTTTTTTTTTTGAAATTTCTAGGTTTGTGTTCTTAGATCTGGGTTTGTGCTGTTGTTGTTCTTGTTCAAGACAAACTTAGATCTCAATTCATGTGATTTTTGGTTTTTAATTTTTTTATTTAGTTAAAATTAATAAATTAATTTTTTTAATTTAGATGCTATTAATGCCAAAATAAAATTTATTATTATTATTTTAATAGTTCCATTTGCCACCTGGGACTTTACCGTTAGGGCACTGATGGAAAGGACTAAAATGGATGGCATTTTTCTAAATAGGGACTAAAAGCGGTGAAAAAAAAGATAGAGACCAAAGTAGGAATCACCTAAAAATGTAGGGACGAAAATGTGGTTTTCGCCTAAAATTTAATAGCAATTTCTCTTTCAATATACATATCAAAGAGTGTTAGATATATATATATATATATATATATATATATATATGTATTTTTTTTTTTCATTTTGTTGTGAGCTTAATCTTCACTATAATATTTAGGACCAAAAGTCCTCATTTTGTAGTTACAACAAATCTTAGATAAGTAAGTACGATCACAAACCACTCTAAAAACAAGTTGATAAACTATTGAATTTTCAGTCCCTACCATCTGTTTGTACAATTATTGAATTTAAAAATAAATAAAAAACTTTAAAGTTTGAGTGTTATACTACATTACGCCCAAAATAGTAAACTTTTGTTTATAATAATAGTTTTCCATGATATGTAAAATCTTGTAAGTAATTTTTCTCTCAACAAACAAATATCATCGATTCTAAAAAAATCATTGATCTCTTGAAGATGTAATGCTAAGTTAAGAATAGTCAACTTTATTGTATGCTCAGTAAAACCATAAATTAATTCTTTTATTTGATAATCTATTCAATAATGACATTCAAAGAAACTTCATTGCATGCTCACTAAAACGATTATTTAGCTCTTTTAATTGAGAGTCTATTGTAGCTCACCAAAAAATAAAATAAAATAAAATAAAATCTACTCACTCATGAAATCCAATTGTAAAGTAGTCTTAGAGATGAATTAATTACCAAAGTTAAAATGCAACACATTTTTGAATTAATTCCCAATTACACCAATCCAATTTTAATGATTTAATCAATGAAACCATCAAGTCATAAATCAATAAAACACAAATCAACCACCCCACACCCTTGGTGCGGTAGTCACTCCACAAGTATAAGTGCTTGTGAGGTGTGGGGGTAAGGGCCGAAGTTCAAGTCTCTAGGAGGGAGTTTCACACACATATATACTTTAGATTAGGCTTCAGTAGAATTTCTATCTTGTATCTAAAAATCCAAGAGTCACAAATCGTAAAGCACGCAATAAAAGTAATAGACAAATAACACAATGTTATGGTGAGGAAGTGAAAAAATTTGATAGAGAACATCTCTAATTGAATTAAAAAAGAAGAAGAAAAGATTACAAGGGCAACACAACCCAAAAAGACACTTCACTATATGAAGAGAAGTTACAAATCTAGTACAAGACGATTGCCCCTAGGCACTACTGATTAGATGAACTTACTATTCCAACCCACAATAACTTTTGAACTCTTCGTACATGAACAACCTATCAATGTATAATTTCAAATTGTCTAACTTATTATATGTTTCTTATGCTTTGTGTGTGACAGCTATACTGAATCTGAAACTCAATTTATCCAGAGAATTATTAAAGAGATATTAGGTACTAAATTGCATCGCACTCAGTTATTTGTTACTAAACACCCAGTTGGAATAGATTCTCGTGCGGATGCTATAGAATTGCTTTTAGATATGAAGTCAAATGATGTTCGCATGGTAGGAATTCATGGTCTTGGAGGAGCAGGTAAGACTACAATTGCAAAGGCTATTTATAACAGAATCGCTAATTGTTTTGAATTGAGTTGCTTTCTAGAGGATGTCAGAGAAAAGTCGGGAACAAATGATGACATAATCAAACTACAAGAGATGTTTCTTTCTAAGATCTCACAGGGCACATATGTAAAGGTAGAGAGTGTACCTAAAGGAATTATTATGATAAAGGAAAGGCTTTGTCGTACAAGACTTCTTTTAATTCTTGACAATGTGGATGAGTCAGAAGTGATGGTAAATTTGCTTGGAGAATGTAATTGGTTTGCTTTAGGAAGTAGAGTCATTATAACAACAAGAGACAAACATGTGCTAACCACTTTTGGAAAAGATCATCAAATTTATGAGCTTAAGGAATTGAATCAATTTGAATCTCATGAACTCTTCAACCTGTATGCCTTCCAAAAAATTGAACTTGAGAAAGATTATTCAGAAGTTGCAGAGCAAATCATACATTATGCCAATGGCCTTCCATTAGCTCTTAAAATAATAGGTTCTGATTTGTGTGGAAAAAGTATATGTGAATGGAAAAGTGCGTTAGAAAAGTATAAAAACATCCCTCATGAAAAAATTCAAGAAAAGCTTAAAATAAGTTATGATGGACTTGGAAAGACCGAAAAGGATATATTTCTAGATATTGCATGTTTCTTTAAGGGATTCAATAGGAGCTATGTAGTGAGTATATTAGAAGCTTGCAAATTATATCCGGGTTATGGAATTGGAAGACTTATTGATAAGTGTCTCATAACTGTTGGTCAATCTGGAAATTTGTGGATGCATGACTTGCTTCAACAAATGGGGAGAGAAATTGTTCAACAAGAATCAGAAGAGATTGGCAAACGTAGCAGAATATGGTGTTTTGATGATGCTTATGAAATACTGACTACAAATATGGTATAAGCTTTTTTGTATCTTTTTTTTTTCCATTGATTTTTTTTTTCTTTTTAATGTGGAAGAAAATTTAATTTAATTTGTATAAGTTTGTTTAATTTTTAAAAATTTGTATAGTTCTATTATTTAGTGTAACTATTGCTTTGTTCAACTAGGGATCAAGTAAAATTCGAGGCATTATGTGCTACTCACCTCAGCTGATAACAATGCCAGTAGAAGCTAAAGCTTTTGAAAAGATGAAATATCTCAAATTTCTTATGGTTCGTAATGTACGCATTTGTGAAGAACTCAAATATCTCCCTAATGGGTTAACTTTGCTTCAATGGCCTGAATTTCCATTTTCCTTGCCATCCAAATATTATCCTCAACAACTTGTTGCACTTGAGATGCCAAGTAGTCTTATTAGATTGGAGACAACATTCAAATTGGTACGAGTATTAGTATTTATAAATTATAATTTCTTTAAAATTTATTTGAATGTTGGTCGAAAATAAATTTTGTTTTTTTTTTCTTCTACAGGGAATCCAGCTAAAATATTTAAAATATATTGATTTCAACAGGTGTGAGTTCATTACAGAATTACCTGATTTGTGTGCCCCAAGCCTAGAAAAAATGGATCTTTCCTATTGTCAAAATTTAGTTAAGGTTCATGAGTCTGTTGGGTTTCTTGATAAGCTCCAGATATGGAAACTCCGAGGTTGTGGAAAACTTCAAATTCTTCCAAACAACCTCAGGTTAAAATCTCTTAAGGAGTTTGTTCTTATGGACTGCTTAGGGCTTGAGAAGTTTCCTAATATTGATCCAGAAATGAAATGTTTAAGGGAATTAAATTTATGTGGGAGTGGTATTGGAGAGTTGCCTTCATCAATCAAGTACCTCACTAGGCTTAATAGCTTAGACTTAAAGGATTGCAAAAACCTTAGTTATCTTCCCGATGACATCTATAAATTACAACTTCTTACCATACTAGATATTCCCACTGCCAAATTGAGTCAGACATACGATTATTTGGATGGCTTTTCGAGAATTGGATTTTTGAAGTTGGATTTCATGAGTTTCAGGGGCAATAAAAATATAATTGAATTAGATTTTTTGATGAAGCCCGAGTACTTCCCAGTATTGAAACATCTAGATCTATCTGCAACTAATATTGTTAGCATCCCGGAAAGCCTTAGCAGATTTACTACATTAGATACACTTGATATAGGACGTTGCAAGCAGCTTCGGGAAATTCCAAGGCTTCCACAATCTGTACAAGTTGTGGATGTAAGCAATAGCTGTTCGTTGAATCCACAATCCTCAAGCAGATTATTGAATCAGGTTTCTCTCTTTTGTTAAGTTATAAAGAAACAATTTTTGTTAATTTCTTCCCTAATTCAATTTGTTGAATTTGCTAATTGAATGCAGATTGGAGAATTTTTAGGGATTTTTCCAAATAATGGTTGCAAGGGAACAAGAAGCAGGATATTAATGGATCCACAAACATCATCAACCGAAATATTGGATGAGGTTCGTAGTTATCGCTCGGTTTTGCCTGACAGGAGATCTAAACCTGGAGATGATTATTTTATAATTAGACTACCAGGAACTGAAATTCCAACGTGGTTGAACTTAAACCATGAGAGTGATGGAAATGTCATATCATTTTGGGTTGGTCGCACATTTCCAAATATTTTTGATGTCTGTTTTGCTTTTGGACCGGCGAAATATTCATGGACGTCTTCCTGTTATGTTGACCTTTCCATCAATGGTTGTGAAAAAAAGAACCTTAGTTCAACTCCTACAGATGAGTTCTCCGACCATCTGTGGATATTTTCTTTATCTAATAAGAAATTGCAGAACCAATTGAATAAGTCAAACCCATCTGAACAAAATTACGTTGAGGTGACATGTGAAATGAAGGATTGGGTTAAAAACCGTCCAACAAGGTGGGGGGTCCGTGTAGAATGCATCTGTTGTTCCCAAAAATCTGATGTTTTTCAGTTGCCGACTACGCATAGCTGTGGGTCTTCCTCAGTCCCTCTTTTACCCACTGCTTCTGGTTGTGGCACTGATATGGATCAACGGGCTTCAATAACGGAGGAGATTCTAGACATCGGCCAAGAAGAAACCATCAACCAATCTATGCCAGACGTCCCCAAAAACACCACCTGCTTCGGATGGCTTCGAATCCGATTCCGTCTCTGGAAACGGAGCTCTCGTCCAACCCTTCCAACTACAACGCTCAAGTCCCGGTACCTTTTTATTATTATTATTTTTTATTCACTCTCTCTCTGTTTGGAAAAACAAAGAAAATGAAACAAACCAAGTTATGTGCGTTTTCTGTTTTGTTTTGTTTTGTTTGTATTTTTTTTAGGAAACTCAAGGGCTCTAATAAGGGAATTGGAAGAGATAGATCCCAGGTTTTTCAACAATGGAGAAGAAGATTCAGGGCTTTCAATGGCCCACACTTTTGTCAATGATTGTTCCAACCCCAAGTTGTGTCCACCATCAAAGTAGACAAGAAAATCTTGATGGCTTTCACATTCTTATAAATAAAAATACTGTGGAGAAGAGGTCTCTTATTACCAATGAGCTATAGTTCAATTGGTACTTTCTCCTCCAATAATAATGGAAGGGAGGGTGAGGTCATGGTTTCAATAGGAGAAAAGGACGAACCTGAACTGCAGCTCCAAGAGCAACAACTTCATTAGGATTTACCGTCCCAATGGGATTTTTCCAGTCATCTTCCTCACCAGTTCCTGAAAAGCTGGGATGCAAGTTGAACCACCAATGAGGATTACTTCATCTATATCTTTGAAGGAAAGCTTTGCATCACTCAAGGCAGTTTCAACCTGTCCTCGAAAGACAAGCAAGCTCTATGTCTCACAGACAGTGCTGAGAAAGTGAAAAAGAAGCTGTCATCTCTGACTTAGACCAATATTAGGTATGTGGCTATTTCTATTACTTCTTTCTAAAGGGGATCTCTCTTTTTCATATTTACTGAGAATATATTTTTGTTTTTCCAGTTTACCTTTCATTACCGCCTGCTGCAAATGGCCCAAAACACATTGACACCACTCTGACAAGGGTTGAGTTTGAAGAATTGTGTTGAAATTTATTAGACAGTTATGCCTTTTGACAAATGCTAGTCTGTAGTTTCCCTCTATGCATGTTTAGAAATAGAATAACTACAAAGTATCAGTCTACTAATAGTTAAAAGATTATTATAATTAACAATTTAAGCTTTTGCAATAAATGGTAGATTACCACGATATCATTAAAAGTGATCCAAGTTCTCTCGTATGGTAATAGTTGATTAAGTCCACCGTTATTAATCAGGATATCAGCACATGTCATGGTATGATATAGGTTATCCTAAGTTGCTATCTCCAATTAGTTACACTAATTGTTGATATATTATTAAAATTCTGAGTTTAAACTTTTGCAACAAGTGATCCAAATTCAGATTCTATTTCTATTCTATCTCCCATCAATTTTAACTAATAGTTAAATGAGTAAATTGACCCTACTTAATCATAACATCAGAACACGTCATGGTGTCAAACTGGCAATCCTAAGTTCCTATCTCCAATTACTCTACTTATTATTAAAATTCACAGTTTAAGCTCTTTCGAGCAGTAATCCAACTCCAAATTCAGTGTCTAATCTACAAACAGTTGAGTTATTAAATATAAGAACATATATAGTAGAAAATTGGAACCTTTTCAGTGAAAAGAAAGTGTGGTTAGGATTCACCGCCGCTGCTTGTCTCTTAGAAAATTTATCACCTTCCATTGCTGCCACTGCACTGTTATGCTTGCATATCCTGTAAAAACAATATACACGGCTTTAAGCCTTTAACTTATAAATGAAAATACTATGGAGGAGAGGTCACTTATGACCTATGAGCTATAGCTCAATTGGTACTTCTTCCAATTATAGTGGAATGGAGGGTGAGGTCATGGCTGAACTCAACAAGTTCATACTTACTAATAAAAAAAAAAGAATGTTACGTTTACAACATTTTCACAACAAATTATAGGTGGGAAGTTGTTATTAGACTATGATTTCACAACAACACTTCTCTAAAAAAAAAGGTTTCTTGTTGCATTTATTTTCCCTTTCCCTTAGCAAACAGACAATATCAAGTAAATACTTTGCAAAAAGAAAATCTCATGTATATAGAATGTTAATTTTGCTTGTAAATGCTCCCTCCCAGTTCAAAATACTCGTACATTTACTTGATCAATTCAAGCAATTCCATATTATTTGGACTATGATTTTTCAGTTAAATTTCCTTTCAAAAGTTTTTTATTTTATATTATGCCATTCACAATAAACATTTTCTTAAATGTCAAAAATTCTTAATTAGAATTAGTAGGGCACAGTGGTACAGCTGCACAATTTAGGTACTAGTTTCTAGTTGGAAGATGCAAGAATTGTGGTTTCACTCTCAAGTTTGATTGTGCCTTGAATCCGCACAATCATTCCTAGAATGTTCACTGAAGGGATTTTCACCATGTATTGCAGCCCATGATGGATCAATGCAAGCATTGTTCAATGTGATACAGTGCTTCTTAATGATTTTGCATGTTCCGCTGTTCTTAACCTCTTACAGAATCATGTAAAACCTTATATCTGAATTATTATTTTGCTTAAAAAATAATATTCTCTGTAGATAGTTTTTTCCTCTGAGCTTAGTCTTAATTTTTTTTTTAATTTTAATTAATAAATAATCAAATAATTAATCTGAAAAATTGAGCATGTTGAAATTATAGGAAGAGATTGTCAGATCGGACGGTCCAAGTGAAGTATCAGCACCTCCAGATCCACCAGTGAAGGTACATGATTTCTGAGCTTAGCCTTAAATTTTAGTGTTAGGGTTTGTGTTTGTAAATAAATTTTCTGATTTTTATTTTTTTTTAAATTTATATTTATTTCTATTTTTGGATAGGTTGTGGTGAGAATTAGGCCTGTTAATCAAGCTGATCAGGTGGTTAAGAAGGTCTCATCCGACACCATGTTGGTCGTGGATCGGAAATTTAGGTTTGATTTGGTGATTGATTCGAATGCAAAGCAGGTATGCAGCTTGATCCTGGTGTTTTTATGTTTGTTTTGAGTAATTCTTTGTTTGGATTTGTCAGAAAGTTTAGGGAATTTAAAGAAATTTGAATTTTGTATGTTAGGTTAGTTTGTTCAGTTGAATTTTATAGAAAGTAGAAACAATTTAGATTAGTAGAATTGAGATATTGAATAGATTTCTTAGTAACCAAACAAGGGGATAAGACTTAAGATTTATTTATTTATTTATTAATAAATAAATATAAATATATATATATATATATATATATATATATATATTTTGGTGGGTTTATCCAGGAAGGTGTTCCAATTAGTTGTCATAAAATTTCAAAAATGCTGAGTGCACCAAAACTTTAGTATAGTAATGAATATTCTCATGTTCTTGAACATAATTGGCACATGGTGCATAACAGACTTTAGATGGGAAAAGGCATAGATGAGGTATGGTGTTCATTTAAAAATAGGTTCTTTTTTCTCTAGCAAAAAGGAATTATGTTGGATTGAATGTACAATTTCTAAGAAAAAGTTGTATATGCATGATTCTTTTAGAGAAATAAAGTTGTGTATTGTCAAATATTGCAGTGTTTGTTCATGGATGAGAGTGACTAGTCTTTGATGTATATGTAATGATATTTTTTTTTTCCTGAAACAGATTATCCAGCACCATTGTTTTCCCCTTGTTAAGTGTCTCGGTGAACATTTGCTTCTTTAGCCTGTGTGAAGGTTGGTACTTCTTTTTTATCTGCAACACTTGACTGCTTGAGTGCTGGTCTAGTTTAATTTGGATTAATAGGTAGGATGATTAATGAATATTATTCCTTTATAACTCCTAATCAGCATGAGTCTCAAAAAACTTGCAGCCACCTGTCTCCCTCTTTGGTATACATTCCATGAAGAGCACACATCAAAGTTAAAAGAGTTGTAGAGGTAAAAGAAATCATACGGTTCATTTTCTTAGCATTCAAGTTACTTAGTATCTGTTTGGATACAAGTTGCGTTTAGTGCGTTTTAAGTTTCCTGCGTTTTCCTTTTTTTTCTTTTCAGCCACATTTGTTGACCAAGTCTTTTGTGAACAGTGCACTTGTGCACTGTTCATGGACCCACAAACTTTACTTTTCAGCAACTTTTCCATTAAAAATGGGTCCCACAGCACTATTCACACATTTAAAAATTATTTTGCTACAATGTTTTCAGATTTCAGTTTCTGCAAAATAAGTTTTATCCAAACGGACCCTTATTGAACTTAAGTTGTTCATGATATAGTTATAAACTAATGATATTTGTGACTTTAAATGTCAATTTATGATGCACGGACACGAACACTGACACGGACACGGCGATACAACAATTTTTGAAAAACAAGGACACGACACGGCGTGGACATGGCAATTTAATAATTAATTAAATTTTATATTTAGGCATATTATATTATTATATTATATATAATAAAAGTTGGGCTTAAACGCCGTGGTTGCGCCACATGGCTTCACCAAATTGCAGAAATTTTATTAAATTTTTAGATTTATAAAGAACTAAAAAAGAATAGTATGCTATCAGAACTCTAATTTATTCTTATCATTAAATAAAATTAGATTAACATTATTTTTTATTTTTTAGGATATATTTCTTAAATTAAGGGATAATATTTAAAATACAAAAATTTAATTTAGATAATACTTATCATCTAATTAACATTATTTTTTTTTATTTTTTAGGATATATTTCGTAAATTAGGGGATAATATTTAACGTACAAAAATTTAATTTAGATAATATTTATCATCTAAATTTTCAAAATTTTAATATTATTTTATCAGAATATCAAGCTACAAAGCTTGATTATTAAGGGATATCACAATCCAAATTCTTCAGGAGGTGATTAATATAAATCTATCCCAAGAAATAGTATATATCTCCAATAATCTGATAATCTCTATCTATATCCCAAAAAAAGTATATATCTCCATTAATTTGATAATTTCTACGTTAATGACATTTAAAATTTGGAATTCTATTTGTTTTTCTTCACACACGTCTCTCCCTCTTGGCAAAAATCCTATTCGTTTGTCTATAAAAAGAAAATCCACACACACATCTCTCCCACAAAATTCTCTCTTTGTGGGTTTAGACTTTAGACTACTAATCTCTTACTAAGGAAGTCATCTCTATAATTTTCATAGTTTGCACTATCACTACCAAGAAAATCATAATTTTCAGTTTGCGCTATTGCCACCAAGAAAATCATAACAATGTGAGTCATCCTTCATTCTTCTTCTTCTTCTATTTTTTTTTTTTAATTTTTTTAATGAAGAATGTTATAAATTATGCCACGTGAGTACATAACATTGTGAGTAATCCTTCATTCTTCCTCTTCTTCTATTTTTTATTTTTTTTTATTGAAGAATATTATAAATTATGCCATGTGAGTAATCCTTCATTCTTCCTCTTCTTCTATTATTTATTTATTTACCTTTTTTTTAATTTCAATTTTTATGGAATAAAAACAAACACATTGATTAGATAACTTTAATTTCAATAAGATTTAAACAAATTATATTTCAAATGGAACTCTACCAATATATATAACCCTATATATCCTTTTCGGAGTGAAGTTTATTTCAATATGTGAATGCCTAAATCTCATGACAATGTAGGTATGCATTCTTTCTTCTTTTATTATTATTTTCATTTTGTTTATTTTCTTTAGTGTTATTATTGGTTTTTCGTCTTCATGTGATTTTAATTAATGAATTCAAAACATTCGAAAACATTGTCAAGTTTCTAAAGGCTCCTTCTTTGTTTTTGTATTTTGTTTTTATTAAATTGATTCGGTTTTGTGTATTGGTTGCCTTTTGTTTAAACTAATTTTCTTAGTTTTGATCTAATTTATATGCTTAGGGTTAGGATCTTAGAATTAATGATTAAATATGGTTAGAATTAATAGATTAATTTTAACAATTTTCTTATTTGATTTTTATGTTACATCAAATTATCAAGATGTTCTACACGTGTATTCTTGAATTATCAACTTTAATTTTAATTTATAATATTATTAAGATTATATTAATTTTAGATTTATCAATTGTTTAGTACTTTTTTAAAAATAATTATCAATTTAAAATTTAATTTGGAATTATCAATTTAATTTAGTTTTAGGAAGAAATCTTACCCCTAATTTTAGTGAGATAATTATTTACACTTGATAATTTTTTTCTTTTATCTTTATTGAATCTATTAAAATATGTAATTATTTATACATTTATTTTATAATCTTTTTCATAAAACTGTGCATTGCACGGGCCTATAACTAGTTTCTTAATATTTTTAGACATAAAATACGTTTATGTCTAGAATTTAAATTATGTAAGAACTACAGATAAATAGACTAACTCTCAAAGTAGTACAATAATACACATATAATATTTAGAGTACAAACCAAAAGTTTAAATAGGCTACATTCAACATCAAATTAAAAACAGCCAAAAACCTTGTAGCTGAATTGGCACTTCCTCATGCACAAAGTGCTTGGGGGTCTAGGGGAGAAAGGGTTCGAACTGTGGGGTTAGCAGCATGTTCTAATTATTTCTAAAAAAAAAAATCAAATTAAAAACATAAAAGGAAAACCAGCTTTAAACTTTTGGGATTAAAAAAAAAAATATATATATATATATATATATATATATGTATATAGTGAGAATGAGAGTGTACTGTTACGTAACACTACACTAAGGGTCCGTTTGGATACAGCTGAAAACTGAAAACACTGTAGCAAAATAATATTTAAATGTGTGAATAGTGCCGTGGGATCCATTTTTAATGAAAAAGTTGATAAAAATTGAGAATTGTGGGACCCGAGCACGGTGCACTGTTCACTAGCTGAAAGTCAAATAATGCGGGTACTGTTCATTGAACAGTAGCCGCACTACACCTGAAACTCTTGAAAACCAAAAAAAAAAAAAAAAACAGAAAACGCAAAACTCACCAAACGCAAAACGCAAACGCTACACCCAAACGCACACTAACAGTACACGGCATATCTGAAAAAAAAAATAATAATAAAAAAATAAACAGAGAGGGAGAGAGATCGGAAGGGACAGAGGGCACGGCGTCGACGGCGACTGTCTATGGAGCTTGCTGACTCGCCAATCGGCCCGATCTAGCACCGGCGAGGGATAGAGGGAGGTTTGATCTGTGATTTTCTTTTTTTTTTTACTGCTGGCGTGTCCACCGTGTCGGAGAAGCGAAAAAAAAAAAACGACACTGCTCGGACACCGGAGTCCGGCGAGTCGTGGCGGTATCCGTGTCCGACACGTGTCAGACACCGGTACGTCGCCAAAAATGGCGTGTCGGTGCAATTATTTTGATCAAGACACAAACTTGGAAGTTGGAACCAAAATTTGATATCTTTATTTGAAAATAGAAGTAATCCAATAATCACTAAGCACCTCTAGTGAATAATGCTGTTGAAAAATTACTTATATAAAAAAAAAATAATAATGCTGTTGAAAAAGAGGAAGACAATTAATATTTATGCCGATATTAAGAACTTAATTTCCAATTTCATTGGTTGTCTTTGGGGTTTATTCTTAATAGCTAGAATTTTCAAATGCAGAAAGTGGAAAAGCTGAAATTGACGTGCCTAGCTACTGTATATAGCAGCGAGTCAGTGGTAAATTTATTATTTATCATTGTGATTCCCTAGCTCGAAGAATTGCTTATAGATTTAGTTGGGAATTCAGCTAGTGCATCAAGGGAAATTAATTTGCTACCAAAAATTCTATGATCCTGACTCTATTCTATAAGTAAAGTGACACATACACATAGCTCTCTCTCTCTATATGTGTGTTCCTGTCTCTCTCATTCACAATTTTTGCAACAAATTCAAGAGGGAAACTAATGCTGAACTTAAGAGCTTGGGGTCGACATTGATCAGTAATTCCCGAGTAGAAATAGTGACCATACTTGACTCATCTTGTACAGTGGATCGTTTGGTGCTGGAAATGACCAATAATTTTCTTTTTATATTGAGGAGTTTGTTCAGATGAAGAAAATGTGAATATGTTCAACACACCATATATGTGATTGTTTAAATATCTGTAAGAACATGAAATTCTTATTAGTTTGTATTGATTTTTATCGATTGTGATACTAGGTATTATAGTCCTCGATCATGTTATGCGTATAAACTTACACATAACAGTTATAACCTCAGAGATTTTGAGGTGCAGGGTTTTTACTTTATAGTCCTCGACCATATTGTTTTTACTTTCATCATTGAGTCATGGTGCAAGGTATCATCGGACATTTCTGTCAGTTATCAGTAAAATATTTTGTTCTGAATAAGAGATTGTTTGTTTGTGATAAACTATTCATTGAATGACTTATTCCTTGCACACAAGGTGCTTGAGTGGTCTTAATGTTTAATGGAACCATATGTTTATATACCATTTTTACTCATTATCCATGATAGAGTCCTAAAGTTGCTATTATTAACTGTTATTATCCCTTTATAAGTTCTATCACTCAGGTATGTTCTTTTATCCACTGATGCCACAGGGAACCTCATCTAAATGTTTTAATAGTTCAAAAACAAGCAGAATCACCCTTGTTGATCTAGCTGGACTTGATAGAAATAAAGTTGATGATGCGGGCAGACAGGGTGTGAAGGAAGGCAAACATGTGAAGAAGTCCTCATCATAACTTGGGTATGAAGATGCCACGAACCTTATTAAGTTAGAGAAATTTGTTTTATAAGATGTTCTTTATGTAGAATACTGATTAGATGTTGTATTTGTGGTCCTACTATTGCAATTTATCTATAATCAGTTCTTTTTCCCATATTATGATAAAAGTGTGGGTGCGACTGGATAGCAACTTATTTTCTTGCCATGCTAAAGATTCACCAATTATTTTGGGTTTTTTTACATATGCTATCAAGATATCAAGAATATAGCCACGGTTGGGTTTAATGACTGTGTTTCATCATCACTGTTCTATTATATTGGTGCAGGCACTTGGTTAATATTCTTGCAAAGGCTGCTCAGTCTGGAAATTCTGAAGATGTTACATATAGAGGTTCCTGTTTAACACATTTACTGCAAGAATCACTTGGTGGCAATTCAAAACTGACGGTTCTCTGTGCCATCTCACCAGAAAACAAGTATATATGACTTGAACTACTTATAGTTTTCTATTTACAGAATCTGCACAATAACTATGCGAACCTTTAGAATGTTTACAGTTTGATGTTACATACTAATGCTCAACTAGATTGAGTCTTTTCATAAGATACTAATTATAAAACAAATTTTTAACGTTCTTTTGAAAAATTTCTTGAGATTTTGGTACTTTTCTGAAATTAAGAATGCCTTTTGATTGCAGAAATAGTGGCGATACACTGAGAACTCTCAGATTTGGAAAACGAGTAAAATTCATTAGAAACGAGCCTGTAATAAATGAAATCACAGAGGATGATGTTAATGGTCTCAGTGATCAAATTCGTCAGTTGAAGGTATTAAGTTATCCTGCAAGAGTTATAATTGAAATCTTATTTTGAAGGCCGTAGCTAGAAGCAAGCTAAGGTTTAAGAAATTTGTATTCTACTGATGTTAAAGAAATTTGTATCATGTTGGTTGCAGGAGGAACTTATAAGAGCAAAGTCTAGTAAATCAGTAGGAAGTCAAAATGGATATTTTCAAGGGCGTAATGTACGTGAAAGCTTGAATCAATTGAGAGTAAGCCTTAACCGCTCTTTGATTCTACCCCCCATAGATAATGATTCTGATGAAGAGGTAAATGTTGATGAGGATGATGTAAGGGAGATTCGTCAGCATCTAGATAAGTTGCATAGCTCTTCTGAAGACAATATTAGAGACACACCTGTTAGTAGGGATTCCATCCAGTTTTATTCAATGGAGGAAAGTGGTGAGACAGACTTGATGAGTGAAGTAAGTATGACTGAAGAAGTCTGTATGGAAGAACCTTGGAATGAACTTCCTCAGATGGCCAATGATTCTATGGAAGAAAATTTTGTAAGTCCTGCTAACACCTTAACAGCTTCTGGTCCTGCAACCATTGTCTGTCCCCACTCCTCCAAGACCCACCATTGTCTGAATCTCCAAAAATTGGAAATATACAAAGGAAAAGCATGAATATATCATCATCAAGTCATTTAGTAAGTCAGAACAGTGTGTCAGAAAGTTCCAAGTTCAACTTGGATGTTTTAAGACAGTCACTTAAACAGAGTGAGCAGGTCCATTCTTCTTTGCGGTCAAGCAAGACATTTGCAGGCCCTGCTGAGACCTTGGCTGCTAGCCTTCACAGAGGCTTACAGATTATTGACTATCACCAACGGAACTCTGCATCAAAAAAATCTTCAGTTTCCTTCTCCTTTGAGCACTTGAAATTGGAACCTTGTGCAGAAATTGATAAGGCCAATGCTTCTGTTCAGACACTACCAGAAGAGAGACCATCTTCAAATGGATCATCTGCTTCTTTCCTTTGTACAACTTGCCAACGAAGAATATCTGAGAAGGATTCCGATGAGGTTAAGGATAGCTTGAAGACATGGATGGTAGCAGTTGATGAGGCAGAGAATCCTACTCAATTGACAGATGAAGTGCCTAAAGTATGGCTAGACTAAATTTCTGGCAAGTGTAGTTAAGAGAAACCCATTTCTGCATTTTTAAATTAGTTTCTGTTTTTGCTGTTTCAGGATGTAGGCAATGCTATGATAATAGGTCTTAAGCGAGAGGAGCTTGAAAACTTGTGCGTGGAGCAAGCTGCCAAAATTGAGCAGTTGAATCGACAGGTAACAAGAATTTACAAAGCTCTATAATTTCTTGGGATTTTACAATGTGGATTCTTCATTATTGACGTTTTGAATATGTATAGGTAGAGCAGTACAAACTGATGGAAGAAGAACACAGTCAAGAAATTAATAAACTTCGCCTTGAGGCTTCAAAGAATGAAATAGTTCCATTTAAGGATTCCAAGAATGATGATTATCATTCACTGAGGGGTGAAGGCAAGATCAGTAATTGTTTTCCTCTATCACACTTAGCATTTCAAATGTTGGAAATCCCTTCTAACTTTGTTCTTGGTGTGTTTTGTGCAGCTTCTAAGGTACAATTCTGTTGAAAATTATAAGCCGGAGATTATAAAGGAAAAATGTGAAATAAAGGAAGTTGTGGAAGCTGGGACTGGGAACCAATATTTTGATCTGAGTGAGAAGGAAGCACTTCTTAAGGAGATTGAAAGTTTAAAAAGCAAGTTGCAGTCATATTCTGATGTATCATCTAACAAGTCTACCGAAAAATTGAGATCCTCTTTGTTGTTGCGATCATTCCAATTACGAAAAAGTGGTGTAGATCAACTCGGTTATAGCAAGGAAGAACTAGAGAAGGAAAGAGAGAGATGGACAGAAATGGAGAGCGATTGGATTTCTTTAACTGATGAACTGAGAATTGATATTGAATCCCACCGCCGACGTGCAGAGAAGCTGGAGATGGAGTTGACATTGGAGAAGAAGTGCACTTCGGAGTTGGACGATGTACTTCGCAGATCAGTCCTTGGGCATGCTAGAATGGTTGAACACTATGCTGAACTACAGGAGAAGTACAATGACTTGGTTGGAAAGCATCGTACAATCATGGAAGGGATAGCAGAGGTGAAGAGGGCAGCTGCAAAGGCAGGGAAAAAAGGTCATGGCTCTCGTTTTGCAAAATCCCTTGCAGCAGAGCTTTCTACATTGAGGGTGGAGAGGGAGAGGGAGAGAGAATTGTTGAAAAAGGAGAACAAGAGTCTTAGAATTCAACTTAGAGACACTGCAGAAGCTGTTCATGCTGCTGGAGAACTCCTTGTTAGGTTGAGAGAAGCTGAACATGTAGCATCAGTTGCCGAGGTAGCTTATCTGTCACTTTGTTCGGTCTAGTATCTAACACAGTTTCTTTTAGTGACCATTCTGTCTAGATTGGCTTCACAATCAGACTAGTCAATAATGTTTTCTGATTGCTTCTGTTTGGTGGTACCTCACATAGAGGGTCCTGATCATTAATCAGATTGATGAATAATCTGATGAGACCAATTTTTTTAGTAACCCTGCTTCATGCAGATATCTGGCAGGTCCTCCGAATTCTTAGTCCTGAACCCTTTTGGCCACCTTGATAGAATCAACAAAACGTATTTATGATTCTGGGAAAACTGGAAGTTAATATGAACACTGAATATCATGATTTTCTGGAAAAGGTCATATTGAATTATTAAAGATTGTTGTCAATTTAATGATATATTAGGTTATTAATTAACAAGGAGGGGGGTTAAGTGTTGGTAGCTTTCTGATTCATCACTTATGATTTTCATATCAATGCAGGACAACTTTACAAAGGTTCAACAAGACAATGAAACGTTAAAGAAGCAAGTGGAGAAGCTCAAAAGAAAACACAAGATGGAGATGGTCACCATGAAGCAGTATCTTGCAGAGAGCAGATTGCCTGAATCTGCATTGCAGCCACTATATCAACAGGATTCAGATGTAGCACACAACACAATCCCATATGCAGATGATGATCAGGCATGGAGAGCAGAGTTTGGAGCAATATATCAAGAGCACTACTAAATCTCCTTGTAAAGTTAAAATCGGCTCTTGATTGTTGTGTGGCAATGGCAGTGCTTAGCCGTAAAATCTGCTGAGGGGCTTGCATCATTCTGACCCTACTTGGGTCGAAGCAATATACGATTCTTGTATCTTTCATTTGTTGTCTTTAATTTCCTTTTATTCTTTTAATGGTTGGCGTGATTATGTGTAGAGGAATGTGTTCATCTTTGTTGACTCTGGATGATAATGGATGCAATTGAATGTTCATCCTTTAGTGATAATTGTGGTCCCTGTAGATGCTTCTTTGGACTTTGGTTGCTAGATTATTCTTAGCATCTTCAAGCATACACTATATTTTGGACAGCAAGACTTGATGGTGAAACCTGCGCAATTTGATTAGGATTGTGGAATAGATTTTATGTCCAGACTAATACCAAGCCAACCCATTTCATGAATAAAATGTGACCAATTAACCAACCAACAAAACTACTTGTTATAAATAATATATTCTTGTTGCATCGAAACATATAAATGTTGACTAATCTGACTAACATTGATCTAGGTAAAATGAAATGGTTGAATAATTGAAAAATGAGATTATTCAGGAATACACATTGAAACATCTAAGATTAAACATTACCAGGATCCTACATTAGTGCTCGATTTCTCTCTCTAGAATAATCAATATAACTGAAAAAATGAAAAATTATCAACACTTGACCATTTAGATTTCCAAAAAGAGGTTGTAAAAACAAGGCATTGCATTATTGAAAAGCAGCATGCCAGCATGATCAGAAAGCAACCAACGTTTAATCCCTTATATAATTCCTTATTTAATTTTTGTTATATTTTAATTTTTATTCAAACCCGCTGAATAAGGACTTCATAAAAAAATGTATGAGCTTTTTTATCAAGAGACTCCGTTGGGGAGAACCTAAACATATAGATATAGGCAACCACACCCTCTTCAACCATGCTTGAGCCTGAATGTTTATCACTAAAAATTATAGCCTTTTTGTGTTTGTAACATCGACATTTCCAATAAATACTGGGATACCCAATTTCACAACATATTGAAGTATTCTACTATGAGTAATCGACACTTTATGCTTGCTACGATTTACATGGATTAATAGACCCACCACTCACAATTAACCAGTTTAGGATGTAGCAAAATTGAGTGTGTTCGTAATATTGTCAATGCGTTTCACATTCACCTCAGCAAATGCTACTTTTATTGCGTTACATATTGTGTCTATTGGACTTTAGTAGAGCTTCTTTCCCATAGAGCCATGTCCCTTGAATTCCCAGGCGCAGCCCTCAGTTGCCAGGGCCGAAGAGCATTGGTACCAGACCATTTCTCTTGCGAGTCAAGTGTTGGGGATTAAGGGTTTGGTTCATCAATAAAGAAATTTATTGTAATGAGTTAAGCTGAGTTAGATGTAAGTGATTGAAATTGATGTGCTAGGCCTGTAGTTGATTCGGGTCTAGCCCTTCACAACCCCAGGCCTACTAGGTAAATTGGTTTGTTTTTTTTTAACCATTTTCACATAGTTTCTTATTCCAAAATGAAGAAGAAGAAAAAAAAAAACGACATTTGCCCTTCATAAGAGTCTCAAATTTTTGACTTTACCAATTCTTGTTATCCATTCCTTCCGCATTTTTATTTGAGATATGAACTTGCAATTACCTCTTCCTAGTACACCAAATGTTACAAATTTTATGTACAAGCATCTTTTATACAAAATTGATGACAAAACTTATTTAACACTTGAAAACACTACATTTACAATTCTAAATTTGTAAGCACAACATCGAAGTGTATTTCATTTACATAACAACATATAAGTATTGTTTTGTGGAGACCAGATCGCTGTAAACTATAACCGTTGAATCTGTGCAGACAATTTCAACATCCTAAATTGTAAAACCATGAAGGATTGGCAGAGGAAATCCTCTTATTAGGTGTAAGTTCACATATGGCAAGAAAACGGTTTTCAGGATAGTTGACATTACTGTTTGCAAAGATCAATACCGAGTGAGATTTATAGCAAGAAAGTAATGTCCCTTTATTCTATTAAGAGAAATGCAATTAACAAGAGGAACTAAATTGATTGTTGTCTCAAATATTTATATTATATCATATATCGTACAATAAACATGATATTCAAAGTATAATTTTTTTTTTCTTTTTTTTTTAGAAGGAAGACATCTAATATTATTAGCCAGAATCGGTGAAAAAAACAGAATAAAGGTGGGGAGGAGCATCATCCATCCATACAGTCAAACCTCTAACATGTCTAGTATGTCTAGCTAGGTTATGAGCAACCTTATTATCACTCCTATAAGTATGAGAAAAGGAAATACACTCATTGGTAACTAAGGTGGATTTAGCCAAAGAGATGATGTGGGCAAAAGAAGAAAGAGAGTCTTCTGCAGCCATGAAGGTTTTGATCACCGCTTCCGAATCTCCTTCAAGGATTAAAGGTTGGATACCAAGCTCTTGAGCAAATGAAATCGCCCTAGCAGTAGCCATAGCTTCAACAATATCGGGAGAGAAAGGAAATGGGGCTTGTTTCGAGAGAGAAGCCATAACATTCCCTTGCCAGTTTCAGATTACAACACCCAGCCCAGCCTTACCAATCTCAAGAAATGTGGCCCCATCAAAATTAACTTTGAAACAATCTGTGGGAGGTGGAGACCAATGAGACCAAACCCGTGACTGCCCAAAGACACCCTGCAGCGATGGGAGCAAAATAATGTGTTGTTTGAAGTCAGACAAAGCTTGTGAAGCTTGAGGTAGCACTTGAGAAATGGGGAAATCCAGGTGCCTCGTTCTGATATGATTCCTACGGTACCACAGTGTCCACATCACCATGACCATCAGCTCCATATTTTTATCCTCTGAAAAACCAAAGTCCATTGATTCCCGAAAAGAGGAGAAGCTACGCACTTGCCGAAACTCACACCTCGGAATGGCTTCCCATACTTCAGATATTTTCGAACACTCCCATAAAGCGTGGCACGTTGTCTCAGGGGCTGAAAGGCAGTGCTCGCATACATCATCTGTAAGGATTTTTCTTTTCTGTAAGTTCCATTTGACTGGTATCACATTGCGACATGCACGCCAAAGGAAGTTTCGGACTTTATTTGGAACAGGGAGACTCCAAATTCTCTTCTAAATATCTTTATGTTGGTGCTGGTTGGCCTGCGAAGTTGGGAGGATGGCTTCATTAGCTAGGAACCTTGAGCCGGATTTCACCGAGTAGACACCTGAGGAGTTAAAAGGCCATATAACCTTATCCTTTACGGGAAGCGGACTTAGTGGGATACTAAGAATAAGGTCAACCTATAGTAGGATGAAATAAGCCACGTAAGAGGTTTGTATTCCACCTTCTAGTTACCGGGTCGTTAAGCTCCGAGACCTTGGCTTCTTCAAAACCCGGTACAACCTGTGATTTGATTCTAGGATAATCTAGAGATGGTAGCCAGGCATCATTCCAAACATTGATAGACTCTCCACAGCCAACCCTCCATCTTGCTCCTCTCAAGAGAACATCCCTTCCCTGAAGTAAGCTTCTCCATGCATACGAGCCAGACATAGAATCTGTGGCCTCCAGTATAGAACAATCCGGAAAGAACTTTTGTTTGAACACTTTATAAAACAGAGAATTTTTATTATGCAGTAACCTCCAGACTTGTTTGGCCAATAAAGCATCATTAAAATTTGCTAGATCTTTGAAACCCATACCGCCTTCGTTCTTGGGTTGGCAAAGAGTATCCCATTTGACCTAATGAATCTTCCTCCGCTCTCCATTTTGACCCCGCCAGAATCTCCATATTAGACTGTCAATTTCTAAGCAAAGACCCAAAGAGAGTTTGAAACAGCTCATTGTGTATGTTAGGATTGCTTGAACCACCGCCTTAATCAAAATTTTTCTCCCTACCTGTGACAAAAGCTTTTCCTTCCACCCTTGAATTTTCTTCCAAACCCTTTCCTTGATATAGTTAAAACTAGCTTTTTTATTTCTTCCCAAAAGAGAGGGCAATCCCAAATATTTCTCATATTGAACAATTTCTGGAACTCCCAAAGCCATCTTTATGTGATTCCGAGTATCCTCACTGGTAGCTTTACTAAAAAAGATTGTTGTTTTGTTCCGGTTAATCTGTTGGCCTGAGCATCTCCCATACACTTCTAGGATATCCAGAATTTTTTGACATTCTCAGATAGTGGCCCTGCAAAATAAGAGGCTATCGTCTGCAAATAAAAGATGAGTGAGTCTTGGGCCATTCTGCAAAGAGAATAACCCTTAATATCTCCCTGTGTTGTGGCTTAAGTAATAAGCCCATGAAGACCTTCCGTACAAAGCAAAAAAAGAAAGGGAGAAAAACGGTCACCCTGACGAATGCCTCTAGTAGGAGTGATCATGCCTTTTGGTTCGCCATTAACAAGGATCGAGTAAGAAACAATTTTGACATATAGCATGAGCAATTTGACCCAATGATCTGAGAACCCCATCTTCACCATAACTAATTCAAGATAGTGCCACTCCACTCTGTCATAAGCTTTGCTCATGTCAAGTTTTATGCCCATAAAATCCTCTTTCCCCTTATGTTTCTGCATGTTGTGAAGAGACTCAAAAGCTACCATAATATTATCAGAAATAAGAGGGCTTTTGGTAAAAGCACTCTGATGTTCAGAAATAATATTAGGTAAAATTCTCTTAAGTCTATTTGCTAGGACTTTTGAGAAACTTTTGTAAAATACATTGCACAAACTAATGGGTCTGAAATCAGATGAAAATTCCGAATTCTTCTTTTTTGGAATGAGGGTGATGAAAGTATGATTAAAATTTTCAGGAAGAGATGCAGTGTTTAAAAAATGGAGAATAGGAGACATCATCACCAATTAAATCTCAATAATACTGAAAAAATAAAGGAGACATACCATTAGGACCTGGTGCCTTAAGAGGAGCCATTTGTTTTATGGCCTGCTTCACTTTCCATTCTGAGAAAGCTGTGGAAAGTTTGGAATTCATTTCGGCATTAATAACCTTCGGAATGGTATTTGTGGCTGAATCACGAGGCAATGTGTTGGCTGACGTGAATAAGTCTTTGTAGTAATGCACTAAAGCATCAGCTATTTTGTCCTTATCTGATATCCAAACACCATGGTTGTCTCGGATTTTATGGATCAGATTCTTCCTTTTTCTTTGTGAGGCGTGGCAGTGGTAAAATTTGGAATTTCTATCTCCAAACTTTGCCCATAAAACCTTGGATCTCTGAAACCATAATCTATTTTCTTTGTCAACCAACGTAGCAATCTCTTGTTTAAGGCAACGGAGTCTTCCATTACAACCAGTCCGCATGGCCACCTTTTCAGCTTCAACAAGTTCTTTCCTTTTCCTGGTCAGCTCTTGTCTCACATTCCCAAAGTGGGTCCGATTCCACTGAGTTAGCTCCTTTCGACATTTTTTTTAATTTTATGAGTAACCTTCACTGCCGGATCAGCCATCTCATCCCTTGAGCACCATACCGCCTCCACAATATCAGAACAACCGCGATCCGAAAGCCACATTTCTTCAAATCTAAAAGGCTTTGCAAATGATGGGATTTCTAAGCCTTCGGGTGTGATCCATAATGGATTATGATAAGATGAATCAGGATAGAGATGATGGACCTTTGTACCCAAAAACTTTAAGAACCGCTCATGGTTAGCAAGCCCACGATCCAATCATTCCCATATGGAACATCCGTCAGCAAAATGCTTACTGCAAGTGAAAT
Organism: Quercus aquifolioides; assembly: GCA_019022515.1. NCBI lineage: Eukaryota > Viridiplantae > Streptophyta > Magnoliopsida > Fagales > Fagaceae > Quercus > Quercus aquifolioides. Next base: position 65,606,543 of record CM032329.1, on the reverse strand, counting down.
GACAACCAACAAACCCGAGGTCAATGAACCCACATTCGTCGATGACATCTCTGAAGAGTTGCATTTGAGCTTGGCTTTTATTGCTACCTCCCATCTTTTTCGACATGCGGGTCAATTCATTAAAATCCCCAGCACAAAGCCGAGGAAGCTGAAAACTACTATTTAATAGTCGAAGACGATTCCATGCTTCACTCCTTTTGTGCGTGGCTGATTCACCGTAAAAACTAGTGAACCTCCAAGCGTCATCCCTTCCCTTATTGATGATGGAGTCTATATGATTCTTGGAAGAAGACTCAACATGTAGATCAAGAGAATTCTTCCAATAAAGGGCTAAACCACCTCCTCTGGTATTTCTCTCCACAAAGAATAGGTTCTTAAAATTAATATTCTGCTGAATTTCTTTTAGCCTAGTTTCATTCCCCCATATTTCGGCTAAGAACACGAGGGAGGGATCTTTGGCTTGAATTAACACTTTGAGCTCCTTTCCTGTACGCAGGTTCTCAAGCTCATGACAGTTCCACACTAGTAGACTCATTGTGGACGGCGGGGCTGCTGTACAGCCTCCACTGATGATAAATTGTGTACATCCTCCCTTGAAACCTGATGCTTTTTTGTAGGTAACTCGGGCTGGGTTTCTTCCTCTTCATCTCTACCACGCTTAGCACCTGTATTGAGAGATAAAGGGTCACTCTGCATGAGAATATCACGTGCCAACTTTTTCCACTTTCGTAAAGTCACGCACTCTGAAGAGGGAGGGTCATTAAAGTCTGTCACGTGAGGGATGAGATCCTAAGGAGTAGCTTCACGTGCATTCAAGGAAACCTCCAACTCTTTCTCTGGAAAGACCGAGATATGTGGGATGTTGGCTGTCTTGGGAATCAGCTCAGAGTGTTTGTGGTCAAATTTTCCAAGCTCTGTATCTATTTCCTGGAGTTGAGTTTCAAAATCTCGAAGATTAGTATGGTAAGGAAATAAATTTGGAACGTAATCATTTACCTCATGATTTGGTGCATTAGAAATATCATTAGGCCACGGTAAATCCTCCCTAACTTCTGTAGTTTCCATATTTGATGCATGAGGAAAGTCCAAACCGCTGCCACCCTCAAGGTCTACCTGAACCTCGCCTTCACCGATCGGAGTGTCCGCCCTGTTTGGTTCAAGGGTTAAGTGTGAGACCTGATCATTCTTATCTAGTCCTCCAAAGCCATCACCCATTCCTGGCACCGTTGTGTAAGGAGTTCTCCCCGGATTGTAGGGCAAAGAACGTAACCATGCACCATATTCTTGTTTTGCAGCACGTGTCTTACCTTTGTTGGCCAACCGTATCTCACACTCCTTGTCGACGTGGGACACCATACCGCACCAATAACAGAAGTTGGGGAGCTTCTCGTACTTGAAAGATACCCAAATCTCCTTATTATCTTCTAGGACAACCTTGCGGCCTCGACAGAGGGGTTGCCTCTGACGCGAAGGAAATCCCCTCTTGTCAACTCTTTAACATTCTCGGATGGCAAGACTGGTCCAATAGTTGTGAAGGCACATGCTACTGATGGTAAGGTTGCTGACACAGTTGGTGATAAGGCTGCTGGTAAAAGACCTGTAGTATAGGTAAAATAGGAGGTAAAACTACAGGTAGCATAGTGTAGTTGAGGAAGGGAGTAGTCTGTTACTGTTTATGTACACGTGTTAGAGTTTGGGAGCAACTGATTGAGAGTCAGTTAGGATAGTTCCACTCTTTACGGATCTGGTTACCTTTATATATATTGGGACTAGTATCTGATTCATAATATCAATGAGAACAGAATTTCTTTCATAAAATCTCTCTCTCTCGTTCTTCTCTGTTTTTCCTTTATTCCTTTCTTCTTGCATTACAATTCTTTTTCATGGTATCAGAGCCACCATTAATGGCTTCTGCTCCGAGCTCTAGTTCTTCAACAACTCCTCCTACCTCTACCTCCACAATTCCTCTGATGAATCCATCGTTGCTACTGTTATCGAATATGTCCAGCATGATGACATTGAAGCTAGATTTCACCAATTATACGGTGTGGAAGCACCAAATCGTTGTGATTCTTGAAGCTTATGCGATGATTGGTTTTCTTGAAGAATCGTGTGTAGCTCCAGATCCTTTCTTGAAAGATAGTTCTGGAAATTTCACTAGAGAGTCAAATCTAGAATTTGTCAATTGGAAAAGCAGAGAGCAAGCCCTCTTTACTTTCATCAATTCTACTTTATCACCATCAGTCCTAGCCATCACCGTGGGTCAGAAATCTGCGAAGGGAGTCTGGAATGTACTTGAAAGAGGTTTGCTTTTGTATCTCGTTCTCATATTTTGAGTTTAAGAAATGAATTGCTGAGTATTAAGAAAGGTCCTGAAAGCATGGATAATTTCTTTCAAAGAATTAAAGAAGCTAGGGATAGGTTGAGTTCTGTTGCTGTGTTTGTTGATGAAGAAGAACTCATACACTTAGTTTTAGAAGCATTACCACATGAATATAGTGCATTCTGTTCTGCAATTAGGACTCGTAATGATGTGGTTACTATTGAAGAATTGAATACTTTGTTAAATGCTGAAGAGAGGGCTCTTAAGAAGAAATCTGAGATTAGGGATACAGCTAGAGATTCAGCTATGGCTATGATTCTTCAGAGTGGTTTTAATCATAATAATAATAGAGGTAGAGGTAGAAATGGCAATCAGAGGGGTCGTGGTAGAGGATTTAATAATTTTAGTCCTAATTTTGGGTTTAATCATGGTCAATCCTCTGGTCAGTCCTCTGGCAATGCAAATGGTATTCTTCAGTTTCCTGGATTTCAACCACAATCTCAACATAGGAATGGTTCTGGTTTTCCTTCATTTCAGTCTCAAGGTCAATCTCAGGCTTCAAGACCTACTTGTCAGATTTGTGGCAAGAATGGTCATACTGCATTGGATTGTTATCATCGCATGAATTTTGCCTATCAAGGCAGACATGCTCCAGCCAAGCTAGCCTCTATGGCAGCTAGTTCTATGGCAGCAACTGCAAATTCTGCTTCAGTAAATGCTTCGAGTTGGCTTACTGATACAGGGTGTTCTGATCATGTCACACTTGATCTTTCTCAGCTTTCATTGACTTCTCAAGCTAATACAGGTCATGAAACTATTACTGTTGGCAATGGGCAAGAGTTACCTGTGACTCATGTTGGTAATGGTAAGCTTCAAACACCCTCTCATTGTTTTCATTTAGATAATGTCCTTAGGGTCCCAGATTTAGCTTCCAATCTTTTATTTGTCCATAAACTTTGTTTACAAAACAATGTCTTTTGTTATTTTGATGCCAATCAGTTCTTAATTGTGGATTTGGCTATGGGGAAGGTTCTTTATCAAGGCCTGAGTAAAGATGGTGTGTATCCTATTCCATTTCTTCACAACCATTTGCTGATTCTGCTGTTGCTTCATCTCTTGCTTTCAAGTCTTCTGTTACTACTCCTGTTTCCAATGAAGCAATGCTGTGGCATCAAAGACTTGGTCATCCTTGCTCCAAACTTCTTCATTTTGCCTTGTCTTCCTTCAATAATAGTGTTAAAATTTCTATACATGATGAGATTTGTTCTTAATGTAAATCTTGTATAAGTGCTAAAATGCACAAACTTCCCTTTCCACAACATGTCATGTCTAGTACTTCTCCTTTACAACTTGTTCACAGTGATGTTTGGGGCCTTGCTCCTGTTACTTCTACTCTTGGTTATAAATACTATGTCATTTTTGTTGATGACTTCACTAGATTCACTTGGTTGTTTCTTCTTAAACATAAATCTGAAGTGTTTACTGCTTTCTTGCACTTTAAAGCTTTTGTTGAAAATCAGTTTGAGTCTAAAATCAAAATCCTTAGGACTGATGGCAGGGATGAATATATGAGTAATCAATTTAAGTCATTTTGCTTGGATCATGGCTTTCAACATTAGTTGTCATGCCCTTATACTCCTCAGCAAAATGGTGTTGCTGAGAGAAAACATAAGCATATTGTTGAAAGTGGTCTTTCCATGCTTTATCAGTCAAATCTTCCTTCTTCTTATTGGTGTTATGCCTTTAGTACTGCCACTTATCTGATTAATAGACTTCCCTCTTCAGTGTTGGCTTTTAAGAGTCCTTGGGAACTGTTATTTCATTCTGTTCCTCCTTTATCTTCTTTGAAAACTTTTGGTTGTGCTTGTTTTCCTCTTCTCAAGCCATATACTGATCACAAACTTCAACCTAAGTCCACACAATGCATCTTCTTAGGATACCCTCCTTTATCCAAAGGGTATATGTGTTTTGATCCTCATAGTCATAAAGTCTATATTACTCCCCATGTTATCTTTAATGAGTCTGACTTCCCTACTATTCCTACTAGTCATTCTGATTCTTCTTCCTCATCTTCTTCTGTTCATCTTCCTTTGGACCTTTGGATTTCTAGTCTTTTGTCCAGTTCTTCTCCTTCCTCTTTTTCTGGTACCTCTGCTGCTTTGCCTTCTGTCCTTTCCTCTTTTCCTGTGTCTCATCAGTCCTCTATTGTCCCTATCACTTCCACTGATGTTTCTTTACCTTCTTCAATTCCTAAACCTTCCTCGGGTCCAGCTGCTTCCCTCTCTCATGCTGAGATTTCAGATCAGTTGTCCTCTCCACTTCCCCCATCTACTTCCTCTTCACTTCCAAACACTCATCCCATGCTTACCAGATCCAAACATGGTATCTTCAAGCCCAAAGCTTATGCAGTTGTGAGAAATTATCTTCAAGAGGAACCACCTACTTTTGCTATTGCTTCTAGGTTTCCCCATTGGATTGAAGCTATGGATTCAGAGTACAAATCTCTTTTGAAGCAGAAAACTTGGTCTTTAGTCCCTCTTCCTTCTGGTAAGAATGTGGTTCAGTGTAAATGGGTATATAAAATTAAGAGGGGCAGTGATGGTTCAATTGCTAGATATAAGGCACGACTTGTTGCTAAGGGGTTTTTGCAGCAGTATGGTCTGGACTATGAGGAGACCTTTAGTCCTGTGGTTAAACCTGCCACAGTCAGGATTATTTTGGCATTGGCTGTTCAGTTTAACTGGTCATTGAAGCAATTGGATGTGTCTAATGCTTTTTTGCATGGTGTGCTTCAAGAGGAGGTGTTTATGTCTCAACCCCTTGGTTATGTGGATCCTGACCATCCTGAGCTTGTTTGTAAACTGCATAAGGCCATTTATGGTCTCAAACAGGCACCTAGGGCCTGGTTTGACAGTTTTACCTCTCAGCTATATCATATTGGTTTCACAGCTTCTTCTGCAGATTCTAATTTGTTTATTCTGCATCAAGGTTCATTTGTGGTTTATCTTCTCCTTTATGTGGATGACATTGTTATTACTGGTAATAGTGTTCCTTTCATTGATCATTTGGTCTCCAGACTTGCTGCTGTGTTTGATTTAAAAGATCTTGGTCCTCTTGCTTATTTTCTTGGTCTTCAGATTGAGTATATCTCTTCTGGCTTGTTTGTGCATCAGTCCAAGTATGCCTTGGATTTACTGACCAAGTTCAATATGCTAGATTGTAAGCCTTGCCTCACTCCCTGCTCTCCCACAGCTCATGTTAACTCTCAGACTAGCCCTTTGCTCCCTGATCCTACAGTTTTTAGAAGCATGGTTGGTGGGCTGCAATACTTGACTTTTACCAGGCCTGATTTGGCCTTTTCTGTTCAGCAAGTGTGCCAATTTATGAGCCACCCTACACAACATCACCTAGTGGCAGCCAAGAGGATTCTTAGATACATCAAGGGTACATTGCATCATGGCCTTAATTTTCAGGCAGGTTCCTTGGCCCTTTCAGCTTATTGTGATGCTGACTGGGCAGGTGATCCCCTTGATAGGAAGTCTATTACTGGTATGGTGGTCTTTTTGGGTCATTCTCCTATTACTTGGTCTGCTAAGAAGCAGCTTACTGTGGCCAGATCATCTACTGAAGCTGAGTATAGGGCATTAGCTACCACTGCTGCTGAGTTGAGTTGGCTTAGAATGATCCTTAAAGATTTGGGAATTTTCTTGTCCTTGCCTCCTATGCTTTGGTGTGATAATGTGTCTGCCTTGGCTTTGGCTTCCAATCCCATCTTTCATGCTAGGACCAAGCATATTGAAGTTGATTATCATTATATTCGCGAAAAGGTTCTAAGTAAAGAATTGCAGGTTCATTTCATCTCCACTCTTGATCAGCTAGCTGATATCTTTACCAAAGCCCTCTCTTCTCCACGGTTTCTGGACCTTGCTCACAAACTGATGGGAGTTCCTCCCCTCAGTTTGAGGGGGGATGTGAAGGCACATGCTACTGATGGTAAAGTTGCTGACACAGTTGGTGATAAGGCTGCTGGTAAAAGACCTGTAGTATAGGTAAAATAGGAGGTAAACTACAGGTAGCATAGTGTAGTTGAGGAAGGGAGTAGTCTGTTACTGTTTATGTACACGTGTTAGAGTTTGGGAGCAACTGATTGAGAGTTAGTTAGGATAATCCCACTCTTTACGGATCTGGTTACCTTTATATATATTGGGACTTGTATCTGATTCAGAATATAAATGAGAACAGAATTTCTTTCATAAAATCTCTCTCTCTCGTTCTTCTCTGTTTTTCCTTTATTCCTTTCTTCTTGCATTACAACACTTTTCAATAGTTTCGCCCAATTCATAGGCTATTTTGGGATCTAACATTCGCATAGGTAGGTCGTGGATTTGTACCCAGAACTTCATCTTGGTAAACCGCAGACTTCTTGCTGGTACAGAAGCACCGAATCGCTGGAAGAGAACTACATGCTTATCAAAGGACCACAGTTCATTCGCTAGGACTTGTTCAGCATCAGTTTCGAGTTCAAAGACGAATAAAAGTACGTGGTCACAAGCTTCCCGTATCATGAACTCCTGTCGTGATCTCCAAAGGGGTTTAAAGGTCCATCCTACTGTTTCCACATTGAGAGCTCTTCTTGTGAAAAATCTGGCAGCAAGCACATATTCCTTGTTATTACGATTTCTTGACTTTGATAAACTAATCTTTTTGCCTTCTACATCTGTCAGAGAAAGCTTCTTCCAATCGTTGAGAATTTCTTCCATGGAGAAAGATCAAAGGGGTAAAAAACCTGGGACGGTGCAGAGAAAGTCTAAAGGAATTTCCCTGCCCGGAAGAGAGAACCAAAGAAACCCTACTGCTTGAACGGCTTAGTAGAGGGGATGGGGTATCATTCGGCTGAAGATAATAGGGTTTCTACGTTTCGGCCTCTCAGAGAGAAACCTAAGACGAGAAATTCAAAATAAAAAATATAAGTTTCCAAGAACCTATTTTAAACCTCCTTTCCCCCTTCAAGTTCACCCATGGGCCATGGGTGCAGAAGTGCTCACAAGTGATTATTACTGAATGAACAACCAAGACTATGAGATCCAGAACTTTGCATCTTTTAGCTCATTGACTTAGACTCGTAGACCCCCATGTTCAGGAGAGAATTTCACACACATACACTTAATTAGGCTAGAGTAGGATTTCTCTCTCAGATAAATAATAATAATAATAATAAATAAATAAACTTGTAAAGAAAATTTTGTTCACTTTTTGGCTTTCTATTTTTCTTTGAGAAGTCATGTTTTTAGTGTTGGCTTAATTCAGTGACAAAAGTTGTTTGTAATGTTTTTATTGTTAATGTTCTTTTTCCTGGGTTTTCATGTTACTTGGGGTAGAGTACTTGAGCCTCTCCTTGAAAATTAGAAGTAGCATTAGATAGAGATTTTGCGACCTAAAGGTGACAATCTTGTGATCTAGTTTGCTCGCGAAATCCATGTGGCAGTGTTTTGGTTGAGAGTGCAATCGTGAACCTCGTGACTATCTCGTGACCTTAAGGGGTGACCAGGTCACGAGTTGCATGATCTCTATATTCTGCACTAAACATATTCATTGCTCATTTGCCAGCACACACAAACAGCTGTGAGGCATGGCAAAGGGCTTCAAATAAGGGTTGAACAAACCCTAGAAATGAGATAAGAGGGAAGAAATTGAAGCCAAGCCTTTGTATGAAAAGAGAGACATTTTTCTGCGAAAAAAACCAAGTTCCCACCTCTCTTTTCCATCTCTTTCATTGCATTGATAGAGATTATGTAAACACATTCCTCATCCACAAACATAGACATTGTGAGTGAGAGAATGACATTAGAAATGTGAGAAGCCATATCTAAATCCAAATCCTTTGGTGGCTTTCTGTTGGCAACTCAACGGTGGTGACTCTGGGAAGCTAGGTGAAGAAAAGACTCATGGAGTTGGTTGCTAGTTGGAGGTTGGAGGGCTCAAGTACATAGTGAGATATAGGCTTGGAAGGTTTATAGTCATCTATGTACTGCAACTATTTATTCTAGTGGAGTTTTCATACAGGAGGTCGGGGGAGAGTTTTTTACTCTTGGTACTCGGTTTTTCCTCTTTCATAACACTTTGTGGTGTTATGTGTGGTGTGCTTGCTTTCCTCTATATTTCCTTTACCTTTCTACATTGCCATGTTTGTGTAGTGTGTAGTTAGTTAGTTTGGAAATTTGCTAAGTCACACTTGGACTATATTGATTAGTTTAGTGTTAAAATCAACTTAGCTGTAAAACTTTGTGTTAAGTTTCTAAATACTTGCTAGAGATAATATAGCATACTTCACTCATCAATTTCCTAACAACAATATGTTTGATATTACAGAGACCAAGATGACACCAACCTAAAGAAGATGTATTTGTAGGTCAACAATCTCACTCCACTTCAAATACATAGAGAAGTCTTTCAATCTGATTTTACCAGCAAAATTATTCCTCAAGATTTCTGCAGAGCCAGATGTACTTATCTCCTGCTTTTGCACTAACAAATTGCACACCTAAAAAAGAAACAACAACAACACACATGGATCCCATCAAATTTTATATTTTGTTTTGTTATAAATATGTACTAAGTGGCTACATTTTAGAACTATCATAAACAGATAAAAGCTATGTTCGTTCTTCTAAAAAAAAACCCACATCCATTTTTATTTCCATAAAAAATGTTACATTCAGTTTCTTGGTTTTAAAGGTAGTTGTTAAATCCTTAATTTAAGCTCTTTTTGACTATTATTATGGATGTGTAGTAAGTGGCTAAATATTAGGATTAAAGATAAGTAGATAACTTCCATAAATAAATCATAATTTTTTCTTAAAAATATATAAGAAACAATTGAGGAAAGAGGTGTAAATAAAAGTTTGGATAAATGAATCATCAAAATGAAGAATTCTTTTTCTATACTTCACTGAAAAGAAAAAGAAAAAAGGCATAGATATGCCCACAAATATTAGATTGAATTCAGTACTAGTAATAAAAAGGAATAGATAAGAACTTTAACAATTTTAACTTAATAATACTATTATTTAGGCAAATTTGATATTTTAGATGGTATACTCGATCCAATTGGGTGTTAAAGAACAAAAATTGCTTATAATAAAGAGTAACTAGACATGATACAATAGTTTCTCAAAAAAAAGAAAAAAGAAAAAAAAAGACATGATTCAATTGTCCTTGCACTCTAGCATGCTTATTTATTTGGGACGGAAAATGCACTGGACTAACATGGGCTTAATTTGATCGTAACTGCAGAATTTTACATTAAAAAAAAAAAAAAAAAACTGTGAAAAAGCAATATAATATATTAGTATTAGCTCTAGCGGGTAAGCAAATTTTATTGGCTAACTAGAACTTGAACTTGGCCTTACAAAAAGGCATGATTTTATTTTAAAGTGTGTCAAATGAGTCTGACAAATTTAATCTAATTTTATGTAGAAATGAGTTTGGAAAATAAAATTTAGACATTTTCTAAATTATATTTTGGTCACATTCATCTAACAATTCATAACCTAAATCTAAATATATTCTCAAAACTTCTACCTAAAATAATAATTTAATTATTTTAAGAAGTGTAACTTATTTCTCCTATTTTACAATTGCACATGCTTCCATTTTTACTAAAATTTTATTACAATTGCACATATTATTACAATTCTTACATGTAATTTGTTCAAAATTAGTTCAATTTTTTTAATGTTTTAATACACCCTATCTGTGACAATGAAAGATCTATTACTTAATGTATATGTATGTGCAACAGCCGCTATAAATTTAATTTAATTTTATGTAGAAATGAGCTTGGAAAATACAGTGATGGCTTATACCGATGACATTGAATGTCGTCTAGAACGATGGAGATATTATGCTAGCCTAACAAGACAAAGAGAAGACAATGAAAGCAAAAATATTCGATTGACAAGACGTCTTGCCAATTACTCAATACAAAGACAACAAACTTTGGGTGGTAAATACGTTTTAGTGGGAAGTCCGGCAAATTTAAATGAAGATGTTGTGCATTCTAATTCAACATCAACAAACTCATCACTAATACCACCTAATCACGAGGCTGGACGAAGTCGCTGGCTTACACATACATGTAACTTGGCACACAATATGCCAGTTGAGCAAAGTTATGCAAGAAGCATGGTGAGATTATAGTTTTGTATCTTTAAACAATCTTCATTTCTTATAATATTATTATTTTGAGGAAATCTATAGTTTTTGGCATGTTAGTTGTATGTCAATGTTGACAAAGATACTAACTTTATGTTTATATATTAAATTTACGTCTCCCTCCAATGTATCCAACTATAAAGGCAAATGACTTTGAGGCTAGACCAAGTTATAAATTCTGATGTCAATGATGGTAAGTTTTATATAATATATTTATAAAGATTTCACCAGTATTTTTTATATATAATTACACCAGTTGAGCATTTTATATAATTACATTTCAGTTACAAAAGGAATTGAATGAAGGGGTTGAAAATATAGTTGAGCAAAACCAAGGGGATGCCTACAGAGAACAAGGTTTGTTACTCAATGCCACCATTTTTATTTCAAATTTCATGTTTATCCTTCTATAAAGCTTTCACCATTATTTTTTTATATATAATTAAATCAATTGAGCATTTTATATAATTACATTACAGTTACATAAAGAATTGAAGAAGTTGAAAATATAGTTGAGCAAAACCAAGGGGATGCCTACAGAGAACAAGGTTCGTTCCTTAATGTCACCATTTTTTATTCGAATTTCACATTTATCCTTATAAATTTTGTAATTTGTTTACACACTGCATATTCAAAACTTTATTAATATTTCACTACATCATATCTGGTACAAATTTTAGTATTGAATTTAATTAAATCATTAATTGTTTCCTTAAAACTAAAATTAGGTGTTGACAACACATGTGATGGTATTGCACATGTAATAAATTGTATGCAAGGGAGATATGATTGTGCAAAAAACTATAAAGAAGGTAGAGAGGTCATAAGGTACTAACTACCACAACAAAAAACATGTTGCTTTTGTAATGCCCGTTTGTCGAGAGACATCCTCAATATATTGCAATAATGAAAAAATATCTTTACCCAATTTACCAATTTGTCCTGAATTAATGGAGCTCATTTGTGAGCAAACACCGTGAGGCAGACATTTCAGGCATTATATATGGTTTTATAACAACATGTTTGCATTTACCTCAACGGGTGTGCATGTGAATGACAGTGTAGCCTCCAATAGTCGAGGAATATATATATATTCTGTGCTCAAGGTGCCATCTATCATAGAATTGTTAGTCTTTTACCACATACACCTCATAGTGTGCGGCATCTACAATTGTATATCTACGATACCGATCTTGAAATACAATGTAGAATAAAACCGAATCTCTCTAATATAGTAAATTAGTAATATTTCATATTTCTCTATATACTTGAAGTGGAGTGAGATTGGTAAATAGTATGTTTTTCAAACGCCGTTCATGAACTAAAAAGTCTAGACTTAAACCTCATTTGGTTCCCCAAAAGCAAAGGAAAAGAAAGAAAAGAAAATTTCAATTTTAGCTTATAAAATGGCATCTCATTTACTTAGGGGCCTCCAAATAATATATTTTTAAATGTTTTATTTTATTTTATAATTAAGGTCATATGATAATCCACGGGATAACCTTTTTTTTTTTTTGGAGAAAGAAAACTGGGAACTTTTAGTGAAGAAAAACTTTTATATTTTCCATACTTGCAAAATATTCAGAAAATCAAATATCAATAGCTATATCATCAATTAAATGTTTAACTTTTTAGTTTTTAATCTAAAATTATCCATCAAAAATAAGTTTATGGATTGAATAGTAAATAAAATTCAATTGGCATGAAATTTGACATGTGTGTTAAGGATATACATTATATGTAATCTAACAGTTAGATTTTCAAAATATGTAATTGTGTTAATTATTTTAGTGAGAATTGTAGCCAATTTGAAAACTAATATTCCGTTTGGTTTGTAAGGGAGATGAAAGAAAGGGATAGAAAGGAGGAAAAAGTAAGGGAAGGGAAGAGAAGAAAAGAGAGTAGTAAATAAGCATAGAAGGATTGCATTAATACAATTTCTTGGAAAGAAAAGTCTTCTTGAAAAAGTAATAACTGGTGGAATGGTATGAAGGATTGTGTTAAAAAAGAAAAATGCTATGTTTACAACATTTTTACAATAAATCTTAAGTGACAGGTTGTTATGAGTTGTTATTGGTAGAAATTTTTTTTTAACACTAAGTTCAAATTAGAACCAATAACAACATACCACCTATGATTTTTTTATAAAAGCGTTGTGAAAATGTTGTGAACGTAGCACTTCAAACTAAGAAAGTTTCTATAATATAACCTTTAGTCAAAATTGGTGGTTGTGAGAAAAGTATGAAACTCCATAAAAAGAGGAGAAGAAGAAGAAAAGTATGAAACTCCATAAAAAGAGGAGGAGAAGAAGAAAAGTATGAAATATTGGTGAGTTGGTCAAATTGTGTACTCACACTTTTTAATGGAAAACTGAAAACGTGTGGGACTGTCACCACTCATATATAACCTATGGATCAAGAAAGTTTTTATAATACAACCTTTAGTCAAAATTGGTGGTGGTGAGAAAAGTCTGAAACTTCATTAAAGAAGAAGAAGAAGAAGAAAAGTATGAAATATTGGTGAATTGGTCAAATTGTGTTTTTACCCTTTTTAATGGAAAACTGAAAACGTGTGGGACCGTCACAACTCTTATATAACCTATGGATCACATATAGTTTTGTCATTAAATTCATTTTGTTTCACATTTCATTGTATCTTTCTTCTCTCTACATTTCCTCAACTCTTTGATCATAGATTCCAATGGCTCTCCAAATCAATGATGGAGCCTCTTCTTCTTTCACTCCCCAATTCATCTATGATGTTTTCTTAAGTTTCAGAGGTGAAGATACCCGCTATAATTTTACAAGTCATTTATATCAAGCTTTATGTGATAAGGGTTTTAACACTTTTATCGATAATGACCTTCAAAGAGGAGAAGAAATTTCAACGAAACTTCTTAATGCTATTGAATTGTCAATGATTTCGATTGTTGTGTTCTCTGAAAATTATGCATCTTCTAGTTGGTGCTTAGATGAGCTAGTAAAGATTCTTGAGTGTAGGAATAACGGACAGTTAGTTCTACCTATATTTTACAAAGTAGATCCATCAGAAATACGTAAACAAAAGGAAAAGTTTGGAGTAGCGTTAGCTCAACATGAAGAAAATTTAAAGGATAGCATGGAGAAGGTTCAAAGGTGGAGGACAGCTTTGACTAAAGCAACTAACTTGTCTGGATTGCATTACAAGGAGGGGTATGTAACTATTCACTGTCTTCTATAAGTTAGAGTTTAATAGTTTTGTTATAGGAGTCACAAAAAAAAAAAAAAAAAAAAAAACTATTTTTGATAGAATCTTCTACTACTAAGGTAGTTAAATTATAAAAGTCGACGGTAGAAATTAAAAAAAAAAAAAAAAATTAACGCCATATAATTTTACCAATTCTGACTATAAATTTTTGTGTGCTTTTATGAGTTACAAACTTTAAATCATCTTCAAGCAGTGTTTGGAGAGCGCTGATGTGTATCTAGCATTTGTGTTTATTTATTTATTTTAAAGACTAGTGCCTCTTGCACTGTTCATGGAACATGAACAGTAACCCACGCATGAACAGTAACTTTTTTATTATTTTTTTTATTGTTTTTAGTTTTCAGTAGGCCCAATCATGGATTAGAAAAAGGTTATGAGGGAATTAGGAAATATACAAAAGCTCAAAACTACATTAATATGTAAAAAATATACTAGTATTTATTCAGTATTAATAAAATATAAACTTTAGTCAAAAAAATGTAAGAACAAAAAAAAAAAAAAAAAAAAAAAAAAAAACTCAATTATATGTGATCTATCAAAATGACATTCAATCTTCTTTTTAACTCTAAAAAAAAAAAAATCTATAATTAATTTTGTTTAAAGTTTAGGCGAAAACCACATTTTCGTCCGTACATTTTTAGGTGATTTCCACTTTGGTTTCTATATTTTATTTTCACTGCTTTTAGTCTCTATTTAGAAAAACGCCATCCATTTTAGTCCTTTCTGTCAGTGCCCTAACGGTAAAGTCCTAGGTGGCAGTCGGAACTATTAAAATAATAATAATAAAAATTTATTTTGGCATTAAAAAATGCCACGTTAGCATCTAAATTAAAAAAATTAATTTATTAATTTTAAATAAATAAAAAAATTAAAACAAAATTAAAAACCAAAAATTACACGAATTGAGATGTAAGTGTGTCTTGAATAAGAACACAAACCCAGATCTAACACACAAACACACTCTCTTTCACTTCTGGGTTTTTCTCTTTCATTTATACTCCACACCACCACCCTATCATAACTTTTACTTAAGTTAACCTCAAAATCAAAACCCTCCATTTTCTTAAAAAAAAAAAAAAAAAACATCAACTAGAAAAGCCCCAAACTTAAAAAAGCTCTCTCTCTCTCTCTCTCTCAATTTGGACTCACAGGTTTTCAGTTTCTTTCACTCTTTTTTTCTCTCTCTCTCTCTATGTAAATCAGACACATTTAAGCAAAAAAGTGTCCTTCTCAGCAAAATTTTCCAAAGCTCAGAGGGGGTTTTGAAGAAACTTGCAATCGCCCCTCCGATCTCTCTCTCAGTGCGAGAGATTGCCACCGTGTACTTTCCTGGCGAGAAAACCCTAGCCGATCGAGTCTTCTCAGCCGAGTTTCCTTCCTTCTCCACCAGCCTCTTTAGTAACCTCACCCACGGGATTTTCATCCAGCTTTTCAAATCATCGAGGGCATTGCCATGACCAAACGCTCCGCCGAGAAACTGTTCAAGTTCCTCGAATCTTTAGCAACCTCACGCGTGCGAGGACTTGCTCTCTCCCTCCATCTCTAGTCTCTACTTTTCTTGGACTCACACATTCAATCTCCGTTCTTCGATCTGTGATGGTGTGAGGGTTTGAGTTGTTTGATTGTTAATATATCTGAGCTATGGTTGAAATTGGTTTTAGGGTTTGGTTGTGATGGATCCGGGTTCGGTAGTGGTGGATCTAAGGAAGAAGAACAAGAAAAGGAATGGAGATTTTGGGTGTGGCCTGTTATGGGTCTTTGATGATTTTGTTGGGTTTGAGAAAATGGGGGCTTTGGGATTTATGAATTTGTATTTGAGCTAAATTTTTTGGATTTATTTTGTGTTTGTTTCCTAAGAAAATATAGGTTTATGGGTTTGTTGGAGATTGGTTTGTTTACTGGGTTTATGGGTTTTATTTACTGGAGAATTCGGTGTTGTGTGGCTGATTAGTTATTCAATTATGGACTTTGTGAAAATCATGTGGATTAGTGATTTGCTGGAGAATTCGGTGTTGAATAGATGTTTGTTGGTTTTTTTTTTTTTTTTTTAATTTCTGGGTTTGTGTTTTTGTTCAAGACACACTTAGATCTCAATTCATGTGATTTTTGGTTTTTAATTCTGTTTTTAATTTTTTTAATTTAGATGCTGACGTGGCATTTTTTAATGCCAAAATAAAATTTTTTATTATTATTTTAATAGTTCCGTCTGCCACCTAGGACTTTACCGTTAGGGCACTGACGAAAAGGACTAAAATGGATGGCGTTTTTCTAAATAGGGACTAAAAGCGGTAAAAAAAGAAGAAGATAGGGACCAAAGTGGGAATCGCCTAAAAATGTAGAGACGAAAATGTGGTTTTTGCCGAAAATTTAATAGCAATTTCTCTTTCAATATACATATCTAAGATTGTTAGATTAAAATTTTTTTTTTTTTCATTTTGTTGTGAGCTTAATCTCCACTATAATATTTATGACCAAAAGTCCTCATTTTGTAGTTACAATAAATCTTAGATAAGTAAGTACGATCACAAACCACTCTAAAAACAAGTTGATAAACTATTGAATTTTCAGTCCCTACCATCTATTTGTACAATTATTGAATTTTTTTTTTTAAACTTTAAAGTTTGAGTGTTATACTACATTACACCCATAATGATAAACTTTTGTTTATAATAATAATTTTCCATGATATGTAAAATCTTGTAAGTAATTTTTCTCTCAACAAACAAATATCATCGATTCTAAAAAATCATTGATCTCTTGAAGATGTAATGCTAAGTTAAGAATAGTCAACTTTATTGTATGCTCAGTAAAACCATAAATTAATTCTTTTATTTGATAATCTATTCAATAATGACATTCAAAGAAACTTCATTGCATGCTCACTAAAATGATTATTTAGCTCTTTTAATTGAGAGTCTATTGTAGCTCACCAAAAAAAAAAAATAATAAAATAAAATCTACTCACTCGTGAAATCCAATTGTAAAGTAGTCTTAGAGATGAATTAATTACACCACCACAAGTCTCTAGGAGGGAGTTTCATAGACATATACACTTAGATTAGGCTAGAGTAGAAATTCTATCTTGTAAAAAAAAAAAAAAGATGAATTAATTACCTAAGTTAAAATGCAACACATTTTTGAATTAATTCCCAATTATACCAATCCAATTTTAATGATTTAATCAATGAAACCATCAAGTCACAAATCAATAAATCACAAATCAACCACCCCGCACCCTTGGTGCAGTGGTCACTTCACAAGTATAAGTGCTTGTGAGGTGTTGGGGCAAGAGCTGAAGTTTAAGTTTCTAAGAGGGAGCTTTACACACACATATACTTAGATTATACTTTAGTAGAATTTCTATCTTGTATCTAAAAAACAAGAGTCACAAATCATAAAGCATGCAATAAAAGTAATAGACAAATAACAAAATGTTAAGGTGAGGAAGTGAAAAAAATTGATAGAGAACATCTCTAATTGAATAATTAAAAAAAAAAAAAAAGATTACAAGGGCAACACAACCCAAATAAGACACTTCACTATATGAAGAGAAGTTACAAATCCAGTACAAGACGCTTGCCCCTAGGCACTACTGATTAGATGAACTTACTATTCCAACCCACAATAACTTTTGAACTCTTTGTACATGAACAACCCATTAATGTATAATTTCAAATTGTCTAACTTATTATATGTTTCTTATGCTTTGTGTGTGACAGCTATACTGAATCTGAAGCTCAATTTATCCAGAGAATTATTAAAGAGATATTAGATACTAAATTGAATCCCACTCAGTTATTTGTTACAAAACACCCAGTTGGAATAGATTCTCGTGCGGATGCTATAGAGTTGCTTTTAGATATGAAGTCAAATGATGTTCGCATGGTAGGGATTCATGGTCTTGGAGGAGTAGGTAAGACTACAATTGCAAAGGCTATTTATAACAGAATCGCTAATTCTTTTGAATTGAGTTGCTTTCTGGAGGATGTCAGAGAAAAGTCGGGAACAAATGATGACATAATCAAACTACAAAAGATGCTTCTTTCTAAGATCTCACAGGGCACATATGTAAAGGTAGACAGTGTATCCAAAGGAATTATTATGATAAAGGAAAGGCTTTGTCGTACAAGACTTCTTTTAATTCTTGACAATGTGGATGAGTCAGAAGTGATGGAAAATTTGCTTGGAGAATGTAATTGGTTTGCTTTAGGAAGTAGAGTCATTATAACAACAAGAGACAAACAAGTGCTAACCACTTTTGGAAAAGATCATCAAATTTATGAGCTTAAGGAATTGAATCAATCTGAATCTCATGAACTCTTCAACCTATATGCCTTCCAAAAAATTGAACTTGAGAAAGATTATTCAGAAGTTGCAGAGCAAATCATACATTATGCCAATGGCCTTCCATTAGCTCTTAAAATAATAGGTTCTGATTTGTGTGGAAAAAGTATATGTGAATGGAAAAGTGCGTTAGAAAAGTATAAAAACATCCCTCACGAAAAAATTCAAGAAAAGCTCAAAATAAGTTATGACGGACTTGGAAAGACCGAAAAGGATATTTTTCTGGATATTGCATGTTTCTTTAAGGGATTCAATAGGAGCTATGTAGTGAGTATATTAGAAGCTTGCAAATTATATCCAGGTTATGGAATTGGAAGACTTATTGATAAGTGTCTCATAACTGTTGGTCAATCTGAAAATTTGTGGATGCATGACTTACTTCAACAAATGGGGAGAGAAATTGTTCAACAAGAATCAGAAGAGCTTGGCAAACGTAGCAGGATATGGTGTTTTGATGATGCTTATGAAATTCTGACTACAAATATGGTATAAGCTCTTTTGTATCTTCTTCTTTTTTTTTTTCTTTTTTTCCATTGATTTTTTTTTTCTTTTTAATGTGGAAGAAAATTTAATTTAATTTGTATAAGTTTGTTTAATTTTTTAAAATTTGTATAGTTCTATTATTTAGTGTAACTATTGCTTTGTTCAAATAGGGATCAAGTAAAATTCGGGGCATTATGTGCTACTCACCTCAGCTGATAACAATGCCAGTAGAAGCTGAAGCTTTTGAAAAGATGAAATATCTCAAATTTCTTATGGTTCGTAATGTACGCATTTGTGAAGAACTCAAATATCTCCCTAATGGGTTAACTTTGCTTCAATGGCCTGAATTTCCATTTTCCTTGCCATCCAAATATTATCCTCAACAACTTGTTGCACTTGAGATGCCAAGTAGTCTTATTAGATTGGAGACAACATTCAAATTGGTACGAGTATTAGTATTTATAAATTATAATTTCTTTAAAATTTATTTGAATGTTGGTCGAAAATAAATTTTTTTTTTCTTCTACAGGGAATCCAGCTAAAATATTTAAAATATATTGATTTCAACAGGTGTGAGTTTATAACAGAATTACCTGAGTTGTGTGCCCCAAGCCTAGAAAAAATGGATCTTTCCTATTGTCAAAATTTAGTTAAGGTTCATGAGTCTGTTGGGTTTCTTGATAAGCTCCAGAAATGGAAACTCCAAGGTTGTGGAAAACTTCAAATTCTTCCAAACAACCTCAGGTTAAAATCTCTTAAGGAGTTTGTTCTTATGGACTGCTTAGGGCTTGAGAAGTTTCCTAATATTGATCCAGAAATGAAATGTTTAAGGGAATTAAATTTATGTGGGAGTGGTATTGGAGAGTTGCCTTCATCAATCAAGTACCTCACTAGGCTTAATAGCTTAGACTTAAAGGATTGCAAAAACCTTAGTTATCTTCCCGATGACATCTATAAATTACAACTTCTTACCATACTAGATATTCCCACTGCCAAATTGAGACAGACATCCGATTATTTGGATGGCTTTTCGAGAATTGGATTTTTGAAGTTGGATTTCATGAGTTTCAGGTGCAATAAAAATATAATTGAATTAGATTTTTTGATGAAGCCCGAGTACTTCCCAGTATTGAAACATCTAGATCTATCTGCAACTAATATTGTTAGCATCCCGGAAAGCCTTAGCAGATTTACTACATTAGATACACTTGATATAGGACGTTGCAAGCAGCTTCGGGAAATTCCAAGGCTTCCACAATCTGTACAAGTTGTGGATGTAAGCAATAGCTGTTCGTTGAATCCACAATCCTCAAGCAGATTATTGAATCAGGTTTCTTTCTTTTGTTAAGTTATAAAGAAACAATTTTTGTTAAATGCTTCCCCAATTCAATTTGTTGAATTTGCTAATTGAATGCAGATTGGAGAATTTTTAGGGATTTTTCCAAATAAAGGTTGCAAGGGAACAAGAAGCAGGATATCAATGGATCCACACACGTCATCAAGCAAAATATTGGATGAGAGTTGTCTCCATCGCTCACATATTCTTGACAGGAGATCTGAACCTGAAGATGATTATTTTATAATTAGACTACCAGGAACTGAGATTCCAACGTGGTTGAACTTAAACCATGAGAGTGATGGAAATGTCATATCATTTTGGGTTGGTCGCACATTTCCAAATATTTTTGATGTCTGTTTTGCTTTTGGACCGGTGAAATATCCATGGTCGTCTTCTTGTACTGTTTACCTTTCCATCAATGGTTGTGAAAAAGAGAACATTAGTTCAACTCCTACAGATGAGTTCTCCGACCATCTGTGGATATTTTCTTTATCTAATAAGAATTTGCAGATCCAATTGAATAAGTCAAAACCATCTGAACAAAATTACGTTGAGGTAACATGTAAAATGAAGGATTGGGTTAAAAACCGTCCAAGAAGGTGGGGGGTCCGTGTAGAGTGCATTTGTTGTTCCCAAAAATCTGATGTTTTTCAGTTGCCGAGTCCAAGTGCTACGCATAGCTGTGGCTCTTCCTCAGTCCCTCTTTTACCCACTTCTAGTTGTGGCACTGATATGGATCAATGGGCTTTCAATAATGGAAGAGATTCTAGACATCGGCCAAGAAGAAACCATCGACCACCACCCTATGCCAGACGTCCCCAAAAACACTACCTGTCCCACTTCGGATGGCTTCGAATCCGATTCCGTCTCTGGAAACGGAGCTCTCGTCCAACCCGAATTCCAACTGCAACGCTCATGTCCAGGTACCTTCTTATTATTATTATTTTTTATTCACTCTCTGTTTGGAAAACCAAAGAAAATGAAACAAACCAAGTTTTGTGTGTTTTCTCTTTTGTATTGTTTTTTTTTTTCCCGAAACTCAAGGGCTCTAATAAGGGAATTGGAAGAGATAGATCCCAGGTCTTTCAACAAAGGAGAAGAAGATTCAGGGCTTTCAAAGGCCCACACTTTTGTCAATGATTGTTCCAACTCCAAGTTGTGTCCACCATCAAAGTAGACAAAAAAATCTTGATGGCTTTCACATTCTTATAAATAAAAATACTGTGGAGAAGAGGTCTCTTATTACCAATGAGCTATAGTTCAATTGGTACTTTCTCCTCCAATAATAATGGAAGGGAGGGTGAGGTCATGGTTTCAATAGGAGAAAAGGACGAACCTGAACTGCAGCTCCAAGAGCAACAACTTCATTAGGATTTACCGTCCCAATGGGATTTTTCCAGTCATCTTCCTCACCAGTTCCTGAAAAGCTGGGATGCAAGTTGAACCACCAATGAGGATTACTTCATCTATATCTTTGAAGGAAAGCTTTGCATCACTCAAGGCAGTTTCAACCTGTCCTCGAAAGACAAGCAAGCTCTATGTCTCACAGACAGTGCTGAGAAAGTGAAAAAGGAGCTGTCATCTCTGACTTAGACCAATATTAGGTATGTGGCTATTTCTATTACTTCTTTCTAAAGGGGATCTCTCTTTTTCATATTTACTGAGAATATATTTTTGTTTTTCCAGTTTACCTTTCATTACCGCCTGCTGCAAATGGCCCAAAACACATTGACACCACTCTGACAAGGGTTGAGTTTGAAGAATTGTGTTGAAATTTATTAGACAGTTATGCCTTTTGACAAATGCTAGTCTGTAGTTTCCCTCTATGCATGTTTAGAAATAGAATAACTACAAAGTATCAGTCTACTAATAGTTAAAAGATTATTATAATTAACAATTTAAGCTTTTGCAATAAATGGTAGATTACCACGATATCATTAAAAGTGATCCAAGTTCTCTAGTATGGTAATAGTTGATTAAGTCCACCGTTATTAATCAGGATATCAGCACATGTCATGGTATGATATAGGTTATCCTAAGTTGCTATCTCCAATTAGTTACACTAATTGTTGATATATTATTAAAATTCTGAGTTTAAACTTTTGCAATAAGTTATCCAAATTCAGATTCTATTTCTATTCTATCTCCCATCAATTTTAACTAATAGTTAAATAAGTAAATTGACCCTACTTAATCATAACATCAGAACACGTCATGGTGTCAAACTGGCAATCCTAAGTTCCTATCTCCAATTACTCTACTTATTATTAAAATTCACAGTTTAAGCTCTTTCGAGCAGTAATCCAACTCCAAATTCAGTGTCTAATCTACAAACAGTTGAGTTATTAAATATAAGAACATATATAGTAGAAAATTGGAACCTTTTCAGTGAAAAGAAAGTGTGGTTAGGATTCACCGCCGCTGCTTGTCTCTTAGAAAATTTATCACCTTCCATTGCTGCCACTGCACTGTTATGCTTGCATATCCTGTAAAAACAATATACACGGCTTTAAGCCTTTAACTTATAAATAAAAATACTGTGGAGGAGAGGTCACTTATGACCTATGAGCTATAGCTCAATTGGTACTTCTTCCAATTATAGTGGAATGGAGGGTGAGGTCATGGCTAAACCCAATAGGTTCATACTTACTAATAAAAAAAAGAGAATGTTACGTCTACAACATTTTCACAACAAATCATAGATGGTAAGTTGTTATTAGACTATGATTTCACAATAACACTTCTCTAAAAAAAAAGGGTTCTTGTTGCATTTATTTTCCCTTTCCCTTAGCAAACAGACAATATCAAGTAAATACTTTGCAAAAAGAAAATCTCATGTATATAGAATGTTAATTTTGCTTGTAAATGCTCCCTCCCAGTTCAAAATACTCGTACATTTACTTGATCAGTTCAAGCAATTCCATATTATTTGGACTATGATTTTTCAGTTAAATTTCCTTTCAAAATTTTTTTATTTTATATTATGCCATTCACAATAAACATTTTCTTAAATGTCAAAAATTCTTAATTAGAATTAGTAGGGCACAGTGGTACAGCTGCACAATTTAGGTACTAGTTTCTAGTTGGAAGGATGCAAGAATTGTGGTTTCACTCTCAAGTTTGATTGTGCCTTGAATCTGCACAATCATTCCTAGAATCTTCATTGAAGGGATTTTCACCATGTATTGCAGCCCATGATGGATCAATGCAAGCACTGTTCAATGTGATACAGTGCTTCTTAATGATTTTGCATGTTCCGCTGTTCTTAACCTCTTGCAGAATCATGTAAAACCTTATATCTGAATTATTATTTTGCTTAAAAAATAATATTCTCTGTAGATAGTTTTTTCCTCTAAGCTTAGTCTTAATTTTTTTTTAATTTTAATTAATAAATAATCAAATAATTAATCTAAAAAATTGAGCATGTTGAAATTATAGGATGAGTGTAGAGACCGGGTTTGAGCACTTCTACTGTTGAGTGAGTGGACTCGAGCCCAGCTAGCCCAATACAATGAATTTGTAGAGAGTGAGTTTAAGAACTAGGCCCTAGCAAGCGGACAATGTCCAATGCAATGTTCACTACCATCGAACGCAGATGAATCGAAATTATCCTCAAAAGTCTGTCCTCGGCCCAATCCGAGGAGCTTGATAGTAGTATTTCTCCCATCCGAATGGTCCCCCGTTTTTGATATGTTTCTTCCCCTTATATAGTCCTCCTCCAACGATCCCTTTCCTCCACTTGTTGATCATCCATGACTCTCTCTGACAGCCCGTCCCATTAGTCACCTTATCAATCCCCCTGTGAGTTGCAGCAACCGAGGTAGCACTGCCCAGGGGTCATTTCTCCATTAATGCTGTTGGAATATTAGTTGTGTGCATTTAATGTGGAGGTGACAGTTCATCCTGGTCTTGCTCCTTGGCTATGCTTCCATGGTCGACATGTTGTACTTGTTCTTTTTCCTTTGATGCCCTGGAAGGCTGCCTATGGGGGCCCGTTACTTCCTCCTCGGTAATTTGGACCTTCATACTTCGTCCTCGGGCATTTCCTCCTCCTCGGCATGGGCGTTGGGCTTGGTATAAGGTGGGCCAGGGTTGCCAAATTCTTTGACCCCATAATGAGATTGTCGGATCGGACGGTCCAGGTGAAGTATCAGCACCTCCAGATCCACCAGTGAAGGTACATGATTTCTGAGCTTAGCCTTAAATTTTAGTGTTAGGGTTTGTGTTTGTAAATAAATTTTCTGATTTTTTTTTAAATTTATATTTATTTCTATTTTTGGATAGGTTGTGGTGAGAATTAGGCTTGTTAATCAGGCTGATCAGGTGGTTAAGAAGGTCTCATCGGACACCATGTCAGTCGTGGATCGGAAATTTAGGTTTGATTTGGTGATTGATTCGAATGCAAAGCAGGTATGCAGCTTGATCCTGGTGTTTTTATGTTTGTTTTGAGTAATTCTTTGTTTTGATTTGTCAGAAAGTTTAGGGAATTTAAAGAAATTTGAATTTTGTATGTTAGGTTAGTTTGTTCAATTGAATTTTATAGAAAGTAGAAACAATTTAGATTAGTAGAATTGAGATATTGAATAGATTTCTTAGTAACCAAACAAGGGGATAAGACTTAAGATTTATTTATTTATTTATAAATATATATATATATATATATATATATATTTGGTGGGTTTATCTAGGAAGGTGTTCCAGTTAGTTGTCATAAAATTTCAAAAATGCTGAGTGCACCAACACTTTAATATAGTAATGAATATTCTCATGTTCTTGAACATAATTGGCACATGATGCATAACAGACTTTAGACGGGAAAAGGCATAGATGAGGTATGGTGTTCATTTAAAAATAGGTTCTTTTTTCTCTAGCAAAAAGGAATTATGTTGGATTGAATGTGCAATTTCTAAGAAAAAGTTGTATATGCATGATTCTTTTAGAGAAATAAAGTTGTGTATTGTCAAATATTGCAGTGTTTGTTCATGTGATGAGAGTGACTAGTATTTGATGTATATGTAATGATATTTTTTTTTTCTGAAACAGATTATCCAGCACCATTGTTTTCCCCTTGTTAAGTGTCTCGGTGAACATTTGCTTCTTTAGCCTGTGTGAAGGTTGTTCTTTTTTATCTGCAACACTTGACTGCTTGAGTGCTGGTCTAGTTTAATTTGGATTAACAGGTAGGATGATTAATGAATATTATTCCTTTATAACTCCTAATCAACATGAGTCTCAAAAAACTTGCAGCCACCTGTCTCCCTCTTTGGTATACATTCCATGAAGAGCACACATCAAAGTTAAAAGAGTTGTAGAGGTAAAAGAAATCATACTGTACATTTTCTTAGCATTCAAGTTATTTAGTATCCGTTTGGATACAAGTTGCGTTTAGTGCGTTTTAAGTTTCCTGCGTTTTTTTTTTTTTTTTTTTTTTTTTCAGCCGCACTTGTTGACCAAGTCTTTTGTGAACAGTGCATTCGTGCACTGTTCACGGACCCACAAACTTTACTTTTCAGCCACTTTTTCATTAAAAATGGGTCCCACAGCACTATTCACATATTTAAAAATTATTTTACTACAGTGTTTTTAGTTTTCAGTTTCTGAAAAAAAAGTTCTATCTAAACAGACCCTTAATGAACTTAAGTTGTTCATGATATAGTTATAAACTAATGATATTTGTGACTTTAAATGTCAATTTATGATGCACGGACACGGACACGGCGATATGGCAATTTTTGAAAAACAAGGACACGACACGGCGTGGACATGACAATTAAATAATTAATTAAATTTTATATTTAGGCATATTTCTTAATATTTTTAGACATAAAATACGTTTATGTCTAAAATTTAAATTATGTAAGAACTACAAATAAGTAGACTAATACCAAAGTAGTAGTTTAGCAAAAAAAAAAAAAAAAAAAACCCAAAATAGTACAATAATACACATAAAATATTTAGAGTTCAAACCAAAAGTTTAAATAGGCTACATTCAACATCAAATTAAAAAAATAAAAGGAAAACCAGCTTTAAACTTTTGGGATTAAAAAAAATTTAAAAAAAAAAAAAATATATATATATATGTATATATAGTGAGAATGAGAGTGTACTGTTACTGTTACTTATAACTTATAAGTAACAGTAACACTACACTAACAGTAAACGGCATATCTGAAAAAAAAAAAAAAAAAAAAGAGAGAGAGAGAGATCGGAAGGGACAGAGGGAACGGCGTCGACGGCGACTGTCTATGGAGCTCGCCGACTCGCCGATCGGCCCGATCTAGCACCGGCGAGGGACAGAGGGAGGTTTGATCTGTGATTTTTTTTTTCACTGCTGGCGTGTCCACCCTGTCGGAGCCGTGTCGGAGAAGCAAAAAAAAAAACGACACCGCTCGGACACCGGAGTCCGGCGAGTCGTGCTGGTATCCGTGTCGGACACCGGTACGTCGCCAAAAATGGCGTGTCGGTGCAATTATTTTGATCAAGACAGAAACTTGGAAGTTGGAACCAAAATTTGATATCTTTATTTGAAAATAGAAGTAATCCAATAATCACTAAGCACCTCTAGTGAATAATGCTGTTGAAAAATTACTTATATAAAAAAAAAAAATAATGCTGTTGAAAAAGAGGAAGACAATTAATATTTATGCCGATATTAAGAACTTAATTTCCAATTTCATTGGTTGTCTTTGGGGTTTATTCTTAATAGCTAGAATTTTCAAATGCAGAAAGTGGAAAAGCTGAAATTGACGTGCCTAGCTACTGTATATAGCAGCGAGTCAGTGGTAAATTTATTATTTATCATTGTGATTCCCTAGCTCGAAGAATTGCTTATAGATTTAGTTGGGAATTCAGCTAGTGCATCAAGGGAAATTAATTTGCTACCAAAAATTCTACGATCCTGACTCTATTCTATAAGTAAAGTGACACATACACATATCTCTCTCTCAATCACAATTTTTGCAACAAATTCAAGAGGGAAACTAATGCTGAACTTAAGAGCTTGGGGTCGACATTGATCAGTAATTCCCGAGTAGAAATAGTGACCATACTTGACTCATCTTGTACAGTGGATCGTTTGGTGCTGGAAATGACCAATAATTTTCTTTTTATATTGAGGAGTTTGTTCAGATGAAGAAAATGTGAATATGTTCAACACACCATATATATGATTGTTTAAATATCTGTAAGAACATGAAATTCTTATTAGTTTGTATTGATTTTTATCAATTGTGATACTAGGTATTATAGTCCTCGATCATGTTATGCGTATAAACTTACACATAACAGTTATAACCTCAGAGATTTTGAGGTGCAGGGTTTTTACTTTATAGTCCTCGACCATATTGTTTTTACTTTCATCATTGAGTCATGGTGCAAGGTATCATCGGACATTTCTGTCAGTAATCAGTAAAATATTTTGTTCTGAATAAGAGATTGTTTGTTTGCGATAAACTATTCATTGAATGACTTATTCCTTGCACACAAGGTGCTTGAGTGGTCTTAATGTTTAATGGAACCATATGTTTATATACCATTTTTACTCATTATCCATGATAGAGTCCTAAAGTTGCTATTATTAACTGTTATTATCCCTTTATAAGTTCTATCACTAAGATATGTTCTTTTATCCACTGATGCCACAGGGAACCTCATCTAAATGTTTTAATAGTTCAAAAACAAGCAGAATCACCCTTGTTGATCTAGCTGGACTTGATAGAAATAAAGTTGATGATGCGGGCAGACAAGGAGTGAAGGAAGGCAAACATGTGAAGAAGTCCTTATCACAACTTGGGTGTGACGATGCCACGAGCCTTATTAAGTTAGAGAAATTTGTTTTATAAGATGTTCTTTATGTAGAATACTGATTAGATGTCGTATTTGTGATCCTACTATTGCAATTAATCTATAATCAGTTCTTTTTCCCATATTATGATAAAAGTGTGGGTGCGACTAGATAGCAACTTATTTTCTTGCCATTCTAGAATTATTTTCTTGCCATATTATGCCAAAAGTGTGGGTGCGACTATATAGCAACTTATTTTCTTGCATGCTAAAGGTTCACCAATTATTTTGGGTTAATTACATATGCTATCAAGATATCAAGAATATAGCCACAGTTGGGTTTAATGACAGTGTTTCATCATCACTGTTCTATTATATTGGTGCAGGCACTTGGTTAATATTCTTGCAAAGGCTGCTCAGTCTGGAAATTCTGAAGATATTACATATAGAGGTTCCTGTTTAACACATTTACTGCAAGAATCACTTGGTGGCAATTTAAAACTGACGGCTCTCTGTGCCATCTCACCAGAAAACAAGTATATATGACTTGAACTACTTTTAGTTTTCTATTTACAGAATCTGCACAATAACTATGTGAACCTTTAGAATGTTTACAGTTTGATGTTACATACAAATGATCACCTAGATTGAGTCTTTTCATAAGATAGTAATTATAAAACAAATTTTCAACATTCTTTCGAAAAATTTCTTGAGATTTTTCTGAAATTAAGAATGCCTTTTGATTGCAGAAATAGAGGTGACACACTGAGAACTCTCAGATTTGGACAATGAGTAAAATTCATTAGAAACGAGCCTGTAATAAATGAAATCACAGAGGATGATGTTAGTGGTCTCGGTGATCAAATTCGTCAATTGAAGGTATTAAGTTATCCTGCAAGAGTTATAATTGAAATCTTATTTCGATGGCCGTAGCTAGAAGCAAGCTAAGGTTTAAGAAATTTGTATTCTACTGATGTTAAGAAATTTGACTCTTGTTGGTTGCAGGAGGAACTTATAGGAGCAAAGTCTAGTAAATCAGTAGGAAGTCAAAATGGATATTTTCAAGGGCGTAATGTACGTGAAAGCTTGAATCAATTGAGAGTACCGCTCTTTGATTCTACCCCCCATAGATAATGATTCTGATGAAGAGGTAAATGTTGATGAGGATGATGTAAGGGAGATTCGTCAGCATCTAGATAACTTGCATAGCTCTTCTGAAGACAATATTACAGACAAGCCTGTTAGTAGGGATTCCATCCAGTTTATTTAATGGAGGAAAGTGGTGAGACAGACTTGATGAGTGAAGTAAGTATGACTGAAGAAGTCTGTATGGAAGAACCTTGGAATG
Source organism: Quercus aquifolioides (assembly GCA_019022515.1). Taxonomy (NCBI): domain Eukaryota; kingdom Viridiplantae; phylum Streptophyta; class Magnoliopsida; order Fagales; family Fagaceae; genus Quercus; species Quercus aquifolioides. The sequence continues at coordinate 65,577,464 of CM032329.1, read as the reverse complement.
AACTTCCTTAGATGGCCAATGATTCTATGGGAGACAATTTTGTAAGTGCTGCTAACACCTTAACAGCTTCTGGTCCTGCAACCAGAAGGAGCATTTCAGTTAGCTCATGCAGTCAGTCCCCACTCCTCCAAGACCCACCATTGTCTGAATCTCCAAAAATTGGAAATATACAAAGGAAAAGCATGAATATATCATCATCAAGTCATTTAGTAAGTCAGAACAGTGTGTCAGAAAGTTCCAAGTTCAACTTGGATGTTTTGAGACAGTCACTTAAACAGAGTGAGCAGGTCCATTCTTCTTTGCGGGTCAAGCAAGACATTTGCAGGCTTGGCTGCTAGCCTTCACAGAGGCTTACAGATTATTGACTATCACCAACGGAACTCTGCATAAAAGAAATGTTCAGTTTCCTTCTCCTTTGAGCACTTGAAACTGGAACCTTGTGCAGAAATTGATAAGGCCAATGCTTCTGTTCAGACACTACCAGAAGAGAGCCCATCTTCAAATGGACCATCTGCTTCTTTCCTTTGTACATCTTGCCAACAAAGAATATCTGAGAAGGATTCCAATGAGGTTAAGGATAGCTTGAAGACACGGATTGTAGTAGTTGATGAGGCAGAGAATCTTACTCAATTGACAGATGAAGTGCCTAAAGTATGGCTTGACTAAATTTCTGGCAAGTGTAGTTAAGAGCAATCCATTTCTGCATTTTTAAATTACTTTCTATTTTTGCTGTTTCAGGATGCAGGCAATGCTATGATAAAAGGTCTTAAGTGAGAGGAGCTTGAAAATGTGTGTGTGAAGCAAGCTGCCAAAATTGAGCAGTTGAATTGACAGGTAACAAGAATTTACAAATCTCCATAATTTCTTGGGATTTTATAATGTGGATTCTTCATTATTGCCGTTTTGAATATGTACAGGTAGAGCAGTACAAACTGATGGAAGAAGAACACAGTCAAGAAATTAATAAACTTAACCTTGAGGCTTCAAAGAATGAAATAGTTCCGTTTAAGGATTCCAAGAATGATGATTATCATTCACTGAGGGGTGAAGACAAGGTCAGTAATTGTTTTCCTCTATCACACTTAGCATTTCAAATGTTGGAAATCCCTTCTAACTTTGTTCTTGGTGTGTTTTGTGCAGCTTCTAAGGTACAATTCTGTTGAAAATTATCAGCCGGAGATTACAAAGGAAAATTGTGAAATAAAGGAAGTTGTGGAAGCTGGGACTGGGAACCAATATTTTGATCTGAATGAGAAGGAAGCCCTTCTTAAGGAAATTGAAAGTTTAAAAAGCAAGTTGCAGTCATATTCTGATCCATCTTCTAACAAGTCTACTGAAAAATTGAGATCCTCTTTGTTGTCGCGATCATTCCAATTACGAAAAAGTGGTGTAGATCAACTCGGTTATAGCAAGGAAGAACTAGAGAAGGAAAGAGAGAGATGGACAGAAATGAAGAGCGATTGGATTTCTTTAACTGATGAACTGAGAATTGATATTGAATCCCACCGCCGACATGCAGAGAAGCTGGAGATGGAGTTGACATTAGAGAAGAAGTGCACTTCGGAATTGGATGATGTACTTCACAGATAGTCCTTGGGCATGCTAGAATGGTTGAACACTATGCTGAACTTCAGGAGAAGTACAATGACTTGGTTGGAAAGCATCGTGCAATCATGGAAGGGATAGCAGAAGTGAAGAGGGCAGCTGCAAAGGCAGGGAATAAAGGTCATGGCTCTCGTTTTGCAAAATCCCTTGCTGCTGAGCTTTATACATTGAGGGTGGAGAGGGAGAGGGAGATAGAATTGTTGAAAAAGGAGAACAAGAGTCTTAGAATTCAACTTAGAGACACTGTAGAAGCTGTTCACGCTGCTGGAGAACTCCTTGTTAGGTTGAGAGAAGCTGAACATGTAGCATCAGTTGCAGAGGTAGCTTATCTGTCACTTTTGACTGGACTAATATTTAACACAGTTTCCTTTAGTGACCATTCTCTCTAGATTAGCTTCACAATCAGACTATTCAATAATGCTTTCTGATTGCTTCTGTTTGGTGGCGGTACCTCACATAGAGGGTCCTGATCATTAATCAGATTGATCATTTATCAACAAAACGTATTTATGATTCTGGGAAAATTGGAAGTAAATATGAACACTGAATATTATGATAGCATTTTCTGGAAAAGGTCATACTGAATTATTAAAGATTGTTGTCAATTTAATGATATATTAGGTTATTAATTAACAAGGAGGGGGGGAGGCTTTAAGTGTTGGTAGCTTTCTGATTCATCACTTATGATTTTCATATCAATGCAGGACAACTTTACAAAGGTTCAACAAGACAATGAAACGTTAAAGAAGCAAGTGGAGAAGCTCAAAATAAAACACAAGATGGAGATGGTCACCATGAAGCAGTATCTTGCAGAGAGCAGATTGCCTGAATCTGCATTGCAACCACTATATCGACAGGATTCAGATGTAGCACACAACACCACAATCCCATATGCAGATGATGATCAGGCGTGGAGAGCAGAGTTTGGAGCAATATATCAAGAGCACTACTAATTCTCCTTGTGAAGTTAAAATCGGCTCTTGAGAATTGGAGGTGATGAATATTGTTGTGGCAATGGCAGTGCTTAGCCGTAAATCTGCTGAGGGGCTTGCATCATTCCGACCCTACTTGGGTCGAAGTAATATACGATTCTTGTATCTTTCATTTGTTGTCTTTAATTTCCTTTTATTCTTTTAATGGTTGGCGTGATTATGTGTAGAGGAATGTGTTCATCTTTGTTGACTCTGGATGATAATGCATGCGATTGAATGTTCATTCTTTAGTGATAATTGTGGTCCCTGTAGATGCTTCTTTGGACTTTGGTTGCTAGAATTATTCTTAGCATCTTCAAGCATACACTATATTTGGACAGCAAGACTTGATGGTGAAACCTGCGAAAGTTGATTAGGATTGTGGAATAGATTTTATGTCCAGGCTAATACCAATCCAACCCATTTCATGAATAAAATGTGACCAATTAACCAACCAACAAAACTACTTGTTATAAATAATATCTTCTTGTTGCATTGAAACAAGAATGAGATTATTCAGGAATACACATTGAAACATCTAAGATTGAGCATTTCCAGGATCCCGCATTAGTGCACGACTTCTCTCTTTGAAATAATGAATATAACAGAAAAAATGAAAATTATCAATGCTTGACCATTTAGGTTTCCAAAAAGTGGTTGTAAAAACAAGGCATAGCATTATTGAAAGGCAGCATGCCAGCATGATCAGAAAGCAACCAACGTTTAATCCCTTATAGAATTCCTTGTTTAATTTTTTTTTTAATATTTTAATTTTCATTAAAACCCGCTGAATAAGGACATCATAAAAAAATGTATGAGTTTTTTTTATCAAGAGACTCCCTTGGGGAGAACCTTAACATATAGGCAACCACACCCTCTTCAACCACTCTTGAGCCCGAATGTTTATGACTAAAAAATATAGCCTTTTTGAGTTTGTAAGGCATCGGCATTTCCAATAAATATAGGGATACCCAATTTCACAACATATTGAAGTATTTTACTATGAGTAATCGACACTTTCTACTTGCTACTTTTTACATGGATTAATAGACCCACCACTCACAATTAACCAGTTTAGCATGTAGTGCGAAATTGAGTGTGTTCGTAATATTGTCAATGTGTTTCACATTCACCTCAGCAGATGCTGCTTTTATTGCGTTACATATCGTGTCTATTGAGGTCATAGTATAGAATTTTAGCAAATCTTGCTAATACATTTGAAGAGTGCCATTTCTAGTTTTGTCATCGATGCATTTCATTGTTTCCAGGTGCCCTGCGTTGAAGGCTCTGTATTTTCCACCTGCAATATGGGACAATTCTTCATTCGTTTTGCCAAAACTCATACGTAAGTGGAAAAATCTAGAGCTGTTGAAACTTGGAAATTCCATTAACATGGTTAAGATACTTGAAGGAATCAGCCTTCACTGCAAGAATTTCTGTCAGTTAGACATTTACTGATTATACAGCATATATTGGGAGATGCGCAGCAGCAGCCATTCCCCACCCTACTGCCAAACATAAAGTACTCAAACCTGAGACGGGCAAACATTAGTCGGACGAGTTTGAACTCGAAGAGAATTCTGCGGGGCTACAAGAAGCTTGTGCATTTGGATGTCAGGGACAATTTAGGTAAATTAGGTTTTGAATGTGATGACAAGTTGCTGAAGCTTGGTTCACATATTAGTAGTTTCCAAATTTTCAAAGATGATGATGCATACATTGTGGGATTCATTGGTGAAGTCGAAATTTATGCTGGTTTTGAAGAAAATGCATCAGAGACCTGACAGTTTCTAACACTAAACAAGAAAGAAGATGATAGGATGAAGAATAGAGCAGGAGGCTGGGAGAGAGAGAGAGAGAATATGATGCTGAATTCTCATTAGTTATTATTCTGTACAGAGAACTCCTTATACACCAGAGGAGTAGGATTAAGTACAGAAACATACACTAACAAAATTGATGTAATTGCAACAGATCAATCAAATTCTTCCAAACGACTCTAACAACTAACTGCCTAACATTTTCTACAATAGAAAGCTACAGGTAGCTGAGAGAATTTTATCTATTACAAAATTGACTTGATTTTAAAATTTGAGAAACAAAATTGAAAATACCCCATTATTGGAGGACCAAAAGTGTGGTTTGGCCTTCATTTTTTCTCCTTTTTTATTTTACTAATCACTTTGACATACATAAGTTTTGAAATGGAGGAGTTGGAAATGGTTTCCAAGGGTCAAATGCCACAAGAAACATTGTAGTCCAATTAAAAAAAAGAAAAAAAAAACACAGGATATCAAAGCCCATCAAGGTAGTTATTGTTCTCTCTTCCTACAATAATATGCACTAGTAGAGATAATGTGTCAGTCAAAAAAAGAAATAATATTTCTCATTACAATAAATTTCTTTATTGATGAAGATGAACCAAACCCTTAATCCCCAACACTTGACTCGCAAGAGAAATGGTCTGGTACCAATGCTCTTCGGCCCTGGCAACTGAGGGCCGGGCCTGGGAATTCAAGGGACATGGCTCTATGGGAAAGAAGCTCTACTGAAGCCCAACATAGCTACGGTCCAGCTGAGAAGGGCATAATGCCACCCTAGCACACAAAAGTGATCAAAGTGGATGGCCCTTGATTTCCTTAGAGCACTTCTAATGGTTTTTTTAAGGGTCCGTTTGATTGGAGGAGTGAAAAAGTGGGAGGATGAAAAATTATGGGAGGATGAAAAAGTGGGAGGATAGAAAATATTTGGTTTTCCCTTTTGTGTGTTTGGTTGGAGGAGTGGAAAAGTGAGAAGGTAGAAAACTCTTTTATTTAGTTGGAGAGAAAAAGGGAAGGATGAAAAATGTAATTTATATAAATTGATTATTATACCCTTGTTACATAATAGATAAGAAATAGATTTATTTGTACTCATTAAATAATATAAAATTTACCACATCATATATATAAATTTATATTATTATTATTATTATTATTATAATGTAAAAATTACAATAATGTACATATAAGGATGTATCAACTTGATCAGGTCACGTTGAAAAAAAAGAAAAAAAGAGAAGAGAACCTGAACATTGGTGTGCTGTGAAGGTAAGGATGAGAAGAGGCAAAAGTGATAAGGATGATTTGTGAGCAAAAGTCATCAGGTCATGAATGAGGGGTAGGTGAGAGAGGGTATTTGTGTAAAAGTGCTTTCACAGCACTTTTCTCTTCACATTTTCCTCCTGATTTGGGAGGATAAAAAAAGTGGGCCCGGGAGGGAAAACTTTTTCCCGGGTTTTCTGTATTTCCTATTTTCCTTCCCAAACCAAACAGTGGAAAACAACATTTTCCACCCTATTTTCCTCTTTATTTTCCATCCTTCCTGTTTTCACCCCAACCAAACACACCCTAAAGCCAATTTTAGAGAGAAAACACCTCAAAAACCCACTCCAATTGCTTCTCCATTGAAATTATTAGCAACATACCTCTGTTTGCAAAATACCGTGGAGAACATTTGCCAAATTGGGCATTTACCACTTTTCATTGAAATTATTAGCAACATACCTCTGTTTGCAAAATAAGTAGCAATATACCACTATTTTTGAAACTCGAATTCATGAAACTCGAGTTTGCAAAAATTATTATCTGTTCACTGAATATGTTTGTGCGTTCGAATGAAAAAAAATTACTTATTTTTATGTTTATTTTTTTTTTGTTGATTATCGAAAAAAAAAGGAATAAGGAACTCGAGCTTGTCAAACTCGAGTTCCATACAAGGAACTCGAGCTTGGTAAGCTCGAGTACCATAGAAGTACAAAAGAGAGCATTTACACAAGTTTTTTTTTATTTATGAAACTCGGGTATTTAAAACTCGATTTACACAGCAAACTCAAGTTTCCTGAACTCGAGTTTCAAAAAAAATGATATATTGCTACTTATTTTGCAAACAGTGGTATGTTGCTAATAATTTCCACGAAAAGTGGTAAATGGCCGATTTCACCAGAGAACATTGTAGCGTTTACTGTTCACCCTTCAAACATTTTTAGCTATTATAATAATCAGCTATTGAATAAAAAAAATGTTGAAAATGTGTAGTTAAAAAAAGAATAAATAATGACTAAAGAATGAATGAAAAAAATAATATTTAAATGAGATGGAGAAAATGATAGAAAATTTGTTGGAAAGTGTATTTGAAAAAGTAGGTAAGTAAAAGCTAAATATCACTATTCACTATCCAAATAGTACAAAAATTTAGATAAGCTGCTGGAGATGCTATTAGAGGGTATGTTTTTTTACCCCTACTAGGATAAAAAATAATCAACTTGGACTTCAGTCAGAAGCTAAGTTAGATGTAAGTGATTGAAACTGATGTGCTAGGCTTGTAGTTGATTCGGGTCTAGCCCTTCACAACCCCAGGCCTACTAGGTAAATTGGTTTGTTTTTTTAAAACCATTTTCACATAGTTTCTTATTCCAAAATGAAGAAGAAGAAAAAAAAAAAAAACGACATTTACCCTTCACAAGAATCTCAAATTTTTGACTTTACCAATTCTTGTTATCCATTCCTTCCGCATTTTTATCTGAGATATGAACTTGCAATTACCTCTTCCTAGTACACCAAATGTTACAAATTTTATGTACAAGCATCTTTTATACAATATTGATGACAAAACTTATTTAACACTTGAAAACACTACATTTACAATTCTAAATTTGTAAGCACAACATCGACGTGTATTTCATTTACATAACAACATATAAGTATTGTTTTGTGGAGACCAGATCGCTATAAACTATAACCGTTGAATCTGTGCAGACAATTTCAGCATCCTGAATTGTAAAACCATGAAGGATTGGCAGAGCAAATCCTCTTATTAGGTTTAAGTTCACATATGGCAAGAAAACGGTTTTCAGGATAGTTGACATTACTGGCTGCAAAGATCAATACTGAATGAGATTTATAGCAAGAAAGTAATGCCCCTTTATTCTATTAAGAGAAATGCAATAAACAAGAGGAACTATATTGATTGTTGTCTCAAATATTTATATTATATCACATATCTTACAATAAACATGATATTCAAAGTATAATTTGGTAAAAATAAAAAAAATATAAGTTTCCAACAACCTATTTTCAACCTCCTTTCCCCCTTCAAGTTCACCCATGGGCCATGGGTGCAGAAGTGCTCACAAGTGATTATTACCGAATGAACAACCAAGACTATAAGATCCAGAACTTTGCATCTTTTAGCTCATTGACTCAGACTCCTAGACCACCATGTTCAGGAGAGAATTTCACACACATACACTTAGTTAGGTTAGAGTAGGATTTCTATCTCAGATAAATAATAATAATAATAATAAATAAATAAAATTGTAAAGAAAATTTTGTTCTCTTTTTGGCTTTCTATTTCTCTTTGAGAAGTCATGTTTTTAGTGTTGGCTTAATTTAGTGACAAAAGTTGTTTGTAATGTTTTTATTGTTAATGTTCTTTTTCTTGGGTTTTCATGTTACTTGGGGTAGAGTACTTGAGCCTCTCCTTGAAAATTAGAAGCAGCATTAGACAGAGATTTTGCGACCTAGAGGCGACAATCTTGTGACCTAGTTTGCCCGCGAAATCCATGTGGTAGGGTTTTGGCTGAGAGTGCAATTGTGAACCTCGCGACTATCTCATGACCTTAAGGGGTGACCAGGTCACGAGTTGCATGATTTCTATATTTTGCACTAAACATATTCGTTGCTCATCTACCAACACACACAAACAGCTGTGAGGCGTGGCAAGGGGCTTCAAATAAGGGTTGAACAAACCCTAGAAATGAGATAAGAGGGAAAAAATTGAAGCCAAGCCTTTGTATGAAAAGAGAGACATTTTTCTGTGAAAAAAACCAAGTTCCCACCTATCTTTTCCATCTCTTTCATTGCATTGATAGAGATTATGTAAACACATTCCTCATCCATAAAAATAGACATTGTGAGTGAGAGAATGACATTGGAAATGTGAGAAGCCATATCTAAATCCAAATCCTTTGGCGGCTTTCTGTTGGCAACTCAACGGTGGTGACTCTGGGAAGCTAGGTGAAGAAAAGACTCATGGAGTTGGTTGCTAGCTAGAGCTTGGAAGGCTCAAGTACACAGGGAGATATAGGCTTGGAAGGTTTATAGTCATCTATGTATTGCAACTATTTATTCTAGTGGAGTGTTCATACAAGAGGTTGGGGAGAGTTTTTTACTCCCGGTACTCGGTTTTTCCTCTTCCATAACACTTTGTGGTGTTATGTGTGGTGTGCTTGCTTTCCTCTATATTTCCTTTACCTTTCTACATTGCCATGTTTGTGTAGTGTGTAGTTAGTTAGTTTGGAAATTTGCTAATTCACACTTGGACTATATTGATTAGTTTAGTGTTAAAATCAACTTAGCTGTAAAACTTTGTGTTAAGTTTCTAAATACTTGCTAGTGATAATATAGCATACTTCACTCATCAATTTCCTAACAACAATATGTTTGATCTTACAGAGACCAAGATGACACCAACCTGAAGAAGATGTATCTGTAGGTCACCAATCTCACTCCACTTCAAATACATAGAGAAGTCTTTCAATCTAACACTACTGGCAAAATTATTCCACAAGATTTCTGCAGAGCCAGATGTACTTAACTCTTGCTATTGCACCAACAAATTGCACAACTAAAAAAGAAACAACAACACACATGGATCAAGGGAGTCAATACCGTACCGGTTTGGCCAGCGGTACGATATATTTCGGATACCGGTCAATACCGATGTACCGTTTCGGGTTTACCGCTATTTTTTATATTTATAAATAAATAAGTATATGTATGTGTGTGTGTGTGTGTGTGTGTGTGTGTGTGTATTATAATAAATATAAAAGTTTACCATAAAACATTTCCTCAATTCAGAACTAATTATTCATAGTTTTAGACTTTAGTATCAATTAAAAGAAAAAAAAAACACAATATAAAAAATAGAAAGTTTAAAAGTTACTATTGCATACTAAGAAAACAAATAATACTAATTAGTTAATGCAAATAAGTTACCATTATGCCCTAACAAAAATTCAAAAATTACAAAACTTAAAAAAAAAAAAAAAAAAAAAAAACTTTTTTCTATACCGGCCGGTACGCTCGGTACCAGCCGGTATTGCCCGAAATTGGCCGGTATGGCCGGTATTTAAACCGGTACGAAACATTGATGTTTCGATACCAGTATACATACCGGCCGGTATGGTATTAACTACCTTGACATGGATCCCATCAAATTTTGTATTTTGTTTTGTTATAAATATGTGAAAGTTCAATATGGATATGAAACACCCTTGAACGTTTAGACCCCAAATTATAAAATATCAATTCAAACTTATAATCAAACAATTAATGTGCGGAACATGAACATAAGCTAATCACAGAATTGATAACTAATCTAAGCCAAATATAAACACATCCACAGCAGTAAATATAAGACAAAGATAAAGGGAAGGAAGATGCAAACACACGGACAACACACGATGTGTTATCGAAGAGGAAACCGAAGTCCTCAGCATAAAACCTCTCCGCCGCCCTTCAAGCGGTGATATAATCCACTAAAGAATATAGTTGGGATACATGAACAGCAATAGACCCTCCAAGCCTAATCTACCCAAGTACCTAAGCCCTCCAAGCTTCTTGCTCCAACGAGGTTACGCCGAACCTATTTCTTCTTTAGCTTCCCGGATTCCGCTACTAAACCATAGCATCAACCAATGTATATTGGTTCCTTCCAAACTGCTTCCCTTAGCACCAAATGAACCTTCTCACAGACGTGGGTATGGTGAGATAAGAATTTGGTAAAGAACCTCTTAAGGGTATGACAATGGAGAGGAAGAGAGTAGAGGAATTTGTAGAGACTCTAAGGTAAAGATTGGGGATGAGGCAATCTTGTTTTTCTCTAGGGTTTTCTCTCACAAAATTCTATCTGGAAGCTCTCACAATATCGTGGGTATAAGGGTCTATATATAGTGGGGTGAGAAAAGAATACGAAGAGACAGTTTTTGCCAAACAGGGTAAATTGGCGGCTTGGTCTCGCGGCTTGTCCAAGTCGCAACGTAACGGCCTAGCTAGCCTGGGACTTTTGTCCTGTAGTGCGACAGTTGGCGCGACCCTTCAGCTTCCCTGTGTGCATCTCACGTGCCTGCTTTTGGCAGCTTGCCAGTCGCGAGCCACCCGCGAGTCCTAGCCGTGAAGCTCTGCTTCTTTGCACATACTTGAGCTTTTCTTCACATCTTCTCACACACTACCCTTACAATAATCCCACCTAATTACAGGGTTACTAAATGCTAAATTACAAGCAAATTGACACGGAATAAAACCAACAAGATGGTTGATAAATTTCAACCTTACAATCTCCCCCTTTGGCTATTCCGTGACAAAACCCTAAAACAAACTCTAGACTTAATGCATGAGTTGGGAACAGTTGGAAAACTCACTCACACCTAACTCTAGAATCTGTGAAGCTTTTGAACCATAAGAACAAGTAACTCCCGAAACACAACAACACAATAAGTTCATTGTATACAGAAACTTGAAATGCATATGGAGCAAGCACAATGCGATCATGCACAAAGGAATAAAGCAATAAACCATGGCAAGACCAAAATAGGTAATCACTATAACCAAGTGATCACAATGCTCATTCACACTTGGAATGAACATCCGGAAATTCAAGATGACAAACACAAGGCAAATCACTTGAATGACCAACACTCAACCAATGCACGGTACATGAAGTATGTGCATCTAGCAAAAATCCTACAAGGGCACAAGAGTGACAGTACTTAGAAGAAAATGCAAGACATTTTAGTTGGAAGTACTGATTTAACAAAGCACAAAGGCTGCATAAAGCATGGCACAAACCACAAAGGCCTACAAACGTGCATAGAAACAAACCCTTAAAGCTTACAGAAGCAACATGGGTACAAACCACTGACCTAACAGAACATGTGCTGAATAACATCAAATTATATATGCTGAAATAAACAACTAACACCACAGTATTTTGAATTATCAAAGTTATAAACAAAAAAATCAAGTGATATAGAGATGATAAAGAAATCTCCCCCTCAAAACAAGCACTCCCCCTCAAGAGCTGCCCCAAAAGTTCTCCCCCTTTTTGACACGAATGGCCAAAGGGTCACTGTTATAACATGGTGAAAATGCTATCAACTTGTGTTGCTACAACATCGATCTGGTCCTGCATGACTGCTATTCTCTCTGGCCTTGTCTGAGATTCTTCTCTAATTCCTCAAGGTGCTTGTGGAGGTTTTCAAATAACATCTCCAACCTATCAGGTTGAGGGACAGACTGTGCTTGTGTAGTGAGAGGTTGCTGTGACACATGGGTGGCATGTACATGTGTATATGGTTCAGGAGTAAATTGAGGAGCAGGAGAGAGATGTGCACTCTTTGGAGATTTGGATGAATGACTTCTACTAGCTTGTAGAGTGGACATAGAGATTGGACGAAGACGCGTAGTTATTTTCCCAGCTGAGGGAGGAGTAACACCTTCACTTAGAACAAATTTCATAATGAGACTGCAAAATGGAAGACACCCTCGTGCTACTGTTCGAGTCGCTGTCTTTCTTATAATATAATAGATATGGGCACAGATGTCAATGGTGGTGCCTGTGATGAGATCACATAGAAATTGAGCCCTGCCAAGGTTGATATACACCGTGTTGGTCAACGGATAGAGGTTGGTAAACATGATCAGCTTCAATGTTGTCAACTCAGGTGAAAACTTGGTAGTACTTATGGATGTGCCAGAATTAGAGATGTCATGGTCAGGACCAAGAACTTGGAGAATGTCATGAACCATTGGAGTGCGATCATCATAAGGAGTTAGGTCGGCATTCTCAGGTCTAGTGATTTTGAGAAGTTCAGCTATGGTGTCCGGACTAATGATGAACTCCGTTCCTCTTACCCAACAGTGTAGTTCACTTTCAAGATCAACTGTGTTGGCGAAACACTCCTTCACTAGTTCCATCATTGGATCAACAAAATTTCCAAATAAATCTGCCCAATCTTTTGTCTCGAAGATCCGAGGGACAAAAGTGGTTTCCAAAGAGTCAAATCTGACCTCCCGTTCCACTATAGGGGTTCCCCGGTCAAAAATGCTTGAGCAAGCATGTAGGTGTTGAGGAGTTCTGAATAAATCAATATTGAGTTCAGTAGATGGCTGTGATGAAGAACGTGTTCATTTTGCAACAGGCACTGTTTCTTCTTCTGTCATAACTTCTTTTCCTTTAGAGGATTGTCGAGACATTTGTAAAAGAGTAAACACACAGCAAAGTACCAAATGCAATACCACAGGGAACCAACATCAACTTGATTAGATTCAGTTAAGAATGTGAATCAGAAAAATTTCACTTAATCACAATCACAAGAATCAGATCAACACTAAAAAAACAAATGGTCAAAATGATACACACAACACACTGAAGCACAGAAACATTCCATGGAGCACAAACTCTATATAGACCACAGAAACATAGACAAATGACCCAAAGCCACATACAGAGTGCACCACAGAAAACCCCAAACCCATATGTCTAATGAGTAAAAGAAACTCTATCAAACAAACAATGCTCAGACTAGAGACAAGCATACTGAAGCACAAACAAGATACAAAATAAACTCAGCAACAATAGACATTAATCTCATACAAACATATTCACCATTTTAGGCAAACCCATTTTTGAACACATTATATCGCAAAACATATGTGCAATATTCAAATCAAGAAGATAATGGTCAACACAGTAAGAATGAATTGAGGGAAAGAAAACCCATACCTTTTTCTTGGTGTTTGAAGAAGACATGATGCACAAATGGATTCTTTTTCAGTGAGACACGGAGTGTTTGAGTGAGAAATGAGGAAGACAATGAACAGTCACAAAACTTCGAGGGAAAAACTGAAAAACAATTTTAAAAACTGTCTTTAAAACGCAAAACACGCGTTTTTCGTGACTGGGTTAAGTTGGCAGTAAGTCGCCAGGGTAAGCCGCGAAACACTGTGAAGGAAAGAAACTTGAAAAATTTCTCTAAGTGTTTTTCGTGACTGGAAGGTCTACCCGCGATACAGTCGTGAGATGAGCCGCGAAAATCCCTGAGTACCCCTCGCGACTGGACCTTCCACCCACGAACAAGTCGCCACACTGACCCGCGAAAAATATAAAACTCAAATTTTGGAAAAATTTTCTAAGTCTTTTTCGCGATTAGAGCATTTACTCGCCAGTGAGCCGCGAAAAATCTCTGAGTGATCTCGCGACTGGGACATGCGACTGGGCCAACCCGCGACTTAGTCACCAAAACAGGGCAACATTGTTTTTGAAATTTTTGACATTTTTGCAAAAACAAAGTACTTTCCAAAAACAAATCAAAACACTCAAAAATCTTTTTGTGTTTGATCAACAAAGATTGAGCTTGTGAAAACACATTTAATCAAGTACAATCACACAAATGAATATGACATTCATTGAACATAGACTTGTGTGTTGTGTGTGGATATCAAAAATGAGATAGTCCTTAGTCCAATGTGAAGCTTCAATGATCAATTCAATCAAGGCATACACAACTAGCACTAGATAATGTGACCTATCTCAATTATAGAAACCTGCATATATGACCTCCCACAAGTACTTGATAACAATTCTTTGAAGCTTTTCATTTGGCTCCATATTCAACATATCATTTGCAATTTTTGAGCAAAGAAAATCTCATTGAGAGATAGATGCCTGAAATTTTTGATATTTCAATTGATGAGTTAGCCTTAGGCTTTTTGGGCAACATACATTTTATTTTGGTCGCTTTCCCTTTTTCCTAGTCGAATACTAGTATGTGCGACGGGCTTTTGCAGCTCTATATCTCTTTTCATTTGGAGATTTATATTTAGAGAGCTCTTTTAAGCATAAAAATAAAAAGTGGGAAGATATATAGTCATGAGTCTATGCATGTCTCAAGATCAACAAAACCATTCACTAATCATTCATGACGAGGTTGAAGATCTATTTACAACAGTCACATAGATTTCAGAATTTCTTCCACAATGATATGAATGCATGAGAGACAATCTAAGCTCGTTAAATGCACAAAGCCATAAGTACAAAGGTACAAGGCAAAACATGCTTTGAGACAGAACTCAACAAAGTGATCAAACTTTTTGGATTTTCTACTTTTTATGCGTTTTTGGATTTTTGACACAAAAACAGTAAAGAATGATCAAAAACAGATAAGACTATGTAAAAACATTTGAACCAAAAACAAACAGAAAACAACCTAAATACTAGCAAGAAGCACACAACCAAACATATTCACAAACATGGGAAGTATTGATGCATGGACATGTTGTAATGCTTATGCAAGAGTACCCTTTGTCACCCACACGTCACGTGCGTTTGGGGTGATATCCTTGACGGATCGGGTACGAGAGTTAGGGCTGTCAAACCTTCGTGTGAAGCTTTCCAGGCAGTTGGTGAAGGCACCGATCATCTTCATCACGTCCATAGTTCCTGGATCACGGTTTTGACTTCTTGGTTGCTCACCTCCCCAAGACCTCATGTCATTTCTTCTTCCTCGTG
Organism: Quercus aquifolioides; assembly: GCA_019022515.1. Lineage (NCBI taxonomy): Eukaryota > Viridiplantae > Streptophyta > Magnoliopsida > Fagales > Fagaceae > Quercus > Quercus aquifolioides. Next base: position 65,562,279 of record CM032329.1, on the reverse strand, counting down.
ACCGAGGTGCACTTGCATTGTTGTCTGCTCTCAGCTTTTGACAATTGGGTCTGGTATGTCCTTGCAGTCCGCAATAGTGACAAACATAATCCGTTCTAGGACCTTGTTGGGATCTTGGAAGTGATCTTCCTCTAGCTCCATATCTAGATTCTGATTGATTACGGGAATTAATTAACACCCGATGATCAGCCGCATTCTTCTTCCTCTCAGCCTTAACTTTCTCAGGAATAGGCTTATCCACAACCGTCTCTTTGATCTTTACAAACTTCACTTCTTTTGTGACATTTGCTGATGAGCTACTTCCTCCGATATATCCTAATCCAGACTTGTCTGAGGCATGTTTTTGAGATGAAATAATACCATCTAACTTCTTGGAGGAGACCCTATCTACTTTGGCCTGAGCTTGCACAACTTCTTGCTCAAGAAACCTCACTTTTGTGTAAGCTTCTGATAGCTCACCATTAAGTGCTTCAATCTCACACTTTGCCTCCTTGTATCTGACCAGCAGGCTTTTGTAATCTTCCTCAGCTCTCTTCATTTTCTTCACAGCCACCTTTGCCACATTTGTATATTCACCTGATTTCTTAAGAAGTAAGGCGTAATTCTGTTGAAGACTGGATATATCTTCTTCTTCTTCAGCCTCCGATTCTTCAACAATCCCAATGGACTCTAAATCAGAATGTTCACCAAGCTCCTTCACAAGTGAACTCAAGTCATCTGAAGATCCCACATGTGCAATGGTCATGAATGCGGAGTAATTTCCTTCTCCGTCACAGCTCTCTTCTGAGTCAGATTTTGATGAGTCTGAATCACTTAAGGTAGTGGCATATACCTTTCCTTTTGACTTCAAATAATTTGGACATTCCTTTTTGAAGTGTCCATGTCCATTACACTCGAAACACACAATGTCCGAAGGAGATTGAGACTCCTTCCCTTCTTTCCTCGTAAACTCTTTCCTATCACCTCTTGAAGATGAAAATTTCCCTCTGTTAAATGGTTCCCCCCACTATTCTTCATCTTCAGAAATTTTCGGAAATTTTTCGCAAGATATGCTACTTCCTTTTCCACTCCATCTTCTTCGGAGGGATCATCCATTCTTTCGGTGATGGTTTTGAGAGCAAGTGATTTACTCGTCTTGTGGGAAGGCAGTCCCAGTTCATATGTTTGGAGAGACCCAATCAGCTCTTGAATTTTGATCTCATCCAAGTCTTTACTCTCTTCTATGGCTGTGACTTTTGCTCTAAAACTTTCAGGCAAGGACCTCAATATTTTTCTCACCACCTTAGTATCTTCAATCTTCTCCCCAAGATTGAGTTTAGCAATTACAATTTCATTGAGCTTCCAATAGAATGAATCAAACGGTTCATCATCACCCATCTTGAGCTCTTCAAATTTGGTGGTAAGCATCTGAAGTTTTGTGTCCTTAACTTTCTTTGTACCCTCATAGGTGGTCTCCAAAATCTCCCAAGCTTCTTTGGCTACTGTCATATAAGAGATCCTGTGGAATTCATCAGGAGACACAACACAAAAAATAGCATTTAAAGCTTTACTATTAGCATTGGCTGCTGCGAGAGCTGCCTTATCCCAATTGGACTTAGGAGCCTCCGGCTTAGTCCAACCTATCTCAACCGCATCCCAAACGGTATCTTCTATAGAGCATAAAAAGGCCCTCATTTGGACTTTCCAAAATGCATAATTATTGCCATAAAAAAATGGTGGAACAGTGAGCGATTGAGACCGATCCATCTCAAAAAGGGTCAAGGATCACCCTCAGGTATTTAAACCACAGCGAGTGTACCCGCTCTGATACCAATTGAAAGTTCAATATGGGTATGAAACACCGTTGAACGTTTAGACCCCAAATTATAAAATATCAATTCAAGCTTATAATCAAACAATTAATGTGCGGAACATGAACATAAGATAATCACAGAATTGATAACTAATCTAAGCCAAATATAAACACATCCACAGCAGTAAATATAAGGCAAAGATAAAGGGAAGGAAGATGCAAACACACTGACAACACACGATGTGTTATCGAAGAGGAAACCGAAGTCCTCGGCATAAAACCTCTCCGCCGCCCTCCAAGCGGTGATATAATCCACTAAAGAATATAGTTGGGATACATGAACAGCAATAGACCCTCTAAGCCTAATCTACCCAAGTACCTAAGCCCTCCAAGCTTCTTGCTCCAACGAGGTTACGCCGAACCTATTTCTTCTTTAGCTTCCCGGATTCCGCTACTAAACCATAACATCAACCAATGTATATTGGTTCCTTCCAAACTGCTTCCCTTAACACCAAATGAACCTTCTCACAGACGTGGGTATGGTGAGATAAGGATTTGGTAAAGAACCTCTCAAGGGTATGACAATGGAGAGGAAAAGAGTAGAGGAATTTGTAGAGACTCTAAGGTAAAGATTGGGGATGAGGCAATCTTGTTTTTCTCTAGGGTTTTCTCTCACAAAATTCTCTCTGGAAGCTCTCACAATATCGTGGGTATAAGGGTCTATATATAGTGGGGTGAGAAAAGAATACGAAGAGACAGTTTTTGCCAAACAGGGTAAATTGGCAGCTTGGTCTCGCGGCTTGTCCAGGTCGTGAGTTCAAGTCGCGACGTAACGGCCTGGCCAGCCTGGGACTTTTGTCCTGTAGTGCGACAGTTGGCGCGACCCTTCAGCTTCCCTGTGTGCATCTCACGTGCCTGCTTTTGGCAGCTTGCCAGTCGCGAGCCACCCGCGAGTCCTAGCCGCGAAGCTCTGCTTCTTTGCACATACTTGAGCTTTTCTTCACATCTTCTCGCACACTACCCTTACAATAATCCCACCTAATTACAGGGTTACTAAATGCTAAATTACAAGCAAATTGACACGGAATAAAGCCAACAAGATGGTTGATAAATTTCAACCTTACAATATGTACTAATTGGCTACATTTTAGAACTATCATAAACAGATAAAAGCTATGTTCGTTCTTCTTAAAAAAAACCAACATCCATTTTTATTTCCATAAAAAATGTTACATGCAGTTTCTTGGTTTTAAAGGTAGTTGTTAAATCCTGAATTTAAGCTTTTTTTTTACTATTATTATGGATGTGTAGTAAGTGGCTAAATATTAGGATTAAAGATAAGTAGATAACTACCATAAATAAATCATAATTTTTTCTTAAAAATATATAAGAAACAATTGAGGAAAGAGGTGTAAATAAAAGCTTGGATAAATGAATCATTTCAAAATGAAGAATTCTTTTTCTATACTTCACTAAAAAGAAAAAAAAAAGGTTTAGATATGCCTACAAATATCAGACTGAATTCAGTACTAATAATAAAAAGGAATAGATAAGAACTTTAACAATTTTAACTTAGTAATACTATTATTTAAGCACATTTGATATTTTAGATGGTAGACTCGATCCAATTGGGTGTTAAAAAACAAAAACTGCTTCTAATAAAGAGTAACTAGACATGATACAATTGTTTCTCAAAAAAAGAAAAGGAAAGACTTGATTCAATTGTCCTTGCACTCTAGCACGCTTATTTATTTGGGACGGTAAAATGGGCCAAAATGGGAAATTAACACTGGTTTTCAAACAATATAATTAGTAGACACTGTTTTCAAACTATTTTTTTTACTAGCATCTCGAGTCTAAGAGACTCGATTTAGGGCCTATAAATTGAGTTTCAAAGACTTTTTTATGGCCTGATCACGTTTGATGTGGAATTTTTTCCACGTGGTAGCCACTTGGAAATCGAGTTTTTAAGACTCAATTTATAAACCAATAAAATTTTAAGTTTCAAGTCTCTTAGCCATTCCCAGAAATACCCAAAAAAAAATTTAAGAAATCCCAGAAACACAACAATCCCAACATAATCAGATCAGAGAGAGAAAGAACCTAGAGACCCAGATCAGATAGGAGAGAGAGCTCACCTCACCAATTTTGTGAAAGAATGTCTGAAACCCAGATCAGATAGGAGAGAGAGCGCGGCCTGGGTACCACGGCTTGGGTCGCGTGGCATGGTCTGGTTGGTTGTGGGTTGTACTATTTTCGATGACTTCCTTTTGTTTTCCTCTCTGTACTCATATTAAAACTGCACCAATAATCACGCACACGCACTTAAAAAGAAGGGTGGCTTATAAATCGAGTCTTAGATACTCGATTTCCAGGTAGTTGCTACGTGGAAAAAATGCCACATCAGACGTGATCAGACCACGGAAATCGAGTCTCAAAGACTCGATTTATAGGCCCTAAATTGAGTCTCTTAGACTCGAGATGCTAGTAAAAAATATAGTTTGAAAACAATGTCTACTAATTATTAGGGGTGTTAATTCGGGTTAGCGTGTCGGATTCGTGTTGTGTCGAGGTAGGGGTATTCGACTAAATGGTTCAACCCTAACCCAACCCATTTAATAATCGTGTCATGATCCTTCAACCCTAACCCGACCTGTTAATAAGGCGGGTTGACCTGACTCAACCCATTTAACACGCTTAATAAACGAGTCGTGTTGGGTTGACACGAATGTAACACAACCCATTTCAACCTGCATAATATTAAATATAACATCCATCTAGAAATAATTTTTTTTACATCCCAAAAAATAGTGCAAACATTTCAAATATTCAACTCACATTCAAAATAATATAGTTCAACAAAAATATAACATTTATCTAGAAATAAGTTCTTTACACTCCAAAAGAAGTGCATACACTTCAACCCAAATTCAAAATAACAAAGTTTAACAAAAATAAAATAACATAGTTCAACAAAAATATAATATCCTTGGAACTCGCCAAATGCTAAGTATCAATATTGAAAGAATTTGAGCAAACAGTAGACTAATCCTAACTATGACCACGATTATCATCCATAGATTCTTTGTTAATGTCCAAATTCATAACATCTTTCACAAGCTCATCCAATTTCATTTGTGCAAGTTCTATGCCAAAAAAAAGAAAAGGTATTAGTAGTTCTAGGGTCTGTAAAGTTTCAATTTCCAATTATATCCCTTGTAAATTTTTGTAATTACTCACTTTTCTTTTTAAATTTAAAATATATGTTGGATATAAAAGGTATTTGACAAATCTAAAATAAAATAAAAATTTATTTGTTATACGAGTTAAACGGGTGTGTTAAGTGGGTCATTTCGGGTTGACACAAATAAATTGGCGTGTCAAACATGTCTATTGCGGGTTACGCGGGTTGACCCACTTATGACACGTTTCTTATCGTGTCACTTTTGGGTCGACCCGTTTATGACCCAAACCCATTAAGGCCCAACCCTAACCCGAAAAAACACGTGTCGGGTTCGTGTCGTGTTCGCGGGTTGGGTCGAACATTGACACCCCTACTAATTATACTGTTTGAAAATCAGTGTTAATTTCCCATTTTGGCTCAGTAAAATGCACCGGACTAACATGGGCTTAAATTTGATTGTAACTACAGAATTTTACATTAAAAAAAAAAAAAAACTGTGAAAAGCAATATAATATATTAGTATTAGTTCCAGCGGGTAAGAAAATTTTATTGGCTAACTAGAACTTGAACTTGGCCTTACAAAAAGGCATGATTTTGTTTTAAAGTGTGTCAAATTTGTCTGACAAATTTAATCTAATTTTATGTAGAAATGAGTTTGGAAAATAAAATTTAGACATTTTCTAAATTATATTTTGGTCATATTCATCTAACAATTCATAACCTAAATCTAAATATATTCTCAAAACTTCTACCTAAAATAATAATTTAATAATTTTAAGAAGTGTAACTTATTTCACCTATTTTACAAACTCTTACTCAAATAAACTTAGCACATGCTTCCATTTTTACTAAAATTTTATTACAATTGCACATATTATTACAATTCTTACATGTAATTTGTTCAAAATTAGTTCAATTTTATTAATGTTTTAATACACCCTATCTGTGACAATGAAAGATCTATTACTTAGGGTCTGTTTGGATACAGCTTATTTTGTTGAAAATTGAAAACAATAAAAAAATAATAAAAAAGTTACTGTTCATGCATGTTGCACTGTTCACATGCCTAAATGCACTGTTTATGTCCCATGAATAGTGCAAGAGGCGTTAAAAAAAAAAAGACAAACGCAGGACATGGGAAGCGCAAAACGTGCTTCCCAAATGCATACTTAATGTGTATGTATGTGCAACGACTGCTATAAATTTAATTTAATTTTATGTAGAAATGAGCTTGGAAAATACAGTGATGGCTCATACCGATGACATTGAGTGTTGTCTAAAACGATGGAGATATTATGCTCGCCTAAGAAGACAAAGAGAAGACAATGATAGCAAAAATATTCGATTGACAAGACGTCATGCCAATTACTCAATACAAAGACAACAAACTTTGGGTGGTAAATACGTTTTAGTGGGAAGTCTGGCAAATTTAAATGAAGATGTTGTGCATTCTAATTCAACATCAACAAACTCATCACTAATACCACCTAATCACGAAGTTGGACAAAGTCGCTGGCTTACACATATATGTAACTTGGCACACAATATGCCAGTTGAGCAAAGTTATGCAAGAAGCATGGTGAGATTATAGTTTTGTATCTTTAAACAATCTTCATTTCTTGAAATATTATTATTTTGAGGAAATCTATAGTTTTTGGCATGTTAGTTATACGTCAATGTTGATAAAGATATTTCACTATAAAAATAGGGAGATACAATAGAGTACAAGAACACTCTCAAGAAACCCAAATCCCAATACACCCTAACTCTCTCTCACCCACAAGACAAGCTATTCTTTTTCTTATGTGGCTGCTGCTAGGTTATTAGGAATTACTCTCAACTTGCCCTATATCACAAACCTAATATATATATATATATATATATATGTAATAGGTCGGCAACACTAGGACTCCTAATACAACAAGTATTAGGTATTGTGTTGACTTGGGCTTGGCAATTCAAGCCACACGGGGCCCAACGTCAACACTTTCACCAGTATTTTTTATATATAATTACACTAGTTGGGCATTTTATATAATTACATTTCAATTACAAAAGGAATTGAATGAAGGGGTTGAAAATATAGTTGAGCGAAACCAAGGGGATGCCTACAGAGAACAAGGTTTGTTACTCAATGCCATCATTTTTATTTCAAATTTCATGTTTATCCATCTATAAAGCTTTCACCATTATTTTTTTTATATATAATTAAATCAATTGAGCATTTTATATAATTACATTACAGTTACATAAAGAATTGAAGAAGTTGAAAATATAGTTGAGCAAAACCAAGGGGATGCCTACAGAGAACAAGGTTCGTTCCTCAATGTCACCATTTTTTATTCGAATTTCACATTTGTCCTTATAAATTTTTTAATTTGTTTACACACTGCATATTCAAAACTTTATTAATATTTCACTACATCATATTTGGTACAAATTTTAGTATTGAATTTAATTAAATCACTAATTGTTTCCTTAAAACTAAAATTAGGTGTTGACAACACATGTGATGGTATTGCACATGTAATAAATTGTATGCAAGGGAGATATGATTGTGCAAAAAACTATAAACAAGGTAGAGAGGTCATAAGGTACCAACTACCACAACCAAAAACATGTTGCTTTTGTAATGCCCATTTGTCGAGAGACATCCTCAATAAATTGCAATAATGGAAAAATATCTTTACCCAATTTACCAATTTGTCCTGAATTAATGGAGCTCATTTGTGAGGAAACACCATGAGGCAGACATTTCGGGCATTATATATGGTTTTATAACAACATGTTTGCATTTTCCTCAACGGGTGTGCATGTGAATGACAGCGTAGCCTCCAATAGTCGAGGAATATATATATATATATATATATATATTCTGTGCTCAAGGTGCCATCTATCATAGAATTGGTAGTCTTTTACCACATACACCTCATAGTGTGCGGCATCTACAATTGTATATCTACGATACTGATCTTGAAATACAATGTAGAATAAAACCAAATCTCTCTAATATAGTAAATTAGTAATATTTCATATTTCTCTATATACTTGAAGTGGAGTGAGATTGGTAAATAGTATGTTTTTCAAACGCCGTTCATGAACTAAAAAGTCTAGACTTAAACCTCATTTGGTTCCCCAAAAGCAAAGGAAAAGAAAGAAAAGAAAAGAAAATTTCAGCTTATAAAATGGCATCTCATTTACTTAGGGGCCTCCAAATAATATATTTTTAAATGTTTTATTTTATTTTATAATTAAGGTCATATGATAATCCACGGGATAACCTTTTTTTTTTTTTTGGAGAAAGAAAACTGGGAACTTTTACTGAAGAAAAACTTTTATATTTTCCATACTTGCAAAATATTCAGAAAATTAAATATCAATAGCTATATCGTCAATTAAATGTTTAACTTTTTAGTTTTTAATCTAAAATTATCCATCAAAAACAAGTTTATGGATTGAATAGTAAATAAAATTCAATTGGCATGAAATTTGACATGTGTGTTAAGGATATACATTATATGTAATCTAACAGTTAGATTTTCAAAATATGTAATTATGTTAATTATTTTAGTGAGAATAGTAGCCAATTTGAAAACTAATATTCCGTTTGGTTTGTAAGGGAGATGAAAGAAAGGGATAGAAAGGAGGAAAAAGTAAGGGAAGGGAAGAGAAGAAAAGAGAGTAGTAAATAAGCATAGAAGGATTGCATTAATACAATTTCTTGGAAAGAAAAGTCTTCTTGAAAAAGTAATAACTGGTGGAATGGTATGAAGGATTGTGTTAAAAAAGAAAAATGCTATGTTTACAACATTTTTACAATAAATCTTAAGTGACAGGTTGTTATGAGTTGTTATTGGTAGAAATTTTTTTTAACACTAAGTTCAAATTAGAACCAATAACAACATACCACCTATGATTTTTTTATAAAAGCGTTGTGAAAATGTTGTGAACGTAGCACTTCAAACTAAGAAAGTTTCTATAATATAACCTTTAGTCAAAATTGGTGGTTGTGAGAAAAGTATGAAACTCCATAAAAAGAGGAGAAGAAGAAGAAGAAAAGTATGAAACTCCATAAAAAGAGGAGGAGAAGAAGAAAAGTATGAAATATTGGTGAGTTGGTCAAATTGTGTACTCACACTTTTTAATGGAAAACTGAAAACGTGTGGGACTGTCACCGCTCATATATAACCTATGGATCAAGAAAGTTTCTATAATACAACCTTCAGTCAAAATTGGTGGTGGTGAGAAAAGTATGAAACTTCATTAAAAAAGAAGAAGAAGAAGAAAAGTATGAAATATTGGTGAATTGGTCAAATTGTGTTCTTACCCTTTTTAATGGAAAACTGAAAACGTGTGGGACCGTCACAACTCATATATAACCTATGGATCACATATAGTTTTGTCATTAAATTCATTTTGTTTCACATTTCATTGTATCTTTCTTCTCTCTACATTTTCTCTACTCTTTGATCATAGATTCCAATGGCTCTCGAAATCAATGATGGAGCCTCTTCTTCTTTCACTCCCCAATTCATCTACGATGTTTTCTTAAGTTTCAGAGGTGAAGATACCCGCTATAATTTTACAGGTCATTTATATCAAGCTTTATGTGATAAGGGTTTTAACACTTTTATCGATAATGACCTTCAGAGAGGAGAAGAAATTTCAACGAAACTTCTTAATGCTATTGAATTGTCAATGATTTCGATTGTTGTGTTCTCTGAAAATTATGCATCTTCTAGTTGGTGCTTAGATGAGCTAGTAAAGATTCTTGAGTGTAGGAATAACGGACAGTTAGTTCTACCTATATTTTACAAAGTAGATCCATCAGAAATACGTAAACAAAAGGAAAAGTTTGGAGTAGCGTTAGCTCAACATGAAGAAAATTTAAAGGATGGCATGGAGAAGGTTCAAAGGTGGAGGACAGCTTTGACTAAAGCAACTAACTTGTCTGGATTGCATTACAAGGAGGGGTATGTAACTATTCACTGTCTTCTATAAGTTAGAGTTTAATAGTTTTGTTATAGGAGTCACAAAAAAAAAAAAAAAAAAAAAAAAAAAACTATTTTTGATAGAATCTTCTACTACTAAGGTAGTTAAATTATAAAAGTCGACGGTAGAAATTAAAAAAAAAAAAAAAAAAATTAACGCCATATAATTTTACCAATTCTGACTATAAATTTTTGTGTGCTTTTATGAGTTACAAACTTTAAATCATCTTCAAGCAGTGTTTGGAGAGCGCTGATGTGTATCTAGCATTTGTGTTTATTTATTTATTTTAAAGACTAGTGCCTCTTGCACTGTTCATGGAACATGAACAGTAACCCACGCGTGAACAGTAACTTTTTTATTATTTTTTTTATTGTTTTTAGTTTTCAGTAGGCCCAATCATGGATTAGAAAAAGGTTATGAGGGAATTAGGATTTCATCATCTTTGGCAAACCCCAATCATGAATGATAAAAAAATTCACATAAGAAATATACAAAAGCTCAAAACTACATTAATATGTAAAAAATATACTAGTATTTATTCAGTATTAATAAAATATAAACTTTAGTAAAAAAAATGTAAGAACAAAAAAAAAAAAAAACTCAATTATATGTGATCTATCAAAATGACATTCAATCTTCTTTTAACTCTAAAAAAAAAAAAAAATCTATAATTAATTTGTTTAAAGTTTAGGCGAAAACCACATTTTCGTCCGTACATTTTAGGTGATTTCACTTTGGTTTCTATATTTTATTTTCACTGCTTTTAGTCTCTATTTAGAAAAACGCCATCCATTTTAGTCCTTTCTATCAGTGCCCTAACGGTAAAGTCCTAGGTGGCAGACGGAACTATTAAAATAATAATAATAAAAATTTATTTTGGCATTAAAAAATGCCACGTTAGCATCTAAATTAAAAAAAAATTAATTTATTAATTTTAAATAAATAAAAAAATTAAAACAAAATTAAAAACCAAAAATTACACGAATTGAGATATAAGTGTGTCTTGAATAAGAACACAAACCCAGATCTAACACACAAACACACTCTCTTTCACTTCTGGGTTTTTCTCTTTCATTTATACTCCACACCACCACCCTATCATAACTTTTACTTAAGTTAACCTCAAAATCAAAACCCTCCATTTTCTAAAAAAAAAAAAAAAAAACATCAACCAGAAAAGCCCCAAACTTAAAAAAGCTCTCTCTCTCTCTCTCTCTCTCTCTCTCTCTCTCTCTCTCAATTTGGACTCACAGGTTTTCAGTTTCTTTCACTCTTTTTCTCTCTCTCTCTATGTAAATCAGACACATTTAAGCAAAAAAGTGTCCTTCTCAGCAAAATTTTCCAAAGCTCAGAGAGGGTTTTGAAGAAACTTGCAATCGCCCCTCCGATCTCTCTCTCGGTGCAAGAGATTGCCACCGTGTACTTTCCTGGCGAGAAAACCCTAGCCGATCGAGTCTTCTCAGCCGAGTTTCCTTCCTTCTCCACCAGCCTCTTTAGTAACCTCACCCACGGGATTTTCATCCAGCTTTTCAAATCATCGAGGGCATTGCCATGACCAAACGCTCCGCCGAGAAACTGTTCAAGTTCCTCGAATCTTTAGCAACCTCACGCGTGCGAGGACTTGCTCTCTCCCTCCATCTCTAGTCTCTACTTTTCTTGGACTCACACATTCAATCTCCGTTCTTCGATCTGTGATGGTGTGAGGGTTTGAGTTGTTTGATTGTTAATATATCTGAGCTATGATTGAAATTGGTTTTAGGGTTTGGTTGTGATGGATCCGGGTTCGGTAGTGGTGGATCTAGGGAAGAAGAACAAGAAAATGAATGGAGATTTTGGGTGTGGCCTGTTATGGGTCTTTGATGATTTTGTTGGGTTTGAGAAAATGGGGGCTTTGGGATTTATGAATTTGTATTTGAGCTAAATTTTTTGGATTTATTTTGTGTTTGTTTCCTAAGAAAATATAGTTTTATGGGTTTCCTGGAGATTGGTTTGATTACTGGATTTATGAGTTTGATTTGTTGGAGAATTCGGTGTTGTATGGCTGATTAGTTATTCAATTATGGACTTTGTGAAAATCATGTGGATTAGTGATTTGCTAGAGAATTCGGCGTTGAATGGTTGTTGTTTTTATTTTTTTTTTTAATTTATGGGTTTGTGTTTTTGTTCAAGACACACTTAGATCTCAATTTATGTGATTTTTGGTTTTTAATTCTGTTTTTAATTTTTTAAATTTAGATGCTGATATGGCATTTTTTATTGCCAAAATAAAATTTATTATTATTATTTTAATAGTTCCGTCTGCCACCTAGGACTTTACCGTTAGGGCACTGACGAAAAGGACTAAAATGGATGGCGTTTTTCTAAATAGGGACTAAAAGCGGTAAAAAAAGAAGAAGATAGGGACCAAAGTGGGAATCGCCTAAAAATGTAGAGACGAAAATGTGGTTTTTGCCGAAAATTTAATAGCAATTTCTCTTTCAATATACATATCTAAGATTGTTAGATTAAATTTTTTTTTTTTTTTCATTTTGTTGTGAGCTTAATCTCCACTATAATATTTATGACCAAAAGTCCTCATTTTGTAGTTACAATAAATCTTAGATAAGTAAGTACGATCACAAACCACTCTAAAAACAAGTTGATAAACTATTGAATTTTCAGTCCCTACCATCTATTTGTACAATTATTGAATTTTTTTTTTTTAAACTTTAAAGTTTGAGTGTTATACTACATTACACCCATAATGATAAACTTTTGTTTATAATAATAATTTTCCATGATATGTAAAATCTTGTAAGTAATTTTTCTCTCAACAAACAAATATCATCGATTCTAAAAAATCATTGATCTCTTGAAGATGTAATGCTAAGTTAAGAATAGTCAACTTTATTGTATGCTCAGTAAAACCATAAATTAATTCTTTTATTTGATAATCTATTCAATAATGACATTCAAAGAAACTTCATTGCATGCTCACTAAAACGATTATTTAGCTCTTTTAATTGAGAGTCTATTGTAGCTCACAAAAAAGAAAAAAAAAAGAAAAAAAAAAATCTACTCACTCATAAAATCCAATTGTAAAGTAGTCTTAGAGATGAATTAATTACACCACCACAAGTCTCCAGGAGGGAGTTTCATAGACATATACACTTAGATTAGGCTAGAGTAAAAATTCTATCTTGTAAAAATAAAATAAAAAAAATAAAAAAGATGAATTAATTACCTAAGTTAAAATGCAACACATTTTTGAATTAATTCCCAATTACACCAATCCAATTTTGATGATTTAATCAATGAAACCATCAATTCACAAATCAATAAATCACAAATCAACCACCCCGCACCCTTGGTGCGGTGGTCACTCCACAAGTATAAGTACTTGTGAGGTGTGGGGGCAAGGGCCGAAGTTCAAGTCTCTAAGAGGGAGCTTCACACACATATATACTTAGATTAGGCTTCAGTAGAATTTCTATCTTGTATCTAAAAAACCAAGAGTCACAAATCATAAAGCACGCAATAAAAGTATTAGAGAAATAACACAATGTTATGGTGAGGAAGTGAAAAAATTTGATAGAGAACATCTCTAATTGAATAAAAAAAAAATTACAAAGGCAACACAACCCAAATAAGACACTTCACTATATGAAGAGAAGTTACAAATCCAGTACAAGATGCTTGCCCCTAGGCACTACTGATTAGATGAACTTACTATTCCAACCCATAATAACTTTTGAACTCTTCGTACATGAACAACCCATCAATGTATAATTTCAAATTGTCTAACTTATTATATGTTTCTTATGCTTTGTGTGTGACAGCTATACTGAATCTGAAACTCAATTTATCCAGAGAATTATTAAAGAGATATTAGGTACTAAATTGAATCGCACTCAGTTATTTGTTACTAAATACCCAATCGGAATAGATTCTCGTGCGGATGCTATAGAATTGCTTTTAGATATGAAGTCAAATGATGTTCGCATGGTAGGGATTCATGGTCTTGGAGGAGTAGGTAAGACTACAATTGCAAAGGCTATTTATAATAGAATTGCCAATTGTTTTGAATTGAGTTGCTTTCTAGAGGATGTCAGAGAAAACTCGGGAACAAATGATGACATAATCAAACTACAAGAGATGCTTCTTTCTAAGATCTCACAGGGCACATATGTAAAGGTAGACAGTGTACCTAAAGGAATTATTATGATAAAGGAAAGGCTTTGTCGTACAAGACTTCTTTTAATTCTTGACAATGTGGATGAGTCAGAAGTGATGGTAAATTTGCTTGGAGAATGTAATTGGTTTGCTTTAGGAAGTAGAGTCATTATAACAACAAGAGACAAACAGGTGCTAACCACTTTTGGAAAAGATCATCAAATTTATGAGCTTAAGGAATTGAATCAATTTGAATCTCATGAACTCTTCAACCTGTATGCCTTCCAAAAAATTGAACTTGAGAAAGATTATTCAGAAGTTGCAGAGCAAATCATACATTATGCCAATGGCCTTCCATTAGCTCTTAAAATAATAGGTTCTGATTTGTGTGGAAAAAGTATATGTGAATGGAAAAGTGCGTTAGAAAAGTATAAAAACATCCCTCACGAAAAAATTCAAGAAAAGCTCAAAATAAGTTATGACGGACTTGGAAAGACCGAAAAGGATATTTTTCTGGATATTGCATGTTTCTTTAAGGGATTCAATAGGAGCTATGTAGTGAGTATATTAGAAGCTTGCAAATTATATCCAGGTTATGGAATTGGAAGACTTATTGATAAGTGTCTCATAACTGTTGGTCAATCTGGAAATTTGTGGATGCATGACTTACTTCAACAAATGGGGAGAGAAATTGTTCAACAAGAATCAGAAGAGCTTGGCAAACGTAGCAGGATATGGTGTTTTGATGATGCTTATGAAATTCTGACTACAAATATGGTATAAGCTCTTTTGTATCTTTTTTTTTTTTTTTTTTTTTTTCCATTGATTTTTTTTTTCTTTTTAATGTGGAAGAAAATTTAATTTAATTTGTATAAGTTTGTTTAATTTTTTAAAATTTGTATAGTTCTATTATTTAGTGTAACTATTGCTTTGTTCAACTAGGGATCAAGTAAAATTCGGGGCATTATGTGCTACTCACCTCAGCTGATAACAATGCCAGTAGAAGCTGAAGCTTTTGAAAAGATGAAATATCTCAAATTTCTTATGGTTCGTAATGTACGCATTTGTGAAGAACTCAAATATCTCCCTAATGGGTTAACTTTGCTTCAATGGCCTGAATTTCCATTTTCCTTGCCATCCAAATATTATCCTCAACAACTTGTTGCACTTGAGATGCCAAGTAGTCTTATTAGATTGGAGACAACATTCAAATTGGTACGAGTATTAGTATTTATAAATTATAATTTCTTTAAAATTTATTTGAATGTTGGTCGAAAATAAATTTTGTTTTTTTTTTTTCTTCTACAGGGAATCCAGCTAAAATATTTAAAATATATTGATTTCAACAGGTGTGAGTTCATTACAGAATTACCTGATTTGTGTGCCCCAAGCCTAGAAAAAATGGATCTTTCCTATTGTCAAAATTTAGTTAAGGTTCATGAGTCTGTTGGGTTTCTTGATAAGCTCCAGATATGGAAACTCCGAGGTTGTGGAAAACTTCAAATTCTTCCAAACAACCTCAGGTTAAAATCTCTTAAGGAGTTTGTTCTTATGGACTGCTTAGGGCTTGAGAAGTTTCCTAATATTGATCCAGAAATGAAATGTTTAAGGGAATTAAATTTATGTGGGAGTGGTATTGGAGAGTTGCCTTCATCAATCAAGTACCTCACTAGGCTTAATAGCTTAGA